>CAWUFW010011606.1:0-601237 GCA_963921515.1 Calotriton arnoldi | reverse complement strand
TTGGAGCACGCCGTGTTGGGAGGGGTCATGAACAGTACACCACCGCTTCCCTGGGCATTGTGAGAGGACACCTGTCGGGGGAGTGAACACGTGTGTGCATAGCAGCCGGGCACACGTACAAAGCGGTACCAGGCGCACCTCAGCCCACCCTCTGTGGACAAGCTGGATCCTGTTGTGCGCCCGCCATGCCCCTGACAAGGCACACACAGCCCCAGTCGACCAGGTGTAACCCCAACATAGTCAATCCGCACAGGCGATACAGGGCACGGGATGGCAGTGGAGCATGGTGTGTGAGAGGTCTCCTCGCGCTCCTCCTGGTCATATCACGCAGGCAATAGAACCTCAACGTCTAGCATGGCACAAGTCAGATGGAAGTGTAGGGGGACGCACCACAGCACGAGCAGCACTGACGTCACGGGAGGTGGCTCGCACCATCCCATCCATTGCCCATCATACCAACCACGCCACATGCCATTGCGACTAAGTGCAAGCGCGTGCGCCACCACCCCCGAGCCCTCCCCAGAGAGGCCAAAGAGTGAATGTGTGGGCCATCAGCCACAGACGGACGCGGCCTGGCCGCAAGGGCAGCCACAGCCACTGGGTGTCGCAGGTGGCGGATCCGGAAGGCGAAGACTGTGATGCATAGTCCATGCAGGCCGGGTCTCCATTTGGGGCACCACGCAGGTGGACGGCGTCCCGCGACACATCATACCCTGAGACAGCCCACTCGTGCAACTGGACCCACACATACACTCCTTGCCCTCTCTGGTGCGAGCTTGGGGCTGCCTGTGCAAGCGCTAGCCTCGCAGGTGAGCATGCATATTGGGGGAGCGAGGGGAGGACATGAGGGCTGGGGCGAAGATGACTGTATCACTGTCAGTAAGTACAAGGGATGACCCAGATGTGGAAAGGAAGAGACGTGTCCCGTGTGTACTGCAACTAGTCGCCAATCCAACTACCCCCCATGTCCGGAATGTAAGCCCGCACCTAGGCCCGCCCATCCGCCACATCGAACATACCACCAGCACGACAACCTTCCCATTCGAAACACTGACTGGGGGTGGCGACCAGTGTACAATCATGTGTAGCCTACCCACGCGTACATGTGGGCCCTCCATGATCCATGTCACCTGCGGCAAAGTCATGACATGCGCAATGAGGGAAGTGAGGAGAGCTGTCCGCCCCACGCGCAGAAGGTGCATCAGCTCCACAGACCCAGCAGCGAGTCCAGCAGGGGTCACATGTGCAGGGGCAGCTGTGCCTGGTGTGAAGGCACATGCATATAGACAGCACATCGACCAATGTGTAGTCTGCCCACATCTACAGTCCATCATCATGCGGACATAGGAATTGAACACAGGGCAACACATCTGAGTGGGTGCACCCACCGTGACCAACAATGCGCAATCATCGACGTACCCGCCCTGTGCATGGCCCCCCACCCAACGGAGGCACATCCAGTGCCACCATCCCACACACACAAGCCTTCCACGGAACATGCTGTGTCCAATGGTCAGTACAGAGTCAGCGCCCATGTGGTGGATCCTGAACAGGAGACACATGCACACACATGCCAGCTCCCACTGTGTACGTCTGCCACCTGGCACGTGCAATGTAACCTCTCACCTGTGACGTGTGACTGCAAGCACACAGCCGTCTTGGCATGGGGCTGTCAATGTGGACACCTGTCAATGTTTCGGGAGGTGTGATCCGTACAGTGCTGTACATAGGGTGCAGTGCTGACACCTACTACTGTCTCATATCCCCTCGTGCCACAGGTCCCACTTGTTTTGGCCGCTCAGCCTGTGCCCACATCGTCGTCGTCGTGTGCCATACTCATCCAGCCGCGGAAGCAGTTCCATGCTCAGCAGACATTCATGTTGCCGTGGCGTTGCCGCTTGACGGATATGCAGTCAGTCCCCATCAGCACGCCCCGCAAGTCATTGGGGCCTAGATCCCCATGTGCATGCACATGGCAGTGGTTTGTATCACTAGCCATTGCCATTGGTGGGAGACCTGTGTAAGTGTATTGTGGCCGTGCCGTCCCAGCTTGACAGCTGGGCTGTGGCTCATGTGCTTGCTCAGTCATGTCAGTGATGTGTATGCGAAATTGCTATGTGTCGTGTTGCTTTGACATGTGTCCTCTGCCATTGTCCCTAGGCGGAGACCGAACATTGACCGCCCATACCAATTGCTGGCAGACATGGAGGATACGGAGGTCATTAGGAAGTTTCGGCTGGACAGGCCAACCCTGCATCGACTGTGTGCCATGTTAGAACCCCATCTCCGTCCCCGCAGGGTGTATCCGACTGCTGTCACCCCCACGGCTAAGGTGATGGCCGCCATGCATTTCTTCGCCACTGGGTCATTCCAGCACACAGTGGGCAGTGGAGGAGGGATGTCCCAGCCCATGTTCAGCAAGGTGCTGAGGGATGTACTGGCAGCCATGATGCTGTACCGGAACAGGTACATCCGCTTCCCCAGGGCTCGTGAATTGGCGGCAGTGAAGGGTGCATTCTATGCCCTTGGCAGAATCCCACACGTCGTTGGAGCCATTGACTGCACACATGTCGGCCTTGTTCCACCACAGGCCACTGAGCACCTGTACCGCAACAGGAAGCACACGCACTCCCTGAATGTGCAAGTGGTGTGCCTTGCGGACATGGTGATCACCCACGTGTGTGCAAAGTTCCCAGGCTCGGCCCATGACGCACACATAATGCGCAACAGCATCTTGCCACGACTGATGTCCAATATGCAACAGGATCGTGCCTGTATTGTCGGTGAGTATGTGGAGTGGTGTAGCGTGCTGGCTGTGCGATGCTGTCCCCTGTCCAGTTGGATTAGCAACGGTTCTCTGTGTCCCTCACACCCAGGTGACTCTGCGTATCCGAATGGGGCATGGCTGCTCAGTCCATTGAGGAATCCTCGCACCCCAGCAGACGATCGCTACAATGAGGCACATGGGAGGACCAGACGTGTGGTCGAGCGTACCTTTGGCCTCCTCAAGTCCAGGTTCAGGTGCCTGGACCGCACCGGGGGTGCGCTGGCGTACTCCCCACAGAAGGTGTGCCAGATAGTGGTGGCGTGCTGCATGCTGCACAATCTGGCCATTCGGAAGCAGATCCCCCTCATCGTGGATGACGGAGATCAACCAGGGCCCCAGCCCGCAGACCAGGACAGCTCGAGTGAGGAGGACAGCGGAGAGGAGGAAGCTGGTAATGTGCGGCAGCAGCTCATCGCCCGCTACTTCACTTGACGGTGAGTGTCCATGTACGACGGCTGATGTGGCTGTATCTGTGCAGGTGTGTGTGTGCTGTGTCAGGGTGGCCGTTTGTTCACTGCGTGCTGTGTGTCAACGCTCCATGGCCAGGGTAGTATGCCACTGTTGGTGGCTGTGGCATTGTGCCCTATTGCTCTGTGCGATGTGTGTACATTGCTTGTAGTTGTTGACATGTACTGTGTGATGGGTGTGTGACACACTCATTGAATGTGCTCCTGTTCTGTCTCCCACCCCTAGGTCCCTACAGGCCCTCCGGATTCAAATGCCATGCCACGCATCAGGTGCCTTTCCGCCCAAGGTGGCCGTTGTATTCCGTACAAATAAGACACAGGGCACAAACAGCAGTTAGTGAAAAAGGTGCATTTATTACAAACTGTGACATGTGATTGTGTGTAAGATGATGACAAAAGTGGTGCGTGCAGTGACAATGAGCTGTCGGTCATGGCTGCGTGATGATCAGGGTGTACCCACTGGTTCTATGTCCATAGTCCAACACACACATGCCATCCAGATGGCTGTGTGGAGTGGGATCGTAGTCCAAGTCAATGCAGTGGCTGGTCAAGGAAGGCTGGCGGAAGGCTGGCTGGCTGCCTCACTTGCGACTGGAGCGTGCGAAGTCCTCCCGGGAGATCTGTTTCCTCTTCGGACGGCCCCTTCCACGTTTGCGAGGGCGGGTGCCTGCTTGCGACATGCTGGTGGTTGAGGTGTGATCACTGGCTGTGGACGCAGGGGAACTGGACACTGCTGCTCCACCCTGCGCCCCGGCAGGTGGTGGCGGAGGGGGAGCTGCTGTCCCTGGCTGTGACCTCACCGCCACCACCAGCTGTCCCATGAGGTCCACGATTTGGCCCATACGGGCGTCCATGGACCTCAACACCCCCAGCACCTCACGCGTGTCTGAGGCAGACCGGACCCATTGTCCTTGGGCCTCTTCATAGGCCCCAAGGACTCTGGCCATGTGAGGCAGGGCATGGCTCCCAGGGGAGGCTGGCGTTTCCCTGACCCTGCTCCTCCTACCAGTCCTGCTGCCACCGGCCTGCCCACTAGCCACATTGCTCACCACGGTCCTCGCTGTGGCTCCCAGGGTGGATCCAGTCGTCCGGGCCACCACCTGCGCTGGGGCTGGTGCCAGCGGAGACGTGGCGGTGGTGGCGGCGGTGGTGGTCGGTGCGGCGATGGTGGCGGTTGCGGCAGTGGTAGTGGCCACAATGACCGTGGGTGTGGCCGCAACGACAGTGGCAGCAGGGGGCTGTGAATGTTCAGCAGCCCTGGATGATGGGTTGGTGGGTAGGAGGGGTCCTGGGGAGCGGCTGGGCCCTGCCACACCAGATGGGCCTGCTTGGTTGTCCGTGTCCGAAGAGGAGGACAGATCCTCCAGATCCGTGTGTCCTCGTTGGGGGCTTGTAGGCTGGCTGTGCTGGCTGCTGGCTCCATCCCCAGCATCCAGCAGTTCGTCACCTGTGGAGAGAATGAGATTAGTTATTGTGTTGCACCTGGCGAAGTATGTATTTGTCGTCTGACATTGACAGTTCGTGCAATCTCGTACATGGGTTTCCCGGAGGCGTGTGTGTGGCTGTAGCATCTGTAGTTGTGTGTGCTTGGCAATGGGACTGTGTGCTGTGCACATGTGGCATGGGACGGATTGGCCATGCCGATGGGTGTGTTGCTGTGCCCCTACTTATTGTGACTCTGGTGTATGCGGGCTCCTGGCCCATCCTGGGTCTGGTTTGTACTTTGCTTTTGGGGTTCAAATGGAACGCTTAGGAACGCATATGGCAACATGGGGGCCATGCCCCAGATTCGCATTTGGGAGGGAATATGCTTTTGGGGTTCAAATGGAACGCTTAGGAACGCATATGGCAACATGGGGGCCATGCCCCAGATTCGCATTTGGGAGGGAATATGCTTTTGGGGTTCAAATGGAACGCTTAGGAACGCATATGGCAACATGGGGGCCATGCCCCAGATTCGCATTTGGGAGGGAATATGCTTTTGGGGTTCAAATGGAACGCTTAGGAACGCATATGGCAACATGGGGGCCATGCCCCAGATTCGCATTTGGGAGGGAATATGCTTTTGGGGTTCAAATGGAACGCTTAGGAACGCATATGGCAACATGGGGGCCATGCCCCAGATTCGCATTTGGGAGGGAATATGCTTTTGGGGTTCAAATGGAACGCTTAGGAACGCATATGGCAACATGGGGGCCATGCCCCAGATTCGCATTTGGGAGGGAATATGCTTTTGGGGTTCAAATGGAACGCTTTAGGAACGCATATGGCAACATGGGGGCCATGCCCCAGATTCGCATTTGGGAGGGAATATGCTTTTGGGGTTCAAATGGAACGCTTAGGAACGCATATGGCAACATGGGGGCCATGCCCCGGATTCGCATTTGGGAGGGAATATGCTTTTGGGGTACATGCTGTGAGCCATGGGTGCCGAACGTGACATGTGTTGTGGCAGCATGACAGTGCATGGTTTGAGGTGTGTGCATGCTTGACATGGCCTGCATATTTGCTGTCTGTTGTGATTACTGGACATGGCATTGGACGCATCGTTATGAGTGAGTGATGGTTGTGTGCCAGCCAACGTATTGCAGTTGTCCCATCTCCTTGGTGTGCGTGCTGCCCTGTGCCATGTGCATCACTGCAGTGCTCGGGGGGTGTGGCCCATGTTGTGTGTTGTTGCTCACAGTGTGTCGTGCACTTCATTGACTTCTGGCACATGGTTGGTAATGGGCATGTATCTTAGCGTGACTGCTGTATGTGTGGCAGCTGTGCGGATGACATGCCTTTCATGAGACTGGGGCTGACGGATGGGATGGATGGTATGTTGTTTGTGCATGGTGTGTCTGTGTGTTTGATGGGTTCAGTGGTGTTCGTGTGCATTTATGTTGTTCCGCTCTGTTGCGTCTAGTGTTGTTTGTCTTACATAGGCGTAGTTGTGGGGTGTGTGGTTGACAGGCAGTTGGGGCTACATGGACAGGACTTCAATGGTGTTTCGGTTGTGTGTGATGAGTTGCACAGTGGCTGCCGTGTGGTACTATATTCAGTGTGGCTTGTGCATGCAGACGTGGCTCCTTGGGTGTTGCTATGTCTGTGATGGGTCATGTGGGGTGTGAGTCTGTTGTTCATGTCCGTGTGCACATTGTTCACTTGTTCGTGACGGTGGGCGGTGCTGCGTGTTCGTCTGCTACGTGACATGTCCCATGTGTTGGTCGTGTTACGGTCCTCATGCCTCCAGTAATCCGGCCCTGTCCAGTTTCCCACCTGCAAGTTGTTCGTGCGTGCACTGTACTGGATGCCACATGGCTCTAAGCGGGGGTGCTCCATGTTGCAGGTCTGTGGGGGTGGGAGGGTGTTGTGGGTCGTGGGGGTGGCTGGATACCCACTGACACCGATTGCTGTGGACCGTGATGTCTGCCTTTCGGCTGTCGTTGTGCACTGCGGTGGCTGACACGTGGGTGTGGGGTGTGGGGGATGCTCCTCCTTGCTGTGCTGTGGGACTGGGGCCTGGTGTGTGTTGTACTTGGGCTGTCCACCGTCCCACCCACTGCACTTTGTGTTCCTGCCACTTACCTGTTACTTGTCGGTTGGTGCAGCTGTGGCGGACACATGGGTGTGGTGGGTGCTCGTTGTGGCGCTTCTGGCATATTTGGGGACCTGTTGGTGGTTACGTGGCTGGCTTAGTGTACACATGTCCCCACGCATCTTGCAGTTGTTCGGTTTGGGCTGTGTGTGGTGGTGTCTGTTGCATGTGTGTGTGATGTGTTGTGTATTGTGTGCTGGACATGGGGGTGTTTGTCCCTGGGAGCTGTGGCATGGTGGTAGTGCATGTGAGTACATAGCGGTGTGCTGGTATACATTAGTTTGTACTTACCAGCCTCCACTCCCCTGCTAATCCGGCGAGGATCTCCGGATGGATTACGACTCGCACCTTCTCCTCCCACGCTTTGAAGGTCTTAAAGAGCGCGGGATTCCCTCCGCCAGTGACGGCAGCCAGCTCTCTGTTTTTGCCCTCCTTCTTCTTGACCAGGCTCTTGACGTCATTCCAACGTTTGTTAATCTCGACTCTGTTCCTGGGCAGGGTCCCGACTGCATTGACCTGGTCTACGATCCGGTTCCACATTCTGTTTCTGGTGGCTAGTGGTGTGTGCTGGACCATGTTCCCATAGATTTGTGGGAAAACCTTGATGATCTCGTCGACCATGACCGTCAGCTCCATGGGCGTGAACTTGGGCATCCTTTGTGGTGCCATGGTGTTTGTGGTGCTGGTGCGGTGTGTGTTGTGTAATGTGCAGGGGGTTTGTGGTGCCGGTGTTTGGTGGTGGGGGTGGTGGTGGTGGTGGTGGTGGTGGTGTTTGGTGGTGGTGGTGGTGGTGGTGGTGGTGGTTGTGATGTGTGCGTTTCTGTGGTGTGCTGCTGTCCTTGCTGTGTCACTGTGTCCTCTCCTCTCCTCTCTGGTTTGCAATGTAGCAAGGGGTTGTGGTCTGTGGGAGTGCTGCTTTTGTACTCACCTATGTGGGTGTGTCCTCATGGTCTGTTGTTTTCAGGTGTGTTGTGTCTGGAGTTCTGGCCTTTGTATTTTTTGTTTGTCCGGGGGGTGTTTTCGGGATATGTACTGTGCTTGTGTATTTGTGCGTGCCTTGCTGTGTGGACTTGTTGGCCATGTTGTGTGCTATTGGTTTTGTGTGCGGATGGTTTCTGTGCAGGTACGTGGGCGCCATGGCTTCTGCCGTGTCGATTCTCATCGGCGTTGTTTGCGCTGGCGGGCGGTATATTTGTGGTTTTTCCGCGCTCATGTCGGTGCGATCGTAATTTCACGTGCGGTGTGTCGGCCGTGAGGGCGGGCGGTTTTGTGTTGTCGTGCGTGTTTCCGTCCGTGGCGGGCGGTTTGTCTCCGACTCGGACGTTGGCGGGCGGTATTTTGTGTGCTTTTTCCGCCGATGGCGGTATTCGGTTTGTGTAATCGTAATGGCGTGGTCGGTGTTCAGGCGGTGTGTGCGGGCGGATTTTTGCCGCTTCCATGCCTGGCGGAATTATTTACGCCGGGTATCGTAATGTGCCCCTTAGTTGTTTAAAATATCGATTTTTAAATTAGTGTTATGTATTTTAATATGTATTTTAAAAGTAGGTGATCTATTTTTTTGTATAAGTATTGCTTTTGTTTTTTAATATGTGTTAAATTTTTAGTAGTGATTAATTTTATGTTAATTACATTTTGCGTTTTTAGTTCTGTAGCGGTTTGTGGGTTTATATGGTTTATAGGGGAATAGGGTGGGTAGTAATTTAATTATAATAAATTAATTAATATTTTTTATTTATTAGTATTTATTTAATTTAGATTTTATAGTGTTAATTGTGGGAATTAATTATTATTAATTGGTTGTTAATTTTTATTTATTAATAATTGGTAATTATGTTAATTGTGTTATTTTTTTTAGGAGCGGGTTGTGGGTTTATAGGGGAATAGGGTGGGAAGTAATTTAATTATAAAAATTATTTAATATTTTTTATTTATTAGTATTTATTTAATTTAGATTTTATAGTATTAATTGTAGGAATTAATGTATTATTAATTAATTAATATTTGGTTGTTAATTATTATTAATTAATTGGTAATGATGTTAATTGTGTCATTTTTGTAGGAGCGGGCTGTGGGTTTATAGCAGAATAGGGTGGGAATTGATTTAATTTTAATACATTTAATAATAATTTTTATATATTAATATTTACTTAATTGATAATTTATAGTGTTGACTGTGGGAATTAATTTATTAATACTTATTTATCAATTGTTTGTTAATTAATATTAATTAATTATGTTAATTGTGTCATTTTTTAGGAATGGGTAGAGGGGTTTATAGGGGAATAGGGTGGGAAGTAATTTATTTAAAATTAATTATTAATTCATTGTTAATTAATGGTAATTAATTAATTAAAATTAAATATGCCAATTGTGTAATTAATTTGAGATGTGAGTTGTGGGGTTTATAGTTGTAAAGGGTGGGAAGTAAATTCTTTTCAATTAATTAATAAGTTGTTGTTAATTGATAATGATGTAATAAGGTAAAATTAGTTATGGAAATTGTGTAATAATTTTTAGGCGTCTGTTGTGGTGTTTATTGGGGTAGAGGGTGGAAAATATTTTAGTTTTTATTAATTAATAATTAGTTGCTCATTATTATTCATTCATTAATTGATAAATATTTATGGTAATAATTTACTTTTATTTTGTGTGTGGATTTTTGTTTTATAGGGGTAATATTTGGTGAGTAAATTATTTTTTATCTGTTTTACTTTAGTTTTTTAATTATTAATATTTGTTTATTTGATAATTAATTATGTTAATTATGGAGGTACACTTTTTTAGAAATTTAGATGTGTGTTGTGAATTGTGTGGTGTTATAGGGTAGGAAATAAAAAATATTAATTTTATGTAACAATTAATGTTTTTGATTATAATTAATTTCTATTAAATATAGTTATTTGTTTGTAAATTATTTTTTAATTTTTATAAAATAATGTTTGTAGGTAATTTCTAGATTTTTTTAACATTATATGTTTCTATCTTTTGTATTTTTATTATTTTTATATATGTTTTCTTTTTGTTTTTAACATTTTTTTGCATTGTAGTTGATATTTTGTTTGTTTTTAATTTTGAATTGACTTCAGTGGGAATATTAATTTTTACCCCTCCGCTATCGAACATTTTCCCTACTGTTGCACTCACTGGAGTGGGAATAGTAATTTGTGCCCCTCCGCTATCCAACACTTTCCCTACTGTTGCACTCACTGGAGTGGGAATAGTAATTTTTACCCCTCCGCTATCCAACACTTTCCCTACTGTTGCAGTAATTGGAGTGGGAATAGTAATTTTTACTTCTCCGCTATCCAACACTTTCCCTACTCTTGCACTCACTGCAGTGGGAATAGTAAGTTTTACCCCTCCGCTATCCAACACTTTCCCTACTGTTGCAGTAATTGGAGTGGGAATAGTAATTTTTACCCCTACGCTATCCAACACTTTCCCTACTGTTGCAGTAATTGGAGTGGGAATAGTAATTTTTACCCCTACGCTATCCAACACTTTCCCTACTGTTGCACTAACTGGAGTGGGAATAGTAATTTTTACCCCTCCGCTATCCAAAATTTTCTCTACTGTTGCTCTCATTGGAGTGGGAATAGTAATTTTTACCGATCTGCTATCCAACACTTTTCCTACTGTTGCACTCAATGGAGTGCAAAATGTAAGTTTAAAAATTATTAAATATTTTAATGTTTTAATTTATAATATAATGTTTTTTTAATTACATTTTATGTTATGGGTGAATGTATATATATATATATATATATTTATTTGTAAATTTTTATATATTTATAACATTTTAAAATAAATTACAATTATTAGTTTATTAATTGTTTTAAAGTAAATATACATTATATATATTACATTTTATATATGTATGTTTACATTTTTTAAATTAAATTTATTTATTATATTTTTTAAAATGTACATTACATCTAAATAATTTTTTTAAAGTTAATTTTATTATTTAATTTATTTAACATTATTTTTTATATATAAAAAACGATATTTTGTACATCGATATTTTTTACATCTATATTATTTTTTCAATATTTTTGCACTTTGCATTATAAAGATAGGATGTCGATATTTTTGACATCGATATTTATGTGTCGATATTTGTGTATGGGGATATTTTGGTAATCGATATTATGTCAGTGATCCGCCTTGACATCTTTTAAAGTCATGTCGGGACACTACAGACCGCGCAGGTTGTGGGCACTAATGTTGTGATACGATTCCACACTTAGGGGTCGATTCCGATTCGGGCCGGAAATTTCTCCGACCGAGCCGGACCCGGAGAGATTTCCGACCGAATCGGACCCGTGCAGTCCGACCGAACGAGTACGATGCGCACGTATGCCATCGGACCCGAGTCGGTCGGACTCCCATTGAAGTCAATGGGAGCCGGTCGCGCAACGCGTACGCGGGCTCCCATTGACTCAATGGGTGCGAAGTCGGACAAGTGCGCCCCCTACAGCGGGTACGCGGCGAAGCGATTCGCGCCGTACACGCACAGGTAGGGGGGACCCATGGGTCCCCCCTGTGTGCGACTCGCGCGGCTACGCGTACAGGGGGGTCCGACATGGACCCCCAAAGTACGGCTCCGACAGCTCTTTCGGGCCGGAGTGCGCGGCTCGGTCGGACTGCTCGCGGCGCGCATCGTACTCACCCGGCCGGGAAACGTCTCCATTGCGCGGTGCGAGTCGAGTCCGAGCGAGTCGGTCGGTGCGGTTCGAGCCGGGAACGAGTCGGTCGGAGCGGTCGGGATGCCCGGACGAGTCGGTCGGCGATTTCGCATCGTACTCGCTCGTCCGGACGCGCGTACGGATCGGTCGGGAAACAGGGCTCCGAATCGGATCCGGTAAAGCCGAATCCGATTCGGAGCCCTACCGGCCGAGATCGGAATCGGCCCCTTAGAAGAGTGCACAGAGATTTCTGGGGGCATCCAATCTTCTGTTATGGAATGCTCTTAGATGGGGCGGGTCTATATAGTGAAAAGGTCTATTCAGCATTGTAGCGCTTCACAGAAAGCAGAGCTACAGCTTGTTCTCTAGGGATTCTTTCCTCCGCTCTCCAGTTCAACCAGCAATAACACACGTTTCATTGTTGTTTGAGGAGCCTAGCTTACCACCAGAGGCAGCCCTCAAAGCCTGCCTTACATCCAACTCAGTCCTTTCATGGCTTCAAGGACATGAGGGCCAGTAGGGGATGAGACCACCACAGGTGCAACAGTCCACCTTATCCTCTTCACCTGCTGCCAAGGCCCTTTAGTTCCCCTTCCAGCTGTCATTTAACACTGGAGAGTGTCAGGATTCAATATTGTATTTCCAGTTTTCTTTAGGTCCTGAACATTGTTGGATTTGGTTATGGCCTCCCTTTCTGGCTACTCCTTCCCATATTATACCAGTTTTTGCCCAAGCACGAGTAGATTGTTTCAGTATTCTCTTCTGAGAGGTGCAGATGTTTCTTTACAATGGTGCGTTTAAGTGGTGCCTGTAGGGGAGAGAGGAATGGGGTGCTGTTCTTTTTTTAAATGTTTTCATTTTGCTTTTATCTCTGAAACGATACAGCATTATCAAAGAAGAATACCAAATTTACATGTGGGAACAACTGTCAGCCTAATAAAAACATTAAACAGTGACTTCCTCCCCTCCTCTCACCCTCCAGCACCCAGCATGGGGTGCTATTCTTGATACATCTTGTTCCCCAAGAAAGATGGAGCACTGAGGCTGATCCTAAACCTCAGGCTACTAAACACGTTCCTTTGGAAAAAATGATGACGCTGGCATAGATGTTATTGGCCTTGGACTCTGAGGACTGAATGGTGTCCTGGGCTTGCAGGACATGTACTTTCACGTGTCCTAACATCTGACGTGCAGTACATATTCTCTATGGTGTTTTTGGAGCATTTCCATTTCAGCGTGCTGCAGTTTTGCCTTACCTCGGCCCATTGGGTGTTTGCAAATGTCATTCCTGTGATCGCTTCCCATCTTCAAAGATAGGTGATATATGTATTTCTGTACCTCAACGACTAGCTTCTGTAAGGGCCTTGCCTCAGCTAGTTTCTAACCACCTGAAGAAAGGAATTTAATTTCTGTTCCTCCTGAGATTCTTATGTTCAGCCAGTACACAGGATTCCTTTTATAGGACCCATTCGAGACACTGTGGTTTCAAGGGCCTTCCTGCCCCATAACTAGTCAGTGGCATCAAGGTTATGATCCAGATGTTTCAGGAAAGAATGTTTTGACCCCGTTAGTTCTGAGGCTTGTTGACTCCTAACCTCAGGCATCCTCCTGGTGCCTCAGGCTGGTTTTCGCAAGTAGATGTTTAAGTGCAAGTTGATGCCATCAATGAGCCCAGTGCTGAGAGTGCCTTTTGGACAGAATCTGCATATTGGATAAAGCGACTCAGGACCTGTGGCAGTCCATTTACCTTGCTGTATCCAGAGCTCACAGTGATGAAGGACTTATCCTCTGTGGGATGGGGCAGGTCACTTGGATGACTTAGAGATCAGGGGACGGATGGAGCAGCACCATTGCACCAGTCTTTTGAAGCTGTGCACCACCCGTCTGGCCATCATGGCTTTTCTGCCTTCTATCAACAGCAGACCAATCACAGTTCTCAGGAACAACCTGAACGCCATGCGGTACAGCATTAAGCGAACGGAGGTCAGTCCAATGCGCTCTGTTTGGAGGCTCTGTGGAGGTGACAGGAACCTTATAGTATCTCTGTGACTGTTTGCCACCTGGCAGGTTCTCTCACCCACGGTGCAGACAAACTTAGCAGGCATCACCTTGTCGATCATGAGTGGCTCCGGCATCTGAAGGTGGCACACAACATGTGCGCCCTGTTGTGATGCCTGCATTTGGAGGTGCGCAGGCTATCTTAGCCATGTTTGGAGCACCTACAGTAGATCCTTTTACTACCTCTGAGAATGCTCACAGCCCAGCCTTTTTTTGTCCTGGAGTTTCCTCTCTGAGGATCTCTAGGAGACACGCTCCTTCTTCAGCGGGGCTTAGGCCTCTGTTACACATTTATTTTCTTGACTGCTGATCCCACGTGCCCTGAAGAATATCAGATGGGTCCAGGCTTAGCTTATTCTGATAGCTCAGGCTGGGATCGAAATGGTCGGAAGGTCCGGTACTCAGAGCTTCTGAATCTCAACATATCACCTCCTCTTCGACTGCCTCTTTGGAATGATGTGCTTTAGGGCACAGTCCTGTTTTCGAACCTCCACAATATACACCTCCATGGGTGGAGGTTGAGTGGCGTCAACTGAGTGATTTTGATCTTTCATCAGAAGTGCTGGATGTAATCTTTGTTGCTTGCTGTTCATCCACAAATGCAATTTATTCTGGCAGTTGGTCTAAATTTGTCACCTGGTGTTAGGAAAGGCAGGCTGACCCTGTAGAGACCATGCTGTCTGATGATCTTCAGTTTGTTTTGTGTTGGGCACAGCAAAGATGTGTTGTGGGCTAATTATCTTATCAGCCCATTTAACCTTTCTTCATTTGCCTGATCATCCTTCTTTATTCAAATCTCCTGTTGTAATGCGTTTCTTAAAAGGGCTTTTGCTCATGTTTCCCCCACCTCTTTAATGATGTTAAAGTGGGATCTCAATTTAGTTCTGACATTCTTGATGTGTACTGCATACGAACCTCTGTGTAATTGTACCTTGAAACTTTGGACTCTCAAGTACCTTATTCCTCATTGCAATCACTTCCGTGCATAGTGTTGGTTAGCTGCAGACTTTGTCAGTCCCACCTTCATATGTGACCTTTGTGTAAGACAAATTGGTGCTTCAGCTGTGTGCATCCCATCTTCTGAAAGTGATGTCAGCCTTTTTTCTGGGGCAGTCTGTACGCTCCATGCGTTCTTCTGTCCACCACATCCCTATGAGGAGGAGAAGGAGACACTCCACCATTGGGATCCTTACTGGGCCTTTAGTTAGTTTCTGCATTGCTAGGTCTAAAGGGTACAGAGTGGACAATCAGCTTTTTTGTGATGTTTGCTGGTTTAAAAGCAGATGAAGCAGTGCTGAAATGGACCTTGTGAAAGTGGATTGTCCTTTGTATAAAGCTGTTATGCCTTGGCCAATAAGGATACTCCTGTAGGTCTTTCGTTCCATTATGAGAAGGTGCAGACTGCTACTACAAGGGATTGGTCTTTTTGCATCTGCTAAGCTGCCATGTGGCATCCATCCATAAGTTAATCAGGCACTACTATATTGACTCTGAAGTGCGCAGGCGGTGCCATTTTGCCTGATCAGTCCTGTAGGATTCCCTTGTGTAAAGTCCAACCCAGAGGCCCTCTCCTCTTTGCAAGGGTATTGGTTTGGTATTGATTTACAGTGTGAAGAATCTGCAGTTAGAAGTATCCACCTGAAGAACTTACCTTTGGTAACTCTCTTTCTAATGAGTATTCTATGTAACTGCCATTTTCACACTAGTGCCCTGCTCCCGTTGTGGGACAGTCTTTTGCATAGACTATAAGGTTCCAAGTTGGATTTTGTGCACTAGGCAGTTAAGAGGAAGATGGCGGCGCGTGGTTGATGCAGCTGACATGACTCCTGTTTCACCCCTTGGTTAAAGTATGCTGGTCATCTCCTGAATGATAACCAGGCTGTAATTCAGGAGTACTTGGTGCGGCTCGACCCTCAGTCAGGCACTGTTTGCCCTGACTCTGCCTTTCATGGTTCCCGGCAAGCAGCAACTGCATATAGCTTCACTTACCTGCTGCCTTGCTTCCGGGTGTTCTGGTGCTCTGAGGCTGCAGTGGGGGAGCCGGTGTCATTTTCCGAGTGGAGGCGATCGCAGCACTGCTCCCGGTGGGTCCGGTTCCCGTGTCAGCAGCCTCAATGAGAGGTGCGCCGAATCTCCTTTGCTCAGCGGTCCTACCAAAGAAGGCGGGAGCCACACCAGCTCAGCCGACAAGGTGGGAGATGTTGGGCTCCTGAGACGGGAATTGTTCTGGTGTTTGCTCCCGTTTTAAGTGCAGGATAACCAACAAGAAGGCCGGGGGGCAACAGCCGCAGAAACCCAAGAAGACACCCAGCAGGAAATCTAAAGAGCCCAAAAAAGCAACTGAACTACTTGCAAGGACTGAAATGCGGTCTGTTATGGATTCCAGGGCAGGTTCGCAAAATCTGACTTTCTTGAATCAAGAAATGGCTGTTATTTCCAATGAGGCACCCGAGATTTGTGGCGCTGGTGGTGTGGTGCCGGTCTCAGGATTATTCTCACAGTCATCCCAAGCACTTCAGATAGGTGGCACCCTTTCAGGCCCCTCTGTTGATATACCAGTTAATGCTCCTCCACTAATTGTGGCCAGAAAAACAATGGTCGACTTTTTCGCACCTATGAAACTGGGGCTGCCGGCATCCACTACCCTTGTGTCTGGATCCACAGGGGGTAAGGGTATAGCAAGTCTAGAAATACCACTGGGACTATTGCTGCTAATCTGAGGAATGCTGATTCACTGCTTTTGGGGCATGCAAGGATTTCTGGAATTTATCTCACTAGTAACAGTGTACGGGCAGAGATAGGCTCCAGAATCTGCTCTGGTCCTCACATTATTGAGAGGAATGCCTTTCATGAAAATTAAGAAGTGCTGGAGGCTTTTTTTAACATTATCAGACCTTTCAGAGACTAGTAGTTTGGCCACGTCTGGCTTGGATTCCGAGTGGGATCCACTTGACAGGAGTGAGGTTTTGGGGCGAAAGTAGTTGGCGAGGCTGAAGAAGCCACCCGGAATTAAGGAATGATCTTGATAGTTGCCTCAATGTGGGGGCTAGTGTTGAGACTTGTGATGATTTACTATGGGATCCCGAAGGGGTGGATTTAACTGCTATAAATGAGACTATGTTGGAAGTACCACTTGTAATGATCTCAACAGACCAAGCCGAAACCGTCGGTAGATCCCCTGGGTCGCGCCTAACTTTCTCCCCCTCGAGTGGTATCCCTGATCTATCTATCCCTGACTAATCTCCATTACAATCTGGCGCTGCAGAGGATCCCTCACTAGCTTCATTCTATAGTTTGCTCCAATTGCATAGGGAGTATAAAAAAGACTATGGGGCCGATTATGATGGCGGTCCAAAAACCATTCTGACCGCCGTGGCAATGGGAAAAGACCGCCCGCATGGCCTGCGGCACAACCGCCGACCACATTACGATGCACTGCCGGAAAAATCCGACCGCCGCGGTCGGATTCCAAGAAACACCGCCGGGCACATGCGGGAAAGGCGAAATTCCATCCACGGCGGTCGGATTCACTGCGGAAAGCTCACAAACCGCCGATACACAAGCGGAATTTCCACGAGTGCAATTATGATGTTATCGCGGTGCCTGCAGTACGACCGCTTGTTTCCGACCGCCGCGATTGTCATCAATGATGAATGGGAGAGCCGGAGGAAGGACTATTGCAGTCCGACCGTGGTGTTCACGCGGAAATAGTAATGGCGGTCGAAAGCAACTACACCACAAAACTACCAAATGTGGCTATGTATCTGGCTCAGCCAATAAAAACAGCTAACACACCCCATTGACACATGCCCCTGGCAAATAAAAACTACAAATCCCAGCTCAACACAGACAACACACCTGACATGAATACTTCGTTTGGACCCACCCACATAGCAGAGCATAAAACCAGCCCCTGCATGACCACAATTCTTTGCACAACTCCAGAACTGAAGGGCCCAACAATACCACACAAAGGATAGGCAACCCTGCACACATCACACCATCACAAACACACACACACCACACACATCACCACCACCTTCACACCTGCACTCTTAACCACTCAGTACATCACACACCATGGCACAGAAGATGCCTAAATTCACTGATGGTGAGTTGTCAGTCCTGGTGGATGAGATTATAAGAGTTGAGCCATATATTTTAGGAAGCAGGGTCCAACAGACCCCATCAGCGAGGCAAAATCAAATGTGGCAAAGGATAGTTGACAGAGTCAATGGTGTAGGGCAAGTTCCACGCAACAGGAAGGAGATCAGGAAGAGGTGGACTGACCTCAAGAGCAAGGTCAAGGAGAAGAACAGCAAGAACCGTGAGCTGGCAAACCGGACTGGCAGTTGCCCTCCCATTCCACCAAGAACATTCAACGCATGGGAGGAGAAGGTGCTTGGCATACTGTACCCAGAGAGTTGCACTGGAATTGAGGGGGCAATGGAGGCTGGTAAGTACCAACAAAAGTCTGCCATAACACTGCTATGTAGTAGCTTGCACAACTAAAAAGCAACACCTCCTAGGCCCAAATGTACTCATGTCCACCACACTCCCCCAAACATGTCTCACAGATCCCACAATAACTCCCTCTCATTCACCACAAAGGTACATAACAATATTTACATGGGGGCACATGTACAGGCAGCCAGCACTACAACTCCCAACAGGCCCCCTTGTCCCACAGCTGAGCAGGATGGAGCATTCCCCACACCCACAAGCATGGGCCAGCCATTTCCCTCCAATGTGTAACCTAACAGGTAGGTAGCCATCTCAACAGGGAGGGGTCTTTGTGGCTGGGAAGTCTGCACTACAGCTCCCAACAGGCCCCCTTGTCCCACAGCTGAGCAGGATGGAGCATTCCCCACACCCACAAGCATGGGCCAGCCATTTCCCTCCAATGTGTAACCTAACAGGTAGGTAGCCATCTCAACAGGGAGGGGTCTTTGTGGCTGGGAAGTCTGCACTACAGCTCCCAACAGGCCCCCTTGTCCTACAGCTGAGCAGGATGGAGCATTCCCCACACCCACAAGCATGGGCCAGCCATTTCCCTCCAATGTGTAACCTTACAGGTAGGTAGCCATCTCAACAGGGAGGGGTCTTTGTGGCTGGGAAGTCTGCACTACAGCTCCCAACAGGCCCCCTTGTCCCACAGCTGAGCAGGATGGAACATTCCCCACACCCACAAGCATGGGCCAGCCATTTCCCTCCAATGTGTAACCTTACAGGTAGGTAGCCATCTCAACAGGGAGGGGTCTTTGTGGCTGGGAAGTCTGCACTACAGCTCCCAACAGGCCCCCTTGTCCCACAGCTGAGCAGGATGGAGCATTCCCCACACCCACAAGCATGGGCCAGCCATTTCCCTCCAATGTGTAACCTTACAGGTAGGTAGCCATCTCAACAGGGAGGGGTCTTTGTGGCTGGGAAGTCTGCACTACAGCTTCCAACAGGCCCCCTTGTCCCACAGCTGAGCAGGATGGAGCATTCCCCACACCCACAAGCATGGGCCAGCCATTTCCCTCCAATGTGTAACCTTACAGGTAGGTAGCCATCTCAACAGGGAGGGGTCTTTGTGGCTGGGAAGTCTGCACTACAGCTCCCAACAGGCCCCCTTGTCCCACAGCTGAGCAGGATGGAGCATTCCCCACACCCACAAGCATGGGCCAGCTATCGCATTGCTCTCCCAAAACTTACACGTAGGTAGTGACTGCATGCACACCGCCATCCTTTTCTAAATGCATGTAGCCACATAACCTCATCAGCACTAACATGTCAGCCAACTTGGCATAGTTTTAAATGCCACATCCAGTGTGCAGACATCTAAGTGCACGTAACTGTCACATATTTTGAACTCATACTCACCAAGTCACAAGTGAAACAAATGCATCCCACAATCATGCACAGCAGAGAATGCAATGTGGAAGTGCCATGGTGTCTGAGCATGAAGGCCCATCTCAACACCAAACATGCATGGTCTACATGAAAATAAAGGAAAGTACATGTGATTCCAAAGCTATGTATAACATGACAATGGTTCCTTCTAGCTCTGTTGAAATAGATTACATGAACAGCTAAATGAAAAGACGCACAACAGAAAGTTGATGTCACGCAATTAGGTAGATGAGGACATGTCCGTGTAGTTACACTATCTGTACACTGCACCAAGTTTCAATTCACAACGGACACCATGGACTACTAAGGTATGTACCTCAACGTCATATCATGGTGCACAGTATATAGCAGGCATACAAAGTCATTGCATTGTAAAGTGTTTGTTGTATCAAGTGTCTCAAACAATTGTCTAACATCAAGCTTGTTGCGTGCAACTCAATTACCATATGACCTCTGTTCAACAGGAGATCAACAACTAACTGCAGAGGATGACACCAACATGCGGAGCCAGTCTCCCCCCCTGGAACGTGAACTCTCGGATGCAGATTCCCCAACATTCTTGGACGAGGATTCTCAAGCTGGCCCCTCTGGTGTGGCAGGGACTAACATGTCTCAAGCCCTCATTGTCCCCACCACCACCACCACGGCAAGAACAACTGTGCTGCCCCCATCCACTACGAGCTGTGTGGCCTCCACCATCACCACGGCAAGAACAACTGTGCTGCCCCTTGCCACTACGAGCTGTGTGGCCTCCACCACCACCACCACGGCAAGAACAACTGTACTGCCCCCTGCCACTACGACCTGTGTGGCCTCCACCACCACCATCACCACTGCTGCCTGCAACACACGCCCTGCCACGGTGGTTACCAACACCACCACACAATCACAGCATGCCAGGGAGAGTGTGCCAGTGCGTCGGGGGACTATGCCACAGGTCTGTGTCAGGAGGGCAGGTGGGAGTACAACTGGGGCAGAGACACAGGAGGACAATGACCCTGAATCCCTGGCCACCATTGCAAGAGTCCTTGGTGCCTACCAAGAGAACCATGGAGTAATGGGCCAGCTTGCTGAAGACATGCATGAGATCCGCCTGCTGCAGCAGTCCATGGACACACGGATGGGCCAACTTGTCGACCTTGTTGGCCAGCTAGTGGGTGTTCTGAGGGACAGACTCCCAGCCCCAAGTGCAGCTCAACCCCCTCCAGTGGATTGCCTGCTGTGCAGCCCACCATTCCAGCTGCAGCCACAGAGAGGGGTGTGCAGGAGGAGAGTGAGTTCTCAGACACCACTGACCCTGCAGCAGATGCCCCCCTCCCAAACGCACCAGGGGCCGTCCGAGAATCCACAGGGGAGGATTTGGTGGCAGGCCACCATACCAACACCACTCACAGAGCCAGCCATGATGGTATCTTGTTGTTCCCCTTTGCATTGACTATGTTGACTATCCTTGCCCACATTGCCATGTTGATGGCCTGAGTCTGTTGGACTGTGTGACTTCAGCTTTGTGGTGACTACACTATTTGTCTCATCTACCATGACTGACAACTCATTTATTCACTGTTCACATTTATGTACATATTCCCTTCACTTGCACAAAAACTAATTTTAAATAAACACTCTTCACATACCTATGTCTGTGTGAGCTACATGTTTATTCCAGTATGTACAATGACAAATCAGATTTCAATGTTCCAACAGCTCTGAAGGAGAGGAGGCATTGAGAGGGTGAATGAACCTAGAAAGACACAAGAGAATGACATTTACTTATCAGGTGACGCCATTACAGCTGAAACACAACACTAGGCATCAAGGTACAAAAACAAGCACACATAGCAATGGTCAACAACCTCAACATACACATGATGAACCTGGATACAAATACCGTGTGCCACACACATCAGCCCTTATCACACACACAACAACAGCCAGCAGTTAAAATTCTCTATGCCTTGATACTAACATCCAAGCAAACACACAATGTCAATGTTCTACAAAGTCACTTACATTCAAGGGAAGTAGTTGGCAATGAGCTGTTGACGCAGGTCAACACCTTCCTCTTCACCACTATCGTCCGCACTGGAAGTGTGTGGGTGTGCAGGAGGGGGCATCTGCTGCTCATCGTCATCCAGGATCAGCGGAACGGCTTTGCGCAAGGCAAGGTTGTGTAGCATGCAGCATGCTACAACTATCCGGCACACCTTTCGTGGGGAATACAACAGTGCACCTCCGCTCTTGTCCAGGCACCGGAATCAGGACTTCAGGAGGCCAAAAGTGCGCTCCACCACAAGTCGTGTCCTACCATGTGCCTCGTTGTAGCTGACTTCACCCGGGATACTTGGATTCCGCAGTGGGCTCAGCAACCACGGCCTGTTGGGATACGCTGAGTCACCTAGGTGTGACATACACAGAGAAATGTTGTGATACAAACAGTTGACGAGAACAGCATGTCACACACAGCACACTACTTGACTCAGTGTACTCACCTACAAGCCATGCACGCTCTGGATGTAGATTTTCCATCAGCTGGGGTACAATGCTGTTCCGCAGGATGTAGGAGTCATGGGCGGAGCCAGCAAATCGCGTACAAACATGGCTGATGATCATATCAGCTTGGCATACACCTGCACATTTATGGAATGGTAGTGCTTCCTGTTCCTATACACCTGCTCACGTGCCTGTGGTGGGACAAGGGAAATGTGTGTGCCGTCAATGGAACCAACTACATGAGGAATGTGGCCAAGGGCATAAAAACCAGCCTTCACAGCAGGCAAATCTGCTGTATTTGGGAATCGTATGTATTGGTCCTTGTATAGCATCATTGCGGACACCACATCCCAGAGCACCATGCTAAATGTGGCTTGCAACATCCCACCGGCGCTGGCCACCATGTATTGGAAAGAGCCCGTAGCAAAAAAATGCAGCGCTGCCATGATCTTCACTGTTGGGGATAGGGCAGTTGGATATGTTCGTTGAGGCCTCAGATGGGGCTCCAACTGAGCACACAGCTCTTGCAGTGTAACGCGATCCAGACGAAATTTCCGGATGATGTCCACATCCTCCATGTCCGCCAGGACTGTGAAAGGCCGGTGCACATTTGGTCGTCACCTACATGAAATGGAAGAGGACTAATGTTATTCAAATTACACAATGAGATGTGTCCGACTTATCACATCTTGACTCACGCAGCAGAAACAATGAATGTACTCCAACAATTGCTTAATCCACAACTCAGATGCAGAGACACCTTCACCACATGTGTTTTTACAAGTGGTCATGTTGTACATACTGACTACCCCAAAAACATAATCAGAGGTTGTGAATGGTACACCAATACATCTGGTGTCCCCAGGCCTAGGAGTAGGTGACACAGCAGATGTATGAGACAGCAACACTGCTGACTCATATGTAGCTGCTTTACCTGCCACACCTTCTTGCTTAAGTTGCACAGACCACTAGTTATCATCACAATGTGCACAGTGTGTGTAAGCTGATCACATATCCTACTTAAATCAGCTATGGGCACAGTAAAATACCACCATTATGTGGTCAGGCAATCATTACTGTTGTTTGATTAGCCATTTCACACATTGAGTTGATTTCAAACCTGAGACAACATCATACAACCAATAGATGTACATCCACACACATATCATAGGTGACGTGAGTAAGTGCTTAAGTTGCACAGACCACTAGTTATCATCACAATGTGCACAGTGTGTGTAAGCTGATCACATATCCTACTTAAATCAGCTATGGGCACAGTAAAATACCACCATTACGTGGTCAGGCAATCATTACTGTTGTTTGATTAGCCATTTCACACATTGAGTTGATTTCAAACCTGAGACAACATCATACAACCAATAGATGTACATCCACACACATATCATAGGTGACGTGAGTAAGTGCATGGCAATGCATGTCACATTTTCCACAGACATGGCATGTGCAGGCATCAGTGAGTTGAATGTCACACTAGCATTCATTGTACAAAACAAGTGCAGTAAGACACTATGGAGGCATAGTGTTCAATTGTTAAATTTGACTATTGCCATTGCTAGTGCATAATGTGTCCATATGTGCGGTAGGCGTGCACCGCCACCGCGGGTCCGCTCATTGGCTACACTTGAAAGATGCAGCATAGCGGTAGCGACCGCCTGGCCTCCGTGGTGTGACACCACCAATGCCATTGCAGACAATGGGAACCGCGATCGCGGTAGTGAAATGCTACTTTGAAAACCGCGGTAGGCGTGCACCGCCACCGCGGGTCCGCTCATTGGCTACACTTGAAAGATGCAGCATAGCGGTAGCGACCGCCTGGCCTCCGCGGTGTGACACCACCAATGCCATTGCAGACAATGGGAACCACGATCGCGGTAGTGAAATGCTACTTTGAAAACCACGGTAGGCGTGCACCGCCACCGCGGGTCCGCTCATTGGCTACACTTGAAAGATGCAGCATAGCGGTAGTGACCGCCTGGCCTCCGCGGTGTGACACCACCAATGCATTGCCGACAATGGGAACCGCGATCGCGGTAGTGAAATGCTACTTTGAAAACCGCGGTAGGCTGGGTGCACCGCCACCGCGGGTCCGCTCATTGGCTACACTTGAAAGATGCAGCATAGCGGAAGCGACCGCCTGGCCTCCGCGGTGTGACACCACCAATGCCATTGCAGACAATGGGAACCGCGATCGCGGTACTGAAATGCTACTTTGAAAACCGCGGTAGGCGTGCACCGCCACCGCGGGTCCGCTCATTGGCTACACTTGAAAGATGCAGCATAGCGGAAGTGACCGCCTGGCCTCCGTGGTGTGACACCACCAATGCCATTGCAGACAATGGGAACCGCGATCGCGGTAGTGAAATGCTACTTTGAAAACCGCGGTAGGCGTGCACTGCCACCGCGGGTCCGCTCATTGGCCACACTTGAAAGATGCCAGCCAGGTGGACCAATTGCAGCAGCTGACTGCCACTGATACCACCCCAGGGGCCTATAAATCTCTGTGGGAGAGCCACACATTTCACATGCATTCAGACACTGCTGACTGCCATTCCTCTACAACTGCATATTTTTCTGTATCCTGGACCCAGTGATGGCGAGAACAGAGAATGTCAGGGCCCGTCCCTTCACTACAGAGGAGCTGGAGCTTCTGGTGGACGAGGTCCTTGCACAGTATGGGAGGCTTTTTGGTGCGCCAGATGTACTGGTAAGTGTTCCTGATTCCAAGTGTGAGAGTGATCAAAATGATACCATGATGTTGCTGTGCAGTAGTATGTGCCTGTGAGTGCAAGTCGATGTACAGGCATCCTAATAGTTACCATGGCATGCTCCATACATGTTCTGTGGAAATTGCATTTGATTATGTGTAGAAAATGGACACTCCTACAGCCATTCTTGCACAAACTTAATAAACATGTTGGTCTGAGACTAGGTGATGTAAATGTGTGTTACACTGCCATGCATGCTAACTTCATGTCAATGGTGTCTGTAGGCTTATTTCCACACATACATAAGTTGATTGAAGGTAGGGGGAGACATGCATTGTTTAAACAGCCACACAGATACAATGGTGTTTTGAAACAGTACAAGTCGGGACAAATTTTTACTGTGCCATGTTATGTAACTGTCCACTCACTCTTCACAACCTCATATGTGACTGTTGAAATGTATATTGGAATGGACCAATGACTTATGTGTGTTGTATATTTCTTAAGTGCACTATGTTGATGTGAGCATCATGCACAATAGTCCAATGCATGAGTGGAACCCACTTGATGTTAATGCAACTATGACACTTCACATCAATGTAAGTAGTAGATGTCATCCTTACATTGATTTGAACATGTGTTCAGTCTCGCATGTGTTGGCACTTTTCACCCTCTCATGCTGTACATCCATGTGATTTATCTGAGGGACCATGTTGAACCGCAGTGTGAGTTCCTCTGGCCTGCACAGACACTGTCCAATGTTACTCTGAGCCATGCCTAACTGGACTGAGTCAAACATGTGTTTAGTCCACACACCTAATACTCACTGAGCCATCATAGTCCTGAGAATTGCACAATAGAGGACTTAACATTGTGAGAAGGGCGTGATAATTCAGATTATGTCCCAATATGTTTCCAGAAAAATGCATTGAGCCATTCACAGGCCAAGGGCATTGAGGGGTGTGTAGTGGTGGACACAGTGAGTCTGCCACTACACTTCATTAGCACTGTATTGCATGTCATGCTCACTCACATACTGCATCACAGATGAGGGCCTTCTGCACATAGCTGTCTGTGCTGCCATTGTGCATGTGTATGAGATGGCCATGTACTGTGTGCCGCGTCATACATGCATTCATTTCTATGTAGTATTGTAATGAACATGTACTATGTGTCATGCTGTATGGCCTCTGATGAAGATGTAGCGATTTGTGTGCCATGCATTTATGTTCTCCTGTACTGACACACAGTGTGAATGACACAGGGTCTCTGATACTTCCTTTTCTTGTCTCCCATGCCTGCAGCTGAAGGTCCACCAGCGTAAGGCCACATGGAAGAACATTGCACGGAAGGTGCGGGCTCTGGGTGTATCCAACAGACGGCACACACACTGCCACAAGAGGTGGGACGACATCTCCCGTCTGAGCAGGACCGTGGCAGAGATGACGGTGGGGCTGCTCCCTCGAAGTGGCAGGTTGGCGCGCCGAACCATGACTCCACTAATGTCCCGCATCTTGTCTGTGACACAGCCAGAGCTGTATGAACGTTTGAGGGACCATCAGCAGGGAGTTAGTGGTGAGTATTCTGCGTAGGCTGACTTTGGGTGTGAGTGACTGCATGAATGGCGACCGGGAGCCATTGCTGATCTTGCTGATGTGTCAATTTTGATGAAATACTTCTCAGTGGCCTATGTGTTGAGTGCAGGTGTCATGTATTTTCCCTAGATGGACTTTATCATGTGTTTCATACAATGGCCCTTGACATTGCATGATGAGATGTGGCCTTATGACATCTTCTGCATTCTGGGTGTCATGGACATCACCAGGCAGTGTACAGCAGTGTGCATCATGTCAGTGTGCATTTAACGATGTGTGCACTGCAGGACTTGTAAATGGTGTGAACTACACATCTGACACCAACGTGCAACAGTCTGCGTGATGAATTGCTCAACTTGTTAGACATCAGTAGCTCATGGACATTCTAAAGTACAAATTTGAATCTGTATCTGTGTTGTCCCCTTACAGTGACTCCATATGTGACAGAGGCAACATGCTGAGATGTATGCCTCTCTCACATACAGGCACGTGGGTATGCTTGCAGAGATGTTTATGTTGGATTACAAGGAGGCAGGGACCTGCTATTTGCCTGTGTGAACCTCACATGGCTCATTGATGTAAACAATGCATATTTCCATGCATCTTCTGTGTTTAGCATGATTGTTGCACATGCAGACTGCACAGGGTGTTGTGCAACTTGGGGTTGTCATTATCTAGTTTAGTGCTGTGCTTGCATTTGATGTTTGTGTGTATGGCACTGTACTGAACCTATGTCTCTGTCCATTGCAGCATCTACCGAGTGCACGGAAGGCCATGAGACGGACACCAGTGCTGAAGCATGTGGCACGCATGATAGCCATGAGATCACTGACACTGAGGTGACCAGCGCCTCGGAGGGGGACAGGAGTGTCCTTGAGGACTCGCGCGCAGAAAGCACAACCTCAACATCATCTGACTCCAGTGGGGAGTCAGCGACAATGGTGGTCACAGGGAGTGACAATGCTGCCTCTTCCTCCACCACACATCGGCCAGTGCCCACCATCCCGGCTACTACCACTAGTGCTGTCCGTGCCCGCAGGGCTGTTAAGGGTAGAGTCGCCTTCACCCCAGGCACCGCTGCCCCTGCCCCTGTCTCCCCTGCTGCCCTCAGTGTTGAGGCGGTAGAACTCTTGCGCCAGCTGTGTGTGGGTCAGACAGCTCTCCTAAATGCTTTCCAGGATCAGGACAAGAAGTTGGGACAGGTTCTGGCATTTATGGAGGGCATTCATTCGGACGTGGGTGGGCTACACAGGACTGTCCAGGGTTTGTCCTCCACCGTGACGGCAGCCATTCAGCTATCACAGCATCCAAGTCCAGCCCCAATGCCTTCAACAACCACCCTGCCAGTGGCAACCCCTGAGGAGAGTGACCACACAACTGAGCCCTCAGGCCCCAAGTCGTCGACACGCAGCACACGACAGCAGCGCTCCAAGCGTGCCAGACCACAGACACCATCCCCAAAAATTAACACAGGCACACAGGGACGCAAAGAAAAAAGCCCTTCACATGACACTCAGGGGCATCAGGCAAAGAAGCAGGCCTCTAGCTCACGGTCCACAAGATTACACCCATCACAAGAGCCTCCCATCCACACAACTGCTCCAAGTGACAGACAAACAGTTGGCATGCCTGCTGTGGTGCTGGTGCCTCTAAAGGAAAAGCCCAAAAAGCTCCCTAAGACTGCTTCACCCAGGACCTCTACTCCCACCCACACCCCTGTGAAGCGTGGTCAGGAGAGCAATGTGAGGGGTTCACCAGGACTACAGGGGATGGAGGGCAAAAGGCAAGCAAAAACCAAGGCTAAGTCCATATCCAGCAAATCCCCACAAGGAGGGCCACCTGCACCTGTTACACCTTTGGTGGAGAGGGACTCTGTTGTGCCGGCCACACTTCCCACTACTCCCAAGACACTTCTGCAATATCGGATACCCAAGAAGTGTAGAGGCAGCCCTCAACATTCACCCTCACCCACTGTGTCTCACGGCAGCATCTCTCCACC
The DNA here is from genome assembly GCA_963921515.1 of Calotriton arnoldi. NCBI lineage: Eukaryota > Metazoa > Chordata > Amphibia > Caudata > Salamandridae > Calotriton > Calotriton arnoldi. The sequence continues at coordinate 572,915 of CAWUFW010011606.1, read as the reverse complement.
TCCACGTGCCACCATGCCACCCGGTCCGAGCAGCCCTACACCTGCCACAGCCACTACTGCCTCTGTGTCTCACGGCAGCATCTCTTCGCCTCCACGTGCCACCATGCCACCCGGTACGAGCAGCCCTACACCTGCCACAGCCACTACTGCCTCTGTGTCTCACTGCAGCATCTCTCTGCCTCCACGTGCCACCATGCCACCCGGTACGAGCAGCCCTACACCTGCCACAGCCACTACTGCCTCTGTGTCTCACGGCAGCATCTCTCCGCCTCCATGTGCCACCATGCCACCCGGTCCAAGCAGCCCTACGCCTGCCACAGCCACTGCTGACTCTGACTCTGATGATCCTCTCTCTCCCAGGTCCAGTTCCGCCACTGGCCACGACAATCAGCCAGCTCCCAGTCCAACTGACAGGCAAGTCTGAGGCAAAGACCCCCTCCCATACCCATCTCTCCCACAGCGGTGCCTGGACTGAGCTTTGATATCCCCGGTGCTTTGGTCATTCACAGGGCAGTGTACGGTGTTACACATTCACTGTAAACATTTTCATGCACACATGTGCATTGTTTGAACTGTGGACTGGCCAATGGCCTTTTATTTGTTTGAATTTTTGTGCCTATCAGGATATTTTGCAATAAACACTGTTACTCCTGTCGTATAGTTTGTTACTGCCCTTGCTTAATTAAACATTTTAATGTGTGGGTATGGATAAATGTGCCACATGCTCTGCATGGCACTTCCACATTGCCATTTACTTCATTCACTTTGTCATTGTTTGGCAAACGTAACACACACTTTTGGTCTGCTTGACTCTGAGGTTTGGGGGTGCAATGATGTTTGTTGGTGTTGATGTACTCTTGCAATCATCATTCGCTGTTGATTTTAGTATGATTGTACACATGTCATGTTAGGGGGCTATACCACAACAGAGGTGAATTCTACACACAGTCTAACTTGCGGGGTGTCCAAGGTTGGTGATGTCTGTGTGATGTGTTTGGATGTGTGAACAGCAGTGTGTGTGTGGTAATCTTGTGTAGGCCTGTCTTCGTACTCACATGGGTATATTTGGATGTGTGCAGTTGAGTGGTCACACAGTGTGCTTGGCCTGTCCTTGTCAGTGGTGTTGAGGTGTATGTGGCCCTGAACATGCCAACTACACACGTGTATGGTCCAGGTGGGGTTTGCCCCCTAATACTCATCTTGGCACTAGCATGAAGGGGGTTTAACACCACAAGCACCTTTTTGGCATTACTATGCAGGTGGGGTTTGCCCCCTAATACTCATCTTGGGAGTGGCAGGAAGGGGGTTTAACACCACAAGCACCTTTTTGGCATTACTATGCAGGTGTTGTTTTGCCCCCTAATACTCATCTTGGCACTAGCATGAAGGGGGTTTAACACCACAAGCACCTTTTTGGCATTACTATGCAGGTGTTGTTTTGCCCCCTAATACTCATCTTGGCTCTAGCATGAAGGGGTTTAACACCACAAGCACCTTTTGGCATTACTATGCAGGTGGGATTTGCCCCCTAATACTCATCTTGGCACTAGCATGAAGGGGGTTTAACACCACAAGCACCTTTTTGGCATTACTATGCAGGTGTTCTTTTGCCCCCTAATACTCATCTTGGCTCTAGCATGAAGGGGGTTTAACACCACAAGCACCTTTTTGGCATTACTAAGCAGGTGGGGTTTGCCCCCTAATACTCATCTTGGCAGTGGCAGGAAGGGGGTTTCACACCACAAGCACCTATTTGGCATTACTATGCAGGTGTTGTTTTGCCCCCTAATACTCATCTTGGCACTAGCAGGAAGGGGGTTTAACACCACAAGCACTTATTTGGCATTACTATGCAGGTGTTGTTTTGCCACAATAAACCTATGAACTTGTTCACATACATCACTATCCCTGAATATCAGATGGGCACACATTTTGATGTTGAACAGGGTGGGATGGTAGGAGCTGTGATGGTATCAGGTAATGACAGCTGCTACCAACAGAGGCACACAATATACATTTGGCCCAGGGCCAACACAATCCTTACACGTCCCTGAGACTGCCCATGCGTGCCGCTGGACCTGCCTACTAGATTGTGCGGAACTTTTCCCGCATCTTCACCGCTGCGGTGACGTGACCGGGATGATGCGGTGATGACGTTGTTGATGGATGACCCCGATGCGGAGGTGTGGTTTCACGATTTGCAGCACCTTATGAAGACACTGGTGGATATGGTCCTGTGACCAACAGAATGTCTATTGTGGACAGGTGGCCATTTACAGGTCAGGTGTTGTGTGTTGGTGTTGTATGCGGATGTGTGTCATTGACCTACCTGCGGTGTTGTCGACGGCGGCGGCGTCTTTGTTGATCGCGGATCAGGAACAGCAGCGGTAGGGCTTGTAGAGCAGGATCCATAGCGGTAGCGAACGCGTGGAGTTGTCTGTGATTCCCGTTTTCCTCCGCAGTATTGCTTCCGCCGTGTTTCAATGGGTGGTTTCTCCGTTGCGGTCCGATTGCCTATTTGAGGCATTGTGATATGGACGGCGGTCTACACGTCATTCCGCACGGCGGTCTCCCGCTATTGGCTACGTCCGCCCTCGTCGCGGAACCAAACTACTGGCGGAACTAAAAACACCGCGGCGGTAGGGATTTGGGCTATGTCTGCCCATCGTAATATGGCGGTCGGGGAATCGCGACCGTGGTAGGCAAAACAGCACCCGCCAGGCCGGCGGAAGCCACCGCCGGCACGGATGTGGCGATCCGCCCGCCATCGTAATGACCCCCTATGTGTCTTAAGACTTTCCATCTAAAAACACAGGTTGTTTTGCGGAAAATGTCGAATAATATGGACATACTGCACGGCCCTCTGAATGGTATGGAGTCCCAATCAGCTAGTTTGATGGAGTCCACACAAGCTATTAAAACTCAAATGATGCATGCAGATAGAATGCAGGATATGTCCCACAAGCTGGAAGATGATAAAAATCAGATGTGACGGAATAACTTGCATGTGCTAAGGGTACCAGAAGGAAATGAAGGGGATGATACCAGAAGAAATACTGTTCATTTATTTCAGCAGTCGTTCTCCCAACTCATTGACTGGGATATTGACTGCCAGATACATCAGCAAACAGATTCTCCTTTCACAAGCCAAACAAGGGCCGAGCAGCTCAGCATCCCTGTGCCATCCTGATTTATGTGGGGAATTTTATGTTTAGGTAGCAAGTATTTCAGCTGGTTCGCCCGAGTAAACCAGTTAAGGTTTGCGGCGTGGAATTTTTTGTCAGGTCAGATTTTTGTTGGGAAACAGAATGTAGATGGCAGCCACAGGAAACAAGGGGCCTATTACGATGGCGGTCGGAAACCTCCCCGACTGCCATGGTAACGGGAAAAGACCGCCCGCAAGGCCCGCGACATGACCGCCGGTCGCATTAGGATGTTCCTTGCTCGAAATCCGACCGCGGCGGTCGGATCGTGGGCCTTAACATTGCGGCGGCAGCTTCTGCCCGCAGCACCGCAGCGATGTCCAAATGAGCATGTCCTGCATTTTCCTGCACTGCGTGGCAGGCAATGCACAGTGCCTGCCACCTGGTACAGGGACATGTAGGGGGGACCATGGGTACCCCCCCAGTGCACCCACACCCCCCACAAAACATTGGGGGCCCACAACGGGCCCCCGGAAGACAATCACTGCATGCCTTTCCATGGCGGTCTGACCGCTGAGGAAAGGCTGGCTACCGCCGGCATCATAATCGTGCCGGTGGAGCCTGACCTGCACCGCCACCATTATCCCGGTCCTTCTCCGTCTGCAGGGCAGGAGTGCGGATGGCAACCGGTGGAAAAGAGGTGGTCGGTATTTCCCACCGCCGCGGTCACCGCCGCCATCCTAATCTGACCGGCGGTTTTCTGGCTTGCGATCGCAGCGGATGTCCGCCGCAGGTCCGGCGGTTGCCACCGCCGGCCGGGCGGCGGTCATCCGACCGCCATCGTAATAGGCCCCTAAGTTCCTCATTTCAGAAACTTGGTGCTCATGTCTCCTTTATAGAGCCTGCAGATTTGAAGATATGCCACAAAGGTCAGACAACCTACTGTCAGGATCCAGGGAAAGCCCAGGACCTGTTAAGACAATGGGGTGGAGAAAACACTGTGTGATCATTTTTTATTTTTATATTGTTTATACTCTATGATAGCTTTATTCTTGATTTCACATTTGGGCCAGGGGTAATATGGGTTTACCATCCTCCAGTAGTAGCTCTCTCTATCTATAAGGGAATTTCTAATTTTTTTTCCTTTTCTTTTGGGCTATTTGTGGGTTGTCAGGTGGGGGCACAATTGTATTTCTACTGCTGTTTCCTCTCGGGTTGGAGGTGGGACCTGGTGTTAGCTGTGCTACCATTCAATATGGAAAGGTCCTTTGGTGCACGCTCACACTGTTGGGTCCAAGCACCTGCTTGGCAAAGCAGGACAGGGATAAGATTGGGCGCTCTTTGGGGGGGCAAAGAGGGAGGGGAAAGTTTGGGACGATGTGGCAGATGGGGTGCGGTATGTGGGTTTGGGAGGGCTCTTGGGGGGGCAGAAGAAAAAAGAAAAGATATAACATTTATTGGGCTATATAAGATAATTGCATTGGCTCGCGTAGGCAATACGATTTTATTGTGTCCATGAATAGATAGTAGGCTCAATGGCCGTAACCAGGATGTGCACGCACGTACAATGATATAAGTTCTACCGCTAAGATAAAATACATTAGGGAGGGATGCGTACACTAAATCCCCATCTTTTATGTATCCATTAGAGTCATCACACCATTAGGGAACAATATAAATTAGGTAGCTTAGGTTGCCCTAAGCTTGGGATCAAGCAGGGATTGATGTTCCCAAGTCAGGAGGTCACGCTACTGTCCAAGTCCATAGTCAAATTGGATAGTTCTGGGAGGTGGCTGATTGCCCTATTGGGAATGGGGTACAACTAACCGCATGTGTCATCTACGCCCCAAATATAAATGATCGGGCAATGCATAATCTCCTTTTGGGGGAATTTAGTATGTGGGTGAATCCCATCCTTGTGCTCACCTGATCAGTGGCTTATGAGGAAGTCCAGGGCAGCCCTGAAACAAATTCTTATCACACATGCCCTTTGTGATGTTTGGCGGACCACCCGGGCTAGAGAACCTGGTTTTACCTTTCATTCTGTTCCACATCACTCTTCTTCTCGTATAGATATGTTTTTGTAAGTAATAGCATTTTTTCCTCGGTAGGGATTAAACCCTAGGATCATTTTGGATCAGAATTCTTTGACATTGTTTCTCAAGCCTAGTGAATTGGCTTACGCTACACCCTCACGCAGATGGACCTTCTATCGCAAGCTCCTATTGAAAGCAGAGTACATCAACCTTATGGACTTAGGCCTAGGGGAATTTATTGGGTTTAACAAAGGGTCTGCCAATCCTATCATTAGATGCTGTGAAAGCATTTTTTCAGGGTCAGACTACCAGCTACACCATCCGTAAGACTATGGAGGATTTGTTCAAAAAACCTGATTTTTTTCCAAGAGATCAGATAAGTTGATTAACCGTCTGTCTGGCAGGGGGATACCCCAAGAGCCTACTCAAAAAAGCACGCAAGAGCGCATGCCCTAGAGAGGTTCTTTTGGAACCCAAGAAGCATTCAGATACTTCATACAACAGAATGATTTGTGTAACAACCTTTTGTACACGCAGCAACGAGATCAGGAAAATCATAAATCAACACTGGTCCTTGGTGGCTGACGAAGTCGAAACCCCCGCTTAGCCCATGTATGCTTTCAAAAGAGGCAAAAGTGTGAAAAATCACATTGTGAGGTCTCTCTTGGGGGGGGAAGGGGCACCTAAAACAAATTTACTGTCCCAGTGGAATAGGCCCCAGATCAAAGGACATTTCAAATGTGGGAGCTGAAAAGCATGTACGGGCCCCCAAACCCAATCCCCGCCATCCTTTCCATGGCTGCAGCGCCGCCATGGAAAGCCCTCTTCCAGGACACATCATAATATGGCGGACGGTGCCTGCTAGGCACCGCCACCATATTAGTGGCCCTTTTCCATCCGCCAGGCAATCGGTGCGATTGCCTCCGGCGGAAAAGCGGCGGACGGACTTTGCGTCCGCCGCGATACCCACCGCCATCCTAATTTGGCGGTGGGTAAAATGCTCAGTGATGGCGGAAGGGTGGTCCTTCCGCCATCGTAATGAGCCCCTAAGTCTTTTGTATATAACAACCACACTTACACATTAAAAGACCATACTAATTGCAACAGTGTGGTTGTCATATATGTAATCATATGCCAATGGGACTTTATGTACGTTGGCCAAACCTGGCAGAAGGTAAAAGCACACATATTTACAACATTGCAGTAGAATTCGCTGTAAGGTTCAAGGGGACCCTTGGTGGAACATTTCAACACTTTTGAACATCCTGCAGAAAGCTTGAAGTGGTTGGTCATAGAGAAGGTCAGTATCAATCCCAGGAGTGGCAATTTTACAAATATCTTGAGTCTACGGGAGTGTAAATGGATAAAAACATAGACACGGTTGCCCAGGGTCTGAATGAGTATGAAGAGATATCTAGGCAAGTATCCACTCTCAAAAATTGCTGAGAGGGGGTTATTACATTGCAGTATCATGTCCTTTGACCCTAACAATGGATTTTTTTCTTTTCTTAAAATTTGTTTCTTTTATAAAATGGTTTTCTGTATGTAAATATTTACGTGGTTTTATCATGTATGGCTGTGTTATTCCTTTTCATAATTGACCTCCAAGTCAACCTGTCGTTGACATTCTATTAATATTTGTATATAGACTGTGCATATTGGTCATTAATAAGGACCCTGTAGTTGTGTGTTCATATTTAATGTAATACTTTGAAGTTTTCCTCCCAACTGTACTAGGCGCCCTTTCTAAATGTTCTTTTCTTTTCTACTCCTTTCCTATTGATTTGTGCCTCTTGATGTTGAATTTAGGATTGTGTGAGAAGTTTCCTCCCTTTTTTTGTAACCATGAGTCTCTCCCATGATCATTTCACTTTTGTTTTATCCCTGGCTTGCAAGTCGATTCAGGCGCGAGCCCCACAAATAACTATTTTTCCCATTGTAATTGACTTATGCCCTGGGTTCCAGTTAGGCTTTTCTTTTGTCAAAATAAACACTAGTACGGGCCACGGCTATGTTTGAAGTAGTGGCACGTGGTCGGCTTGAGTAGTCTTTTGTTAATATTGTTTAAGCAACCTGGAGGTAGCGCAATGGTATAAAGGTTGTTTTTTTTCATTTTCCTTTATCCGCACCGCAATTAAGACCTGCTTTGATTATCTCTACATATTGAGTTTATTCATCTTTTGATTAATTCAATGCATTACCACAGTGCAGTTAGATAAGCATTTTTCTTTTAAATATCTAGCAATACGTCCCCCCTTTCCATTGTGTGGGTTGACCAAATTGGCACAATTGGTTGGTTTCTTCAGATCCTTTGTGTACTAAATTTCTGGACTAGGAGCCTTGGGCCCTTGTACGGTTGAACTAACATTGGATTCCTATCAGTTTCCAGTCCTCTTTATGCACTGTTTAAGGTTAGTCAGGGATTGTTCAGCATAGAGAGAGAGATGATTTTTATTTCAACCTCCCCGTTTTTAATTGTAAATACTTTTCCCTGTCTAGATTGTCCACTCCCTTTTCTTTTGTCCTGATGAAGATCCGCATGCAAGGTTAAATTTACCTCACGCATCAGTCGGGTCAAAATGTCGGCTTATGTTTTCAAGCCTGGATTGAATGTTCAGATCCTTATGGGGAGCGTGATTTGGTTTATCGGCCACCTATCTCTAGCTATAGATATATCTTGAGCAATAGAAGGTGTTCTCAAACAGACTTATCATGGTGGCCAGTCTGAGCTGCTGTAGCTATTGTATTTATGATATTCATCACCCCCTTCTCTTTTATGATGCTTTACACATGAGCACTTTCTTAAGCACTCTATAAAGCAACTACGATAATATTCAATACATGTATGCATTATCAAATTACTAAAATATAAATTGAATTTATTTTGCATAATTGTATGTGTGGTTGGTCTGCTTTATCTCTCTCTCACTAGGATCAATTTGTGTTGATCATAATACGTAAATCAATATTGTTTATTCTCTTTCAAGTTCTGCCAGTAGGATCAAATTGTTGTATGTACTGAACTATACCCAGGTCCTTTGGCCTTTTGTGTTTCCGCGTTAGTTTGTGATGGGTGACCCCATCCGTAATGGCAGGGTGCAACGGGCTATCTAGATCAAGTTACGAGAAAAGCTTCTTCAGCTCGAATTGGAATATGCACTCTTACTCAAGTCTTATAACTATTCTAATAATGCACCGGGTGTATTCAGGCAACTTCTTATGGCTGTTGCTTTCGCTATTTTCTCATGCCGAAGAAGTACGAAGGCCTTTGTCCCATTTTAGATCTCCGCCCTCTAAATGCCTTTTTGCAGAAGGAAAAATACAAGATGGTCACAAAAGAGTCAGGTTCTGTCTGGCCTGGATCTAGGCAACGAGTGGCTTTGGACCTCCTGGTCGCCTACTTTTATATGCCTGTTCTGCAGTCCCACAGACACTGCTTGCGGCCAGGACCATTTTCAATTTGACCTCACTAGTGCCCCTTGGGTTCACAAAACTGAGGGCGGTGGCCACAACACAATTTCGGAGGTTGGGAATTCTAGTGTTTCCCTACCTCAACAACTTTCTGTTGAAGGCAGGTTCACCACAGCCAGTCATAGACCACTTCCACACAATAGTGAACCTCCTGACTTCATTGGGGTTTACTTTCAATATGCCGAAGTCAAAACTGTCTCCTTCGCAAAGGCTCCCTTTCATCAGAGACAGTCTGAATACAGTGCTGTCATAGGCCTTCCCTCTCTCACAACACATCCAAGACATATGGTCTATGATCCTGATGTTTCAGACACTGTATTGGGTCTCATTGAGGGTGCGGCTGAGGCTTCTAGATCTCTTGGCCTCCTGCTCATCTACTATCAGCATATGCAGACTGTGCAGCGGAACCTGAAGTTTCAGTGGGCCCAGCACCAGGGAATCCTGTTGAATGCTATCCAGATAGACTGCAAAATACCTGCAGTGGTGGCTGCTTGACTGCAGTTGAACCACCAGCAGACTCCTCTCCCTGCCCCAACCAAAGCTGATTGTGGTGATGGATGTATATTTGCTGGGATGAGGATGTCATCTGGGGGAGGTGCAGATCAGAGGACCCATCTCCACATCAACCTGTTGGAGTTGTGAGCAATTTGCCTGGTGGTGAAACTTTCCTACCATTTATCAAAGGGTGGTTGGTTTAGGATGCAGAGAGTGGGGTGGGGTCCTGTGCCATACTTTCTCTGGAGCTGACAGGAGGGTCAGGGCATGTCTCTGATTATGAAAGCAAAATACACACAATTGATGGACGGAATGCAGAACAAATCAAAACATTCACCCCCAGTCAAGAGATCTGGGTTAAATCCATCATTCTTTTGCTCACCATGCCACCCCAGTTTAGACCTGGCCATATGCAAATCACTCTTGACCCTGTGCCTCATGGGAACAGTCCAGCCCGAACTGCCAAGCCAGGTCCTCCCTGGACCGGAAACAAGCATCCTAGGACCGGTTTCGGGGTTTCACCCCTCATCAGCCAGGATAGCTTGAATCCAGTGGCACAGTGAGCCCGGGACCCACGACTGGGCATACCCGGCACACTTAGGGCGAGAAAGCAAAAGACACACAATTGATGGACGGAATGCAGAACAAATCAAAACATTCACCCACAGTCAAGAGATCTGGGTTAAATCCATCATTCATTTGCTCATCATGCCACCCCGGTTTAGAGCAGGCCATATGCAAATCAGTCTTGACCCCGTGCCTCATGTCCAGCCCGAACTGCCAAGCCAGGTCCTCCCTGGACTGGAAACAAGCATCCTAGGACCGGTTTCGGGGTTTCACCCCTCATCAGACCTGGCGAGATCTTTGAATACCAGGGCAGACAAACTCCACTGGGTGCCTAGCGGATTGCGAATGGCAGTTATTTCCTGAGGTTGTACTGGGCAGCTTCCAGCAATGTGGATTACCTTGGCTAGATCTTTTGGCCAGCATTGAGAACATGCATATGAAATATTTTCCATGCTGGAGTATCCAAGAAGGCTGTCTGTTGGAGACTCTTTCCGGATAGAGTGGAGCACGGAACTCCTATATACTTTTCCAAGGCTGCTTCTTCTGCCCTGAGTTCTGAAGAAGATCAAGAATCACCAGGCCAAAATCATCCTAGTGATTCCTAATTGGGCAATGAGAATGTGGTATTCAGAACTTCTGGCAATGCGCATCTGTCCTCTGATCAGGCTACAGCTTTGGGAGAATCTTTTGTCACAGCAGCAGAGCAAAGTCCTGTGCAAGCCTCTGTGGAGATTTAGCAGTGGCAGTTGACTGTGTTCGGTCTTCCTCCAGAAATTATGGATCTCACCCATGTCTCTCTGAAAAGTGTCAACATAGGGTGCTAGGACAACTTTGTGGCCTGTTGTGGAACCCCCAGTATAGAACAGTTAGTGGCCTTACTGTTAGATGTCATGTTGTTTGCTTTATCTCTGGCCCAGCAAGGACTTGCAGTGGGCTCCATTAAAGATTATTTGCCGACCCTTTCATGCTTTTTGCGTTCGCCGGGCTAACTGTCCTTGTTCAGATCAACTTCTGTGGTGAGGTTTATAAAACATTTGACACATGTCCCCGCCCCATATCTCTTCTGATGCCGCAGTAGGGATCTCAGTTTAGTCCTCACTTTCATCATGTGCCGCCCTTCAAACCGATGCACAACTGTCCAGTACGTCTCCTGACTCTGAAGACTATTCCTGGTTGCTGTAATTTGAGCTCATCTTGTGAGGGATCTCCAAGCTCTTTCAGTGCAGTTGCCTTGCACCATGTTTTATCCAGCTAAAGTGGTGTTAAAGACGAGGGTAGCCTTTCTGGCAAAACTCCTGACACCTTTTTGTCAAAAGTCATAGCATTTTTCCACGTTGGGCAATCCATCATCCTCTGTAAGAAATTGGATTATTATTTGGCGTGGATGACTACCCACCTCATGGAACAACCACAACCCTTGTAAGGGTGAACCTTCAAAATCACTAAATTAACCTGAGCTTAACCCCTGATAGCTATGGCACAGAGCACATAGGCTTAACTGAAGGCAATGTGTAAAGTATTTATGCAGTATCAAAACTGTAATATAGTCAAAATGTAAAAAGTAAAAATTCATAAACAGAATGACACCATGTCAGAACCCTTTTCAGAGGTCCACGGGGCATGCAGGGGCTACTGGGCCCAACCATGGAGGTTGAGGACTTTTACTTCTGATGTCCTGGGGCTCGGCCTACAATGGATCCCTCTCAACTGGGCCAAGTACCCCTTCAGCACTTTGCTCTCAGTGGTAGCTGTGGTCGAGCTGTCAAGGCTCCCGGGGGGAGGGGGGATGTAGATACTAGTCATTGAACACGACTCATAACTCAAAAACAGTACGAACAATAAATCCGTGTCCATCCAAATACTCGCTTTTATAAGAAAAATAACTATTTTATTTCTAATTCTACACATGCAAAGGAATACAACATTCATAAGCAACAACACAATCCCCTTGAGGTCGGAGCTCTAGTAGTTGTCAGACAAATCCCTGTCCTACCCTTCTTCGTGTAATAAGTCCAGGGTTATTCCCCAGTCACTGGTGGCTGCACCAGGGATTGCAAACTATTAGGCTGTACTCAAGAGCTCTCCCTTTCGACTTTTTAGGAACTTAAGGGCCTGATTACGATCTTGATTGATGGGATACTCTGTCACAAATGTGACAGATATCTCGTCCACCGTATTACAAGTTCCATAGGATATAATAGAAGTGTAATACGGTGGACGGGATATCCGCCACCCTTGTGACAGAGTATCCCGTCTGCCAAGATTGCAATCAAGCCCCAAGTCAGAAGTGTCAATGGTGCTGCAGCACTGTTAGCATCATGTCCTCCGGGGCCCCCAAGGCCCAGTTTCAGTCTTACCTGCTCTGGCAGTATGGCACTGTTCAGCATTGCAGCAAGCGCCCTCTCTTCAGGTGCTCCCAAGTCCAGATCCTGTTCTACGAAGTCAGGCTGCTCTCGATGGATGCAGCAGCACCCAGCAGCGCATGATCATCCTGTTGAGCAGCGCTGCCGGTCGGGTTCCAGTGATTGAAGTTGCTCCCGCTTGGTGGACAAACAAGGTAAGTTTGGGGAGCGCAAGTGCGATCATCCGGCTCCCGACCTGAGCACCAAAGAGGGTGCGACACCCTGAGAGACTTCAACAACACACACAATGCTGAGGCACACCCAGAAGTCCAAATGTTATTCAAATAATTTGTGTTAGCCCAAAGTATTTCAAAGGAAGTCCATAAATAAGCTCTCCTGTGTTTCTTGTAAATTCTTTATTCCATTTTCAAAAACACGGTTTCTCAACAAAAAGCAGCCGACACGTGTTTCGTCCAAACGGACTTTCTCAAGGCTGCAATTAACATGAATCTACAATTAAAACCATGAATATCAAAAGCAATATACATACAAACACTTATACAAATCAGATTAAAAACACAATTTTAAAAGGGTGACAGTTTTGAAGATATTTTTATATGTTACACTGCTCCAAATACATTAGAGACTACAAAAGTCAAACACCAAAAACGTATGCAAAACAAAAATCAGTTTAGAAAGAGGGACTATACCCTTAAAGAGCGCCAACACCAAAAAGAAGAAAAAAAGAAAAAAGGAAAACAAGGAAGGAAAAATTGAAATTTCGACATTTATAGCATATTGAAGCACGTAACTAGTATTATCACTAGTTCTTATATGTAGCAAATTGGAATATCTCCATCCAGAACTCCAAAAAGTCCTTTTGTAAAAAATGAATCAAACTCAAGTGCAAATAGAAAGCACAACAAAGTAAATTATTTTTCAGCTATTGCAATCAAGAGCCAAATTAAGTAAGAAGGCTAATGGGAAATACTCCTCTCTATAGCGATCCATACATCTATATCAAAAATTAACACAGGAGTGTGGCTGCATAAATCATCTCCCATAAAAGAGGAGGCATATTACATTCCTTACCTAAATTCAATGGTAAGGGATTTCCAGAACTTGATAGAAAATCCTTTCTACAGTAAGGTCTGTTAGCTTCCGTTGTATAGCCGAATTTACCTAATAAAAATATCAAACAATATAAATACAAAGATAAAGTGGTGGGTGGTCAGCGTTTGTTTCAATAACCTGCAACAGAATTTATGCGCAAAGAATGGGCTTATGTAATCAGAATGGTGCTACCAATCAACCTCTGGAGGACCTATCTATATAACCACCAATTCATATCTAATTTTACCTATGTTTAAACATATTTTGCCCCATTCAACTTTAGTCATCTGTCCCAATGTCCGAAAACCAGAGGAAGGGCGATCCAACCTTGTTCTTATAGTTTTACCAAAAAAACGTTACATACAACGCAACTTCAAAAGCATACCTGTAACGGGAGAAATCAGTAGACCTCCCCACCGGCATTTAACGTGTATTCGAACAGGTCTTGATAAACCTGCAAACAACACAGCAAATTAGGCTTGCCAAGATACAAACAAGTTCTGCTGTATTAAAACGATAGTCCAAACTAGCATGTAAACATACCTGTATTCCAGTGCAAATCGCTCGGTTGTCCTTGCAGACGTTCGAGCCCGCCAAGGCACATTCGCGTTTAAATCTCGTACGCAGGATAATAAAAATAGAAAGAGGCCACACAAGGGGGATTGTTCCAGCCGGAACATACGCCATATTGGAGTGGAACAGCCAAATAGGAATTAAACCGGCCGTGTTTCAAAAATATATACATTTATATATATTATTATGGCCTAATATGCATATCTGGCAGAATAAGTGTTTGGCATGCAAACTTAAACGGGCCGAGCAGGGCCACTAAATAGATTTCAATAATCGGAGACAAAATTGAATAGCATTCGCTTTGCTGTACATAATTGTCATATCAGGCCGATAGCAGGAAATTTAAACAGCTGTCAGAGCCACACTATCCACTCCGATATTGATAGATCTGGCCCCTAAAAAGTACAAAGCATCCAAAATAGTAAAAGAAATGTGTTGATTAATACGTTAATTGTGGTTGACATTTGCGGTCCCCAATTAAACAACACGGCATACACAGCTCTTAAGGTAAAGAAAGAGGTGTTTGTAAGATAATAGACAGACATAAGCACAGCATGATAAAACACTTCAGTAGAAACACACAGTCAAATATGCGGTATAGAACAAAAATATCTAAACCCAAAGACAGAGAAACACTAAAAATCTAAATCATGATACAAGACAGAGAGACTGAGAGTATTAGCAGTTATGGGTCCAGAAGTTATTATACACCCTAGATTATAAGAAGGTGTGTAGTTCCCTATCTAAATTCAGACCCAGGTCTACAGCCCTAAGTCTTATAAGCCACCTACTCTCTAATTGTCTTAGATGTAACGTTTTATCTCCACCTCTACCTGCATCAATCAGTATTTCGATCCCATGAAATGTGATTTTTATTTGGCCATCAGCCAAATGCGTATTATTGTAGTGCACTGCCAGAGGGTATTCTGTATTTCTATTCCTAATAGCTCGTACATGTTCCTGAACACGTTCTTTAAGTGGCCGAATTGTGCTGCCCACGTAGATCAGGCCACAGCAACAAACAATGCAGTAAACAACATGTTTTGAATTGCAGTTTATAAACTGCTTCACAGTGTACGTTTTTGGATGTTATATCGGAACTCTGTCAATTTGTTCTTGGCTAGGCAGCACATATTACATTGACCACACTTATAAAAACCAGATGGCAATGCTGGAAGCCAGGTTGTTGTTTGTTTCGGTTTCAAGTAGCTGTGACAAAGAGTTTGTCTCAGTGTCCTGCCTCGACTATGTACGATATTGGGTTTTTCTGTGATATTGTCACTAAGTGTCGTATCGTGCCCTGAGAGACTTCATCAGGAGCAGATCACGGTGCGCAGGCTCGACTCGCTGGTCACAGCTGTTCTTCTTCGGTCTCGGGTGATGGCTCGAACACTAGGCCAAAGTGGTACTGGCAGCCCCTCCTGGCATATGGGTTTGCCATAGAACTCACAATCAGGGCACAGACTCTCCTTAGGTAATCGCCTCCTCTACGGCGGCCCCTCCTGGCATACGGGGTCGCCGATCTCCCCATTCATAGGTCCTGTGCACCTGGCCCAAACTCAGTTCACATGTGACCCCTCTGGCATATGGGGTCACCTTGGCTTTCTGCCCAGCGCTTCCAATATGGCTCAGAACAATGTGGGTTTCTCCTGGCATACGAGGGTCACAGAGCCAATACTGCGCAGGGGCAACACCCATCGGTGCAGAGTCTCACACCTCACACAGGGAATCCTTGGGCAGGGATCCCCACTGGACCTCGTTTTCTCCAACACTCTCCTCTTCCTCACAGGGCACACTGGTCTTGGCAAGCAGTCAGGAATTGGTGGTCCAGGTTCCTGGGCAGGTGATCTTGGTGATGTCCCCTCACCCAGTAGGGAGACTAGCAGGCCTTTGTCCCGAGCTCTGGTCACAGGCAGAACTCTTGCAGAGCTTTCCCTTCTCACACAGCCCGTTTGGCTGCTTGGCAGTTGACAAATTTCTGGGGACTAAACATCCCCTTATTATAGTCCTTGTAATGTAATTTAGGGTCTGGGTCTTTGAAGTTTTATTTTGGGGTTCTGCTTCTTTTATAGTGGGCACTTCTCCTTTTCAACTTCCTTCATGAAAGAGGTGTGTCACAGTAGGCATGACTCCGCAGCTGATTGTCCACTACATAATTCATGGGAGTGACCAGAATTCACACCTGGATATCAGACACAGTGAAATATGCACCAAGAGGTTAATGCCAGACCCCTAGCCTCACTCTTTAGGATTTTCTTATCAGCCTCATCTCCCTTCCTCAGATGTGTCCAGGCCCCTTCTCTGTGATTTATCACTGAATCAAAGAACAGTCTTTTGAAATGTAAAGGGAGTCTCTTCCTTCCCTCCCTCCATTGTTTGTTCCCACCCATCTCACAGGAATGCAGCAATTCACAAATCTGTCTGGGGCGATTCCTCTCCTTCTCATGTCTTTACCAGGTAGGCCTGGGATTCCCACAATGGAACCCAAGGTCCTCGATACCATGTACCCGTGCAGGGACATTTACTCATTGTACACTCTCAGCACACTTACTGTTCAGCACTAAAACCTCTAGGCATTGAACCCTTACATGTACCCATGCACCCAGCACACAAACCCAGTCTGTGTTCACCGTTCAGCACTGAAGCTTTCCTGTCTTTAACCATGATGTGTTGTTTCAACACCCGCACTGCCAGCACACACACTCACTATGTACGAGCTGCACAACTCTTCACCCTTCATGTATTGTTCTTCACACAAGCACACATACACACAGTACGTTTTATCCACACATGCACTGCATCGCAATACATCTCCCATGTAATGTATTCCTCTCTGGCATACACATACCCAGTACATGTGCTAACCACACATGCACTGCATAGTACTGCTCCATCCTTGTACGGTACCCTTCCCAGGCACACATGCAGTCAACACAGTCACTACTCTTGCGCTGCGCAGCACTCCACATCTGCCTGATGTAGGCCAAGAATGAGTTAAGCATACATCAGCAGAACCTTTAAAAAGGTGAGTGAGCCAGTAGGTCTCATCTAGTGACATAGGGTAAAAAGGTCCTTTTCACTACTACTGATCGTAACACGGTACGCTGCCACCACCATGTAAGTCCGTTTTTATATAGCGCAGCTACTCACCCTTACGGGTCTCAAGGCGCTGGGGTCCGGAGTGGAAATTAAGTGAGCTATTGCCCAGAGTCACATGGTGCTGAGCTGAGCTGCCGCCGGAGCCGGGGATCGAACCGTGAACCCTGTGCTCCGAAGTCAGCTGCCCTGGCCGCTGCACCACACCTCTCCACACATGCTTGACTCTTTGTGTAGGCAGTAGCCTTCCACCACTATGGGCGCCCTTCTACCACTTTGGGCGCCCCTCTGGGTCCAACAAGATGGTATCCGTGAGACAGGCCTATGTCAAGGCGCACACAGATAATCTGTGTTTGACTATGACAAAAAAATCAGCTTTAGGGATCCAGACAACAGTGCAGTTGGGCATTCATGGTATGGGTATATGTCTCTTACCATGCAGAGAACTTTTCCTTCCCAACACACCAAAAGGGCAAAATTCCAGTAAGAGGAACTGGAGATATCATTTTTAAAAGTTTTATGTAGAAATGCCATTAAAAAGCACAAAGCGCCCATGATAGTCAATGGTAGCTGTGGACTGGAACCTAGGCGCAATTTGAGGCTGACAGCGATGGAGCATTGGTCAGATACACCAACCAGATTTGTCCTGGTCAACGATTTTACCTTCTGTCTTAATCCTTTAAGTCCCAATCCACCACAGGAGTACACTTGTAAAGCCCCCCGACACACCAAGGGAGACACTTAGAGACTCAGAGAGTATCAGGCAGAGGCCAATAGCAGAGTCCAGTCCAGTTACGGTTGCCACTGGTCAGCTGGGTGCTTTCAATAAAAGGCCTCTTGTACCTCGTTGCATCTCTATAGCTTGAATAGGAGGTCAGCCTTATTACCTTAGGAGACCACTTCTTTATCCTGTAAGCAAGAGGAAGCAGGTATAGTCCTTCAGGTTTCCTCTCAGGTCACAAATAGCAGGTCCAGTCCTCTTCTGATCTTCCACAGGTCCAGTAAGTGTTCTGAAGTGGGTGCCTAGTACTGCCACATTTATACCTGGTACTAGCTAAATTTTCAAAATGGTGAAAGTCTTTGGTCATCCTAAACTTGGGCTCTAAGGCCTGGGTGTGTGTGTGGGGAGTTTACTGTCATTATTGTAGTGTCCTCGCACATTTAACAAAATCCGGTTTGAGTCAGCCATTGTACCCAGAATAAACCCAGACACAGAAGTTTGATTGGAAAAAAGCAGAGTCATTCAGCAACCAGACAGTGGATTGGTGAGTTGTGTTTGCATCTTATTCTCTCTCCCCTTTCAAGTGTGCCCCAAGGGGTATATGTAAACCCAGAGACAGAAGTCTGGTAGGACAAAAGCAGAGTCCTTATCAACTAGACAGTGGATCCACAAGAACTGCTTTGGCATCCTGTCCTCTCCCCTTTCAAGTGTGCTCCAAGTGTTATTTGTTAAACCAGCAGACCTGTCGAGCAGGATTTGACACTCAACCAGGATTTGACACTAGTGTAAAAAAGGATGCCCACAGCCTCCCGCCCGGCATATTTTTCAGAGTTCAGAGGATTCATCTCTGCCCATTCAGGTCAGCCTATTGTTTGGTCCTGGGGGGCATTTCACACCTATTTAAGGCTGATCACTGGCTAGGAGATGTAAGAGGCTTATGTTAATTAGCCATCTGATAGTTCAGACAGGTAAAGGGTATCTTTCTAAAAGTTACTTTTCCTTAATATTTATTAAGAATACATCACCCTTTAATTGTGGTCTAATTATTATTCTAGCTGGTCCCTTTCCCAGGATACAGTATTGGTATTTAATATTGCTTCCCAGCATTTCTCTATGTGCCAGCCAACTTTCCTACAGTGAAAATAGCTTTTGGGGACTAGTCACTCTAAAGACATATTAACTTAAAATTTCCACACGTCCTACTTTTTTTTTAATAACCAACTTTTATTAATTTTTGTAGTACACAGCATCATCCACATATAAGTACAATCACATATTATCGCTTCACTGGATTTGATCATCGCACCAACATTCCTTCAACCAAACCAAATCTTTACAGAGGTAGGCCATGATAGGTGCACCCCCCATATTTTCTTGTGTTTCTGAGGGCAGCCACAGGCCTCGTAAATTAGTCTTTCTTGGTGCGCACACCAGTCAACGCCCTTCTGCCACACCTGAAGGGAGGGGGCCTGCGGGTGCAGCCAGCAGCGAGCAATGTCTCTCTTGGGTACTAAAGATGCCAACCTAATAAATATCCTCTCAGCCCGGGATTCTCCGGTCCCCTCCAACAATCCCAATAATGCCTCCCGGGGACCCAACTCAATATGGTGATCTAGGACCTCAGAGATTTCCCGGTTCACTCCATTCCAGAAGGGTGTTAGGTGCGGACATAACCATGCCATATGAAAAAAGTCAGCGTTTGAGGCTTGGATGCATGCACAGACAGTTTAGCCCTTCCCGCACATCTGCTGTGGGGACAAGTATGTGGTGTGAAGGTTGTTAACACGGGCCATTCACAATTTTGGGGAAATGGCTAGTTCCTTTGGGGCTAGGCAGGTATCTCTCCAGTCCTTGTCCTCCAGTTCTCCCACCCAATCCTCCTGTTTATGGCAGAGATGCAGAAAGAGATCCAGGGCATTATCATTAGCGAACAATAGATCGCAGAGATCACAACTCTACCCAGGTGGCATGTCATGAGCTGAGCTTCAAGAGGGCTGTATTCAGTGTTCAGCATGTAAGCTAGGAGGTGGATGAAGAGGGCATGACGCAGCTGTAAGTAACGAAAGAATTGCGTACATGATAATAGGTACTGGTTTTGCAGTTCTTGAAAGGACACTAAAAGCCCCCTTAATAACGTCCCCTAAATGGGTAATGTCAATGTGGTCCCTTGAGAGAACCCCGCGAGGTCAGCCTCTTGGTCTAGCCAGGTGGCCCGCCACATGGGTGTTATGTCTGTGAGGGGGCGTGTCCAGTGGGTGAGGTGTAAGGCCGCTATCCAGCAGAGCATTGTCACCCGAGTACATGCCGGAACCATGGAGGGCAGGGGGGTGCCGTAGAGGAGATCCAGTAGCCCATCAAAGCCCAGAAGATAGTAGGCAGGATCGTCCCATCCCCCAGTGAACCATTCCTTCACCGGGACCAGATGAGCAGCAAGATAATATCCATAGAGTTCATGGACGCCAAGGCCTCCATCAAACGATGATTTCCAGGGTAATGCAAATGCCACTTGATGGTGCCCATCCACCCAAATTAACGAAGTAAACTTTGAAGTAAGGGAGCGGACCCGTGCATGGCGATAGGGTAAGGGTAGTTTGCTAGGTATTTAGGTAAACACATCATTTTAAATAAAGCCATGTGTCCCATCGTGTAAAATGAGAGGCGGCTCGACCTACACAAGTCGCACCTCATTGTCAATTGAAGAGGGCGAACATTGAGAGACCAGGCCAGATCCGGAAGATAGGAAATGTGGACCCCAAGGTACTTGTAGGAATTTTGTCTGGTAATAAAATTAGAGCATCAGATTCACCCCATTGCATCGTCCGCAACCAACACCAGAACAGACTTGCTAGCGTTCAACCGTAGTCCAGTTGCTTTGGTTAGAGAGGGAGGGTCTCAAGGCACCTAGGACCCATTATTTGAGGGCCACTGAGAATAGGCAAAACATTGTCTGTGTAAAAGGCAATGCAGTCCTCCACAACCCCCCTGTACCAGCCCAGAACCCGCGCATCACATCGTATCAAATGGGCCAGTAGCGCTATGGCTAGAGCGAAGAGTAGCGGGGACCGGGGGCAGCCCTGACGCATGCCCCTACGGATCAGGAATGGTGAGGAGAGAATCCCATTGCCACAGATCTGCGCAGATGGAGTATTATACAGAAATTACACCAGGTTACAGAAGATAGGACTAAAGCCTGCATGCTGCGCATGTCCTACTTTTAAATACCATGTACCCTGCCTTATGGGCTAGAGATCCTCCATGGGGTGACATATTAATATTTAATAGGGAAGGTTTTATTTCTTATAAAGGGGTCACTTTGACAAGTCGCAGTGCATGTTTTTGCACTGTTAGAGGCAGGCTACAGTGGTAGGCCTGAAGCCTTGTTTGTACTGCCACTAGTGGCATTTAACTTCCAGGCCCTGGGTACACCTCTTACCATATATTCGGGATTTATAACTTAGTTAAATATGCCAATTAGGCAAATAGGAATATGCCAATTCAACCATGTTAAAAGGGGGAGCACAGGCACTTTACCACTGGTTAACTGGGTTAAAGTGCAGAGCGCTCTAAAGCCAGCAAAAATACAGAGTCATGCAAAAGGGGAAAAATCTAAATTGGCCAGCAGAAAAGTGGATTCCCTACACCTGCCTCACCCCTTGAAAGAGGAGGAGAGACTCCTTTCATGGGCCCCAGGAGAGCCTTGAGCTTTGACATTGATCTCACCAAAGATCATCGGGTGAATGATAAGCTTTTCAAGGGCTACTCTGGGACAAAGAAAAGCAAGGCAGTGCAGAAAAGGCCTTTGTGACAGTGGATAGTCCTCTGCATTAAGATCTGCTGCACATTAGCAAAGAAGCAGACTCTGGAAGGTCTGATGGCTCATTCCACCAGGGCCACAGCTGCTACTCCTGTGTTTGCATGCGTAATACCTGTTTGTGATATGTGTCAGGCTGCGACGTGGGCATCAGTGCACACATTCACAACGCACTATTTGCCTAGATAGCTAGGTCTGACGGGAAAGGCATTTTGTTCATTCAGTTGGGCAGGACTTTTTAGTCAGAGCCATTCCACTGACCAACCGCTTTGGAAGGTAGTGCTTTGGTATCTATCCTAAAGGTGAGGAATCTGCAATTAGAAGTATTCATCAGAATAACAAGTTACTTACCAGCCATAGCGCTCTTTCTGGTGGAAACCCTATCTAACTAAAGATTCCCCACGCCCTCCCTCCTCCCTGGTCTGTGTAATGGTCTCTTTACTCATTTAAAAAGGTCCCAAACTAGAGATCTGCACAGTGGAACCTCTTGACTATTGTTGGGCCCTGCATCCGATGGCGTGGACCAGGTCAACAAAGAAACTGAAGTCGACGCGCAGGGGTGGCTCTTATATGCGCTTCCATTGTCACTTCCGGGATGGAACAAAGTCAAAAGTGGGAGCAATGCTGTTTAAATCCTTCGAATCCCGTTTGGTCTTTGGGAATATTCTAAAGGTGAGGAATCTGTGGTTGGATAGAGTTCCACCAGAAAGAGCATTGCAGAAGATAAGTAACTCGTTCATTTATACCAGAGAGCTCTGCTGAGACCGTTTTGAGTAGCTAACTGCTTTGTACAATTTGTAATTCATGACCATGATAATTTTTGTCACTGTTCAAGCTAAGCCAAGCAATTTGTGAGTTTTCCTTTTCCAAGACATATTTTAGAGCAAGGGTCTCCCAGTTAGCTCTTTCAGTTTTGGCCGAAAACTCTGTTATCACTGTACAATCCTAATTTAATGTGGAAAAGGTTAGCCGGATGAGAGTGCACCTTGAAAAATTTTGAATGATAGATAATTTTATTGGTATACATTATATTTCAAACTCATGAATAATAGTGAAAATGATTAGTAATGGTGTATCTGAAAATAAGTGTTAGTTTTCTCTGCAGAGAATCTTTAGTTTAGTGTGTTAAGAGAACCAGAATGATATTGAGTTGCCAAGTTAATGGGGGTGGGGAAACAATGAACCAGGGGGTGAGGGAGAACGTGCAATAGACAGCTGGAGGAGGAATGGGGTTGGTGAAACGACGGACAGTGGAAAGAGGGGGGAGGTGAGGGAGAGGGACTGCAGACATATGCACTCTTTAAGAGTGCATGTGTAAAAGTGAAAACAAAAGTACCTGCAGGAGTCTGCAGCCAGTGAAAAGACACTGACCGCAGACAAGAAGCTGTATTTGGTATATGCTCCACGGCAGCAACACACAGAGAAGCCCCAGGAGGAAGCCGAAGCAAGGAGGAAGTGGTGACCAGTAAGAAGCAAGGAAATGAAGAGTGACATCTGAGTCAACCAATGGTAAGTAATGGTAGGTAAGGGGAGGGCTCTAAACTAGTTTTAAGCTTTTCTTTTAGTTTACAAGATATTTTACAAGCACAGCGCAAGCAGAATCTAAAAAAGTGCATCAAAATGTATCATTTCTCATGCCTTTCAAATGCAGATCATAGTCTGGTTGGCTGCAGCAAGAAAATGTTGAGTACTATTGCTAATTTTTGCTTCCTCAAGTTCACTATGAAGGTCCATGTGAACATAAATGGGGCAAGGAAGATGAACCTACTTCTCCCAGCTCCAACCTGGGCCACATTGACACCACTGCCCAGAATGTGTCAGTTTGTGTTTTGGCAAATGAGGGCATTAACAGCTATGTTTCTACCAAAGATTGTCTCCAAGATGGTATCAAATGCATTCCAAGGTCCATGTAGGACAATTTGTAGGCCACGTCCTAACTACTAGAGTTTTCTATGACTTTACCAGCCATAGGACCTTCCAAGATCGCTTTGGCAGCGGAAAAGCTCAGTCAGAAGACCAGCAAGTCTGAGCCCTTAAAACAAATTTGAGGGTCTTAGTCTGGATGTTTAACTGTTTCAGTGACACAGAATATCTGAAGAGAGAGCAAGGAACAGTGGCGTCACTAGGGGGGTGCGAGGGGTGCGGACCGCACCGGGTGACACCATCACATGGGGTGACACCGTGAGCCTCTGCTTTAAATCGCGACATAAATCAGGAGGAACCCGTTGGGTTCCTCCTGATTTATGTAGCGATTTAAAGCAGAGGCTCACGGTGTCACCCCATGTGATGGTGTCACCCGCCCGGTGCGGTCCGCACCCCCGCACCCCCGGACTCGGGAGTTACCGCACTGGGTGACACCAACCCTAGTGACGCCACTGGCAAGGAATCCATCGGATTTTAAACTACCCAATGTAAGGCTGAATGCCAAGATAACTCAGATGGTGCTAGGCAAAAACATGTTAGAGTCAGTGCAGAAACACGGATTCCTTCATGTGGTTACCCAATATTTGGAGTATTCCAACTGACATTACATCCATCCCCCTGTCTCCCAGGTGTTCCAATGCTCACATTATCAGTAAGCCAACGGCGGAAGAGGGCAAGATTACGGCCCAAAATACACCCAGCTTGGAATGAGCTGTCATTCTTCTCATCCCAACATCAGTATTAAGTAAGGTCCGAGGTCACGAACTTCATACTGCATGGAGTAGTCACAAAAGGCTTTGCAAGTTTGTAAGAAGGCTGAGACACACGTCCTCCAGACTGCTTTTTAAGCATTAGAATATTGTTACTAGTTAGAGACTACATGTGGTTATTATTTTGATCGTTTTGTAGGTATGTTTGGTATTCTTTATTTTATCCGAAAAAAATAGTATACAATGAATAGTTTCATTTGCCTTTGAGCCCAGCACTGTCAAAATTCTGCATTATTGTGCATTGCCCCACAGTCTTAGTTTTGAATGGCGGCGCCGCCGCCGCCGCCGCCTTCAATTATAAAGGGCTTGATTTAAACCTGAATTGTAACTGAAGAGTTTCTGATTTCTGGCTGGGGTGCTACATCCGAAGATACTGGAGACAGAATTTTCCCCTCCATAGGATAGCATGGTTGAGAAGATTTCACTTGGATTCTCATCTGAATTTAGCAGTCCAGTCCCTCCAGCAGTCCAAGGATGTTTTGTCACCTACCAACCCTAAATTATGACCATTGTGTCTAATGCACATTTTTACCCGTGTTCCCGGAATCTACGATGTGCGTGTATGGAAATAAGAGGGACGGGACAGTGTGTGGTCTAGAGCGGTCTTAATTGCATGTTCACCCTAACGATCACATCTTGGTTCCTGAAATCTGGTCTCACCCAGACGCCATTGTCACAGTAGTCAATGTACGTCACTTCAGGTTCAGCCCTTACTACAATAAACGTGTTTTTTGTAAAATGATTCACTATTCCAAGGAGATAGGTCAGCTCGTTTGGCTCTTTAACTGAAAAAGCACAATTTAAACTATTTAAGAGTGAATGTCGTGCTGTGAATATCTAATGCCTATGTAACAAAATGGGAATATTTATCTCATTTCAGAACTGGCTTGATCCTGCAAAGGACATCAAGAGGCAAATGAGAAGTAAGTCCTTCATGTACTTTGTTGGTTTAATGGTAACATCGATATTTTTATCTCTTCTGATTGTGTTAGGTTATTGTTATATGTACAGGAAGGTAAGTACCTTGTAAATTAATGACAATTTCAAAGCCAATTCCCAACCAATTCTGCCCTTTTCCAAATTTGCTGCTTTTCCGTAGAATTTGCTATTTTTTACACGTATACAACAAGAGGTTTTTTTCTGCAATAATGATGCTGTTTAAAGTTGCCCCTAAAATAGTTTAAAGTAGTTAATATTGTAGTCCATATTATATAAGGGACAATGGGACTGGTAATATTTTATGAAAGTATATGCATACATTTTTATTGATCCACAAAGTAATTGATCACCATTCATCCAATTAATGCGTTAAAACCCAGCTGACACATGTTTTGTCCCTGAATACCTAGGACTTTAAGGCTCTAAATATATATTGCATCGTAGCATTGATGTAGTGCTTCATAACCGTATGGGGTGGGGAGGATTAAAGCGCATTTTAGTGCAGGTAGCACATGGGGACATGGATGTAGGGCATGTGTGTTTCTGTTGTGATCCTGTGCAGGAAGCGCTTTGATGTTATCTGAGTGACCACAGAGGAGCACTTACCTTGTCTTCCTGAATGTAATGACCAGCAGTGTGATGGAGGAGTCATGAGCACAAATTGGAGCTGGTGACCTAAGCAATAGCCATGCTCCTTTTTTAAAGGCATGAATACTGCCTACTGCTGCACAGGTACACCTCCGTGAACGAGACAAGACGTGGAAGAGGAATCAAGCTCGGCAACCTGAGACAAAACTACACAGTCTTTAACGACACACATTTTACCTACTCATGCTATGCTAGGCGAGGCCAAAATGTTGAGCAGGGGTTAACATCTTTAAAGAACCTGATTTCACCAACTCCTGCTGGGCTGAAAGAGGCTAACATTTTAAGCCCGTATTTGCCCCTCACATCCATCATATGTTTGTGAAGGACCCCAAAAGTGGGCAAGCACTAGTCGAGCCATGATTCAGAACGGAGCCAGACAGAAAGACAAAGTACCAAGTAAGTTGCTGCCCTGACTGCACACACGCTAATTGTCTGTCCCTCTGTTACCCTTCTGTCTTCACCCCTCCATGCGAGCCCTAGTTTCTCATAAATCCAGAGACCCTTACTACTTCTAGTTTTACCTCAGGAGGCATACTCCTGACCTTCTAGAATTTTCTCCCAGACAACTTCCACTTTTATTGTTTGTAAAGAATGTCAATTCAGGGTAAAAAAGAGACAATGTATTGAATAGAGTTCCATTGTTTCATCGACGACAGCAGCATAAGGTGGGCAAAATGAAGATGCTTTCGATACACAAACAGTTGGAGGCACAAGGTGTAAGCTAAATGAAGTTACCATAAATATGCGTGGTGCAGACCTGCAAACCTGTAAATACATTGCACTGTGTGAGGGGGCACGGGGCCGCATGCCGAGATCTGCCTAAGAGGCACTCTGCCCTCCACCAAGCCCTCCACCCCTCCTCAACAACCTCCCCGCCCACAAATAAAGAAAGGGTCGCTGAGGATATGCAAATGACGAGCTAGAAATCCACTCCATGCAGCGGTTTACAGCTCTCCTTGCCTGCCAGCTTATGATTTCGGTGACTCGCCGGGTGACTGTGAAGGGAGCCGAAATCGTGTGACACACTGTGGCACCATGCGAGTTGGCAGCTCTGGTACAGTATGAGGCACAAGTTGTGGGCAAATTGAAGTTAATTTAAATATTGGAAGCTGTTCTGAATTTCAGTGAAGAATCTATTTGTAGTTTGAATGGCAATCCTTACTGGGACTCATCCAAATCTCTGTTGTGATGCATCCGTCCAAGGGAGATGACCCTATACAAAGAATCTAACGTCTTTCAAAAGTTATAATGCACCTTTCACCTGGAAATGCCTCAATGTAGCCTATGGCCAGATGCATTAAAGGGTTTTGTCCATTCTCTGTTTATGGGAAATTGTGTTCGTACTTATGGCCCATAGTATATTACCACAACGTGTGTGAGTATAGCACAATGAGTAAGTGTATATGGCATTAAACCATCAGTTGGGCCTTTTAAAGCCTTCATTCGAGAAACTGTAGCACTTGTAAGGTGGTGTCATTGTTGTTATTTGCAGTTTAAAACGTTTCATGCAATACCTTGGGCACATGCTTTTTTTGTTCAGTGGTTTCTGCTTTCTGAAAGATAATAAAGTTGAAGTCTGTGTAGTTCTCTGCCAGAGGATTTAAATGTGAAACTAATAAAAAGGAGGAGAGTTTACTTTAGTACTCGATTGTGTGAAAGTTATATATGTCCTGAATTATGTATGTAATGTGCTGTTCGATTGGGAAAGATAGTTTGTGCGGATTGCTGAAGGTGCTGAACGTATTTTAGATGGAATAGACTGTGCAGTGAAGTAGTGATTTACAATAGAACCAGAAGAAAAGTACTGCAGGCCAGTGCGCTTAGCAGCCTGGAGCACTATGAGGCTAATAGAATAAAAGAACAGTGGGACCGTGAACAAGCCTGACAAGGATTGAACGGTTTGCTTATATCTAACGGGTCACTCTCAAAGGAAGAACATTGCCTTGCATCCCCATACAATATTGAGTTCATACTGTAAAATCTTCTGTATTTGTATCAATACCTCCACAAACTTGTTTTTTCTTGCAATCGCTAATTATATTAATTTATGTAACACTCTAATCAGATAATTGTTCAGTGACCGATGTTATATGTATGACTGAATTATCACAGAACCCCATAGTATGCGCACAACATAACACTCACTCTGTTGTATACTTCATAGGGTGTCCATAAACTGGCTTTCTAGACTCATGTCCTTATATAGGCATAACCCAACCTGCCCTTATATAGGCATAGAATCCCAGGCCTTATTTAGGCATAAACCATGCACACCAAATACAGGCATGGCTTCCGACATCCGTCCACCCTAGCGTCTCAACGAGTCCATGAAAAAACAGACCCTCAGGCTGCGGGAGTTTCCCTTGCCCAGGACTATTGATTTCTTCAAGGACTCATACATTATGCATGAACCTCTTATTCCCTAAGGGATTCATTCATGACGTCTTTCGCTGCCCAACTCACGTCAATGCTACCATTTTCAGGTATAAATATACCTTCCCAAACCCCTGTAAATCAGAGGAGACCTCGACTTCAGAGGAGCCCGATTCCCGGCCAGACGCACTGAGAAGACACTGTCATTCCTGCACGCAGAGAGTCCAGCTTCCAGTGATCTAACTTCCTTGCGGGGTGTTGGAGTTCGAGTCCGGATAGAGATTCCTACCTCTCTCATTCTTCAGGTATGGAGCAGACTAGAACCTAGAGGGACTCTTGGCATACTAGACTCTTGGCATACTAGGCGTAACTTACTCTTGGTATACTCTAGTCAGGAATACAGCACCTACTTCTACTTCTCCCTATACCTAGGATAGGTTAGGTACACTGGGATAGAACTAGGGTAGAAACGCATCGTATGAGTACTCGCATTTTTAGGTTGTGTCATTTTATGTAAATGCATACATGCTAAAAAGATAATGCTGACGCAGTATTATTTATTTTTACTGCTCACCTTGTACATTATTTATCTCGCATACTGTCTTGTGATCATAACAGCACATATAACTTACAACAGAAACAAGACTGTTCAATAAATCTTTTATTGAAACGCCCGTCTGTTATTTCTGTGTAACTCTGAGAATAACTGAAACATGCACGACTGAGCTGAGTGAAATAGTTATCTATTGTTTCTACGACTCTGGGACACATCCTGATTCTGTAAGGGAAACACAGTGGTCATGTTTTGCGGCAGCCAGAAACTAATCCCTTCTTGTCGTCAAGAAGTTTCTAGTGGCCTCTGAGCTAGCTGGCACAAGTTTAATATACTCGATAGGGACATACCGACCTTAGTCCTATGTCAAACCTATAGGATATATTATTCCAATGCGCAGAGCCTATAAGGGAAATAGGAGCTACACTACATGGCGCCCAACGTTTGGTAAGGCAGTAATTCAACGTTAGATACTGAGTAATTCAGCTGTGCACTTTTATTATTCTCTCAGAGACCCCTACCCCATATACTCCAAAAGACGTCTGGAGTGGGCAGGGATAGTATCCGCCACGGCTACATAGGGAAGACCCCTATATATTAGCTGTTTGGTTTGCTCAACGTTGAAGGATACAGTGTTCCACAATATTGTGCACCTTATCTTTGTTCCCTTGAAATTTGTTTTACATATTTTCAAGCAGAAAAATGTCAGGCACTGACAATGACGCCGGAAACGGTGTAGCTGCGGCTGATCCAGCCCAAGCAGCACTTTTTAACAACACAGGTTTAAATGAAGCCAAAGAGGGTGTCAAGGACATTCCTCCTAACTTAAGAAGAGCCATTACTCTAAAACTTATAAAACATGGCCTATCTCCAAGAGGAGGTAGAGCAGTTTTCGTGATAGAGGCACACGAATCCTTTCAGACAGAGGTATTCTATTCATGGGTAATATTTCCTGAATCTAATCCAGTAACTCACTTGTTTAACTTCTACAAAGAAGATGAACAACCGGAGGAATACATTCCTTTCGAGGATATTGAAATTCCATTAACATACCAGGAGCACCAGCTCTGGTTTAAAGGCGCCCTAAAACATCACAGAAATATAACCAGGCTCGGTCCGCTAGGCAGACCAGGAGCAACATGGCCGATTCTAGCCAGGCTACACACCTCATCCAGACATCGAAATAATGTCAGACGAGGAACTACTTAATCAACTCACAGAGTTAATAAAAATCTACAGACAATTGGTTCAATATGTCATGAGGACTTTCACAGTCCAACAACCATTAACACTTCCAAATCAAGCTCCTCCACAGGGGAGTACACTAAAAATTACACCACAGACTCTATTCGCAGTCATGGGTTAAATGCCCACTAAGCGGGAACAAATTCCGTTTTGGATAGCTCAAAAAATTACTCAAATCGAAGCAGTATTTCCAAATACTAGCCCATATGAGAAACACAGAATCCTAACCATCAGTTTACCAATGGGGATCACACCACAACTGGAAGACTGCACCACTTGGGGCTCAGTCTTTGCTGCCATCTACACTAAAACACACGGCATTCCGTCAATTGCGGTAATACCAGATGTCCTAAAACAGATTCAAAACGAATATGGAGCAGAGCCTGCTTTAAATTTAGGTATGAAATTACTGAAAAATTTTGAACAGGTCTCAACAATAATATTATCTAATATTAAAGGGGAGGCAGCAGCAGTGGCGATCCGACAAAAACTAAGGGAATTCGATGTTACAGAACATCAAACAGAGCTACCCAGAATTATAGAGCAGTCATATGCAGAATTAGGCAGAGATAGTTTGGGTGGGAGACCAGTTAAACCAAAACTATCTAAAAGTTCTGAGAAGGACTCAATTAAACAAACTCCTACATCTTCTAAAAAGAAGTGGGAATCTAACAAACAAAATTCAAACGAGAAAGGTCCTCAATCCCGATGTAGGTCTCCTCAAAAGGAGCCCTCTGAAAGGAGGTATAACCTCAGGAATAGGGATAATTTGAGAAAACCTGATAGGTATCAAGATACTGATACACGTTCCTCTCGTCCCTTTCAGGTCTCAACACAGAGTACGGAAAGAAGAGGACGAACAGAACATAGAGAAGAACGCGTGAACTCGAAAGACGACAAGCACGCAACAAAAACTAAAACAAAACCTCAATTCTCCAAAAGAAAGTAGCAGGTCTGAAGATAAGACATGCCGAGAATAATGAGATCACAACTCAAAAACGGGGAATGGGCTCAGACAATGCTGGACAGTGCAGCAGAAGTCACAATAGCTCGCCAGAACCTGATGGAACTTCTGGAGATAGTGGACTTGAATGAGTATATTACGGTAGAGACTGTAGACACCAGGGTTAGTACTCCACAAAGGTTATATGAAATAACACTCCGGATGGAGGGAGACAAACCTAGACAGATTAAAGCACTCTTTTGGGAAAAACTATCAACAGGTTATGACATACTTCTAGCAGAAAGAGACTGGCCACCACAATTTGTCAGGGAGTGCCCACATGGCGAGGACATGATTATGCCTGCCTTCTCCAATCACATTCCAATTCACTTAAAATATACATATGCCAGAAAATGGGCAGTAGCCCAGGCTCCAGCATTATATAAAAATCATGTAGGATGGGATGAGGACTCCCCTCACCATAAAATACATCTGAAACATGAACCTACTGCACAGAGGCAGTATCCTATTAAGCAAGAAGCTAAAAAACAGGTCAGGGAGATTTTAAATCAACTTGAATACCAAGGGGTGATTGAAACTAGCACCTCATCTATGAACAATCCTTTGTTTCCTGTCTCCAAACCAGACAATACATATCGTCTAGTTTTGGACTACAGACATTTAAACACTTGTTCTAAAACTTTTGCAGTGCAAAATGCACATAGCACAGCATTAATGAATAACATTGTGCGCAAAAATACAAAACCACATTAGACATCTCAAATGGATTCTTTTGTCAAAATATAGCACCTGAAAGTAGGTACTTAACGGCATTCTCCATAATGGGGACCCAGCGTCACTTTTGTCGACTCCCACAAGGGTTCAAGAACAGCCCAGGTTTATTCTCAGCGAGGGTAACAGAGTTACTACAAATTTATGACAACGAGGCATTGTCCTATGTCGATGATATTTATCTGACAGACGATGACCTGGAAAAACACTTGAACAGGGTGAGCACCATTATACTGGGATTCGCCTCTGAGGGCTATAAGTTCAACTTTAAAAAGTCACGAATTGCCCATCTCAATGTCCTATTTTTGGGATATGAGCTTTCAAGTGAAGGCAAGAGCTTGGCAGCTAACTTTCTAGAGAAGTGTGCGCTGATCCAACCTCCTAAGACGCTAAAAAACGTACAATCAATCCTGGGTTTCCTAAATTTTGGTAGAACATACATACTAAACTACGCAGAAAGGGTTAAACCTCTCTACGCACTAATCAAACCTGATTTTTCATTCAAAAACTGGACACAGGAACACACAGAAATTTTACGTTCTCTCCAATCTAACATGTTAGCAACAAATCACTTACAAACACGCGTAAGTCAAAGAACTTTGGTGATTCGAATAATTTCGGGTCAATGTGGATTCACTTACTTAACCTTTAATGAGGGTGAGAAAGTACCAATCGCGTACAAATCACATTTGTACACACAAGCAGAAATGCGCTTCAGTTCAACTGAAAAATTCTGACAGCAGTTCAAACAGCTGTAGCAAAAGAAAGAGCCTTAGCCCAAGGGAAACGCATAATTGTCGTTACCCCAGTACCAGCTCTAGAAGCAGTCACAAAAGCGAGCATTCCCAATGCTAAAGCTTTACATCCAAGATGGATACAATGGGTTAATTCTCTTGCTGCAACTGATGTTGAATATGTATTTGATCCAGATTTAAAAACACAGGCATTTCTCCAATATGAACAAGAATGTCCTCTGCCCACTGAGATTCTGCCTCTCGATCAGTATGAATTCGTAATTTACACTGACGGATCCGCACAGCCCGCAACAGGGAGTAAGCAAGCTTACAGTGCAGCGTGTGCTATCGTTAAAGGTCGCATACGAAATGGCATCTTCAGACCTATGGTCACAAAAACTCAGTCACTAGGTGATTGTACAGCTCAGCGAGCTGAACTACAGGCATTCAAACTGGCACTTGAAAGTACGGATCGAGAATTCCTCACACTGATAGTGTGCGATTCCTTTTACTGTGTTCAGTCGTATAATGACTATATACGAACCTGGCTTGAAAATGGTTTTAAGGATGCAAAAGGTGGCACAATTAAGCACAAACTGCTTTGGGAACAAGTAGTTCTGTTGAAAAACGAACTACCAAAGGCTCACGTGATTCACACACTGAGTCATCAGCGTGATGGCGTTCACGTTGCAGGGAATTCATTGGCTGATGAAGCCGCGAAGGGGGCTGTTCAGACGGCTTCCGTAGCTGCGATCACTCGTTCAAAAACAAAAATAGACGGTGAGATAATGTTAGCTGTCAATGCTTCGAGCAAAGGCAGCAGTGCAGCGTTACCGAAAAAGTTTCCACTCAAGTACTCTTATGTAATTGATGCGAATAACGTTCCTTTTGCTCGAATCCCTGGATTGGGGGATAGGGTAATTCCAAACAAGGAACGTAGATTAGGACTAATCCTAGCAGCACATGAAGGGATAGCTTCTGCCCATGCAGGTGTTTCTGCGACAGTATCTTTACTCAAGCAAAGATATTGGTGGCCTGGCATTCGGAAAGAAACTAAGAACTATGTTTTAGAATGTGATATTTGCCAACAGATGAAAGTCTCAACAGTGAAACGTCCTGCGCAGACACCCTTGTTAATTTCAGACAAACCATTAGCTTGTGTTTACCTGGACCACTGCGGTCCCTTGCATAAGGACGGTAATTATCAGTACATCATGGTTGCAGTGGATTCATGCTCTAGGTTCCTATGGTTATGGCCTCAGCGCTCAGCTGACGCTCGAACTGTTATAAAAGATTTGCGAGTCTTTATCGGCACATACGCAATAGGCACGTTTCATTCTGACCAGGGTCCTGCGTTTAGCTCTAGGGCTTACAAGGAGGCAATGGTCAGTCTGGGCGTTGCATTGCGGTACTCCTCTCCATTCCATCCTGAGGGAAATTCTGTTGTGGAAAGGAAAAACCGAGACATAAAGCAGTCTATAACAGCTAGGGTATTAGGCTCGGGTGATGGGTGGGTCAAACACCTAAATAGCGTTCAGCGCTCTCTCAATAATTTGCCAAGAAGTTCTCTAGGGGAGTCACTCCATATGAGGTCCTATTTGGGACAAGAATGTGGGTTCCAGACTTAGAACACGTAGGCACAGTGGTGGACAAAAAGAATTTGATATCAAAGATCGTTTGGCTGTTTTACAGGAACTTAACAAGTTAAGAACGAAACAAAGCAACGTATCCTTACAGCCAACCACCACTGGGGAAAAATCGGCGGTCCCAGCAAGGCCTGTCTGGATTCCAAAAGTTGGGGATCTGGTCAGAGAAAAATCGCGGACAAGAAGGAATTTGGACCTTCTTACAGACAACCGGTACCTGTTCTAGCTGTTCAAGGAACAAGGACAGTACTTCTGCCGCCCCTTGCTGGAAGAAAGGAGAAAAGATTTGTGTCCATCGACCTCATCAAACCACAACATGTGGCCAATACTAAGCAGTAGGCCTCGTGGACTCCGACCTAGTAGCAGACGCACTCCTCTCGCTACTATTCAAGAGGTTCAGACTGAAAGACTGATCACGATCGAGAATTCAGCTGTAATAAATGAAGGACTAAGTAACCAAGCTATGGAACTCATCCCTCTTGACAACCAAGTAACAGTTCGTCCAAATACACCTGTCTACACCAACGTGACACGTGAAGAACTGGTTCCTGTGATTTCAACGAATCCTGATGCAATTCCAACAATTGACAGAACTGCTTCTGGCTATTTCATTGACTTTGATACGTTTTCGGAGGATCCAAGCGAACCTTAAACGACCTCAGCCTCATTAAAATTCAAGCAGCAAGTACAAGACTTTATTCACTTTCTGAAAAAGACTTATCTGGTTTCTCCATGGATTGAACTCTGGATTACATCTGGACTTTTTGTTTTTCTGCTCTGGCTATCTTTGGTAACAACTGTGAGCGTGCTCATAGGTGGCTGATACATCCATGTGAACATTGAAGGAAAGGACATAAACGTGCTTTTGAAACCTCATAAATCTTCCCATCGTGAAGCAAGAGACTTGTCATCAGTGAATATCACAGCTGTTCCTATACAGGATGGTATAGTGTGGGACAAAACAGATTATGAAATATTCGGCCCAAGTGAACAATTGAACATTCCACATTTGTTTAAAATTTCACTAAGCGATTTGATAACGTCCAGTACCTATTCAGATGATTGGGACTTAGAGACTGTTCAAGATATAATGTTTGATCTAGAAAAATCTGCTGCATTTTCTAAAAATGAATATTTAGAGGGTACAACTGATTACGAAGAACTGTATTGTTACAACCACTATGGTCATCATTATTTGCACAAAACTGCATATCCAAGAAATATATTTATGTATAATCAATGGGAACATTGTCCTACACCACCACAAGGTAGTTCGAAAACTTTTGCTAGTAAATTTCCATATTTTTCAGGTTATAATACATCTGATCCAGAAACGTTTTACTATAAAAATGTGAACAAAACAGGACTGAAAATTATGTTAACAAATACGAAACAGATTTACTCTGAAGCATTTATTGCCCAACTGTCTACACAGGGTTTCGACTTATGGAAAGACACAATTGAGACAAAAACTGTCTGGGGTAGTAAAGATTGGCAAGTACAGGGTATAGAAGCTTTATTTAGAGCCTGTATTATCCCTGAACAAATACTGTTTTTGAATGACACCGTCCAACAGACATCTTGTCTTGGATTAGCCAAGATTAAAGAGATGAAAACACCTTCTGTGCCAACACCTGCCAGTGATGATAATACAAAGGCAGTGGTGACAGTTGACAATATACTACAACTCAACAGAACCAATTCAAATTGGAAAAAATGGTTGATCTGGCCCACAGACACAAACAACTGTCAGGAAAGGTTCTTGAACAAAACTCAGGGCTTTGCTCTTCATAGGCCAGACCCAAGATATGTCCAAAGATAACATCCGGGGTAGTAACAACATATAGTGTAGGAAAATTATGCCTCGATTGGCTGCATAAATCTACACTACAGGATGTGAAGCAACACTTAACCTTACTTGCACATGACGCAGATCTTAGGGAATTCTTGCTTGGACCAAGAAAACCGCGTCAAAAACGTTTCATATATGCCGGCATCTATGCTGTTTATAACGAAGCATGGAAAGTGTCACAGATAGAGGCTGCAGAACGAATACGTGAACTTGATCGTATCAATTTAGATAAAACACTCTCTGTAGTCGACAATGGGTTAACAACTTTGTCCTCCAGAATTTATTCATTGGATGGCATTGTATCCTCTGCTATCGACATTCTAGAACAAGATTTGGCTATGTTACAACAAGGTCAGTCTCAATTACGTTCTATTGTGTTATTGACATGGACGCTGCAATCTTTGCGAGCGGGCTATGTGCCTTGGCGTTTCATCAACACGTCGTCCCTGTTTGCAGGATACAATCTGCCTGATAAACAGATCGAATTGGCACAAAGAGGAGCGAGGTATACAGTGCTGAGCATTGAAAAAATTGACAAATTACCATTCACAGTGGCAGAAAAACCAGCTACAGAATGGCTTGTTCATGGAAAAATAACATTACCTGTGACAACTTTTCAGTTCCAGTATTGCCTCAGACAGATGCAAGCAGGCAAATATGAAAGGTTGGGTAGGGAATACATTAAGACATCTTGGAATTTACCGTATACACATAAATGTTGGAGTGGGGATCGTGAAGTGTTTCTTAGCGGTATTAACTGTAAACCTGCACTAACCGGTTCACTCATATGTCAGGACATTATTTTGCACGGAGCTTGTAATGGTTCTGTGGCAAACTTGTCTTGCCATCAGCACTGTTCACCAGCTGCTGTGATTAAACCAACGTTTGGACAACTTTCTAATGGGAGTTACCTCATGTTGAATGATCAGAGCTGCTGTGGAATGTTGCCCGGCATCCCATATCTAGTAACGGTCAACTCCAGGGCCACTTGCTGTATGCAAGTATTGTTTCCCCCGATAGACACAGTCAGGGAGTCGGCTTTATGGCCTTCACTGAATGTCTCTTTTATAAGATTTGATACTTTAAGCAGAATGAAAGCCTTGCTTTTACAGCAAACAGTGCCTTTGACCTCGGCCAAAGAAACCTATGATCTACAAATTGCAAGGACTTCGGCTGAGATACAGAATTTAATACGTACAAACTGCCCTATACATTTCGTAGAAATGTTATCACGTATCTTCAACATGTCAGATACAACAGGAATTGTACATGTATTTAAGAGCATTTGCACCGGTCTCTTAGCACCGTTCC
The DNA here is from genome assembly GCA_963921515.1 of Calotriton arnoldi. NCBI lineage: Eukaryota > Metazoa > Chordata > Amphibia > Caudata > Salamandridae > Calotriton > Calotriton arnoldi. The sequence goes on along the minus strand of CAWUFW010011606.1, from coordinate 535,818 downwards.
AGGCAATACTTGGAATCATTCCGAACTTTGCACATTCGGTGTTTGGTGGCATACCATTGATTCTAGCACTTGTTGCGGGAATTCTATTCATCTGTCTGCTATTGCGCTATGGCCAGCCACTTCGCAGAAATAACTCCGAGCGAAATGGAGAAAGCTCTCCTTGAAAGAAAGTGCCGTGAGCGAATAGTACAGCTATTGGGCATGACTCGTCTACGGGACCTTAATACCACATGGTTCCTGTCATTCCGACCAATCTGGCATGATTGCATCTTACCTGTTCTACGCTGCCTGCTATGCGGTGAAGAATGCGTGTTGGACGCTTGTCTAACATATCCATCAGCTGCGCCAAAGGACGTCGATACTTTGCTGGTCCCGATAACGGTCCATGCTTCGTGTTGTCCCCAGAGGCTCCCAATACTGATGTCAGCATTCATTGAGATCTCACAGACGCTTCCTGCTGCTGCTGAGGTACGAGAAACAACTCCAGGCACACAGGTAACAACGGACGCGAACATTGCTGCAGCAACCTATGCTGTGGGCGGTGTTTCCCATCTTTGTGCGGTCAATCTCTTACGTGAGGTGTTCGAACTTACACCATCGACAGTGGATGATGTTTTGTCTATTGAAATAGATGATCTCATGTTTACACCAGACCCGTGAACTGACTCTAATTCGGCATACTTTGTTCCAGTGCAACAGCAACAATTTGGCCTTCGTTTTTCAAAGACTTGGAACATTACCAAAATTTGAACTTTTCCCATTTTTCGAACACAAAAATGGCACTTCAATCTGCTTATAGTAGAACTGGCCTTATAATACAGACTTGGCAGTACTTCCAGGGACACTTAGTCATCTTGTGTGTCTAAAATCGTTCATTTAGTTTTCATGACAGGAAATGACTTTGGTTTGCACAAACTTGTCACTCATTTTTTCGTCATATGTAAATATTGCTTTTATGTTCCGTTCCGATTGCATTTGTTTCACACTTTATGCAGGAAACGAAAAGCTTTGCTTATAAATGTACAGACACCTTTGCATTTTTAAATATGTCTTTTAGAGCTTTTAGGATATGTTTTAATATGCGGTACTCTATTTTAATGTTTAGCATTTTGGATGTTTAGCATTTTAGTATCATTGTTTCCACGAAAGAGGAGTGGGTGTTGTATACTTCATAGGGTGTCCATAAACGGGCTTTCTAGACTCATGTCCTTATATAGGCATAACCCAACCTGCCCTTATATAGGCATAGAATCCCAGGCCTTATTTAGGCATAAACCATGCACACCAAATACAGGCATGGCTTCCGACATCCGTCCACCCTAGCGCTCTCAACGAGTCCATGAAAAACAGACCCTCAGGCTGCGGGAGTTTCCCTTGCCCAGGACTATTGATTTCTTCAAGGACTCATACATTATGCATGAACCTCTTATTCCCTAAGGGATTCATTCATGACGTCTTTCGCTGCCCAACTCACGTCAATGCTACCATTTTCAGGTATAAATATACCTTCCCAAACCCCTGTAAATCAGAGGAGACCTCGACTTCAGAGGAGCCCGATTCCCGGCCAGACGCACTGAGAAGACACTGTCATTCCTGCACGCAGAGAGTCCAGCTTCCAGTGATCTAACTTCCCTTGCGGGGTGTTGGAGTTCGAGTCCGGATAGAGATTCCTACCTCTCTCATTCTTCAGGTATGGAGCAGACTAGAACCTAGAGAGACTCTTGGCATATTAGACTCTTGGCATACTAGGCGTAACTTACTCTTGGTATACTCTAGTCAGGAATACAGCACCTACTTCTACTTCTCCCTATACCTAGGATAGGTTAGGTACACTGGGATAGAACTAGGGTAGAAACGCATCGTATGAGTACTCGCATTTTTAGGTTGTGTCATTTTATGTAAATGCATACATGCTAAAAAGATAATGCTGACGCAGTATTATTTATTTTTACTGCTCACCTTGTACATTATTTATCTCGCATACTGTCTTGTGATCATAACAGCACATATAACTTACAACAGAAACAAGACTGTTCAATAAATCTTTTATTGAAACGCCCGTCTGTTATTTCTGTGTAACTCTGAGAATAACTGAAACATGCACGACTGAGCTGAGTGAAATAGTTATCTATTGTTTCTACGACTCTGGGACACATCCTGATTCTGTAAGGGAAACACAGTGGTCATGTTTTGCGGCAGCCAGAAACTAATCCCTTCTTGTCGTCAAGAAGTTTCTAGTGGCCTCTGAGCTAGCTGGCACAAGTAATTAAGTTTAATATACTCGATAGGGACATACCGACCTTAGTCCTATGTCAAACCTATAGGATATATTATTCCAATGCGCAGAGCCTATAAGGGAAATAGGAGCTACACTACAACTCCTCCCCCACTTCTGTCACCTTTCCGCCCCCGCAGGGCCCAAAAACTCTCAGAATCAGGTTGTGTTGTCCAAGACGTAGACTTTTTATTCACATCAAATCAAATAATCACCACAAACCACTACGAGAGTAAAAGTATTCTTCTTGGATATATATCATTATTCACAGCATCACACTTTAGCGACATCCACATGTCAAAGGCAGTAAGGAAATTAGGCCAAACATTACACTTGAACTTCAGCTTGGCCTTACACTTTAACTTGAATTTGGCCGACTCGGCCAACACACTCAGCTGCGCACATTGTGCCAGCAGGCCCCAACGCGCTACAGCAAACAGTTGCATCACTTGGAAATTAGGCCAAACATTACACTTGAACCTCAGCTTGGCCGTACACTTTAACTTGAATTTGGCCGACTCGGCCGACCCACTCAGCTGCGCACATTGTGCCAGCAGGCCCCAACGCGCTACAGCAAACAGTTGCATTACTTGAAATCCAGGGCACCGCATAGCGCACCGGCCCGCCGGGGTTCCTGAACCCAGGCAGCCTCCCCAAGATTCTACTCAGTCCATTCGTTGCGGGTTAGGGCAGTAGAGTCCAGGACCACCAGCATGTCAGTCCCCTCCACGCCTACCCTCTGCACACTTCCATCCTACCCCCTCCTGGGGTCCATCTAGTCGCTGAACCTCCATTGCTGTGCATGCTCCTTTGCTGTTATCTGTCAGCGCTCCGCCACAGGGTGAGAAGCTCCCTGGCGCACTCGCCCCCCCCCCTGGCGTTGACTATGCTCCACAATAGCCTCCAGTATAGTCTGGATAAAGATGTCCTGCCCTTTTGCCGACAGATGCACCCCATCCCTCCTGACGGACCAACTCCTTTTTTTCTTCCTTTGACTGGAGCAAGTTGTGCCGAATAGAGCCCATTGTGGAACCCGCTAAGATTCTTTTGATCGACTGGTTCAGCTTTTTTTGGGGATTTGCTTATTGCCTTTACCGGAGCCCCCCCTAGCTCATACTGCTGGAGGTATCCACCCACAAGATAGAAGCTGGATACCTAAGAAAACTATCATATTCCCATTTGAAGAACATCCAGCACACCTTATTGTGACCGCCAATTTGGGCATCTGCCTTCACTTTTTTTTTTTTAAACACTGCCACTGGGATACCTGCACACAGGTGTAATCCCCAAAATCCAAAAAACCCGGCATCGCGGGGTACTGTTAATTGTAGTTATGCCTAATGCTTATAAACCGGGCCTTGCTTACGCCAGGCCGGCTTACCCTCTATGTGAGAGCCTGAGGCACTGACTCCTGGGTTTTGCTGAGACCCCTGGTGATAACTATGGGGGCACCACTCCCTACTTCATCATTGAAGGCCACTCCCTGGAGAATGATGTCTCACTTTTAAGCAATGTACGTTTAATAACTATGCATGCTAAATAACTGACACGTCCCGCTTTTTTACTGCCATGGTAAAAACTAGCTTCCAGTCTTGTCCTACGCGGGCCGAATTTATAAGGACGATTGCTACGGCCACTGCCCTGCAGCGGCCGTGCTCCGCTCACAGCACCCTGTAAAATAGGGGCTGGGCGTTGTGCGGCCGCAAACACTCTGAGCACCGCACTTTAACACTGCTTAATGTCCAATGGCTGATACACTGGACTCAAGGCTCTTGTTACAAACGTTAAACGACCAATCCGCCCCTGACAATAAAAATAACTAATGTAGCTGCTCACTTACCCCAGTCTTGTGGGTCTGTTGGCTTGTACTTTACAGGCCCGACAATCTTTACAGGCCTGTACCGATTTCTTGTACTGAGCGTATGCGCGTCAGCAACACCGGAAAAGCTACACAGTTGCAGGGAAGCTGACGCGAGGTATGTACAGACAACCTATATGTGTGTCCGCTTGCATATGCAAGTAACATCTTGACGATGAACCATATAGAGAAAACTAAATATTATATTGGCCGCAAGTGGCACAATGTCCCCACTGGTGAGGGCTGCTAGGTTTTCCGTAGGTGTTGAAGAGCCATACCATACAACGATAATGCCACAATGTGTGGATGCGGCTGCATTAGAGCCCAAGACACTTTGTAACCCCTCACACACTCTAAGACAGATTCCTGTAGGCAAGCACATGGAATATATCAAGGTACTCTTACACATTATACAGGCATTACACCGCGCCCTGTGGGTGTACTCAGTTTTGACTCTTAGCTGTAAGATAAACCTTGATAACTTCCCCAGCGCTGAGTGCTGCAGAGTGACAGAGTGCCACAAACACATGACAGCTTCAATAACGCATCCGGTTTTAAGAGACGTGTTAATAACCCCACCAGCACAGCTCTGTGAGTGTGGCTTTGTGATGCCGGATACTTTCCTTTGCTAATTATTATTATTTTTTAACGGAGGAAATCATGACAAAAGTTAATCCAGAAAAGTAAGAAAATTGAGGGGAAACGTTAAAATTTAATAAGACGCCTCTTAGGGTTGCAAGGATAGCAATCCCTAGATAAGAGCCAACTGAGCCTAAATGGCCACGAGCAGCTAAACAAGATAGAGTGCACCGCTGGACCTGGACAAAATTGCTGCCGTCCTTATGCTATTAACGTGAATGAACCAAATCACACGACTTACCATTATTGCAACCTGTGTGTCCATCATGCTTATAAAGCGCCAAAGGTAGGATATACCATACCCTTGTGCGCAGGTGATATGGTGCGGCCCAGGTTTAATTATCCGTTACGCCCCCCGGGGATAAGTTAGTGAGACTCCTTCATACACCACTACTGTCCCTTTCTCTCCTTAACAAGAAGGGGAGAGCAACCGCACCTGCTTTTGATGTAGCTTTGCAGAGATGTGTATGTTTATATATAACGCAAACTTGGAGCGCTTAACATGAGCACTAGTTACATCACCCAAGATATATGCATTCGGTGAGTCACCGGCTCCAAAGCCGGTAGGTTTTGCCAATAGGTGCCACCTTCTCCCTTTGACAATAAGTAGCTCAACCATTGGCATGAAAAGCATCCTAAGAAAGAATGCAATCAAGTGATAAAGTAGGAGTGTGTTAGAAAGGTTCAAAAGAAATTATTATCGGATATTGTCTGAGCTGCATCGGCCCCTCCCACCATGTAGCGCTGCTGCCTGAGAGAGAGAGAGAGCGCGTGCACGCAGATGCGCACGAAAAGCTTGCCCTGGTGTGGGCTGTACCACCCTTGCTGGAAGCGGTGCTTGAACTGTTGCTGGTAAATTGTCCAGGGAGCATACGAATGCGTTGCGCTGATGCGGCCTCCTGGACACCAAAACGTGAAGTTATTAAGTAGGGCTTAGTTCGTAGCTGCACCAATTTTAGTTTCACCAAGGGTGCTGCCGGTATACACGCAGGCCCTGTACTGAATGATTCTAGCTGATAAAGGTTTAAGCTCCTGATTGGCAGGGCACAAAAGATGCCCGCAAATATGTGCCCATGAAGCCCAGATTCACTGTAACGAATGAACCTAAAGCACTATCAACTATCCAGCGAGTTCTACACACAGCAGACATATTAGGGTTAAAAGGAATAATGCTTTACCTGGTTGCATGAATAGGAAGGGGTACTTATTAATACCTTTCAATAGAGAATTGAGTGGTATTCTGGGCAGACTCCTGCGCTTAATTAAACCTCTCCCTCATGCAAATACAAAATAGTATTAATTTAGCCCTTATTATGTAAAAATACAGCCACCCACAAAAACCATATGTTGTTTCATTTACTAGCTATATGAGAACCTAGATCAAATTAGCGCCTATTGTTGGTGTTGAATAACGCCCAAAGGTAACTTCCTTGAACCCAAGTGACTCTCATAACCAACACTCTCAGAACACCCCCTACAAACACTCCGGTAATAACACCGAGGCGCACAAAGATAACTTCCTTCAACCCAAGTGACTCCCATAACCAACACTCTCAGAACACCCCCTACAAACACTCCGGTAATAACACCAAGGAGTTATAATTTTTTTTTTTTTTTAGGAAAGGGTGAGAAGGTAGCTATGCTCTTAATAGAGCTATATAAAATTTTCCCATGAACGCACTCAGGCAATTACACTCAGGACTAATCTGCGCCTGTCCCAGCGCCCATTAAGGAGAGCTGCCTTCCATAGCGTTCACGAACACTTCCGCTGGGGCCGTTGCTGCTGGGAAATGTTGTCGGCATTTAGCGAGATGTACCTGCTCCACGGTCTTTGGACCGTTTTCACCCGCCGGACGACACCTGTACACCATGCATCCGCCTTCCCAGCAAAGCGCACCTCCGGATATCACCAACATAAAAGCAACAAAAAGAGAAAAATTAAACCATTGATGTTCAGTACATGATCCCGACCACATCCGCAGCACGGCCTCATTGTCAATATCAATAAAGTTTTCCACCAGACTCGCGCCGCAAGCCGCCTCTCTTCCGCATACAGGCACTGCCTCCTTCCTGCGCAGCCTTCTAATCCCTTACAGCGCGCTTTTAACGCACATAGCAGCAAGCCGCCATCCCCGCGCGCCCCCTATGGGTGCGGCACCCGCCTATTGCAGCGCCGCATATATATATATATATATATATATATATTTTTAATTACCCGGGCCGCCATTACCGGGCTTCCCCACCTATAAAACGCAAGCGGACTAATGAATGGCCTAGGAAGCAGATCATGGCGTCATGGCGCTACCCCTCTGTTTGTAAGCACACAGTGAGAAGCACAGACAGTCACCTATGCGCATTTCCCCGACTCACTCCTGACATAACCATTTGAGGTAACACTAAACTAATAAACAGTGATCCATCTGTGAAGCGCCATACCGCTTCAGCATTGTCAACCCAGCCTTGCGATGCAGGGGGTGTAATAAAACACGAGTTTTCCCTGGTTTAACATTAGTTAAACATTGCTGGTTGGCATGGGCTTGTTGTTGAAATGACCGGAATGCGCCACATTGCTGAAATGCCTTCCAATTTATGTTGCATGATTTTAGGATTAAAATGACCCCGCGCTTTCCGTTATGCATGTTTCAACTTGTTTACCTAGTGACTCCCGGGGGCCAAGAGGCGGTCAGAAGAAAAGCTACCTTGGGATTTTTGCACGCGCCCCGTCTCGTGACCAGTACTCCTGCTCCCAGCATTGGAATGTTAGCAATACGGACAGCAAGCGCCCTGGTACTGCCCTCCGCCCCCTTTCGATATTGCAGAACGGCACCGAAAAGGAACTACGGGGAGCCATCGGAACAATTCAACTTGTATCTATTTATGCGAAAGAAAAACAGTACCTCTGACTGTTCAGCTCGGTAATAATGCGATTAGGAGCAAATCCGCACCATTGTGTCTTGCCATACCCTTGCTCACAAAAGCGCATCTTCTTTAACGCGCAGACGCTGAAGGCATAAAAGACGATCAATGACGATGCTCCAATACTGGAGCCTCGCCCCATCCACATACGGGCGCGCCCTCAGCAACACGCGACAGCCACACGCTCTGATCAGCTTCTCGCCCCGACCCCGTTCCCGCACACCGAATTAAATTAATTAAAGCTGTCGCGCGCCCTGACCATAATCATATATCTTATTTCCCATAACTGATAAAACAAATTAAATTGAAAGAAAAAATAAAACTGCAAATTGGCCCATAAGGGAAATCGAACCTGTGTACTTGGGTTACAAGCACCGTGGTTTTTAGGTCGAGCCTCGAGTAGCGCGCAAGCGCTGCTCTGGCGAGACTTTATGTAAGGGGGTTTCAGAAGCTGACCACACGCTCGTGCGTCGTGGCCTTTTTCGGGCGGTTACGCGCGCAGGGCCGACATCTGTTTCCCATTATCGTGCCCAGACGCGTGCGCGATAATTGGAAACATATGCCGGCCGTGCGGGGAAAAGGCCATGACGCACGAGCGTCTGGTCAGCTGAGCAGGCTGCCGCGCTCGCTCGCCCCCGCTCCTCCGTTTCGAATCCGTGCTTGTTTCCAGTTACTTTTGTTTCTGGGATTTCCCGCAGTGTGCAAAATAGTCAGGGCACACTTCCTTGTTTCTGATTGTGTGGTCACATGCCCGGCCAGTCACGTGACTTGGCACCGAGTCCCTGCTCTGAGATTTTATTCAAGGAGTCGCCGCTCGCGCTGGTGCTTGTTGATCCACAGAGAAGGTAAAATCGGCTTCTGTTTCTTATTTTGAATGTGTATTTGGCGGTCAGTTATGGGTCTCTACAGTTCTACCGCGGAGACCCTCTTAAGTGAGCACGATGCTGGTTGTTCAAAGACAAGGACGTGGGCTGTAAAATGTGCTGTGATCACAAGGCTTTTCCTGAATTAGTTCACCATAGCCCCCACGCCCCCCCCCCTTCTGGGTCCGGTACCTATTTTAGCTAACATCCCGCTCAGTTGTATCTTTGAAAAAAACAGTAGTAAGCAACTTAAACTTAAAGATCTTTTAATGGGAACTCCAAAGCCCAGGTAACCTAATACGAACATAACGCGTCCCCCTCTCTCGCTCTCTCTCTTTCTCACTCTTTCCCTCTCTCTCCCGCCCGGCTACGCCAATGCTTGTTTACCATGAAGGCGCCCTCTCAGGTTAGGCAGCAGCTAGTGAATCTCCTCTCTGTGGCCGAGGCCGGCAGAAAAGCATGAGCAGAGTCGGCTGTAGCACTGTTGGCGCCTGGTGCGACTATCACTTTTGGCGCCCCCACACCCAATGACCGCCTCATCGGATTCTCTCACTCCCACCGGGTAAAAGTGCCCCTCATCTCGCCAATCATAAGTTGTTGCCGAACACAATACCCCTCCCCCCACCCCCCTGAGGTCAGTTCCCCCCTCCACAGGTCAACCCAGTGCGGCCGCAGGGGTCGCACTGCCCTAAAGCCGGCCCTGAGCATGAGTGTCCCCTTTTGAAATGATGTCCCCTATGTCTTTATGTGAGATCAAGTACACTCACCCCATTTGCCTCCACCAACACTAAATCGCTCTGTTGTGGTGTACCTGGCATGTTATCACAGAATGTGCACCAGTCGTTTTGCTGTGAGGTATGCCAGTTTTTTTGTAGCATAGTAAAGGTAGACTGGTGGGGGCAGACAGGACAGTGACGGCAACACAAGCTGAGGTTTGTGGGGACAAGGGCCAATACCAGTTTCAACACATGGTGCCCCTGCAGGTCCCATCGCTTTTATGTGGTTGAAATGCCATGACGCTAGCCCTGCCTGAAGTGCCATTCTGCACATCACCTGTCTGAACTTGCAGAGGGCAGTGCAGATGGAAGCGGGACATGGAGTATCTGGTCTGTGGGTTATTCCCCATTCCTTTAGTTGGCTGCATTGCTGCTCCAGACCTTGATGCCACTGCTGCCCTCAGACATGCAGCCGGCTCATCTATAGGCCTGAATGTAATTATTTGAGTGGGCACGCACTGGCGTACCGCGTGCATGTGCACGGATTTATTTTGAAATGGACAGTATCAAAACTGTTAAGGTGAGAGTGTTGGTCATAAGGAGTAAATGCACGGTAGTATTTCCATTTGAAACACTCACTGCGTGGGAGCGTCATATATTTTGTAATTCTGTGTTTAGCAGCATCAAACGAGATTTTCGTCTTTTCCCAACACAAAAGTCAGTGTGATGGGACTGTAGTTCGCCAACAGAAGACGTGTTTTTATGGAGCAACACGTGCGTTATCAAATGGCAGCTGCTCTGCGTTGGACTGCACAAAGATAAAACAAAAACATCCATTGTGATGAAAGATTTGTACAATAACACTTTTCGGTGAATTTTACAAGAGTACATCCGTTGGAGATGCACATGTGCCCTTACTGTGCAATTAAAATTAGTGCACAGTGAGGGCTGGCGTGCTCTACGTGTATGTGAACACGTTTTAACAGTTGATGGCTGATTTCTTTTTCAGAGTTTGGTCTTGGAGAATGGAATCAGTACATCAACCTGTGTACCAGGGCAGAATTTGAATTCACCTACAATTTACAAGTGGGCTTGTATATTTTTTATATGAATTCCCATCGTGTCTTCGTTACGAATTTATTTTTCGAATAATAAAAAAGAATGCTATAGATTGAACATGTATATGGAAGTGTGTATTGTGGTGTCTTTCATTGTGTATTGGCACTGCATGCTTTTTCACCCATAGCATGTATGAATTACATTAACTGCATACAAAAGCAACACACAGGCAGCGAGTCTATCTACAATCCTGTTTATCGAAGACAGAAACACAAACAAAAATAAGTAGTACTGGTCTAGTGAGAGAGATGTGAGAGCACTTAGCTCTGTTTAGCATAAGTTATGACTTTGTGACTATGAAAGCCCTCCTCTTTCAGAGATATTTCCTACTGGCCTTCTCCTTAGTCTTCCTTGCCTGGTTTCTTCCTGTACTGGTTATATTGGGCACTATGAAAATCCTACTAGGTAGGGCTTGTTCCCGACTATGATACCCTTCCTTGTTTTATGTCTTGCCTACCAGAGTCTAGTTGCGAAAGATCTATTGTGGGCTTACTAAGAGCATTTAGTTCATAGTGCCTTTGCCTCAACTTAAATAGCATTGTTCCTGCTGTAGTAGTATCTATCATGTTCAGGTCATATTTAGCTTTGGTAATGAGCATAGTGTATGAGAAGTGATGTCATCTAAATGGAGTTGCTGGACTAGTCTCTCCAGTCTGTTTTTCTAATTATTCGCTTGTCATATGAGTATTGCCACAACTCTCATTATTTCACCTCTAAGTCAAGCCTTTCCAGCTAGCCATAGAAAATGTGTTGCTGCAGCTGTTTTCCCATTGTTTTCCGTATATGCCTGCAAATGGAATGTAGGTTTTCCTTCTCCTTTGGGCATATGAGTTGCAGTTTATTCGTCCACCATTGACCCGGTGATGGAGGTATAAGGCTAAGGTCTGTGTGATGCTGTGCTGGCTACTATTGTTTACAACAGAGTTCTTCTAAGTAGTCCTGTGGAGACCAAAACCAAATCTGCTAGAATCCTAATACCATGTGCCTACAAGGTGAACGTGTATTCTTTTTCTCGTGGGTTCATCAGTATCCATGGTTCTGTTAAGGCATGGTCAGTCATCATGTCTTATATTACTAGTCTGTTCCCCTTATGAGCATTATCAGGGCTACCTAAGTGATATAGAGTTGGGTCAGATACTATGTTCCAGTCACTGCCTATTTAATGTCTTTTCCCCCAAAAGTGTGTATCATTCTAGGTAAAGAAGAGGAGAAGTCTGTTTTATCTCCCACTGTGGCATAGATGAAATCAAACATCAGGGTTCTTTCTTGTATTTTCAGTTTTGCAAATACAAATCGACCATCCCCATCCACACATGTACTCCATACTATGGCTGGTAAACCTTTGTGTATTAGGTAGCCACCCATTTCCATCTTCCATCGGCGTATTTACTGTCTTGTTCCCTCCCCTGGGGGTACCAGCAGAAATAACATTCCCAACCCAGTCACGTTGTAATTTTTACGCTCTGCGTAAAACAAATGGGCAAAATCATGGTTTTAGATTTTAAAAAATGTAAAAAATTAAGGGCATTTTTCTTTTTATGTAGTGGTACAGTCCATTCATGTGAAGGGATACCACTACCGGGTTTTTAAGGGCATGGTGCCAAAAATGTATAGAGTGCATACAAAAACAAGCATTGGCATAGCCAATAGGTCTAGCCTTTGGGACCTTATAAGTGTTTAGCCATGCAACAGTTGATGTTGTTGCACCAAGGATATTATGCTGCATAACTAAATACTTATAAGGTCCCAAAAGCGAGACCTATTGGCTATGCCAATGCTTGTTAGACTTTGTGACAGTATTCAGGAAAGTAGAATGCAAAAGGTTGAAGCTGGTTCTACCATTTAATATATTCCATTCACAATGAAAGGGTGCTTCGAGCTAGAAAAACTAAGCATGACAGTAATATCATAACCCCATGCCAGGACTCAAAAGTATTGGTGGCTACACAGATGATTGTCAACTTTCAGGATGTAAAGATTCAATACACTTGAAGACTATAGAATTCCCAATGATGGTGCTGGTAAATATTACAGCTTTTGGTCCAACTAGAGGCGCTAGTCACCTTTGCAACTCTGTTCCAGTTCCAGCAAAAGCATAACCTCCACGCTGTACAGGCAGCATGGAATATAGGTGCAGTACAGTTCAGATCCAGCATGGGATGAACATTTCCTAACTGACACTGATTTGCTACTGCCATTTACAGGTAAGCATCAGCTTGTTGACTTTGACCCCAAGATTATAAACCCAACAAAACATGCAAGGAGCATGAACCCTAGTCTAACACTGCAGTCTTCCCCTTTGCTAAAGGGCTGCCGTTTGAGACATTGACTGCTCAAATCCAGGTCACCTCTGAATGGACAAAACTATTTTAACTAATGCAAGAGCAAAAAAAATGCAATTTTTTAAAATTCACAGCAGATTTGATGTCTCTATTGATTACTGTCACCCTGCTGACCGACATTTTTAGTTTTTTACTTTCCAAAAGCATCTTGATCAGTGGACTACCCTAACATGGAGCTATTCCTGTGAAAGAAAATATTGAATTTCATATCAAACCATACTCCTGCAATTTTTTGCCATAAAGGAAGGGTGGTACTAAGCACACTGCTTTGAGAATGACACTCCCTTCTTTCCAACATATTACACCCCTCTTGCATCCTACATTTAGATTACCAATGTTCACTTTTCTTTTTTCACCTTAAATTAGTTTTCAGTTTATTCACACCTATCTTCTGAGTAGCACCAACAGTCCACAATTCAACAATTGATGGGTCATTCTTTGACATTTTTGAGTTCAGATCCCCTCACAAATTATTACCAAGTGCATCAACACACTCCATCCCTCACGAAATCCTTTCACCACCAGGAGACTTGTGTCAGATCTGCAAGTACATTTTAAATGCTTTATTTGGTAAATATTTATTTTTCATTGACAGTTGGCTGGATCACAGCTTGAAATATCCTCTAGCAAGATGTTGATTTCAAGCAGTTCTCATTGAGATGATTTGCTTACATCTGTTGTAATAGTGATGTGAACATTGACATTTGGTACATGTTTTCATTACTATTAGCTATATATTAAATTGTCATTCACAGTTGGCATGCAAGAAGACATGTCACATCACTGCAAGAAGTCTCTGAAGCTAAAAAAACAATACACTGCAGATAACTGTTTCCAAACTTGACTGCAGACTCACTGGAAATGGGTTTTTCCTCAACCACTCAAACGAAACTCAAACGAAACTGGTGCTCATGTAAAGCGCTCTGATACCCGATTTCTCGGGTCTAGTTCGTGCTATATAAAACTCTTTTTTTTTTTTTTTTTAAAACATGGGGAAATCATTAATATAGTAACTGTACAATTTCCACAGTTTTTCATTTTTAAGATTCCAATTTCCACACTATCTACTGTTAACATTGCCAATGTATTGTCCAGATGCCTGGTCTGGATGACAAACAGGAGAGTGATGGAAAAGGCAAAATTTGAAATTGAAATGTGAGAAGGTTGAGGTACTTTTGTGAAGCCAAGCAGTGTGGATGATAACGTTAGAGTTGCTCCTCTCATGTGACCTATATTGAGATTTATAATTGATAAACGCATCACCTGGTCTTATTGATTTATTGGGGTGGAATTCTGCATGTTACTCTACATTCCACTGCATTCTTATGTATGATCTCCTTACACTTTGACTGGAACGCATGCCAACCTTGAGCGCTTGGCTCTTCGTTTCTTTATTCAAAGTGTATTTACTTTGAAGTATAACATTGAGGCGTGCGATATTCAACCTCATCGTTTGGAAAATAAGCCCAGATTGTTTTATTCTAAATAAAATGTTCAGTATCTAAAATAAATCATCATGTTATTTTCATGAATCTCTTGACCAACATTACGGTTTTAAGTGTGAAAAATAGGTGATGTGATGGATGTGAAAGACTGAAGCACAAGGGTGTTTAGTGAGAAAAACAATCCTGCATCATTGAATCAAGTTTTACGTGTACTATAATATATATACATACCCCTGTCTTAATGGGACACATGTTCTCTACCTGCTCTTGTTCTCTATTTCTGTCTTTACACACATTTGCAGAGAGGTCCTCGACTTTCGGCCTGGGTCTTGGTTCTGTTATAACAATCTCGTCTCTTGCTGTCAACAATTGGACCTTCATTGCCCTTTTCTCAAGATTGATTCCCAGGACGCACATGGAATTTTTCAGATGAAGCTGAAGACTGTCTTTTTGATATACGGTTGAGAATCGGTCCAACCAGCCGAGATGTTGATAGTAAATCTATTACCTCTGTTCTCCTCTTTCTCGTTTTAGATATTACATTAGGAATATGCTCAAAATACTGGCCATACCCCCCCCCCCCTCTTACTGAGGCGCAATAAAAGGGCATGCATTGCCAGCACCCTCTTGTTAGGTCTCGCCTGAGCCAGCGCATGCGCTGCTCTGACGAGAGTTTTAGTAAGCAGGTTTTGGAAATGCAAACGGTGGCTTTTGCTGGCGACCAGCTTGCGTTCGCGAGAGCGTGCACGCGCGCAGCTGCCATGCATTCCTCGCATTGCTGGCGAGGCGCCATCTGCCTTTCCTCCCCCTCCCTCACCACTCCTCCCCCTCCCTCACCAGAGAGCGCGTTTCTTGGCCGCGCGTCTTTTTTTTTTTTAGGTCTCGCCTGAGCCAGCGCATGCGCTGCTCTGGCGAGAGTTTTAGTAAGCGGGTTTTGGAAATGCAAACGGTGGCTTTTGCTGGCGACCAGCTTGCGTTCGCGAGAGCGTGCACGCGCGCACCTGCCATGCATTCCTCGCATCGCTGGCGAGGCGCCATCTGCCTTTCCTCCCCCTCCCTCACCCCTCCCTCACCACTCCCTCACCACTCCTCCCCCTCCCTCACCAGAGAGCGCGTTTCTTGGCCGCGCGTCTTTTTTTTTACATCGCAGTGCGTTCTTATGTGCACAGGCAGCAGCATACACGAGCGGCCTCGATGACTGCACCGCATTCCTTCGCCTGCTGGATTCCCATGTGATCCTTAATATGCTACTTCATTGTAAAACAAAAGTTGTGTGAACGCGCTGGCACACAACCCCTTTCCTGAATCGCAGCGTGTTTTATATTCCTTCCTGCGTATGTAATTTTGTTTTGGCTTACATACCCGAGCGGTCTTGATAGCACTTATCATGACCCGTGCATTCCTCCTACCGCTGGGTCCCCGTGCGATCCTTACTATATTATTTTTATTCTGCCACCTTTCCGAATTGAATTTAAAAAACAAACCTTTAAATTAGTCCTTTAATGAGTGGCAATGTTTCCATCAATCGGAGTCGAATGTGTGTCTGTTCTAACAGGGCGAACAAATACACAAAACACAGTGTCTATCTTCTATCTTTACCACTGCATCTGCATCCTCCTCTGTTGGTGTGCGTCATCAATGAGCTGGGTGAAGAGTCGTCCGCCTCTCACCACAAGATGCAGTCACTTATGCGAGGACTTACTGGGTAAGTGTTGAAGTTTTTATTTTATACTTGGCACGTTCCTCTGTTGTCCCTTTATAGGCCTTTTCGTTTGTTTTATTTCCTTCTGCAGTCTGGCACTCTTATCTTATAGAAGGCCAGTAACTTCACCGAAGGGTCATGTAAAGTTCACTTAAAACTTAACCCAAGCACGTTCGCAAATTTCTTCACTATAAATGCATTTTCCAGGGAGCATGTTATGTTTTTTAAAGTTCTGCTAATAATTTCGTCCTCTTCGTGCAGCTAGTCAGTCTCAAGCACCTCCGTTGCTCCCTCACCCCGCCGACTATCCATTGTTCCCCTCACCGTATCCTTTGTTGCTCTCCAACACCTAGTGGTACTTTTAAAAAAATGTTCATTTTGTATTCCGTAGGGTGGTCTTGCCAGCTGCCATTTGCCACTGGGCCGTTGATTATTACAACATGTGTATTTGTGTAAAAGAAAGAAATCTACTCACGTTTCTATTATTATTGCTGTTATGATTAGAACTGCTTATACAGTTAAAGTAAAGAAATAACAAATTTTCGCAGGAAAACAAACAGTCTACTGAAAAAATAGACAGTAAGAGATGTTGCCTGGATCATGTGCCCAGAAATGAATTGCAAGATAGAAAGGCATTATTCATTTTGTCATCTCATTTGTGGCCCGTGTCTATACAGGGTGCCCACACAAAGACTACTCACATATTGCTCTGTCCTTTCGTGGCACTGAAATTATTCCCACCACGAGGCTCAAGCATGCTCTTCGTTGTTACCTTTTACCATTCTGATTACACTGTAATCCAGAGTTTATGAAGAGGCCTGTTCTCGGTTGAAGCACGTATATTTTCCACCCAACCCCACTTCCCACCGTCTCCTTTTTGATCTCCCACACCTAGTGGTACATTAAATAAAATGTTCATTTTGTTTTATGATGGGAGGTCTTGGCATCTGCAATTTGCCACTGGGCCTTTCCTCACTACAAGAAGTGTTTTTGCGTAAGTGTATTTTCCTTTTTAAATGTATCAATCCAAGTGGTATATGCAATCTTAGATCAGTAAATATAACAAACACTTGCAACACAATAGGTCTCGCATTTGTGAGAGTTTAAGCTATTGGCAATATAAATGACAATGCCTTTTATTTGTATGTATTAAAAACATGCAAGTGGTGTGGAAACACGCACTTTGTACTTATAGTCCTTGCTTACCAGAAGTAAGGCTGTAAGAACAATCATTGGCATAGCCAATAGGTCTCGCCTTTGGGACCTTCTAAGTGTTTAGTTATTCAGCACAATATCCTTGGTACAACAACATCAACTGTTGCATAGCTAAACACTTATAAGGTCCCAAAGGCGAGACCTATTGGCTATGCCAATGCTTGTTTAGGTCGAGCCTCGAGTAGCGTGCAAGCGCTGCTCTGGCGAGACTTTATGTAAGGGGGTTTCAGAAGCTGACCACACGCTCGTGCGTCGTGGCCTTTTTCGGGCGGTTACGCGCGAGCAAAAGGCCATGGTGCACGAGCGTGTGGTCACGCCTGCTGCTCGCAAGCGCACAAGCGCGCGCGATGTGCACAGCTGCCTGAATACCCTCCCCTACTCCCTCCTCCCCCTCCCTCCTCGTTAGCTTCATTTTCCTTTCACTTTCGCGCCGCGCGGCCGTGTCACTTTCACGGCCGCGCGGCTATCAGCTTCATTTTTTAAATTTTTTTTAATTAACTTTCAGCGCGAGGCGCGCGCTGGTCTTTTCTTTGTGCCGACTCTGAAAGACAACTTACTGGCTTCTCCGAATTCCAAGTGTGTTCATATTTCGACGCGCTGGGTATTTTTCATATTTATATTTATACATTTACTCGCACCACATACGAGGGGGCCACAATAGACACACTCCTCAAAGGGGGCTTGAAGTAATCTCCGCTGCTGCCTTTCTCTTTGCTTGCGAGATAAAGCAGTATCCTGATTGGACACCTCTCAGCAGACGTTTTCTTCACACTTCATAATAATAATGAGCCTCGTGGCGCATTTATTCTTGATCCGCGGTCATGCAGCTGCTTCAGCTTGTGAAATAAAAGCACAGAAGGCAGCACGAAATCACGCGTTTTATTTAGAACTAGACCTCTATCCCTTTGTCAGAGTACGCCACGGGCGATGGCGACCCTGCCACACATTTCCTGTTTCTCTGGTGCCTGAGCCCGCCTGACAGTAGCTAGACCATAGTGAGGTGAGCGAGGAAATAAATTAACAGTGGTTGAAGCCAGCCAAAATTGTGGCTTGGTTCTAAAAGCTCGTGCACGAGCTGAATCATGAAAATATGTGGCATGGAAATTGTGCAACAAGCATTATATAAACATATGCTAAAGTCTCTTCAAAATTCAAAAAGTGTATTTTTTTTTAATAAGCAGAAGCATTTCATTTCGGCACATAAGATTACATCAGAGCATTAAGAAGCATTTATTAAAAGTGATAGTTTTAAACATGAACACAAGCATTCATGCCCACCAGCCCTGACGATACCATTAATAGAGAGAAGTCCGTTATCATGTGCACCCTATAAGAATATTCTGATTGATGACTTTACTAAGCGGTTGAGATACAAGGATCTCTGCTCCATCACAAGTATCTAACAGGATTCTCCACTGGTCGTATGGACGTTTGATTGATGACTAGAAGTGTAAGAAAGGACCTAACATCAGTAATACATTTAAAATACAGTGAAACCAATGTGGCTGCAAAGAAAAACAAACATTGGCATAGCCAATAGGTCTCGCCTTTGGGACCTTATAAGTGTTTAGTTATCCAGCGCAATATCCTTGGTGCAACAACATCAACTGTTGCATGGCTAAACACTTATAAGGTCCCAAAGGCGAGACCTATTGGCTATGCCAATGCTTGTTTAGGTCGAGCCTAGAGCAGCGCATGCGCTGCTTGTGAGACTTTTAGTAAGGGGTTTGGAAAGCTGACCAGACGCTCGTGCGTCATGGCCTTTTCCTGCGGTTACTGCGCGCAGGGCCGACATCTGTTTTGCATTATCGTGCCCGATAATGCAAAACAGATGTCTCGCTGTGGCACGCGCAGATCGCTCGCTGTGGCGCGCGCACCACTCGCGTCGCCCCCACCTCCTCCCTGCTCGTTTCTTAATGGGTTTCTTGAGGCCCTCCTGCCTGTTTACCCGAGCGGCGCCTGTTAATCACTGATTGTCCGCAGGTGTCCGGCGCCTCCAGGCCAGGCCCGGGCAAAGTGCAGCGCCAAAGCGAGGCAAGACGGGGTGGGCCTTTCCACGAGGTGCCGGGGGAGGGTGGGCTTCACTGTGAGGAGACGGGCTCGGGAGAGGCTCCACTGGGGTTCAGGACAGGCCTCACTGGGGTTCAGGACAGGCTCACTGGGGTTCAGGACAGACCCCCCCCGAAAGGAGCCGGCCTCAGGGCAGGCCCACCTGCGAGCAGTCGGGCATAGACGCTCCCTGCCCCTTCTTCCAGCCCCGTCCATCCGGTGCACCGTGCGAGGAGAGGGTACAAGGTGCCGCGATGTCCGCTTCTGAGCTCTACAGCAAGGTAAGGCGCCACCGTTAACCTGCACGGGGGGGCCGGCTTGGTGTGAGGCTGGGAGAGATGGGGTATTGTTGAAAGTGGTTACTGTCCTGATAGAGCACGTAGATCGAGTTTCACTTGCTGCCCCTTGGGGTTTCACCGTCCACAGAAAAAAAATATTGGCCATGCCTTCCTTCTTCCAAGTGCTTTAAAATTATCTCGATTTTTAACAGGTTAACAAGAGATAGTTCCGAGACCTTATTTAAGGAAAATGCCCCCCCACCCCAATTGTGTATTAAGAGTCCTAATTCGGGCAGTGGGGCCCTCGCATCCAAGAACCCCGGTGCCACTACACCTGCTGCACTAATACTGGCTATGCACTTCGGAGTTAGTTCTGGAAAAAAGATTTTGTGTCCAATCCCCTGCGTGGATTTTCTGCCTCTATTTGCTTTAGTGGTCCCTAAGGGAGGTTACATTTCTGAAACTCTTTTCGAGTAATTTCTTACTGAATTTGCGGTGCTAAGTGTACATTTCAGAGGGGGAAATGCACCAGATTTTGCTAATTTCCCCCTCCCCCTATTATTTTATTCTTGCCATGCCATTAAAACACTGGCTGTGCCTGTAAAACACTGGCTGGGTGGCTCCCCTGCCTGCCCCTCTGTTACACAGCTGACTTTCAGCAAGCGTCGCTTTACATGCTGTGACTTGTAGGCTCAAGGTCACCCAGGGGCAAAGAGGCTATTTTCTCCCCACTTGGTCGCTTTCCATCTATTGACTGCTTCCTCATGTGCCTCTTCTTTGCCTGTTCTTGAGGGCTGCTGGCCAGTTCAAAGTTTACGGCTCTCAGTCACCTCGATGACCCCAGATGGTACCAGTGTGGGTTGAGCTAGGATGGCTTACTTGACGTGATGCTACAAGTTGCCTGAACTTTGAAGAGGCTTCCCCTCTGCCCGTACAGTACAGACACTTGCATAATGCTGGTCGGTGCTTGATTCAGTGTACAGTACGTGGGGTCTGCAGGCCCGAGCGGTTGGATTAGACCTTATGTACATAACTTAAGTAGGTCGTCGCGTCAGAACTAGGGTCGTGTGTAAAATCCCTGTGTACTACAGGAGGCCTGGATTCTTCCTGCATCCATGGAAGTCATGGAGGGATACCAAAGGGCACTAATTCTCCACCAGGTGCTGCTGTACCCCTGACTGATGGGCGGGCGCTCCTTATGGCATCTTTATGGGTGGAGAGCCTCTTGAATAGGTTTATTTTGAAAGTTTATTTTGAAAGTTTTATATAGCGCGAACATGACCCTTGCGGGTATCAGAGCGCTTTACAAATAAGGTAGTTAAACAAAAGAAACAATGTACACAAGAAACATAGTATTACGCGATAAAGACTTATGTTACAGCTGGTTGTTCTACGAGTCCGAAATAATGTTCAAGTGAATTTTGTCATGAGAAGCGATTTAACTTCTTTTTGAAGGAGGCAGTTGATGGGTTGAGTCTGGTTTCTGGGGGTAGTGCGTTCCAAATCCTTGGAGCAATTCCAGAGAAGGCGCGATTATATGTTTTCTTCTTGGCAAATCTTTGAGGCTTCAAAAGAAGGTTGTTGGCGCTCCTGGAGGATCTGTTTCCACACGAGAGCTCCAGTTCCTGGGCCAGGTACCTCGGGGTGTTGTAATGTAGGGCTTTGTGCGTCATGCAAGTGATTTTTAGTTGAATTCTTGCTTCGAAGGGTAGCCAGTTGAGCGCTTTGAAGTCGGGGGAAATGTGGTAATGTCTTTTGGAACCTGTGATGAGCCTGGCCGCTGAGTTGAGTGATGCTCTTAGCGGGGCAGTTGTTGATCTAGGGAGTCCACATAGAGTTGCACTGCCATATTCTAGTCTGGGAATTACTAGTGCTTGGACTGCCAATTTGAAGTCATTTGCTGGGAGGAAGGGTTTTAATTTTCTAAGGGTGTGCATCTGAAAGTTTGCTCCTTTTGCTGCGGCGCTGATATGTTTTTGCATATTTAGGTTACTGTCCAAAGTTACTCCCAGTGATTTTGCTGAATCTATTATAAGAGGTTGGCAGTTGAGCGCTGTAAGTTGTTTAAGCCATTCTTGTATGATGGCTGTTTGGTTAGGGGGGGAGATAAGTAGGAATTCGGTTTTGAGGGAGTTTAGTTTGAGGTGGTTTTCAGTCAACCAAGACTGAGTTTTTTGTAGAGTTGGATTGAGAGCTTTGATGTCATCCGGAGAGTTTATCTTTAAATATAGTTGTGTGTCATCAGAGTACATGTGAAAGTGAATATTTGATGAGTTGAGGATCTCGGTGAGTGGCTCCATGAATAAGTTGAACAGTGTAGGTGAGAGGGAGGAGCCTTGCGGGACTCCTAATGTGACTGGGACGGTCCTGGAGAGGGATTGGTTGACCTTGAACCTTTGGGATCTATTTCGGAGGAAAGAGGTAAACCAATTTAAAACTGAGCCTGATAGGCCCATTCTGTGTTTCAAGAGGTCTAGAAGATTATCATGTTTGACGGTGTCAAATGCCGAAGATAAGTCAAGTAGGATAAGTAGGCAGGCTTCGTTCTGATCTAGGATTTTTAGTGCGTCATCTACTATGTGAGTCATGGCCGACTCCGTACTATGCCCTGCCCGGAAGCCAGATTGGAATTTATTGAGCAGGTGGAAGTTGGTGATGTGGTTGTCTAACTGGCTGAGAATACATTTTTCTAGGAGTTTCGCCAGAGTTGGGATGTTGGTAATTGGTCGGTAGTTATTTAGATCCGCGGGGTCCGCCGTCGTTTTTTAAGGATGGGGGAAACTTGTCCCGATTTGAGAATATCAGGAATAACTCCTTGGACTAAGGAAGCATTGATAATCTTTGTCCAAAGTGGCAATAGCACCGGTATGAGATCTTTGAGGTAGTTAGCCGGGAGGGGATCAGAGAAGTGGTTGGAGGGGTTCAAGGACGTGAGTGTTTTTAGGATTGTCTCTTCGCTGTAGGTTGTGAAGGAGGCCCAGGAGGCGTTGTTTTTGAGTGCGAGCTTAGCTGTGCAGGTGCTTGGGGTTGCTAGAGTGTGAGATGGCGTGCCCTTCTGAGTGTCAATCTGAGCTAATGAGGCCTTAAGTAGGTCCGTTTTCAGGAGTTCCGTCTTTCTCGTGAAGAAGGAAGAAAATTCTTCGCAGCTGGGTGGAGAACATAGACCATCTTGGGGAGGGTGAGCTACGCCAAGAGATTGAGTTTTGACTAGTTCAAATAGTTTCTTGGGTCGGTTCTTGGCTAGATCTAGCTGATTTTTGAAAAAGTTTGCTTTTGAGTGTCTGATCTTTCTATAGTATGAGTTTCTGGAGGATCTGAGCAGTTTAAGGTGGTCTGTGGATGGTGATGACCTCCATCTCCGTTCAACTAATCTTAGGGCTCGTCTGTCCTCGTTGAGTCTACCGTCATACCAAGGTTTAGAGTGGGGAGCCTCTTCAGTTGTAGAGGCGCGGTTGTATCTAAAATCATGGTCATGGAGTTGAAGTAGTGTTGTGTCAAAGCTTGAGCATCAGTTAGGTCTTCCGGAGGAAGCAGGAGGCTGACATTGGCGGATGTGGATAAATCTGTGAGGGAGCTTTTTAGGTTTCTCTTCCATACTTTAGGTCTTGTGGGTTCTGCTGAGCGTAGTTTAACTGATACCTTGATGGAGAAGGTGATGGAATGGTGATCAGACCAATCACAGGGGAGGATTGTGTTAAGCTGAATGGCCTCTGGGTTGGCAATCACCAAGTCAAGGGTTGAGCCTTTGACATGTGTGGGGTTATTGCAGATTTGGGTGAGGTCAAGGTCCGAAAGGAATGTTTTGAGGCTATTTACTGCCGGGTCCTTAGGGTTGTTCCAATGGAGATTGAAATCACCAAGGAATATTTGGGTATTTTGTTGACCAGTATGTGTGGTCACGATATCCATAAATTGCTCGATGAAGGTGAGGTTGTCGCCTGGTGGGTGGTAAAATGTGTGCAGTGAACAGATTGGTTTGTTATTACTTGTGATATCTAAGCAAAGATATTCACATGAGGAAAGATCCGGTGAGGGTGTGCGGTTCACTGAGAGGCTGTTCCGGTAGATGCAGGCAATACCGCCTCCTGGTCTAATAGGTCTGTCTAGTCTGGTGATGTCATAATTGGGGGGGACCAGTATGTCTAGGATCGGAGTGGACGATTCATTTAGCCATGTTTCGGTTAGGATTAGGAGGTCAGGTTCATGAGTGAGTATAAGGTCAGCAATGTCAGCTGCGTGTGCTGAGGCTGATCTACAGTTTAATAGAATGCAATTGAGACACGGCTTGGAGGTCGTTGGAGGTTCCAGTGTTAATGGAACTTGCATAAGATTTTCCAGGGTTATACCTCTGGTGTTGCGATTAGGGACTCTGTGTGTACTGAGATGGATGGTTTCGATTAGGGAGGGTTGCTTCGGCTTGTTCGGGGCTACTGTGGAATGGCTGGGTGGGGGGGGATCGTAGGAGAGCAGGAGGGAGTGTATATCCTTAGCGGATAGAGTATTCTTCCTGCGGATCGGACGGGTTGTGGAATTGTAGTTAGGAACTATTCTCCATCTTGGGGGCGGCTGAATAAGGGATAGAGGCTGCAACTGGTGCTGGGGTGTGAGGCTGTTGCTGTGGGGGTACCTGCTCTTATCAACCTCATGTCGTCTGATCTTGGGTTGCTGCCTGATCAGGTTCCATAGCTTATGGAGGTCCTCTTTGATAAATTGTAGTGAAAGTAGGATTTCATCGAGCCTAGGGTCTGGTGTGTGAGGCGTGATAATTGTGTGGTCTAGGAGTATGGGGGAGAGGAAGGGTTTGGGATGTGGATAGGAGGGTAGCAGTGATCTGCATCTGCGTAGTGAGAACTACCAGTCCGGCTGTCCGGCGATGGGGAAGTAGACAATGGGGGGGAGGTATGTATCGGAGGGGTGTGCGTCGAGGTTATGGGTATGTGAGGGTTCCTAATGTTCGGGGGACTATTGTAAGGGATGTTACTTGGTTGGATCCTAGGTGAGGGGGTGGTGATGAAGGAGTTGAGGGTGTGGTTCTCAAAAGCTAGGCTATCTCCTGGCGTCGGGGTAGGAGTATGAAAGGATGGGTCTGTGGGAGAGTGCCAAGGGGGGATGTCAGCATGGACACGGGGGGCGTTATGGAGTTAGGGGTGCCTGTGGCGGGGGGAAAGGCTCTAAGTACTTTATCTTTGATGAGCGGAAAGATGTTGTCGAGTAAGATTAAATTTTGGTCAGAAGATTGCAGGAGAATGATCCCAGTATGATAAATGGTGATTGTAGCTGATGCACTGTAAAGCGGGGAGGGGATGATAGAGATCTTGAGACCGTGCGCTGTTTTCCTGGACGAGGAAACTGAGAACAGGGCGTAGATTGCTTTCCTCCATTGAGCTCTTCTTTTTGTGTAAAAAATAATGTCGTTGGTTAAAGAGCCCTTGTGTATAGAGTGGTAGGTGTCTGATATTGGAGTCTCGGGGTATGTTTTTAGCAGCGAATGTTTAAAACGTTTGGCTGCCTTTTTAGAGAGGTTAGGGGGGTACTTGATGGTGTATGTGTGTTGACCTGAGCGCTCCATCCTGTTAATGACGCTTAAATGAGGGGTAGATGGATAGGGGGGATTGCACTACTGAATTATTTCAGTGTCTGGAGCAGGTTGTGTGGCATAACTCATCTTGCTCAGGGAAGAGGGAACAAGTCTCTGGTGCATGAATGCAGTTTGTGCGGTGACCTCTCACTGAGTTGGGGTGCGGTTACCAGCACTCTTGTTGCCGCTCCTCGGTGTTTAAGCAGACTTAGATAATTGAGGTGTTTAAAGAGGGGAACCACTTTTCATGTTTGTTGTGTGGCCTAGAGAAATATTTGTTGACGCACTTTTAAATGGAAAAGTTTCTCAACCTTTAGGTATTTCTCAACAGTTTGGCCGTTTTAGACATGTTTAAAGTTTGTGGCCACAGTTTTGCGGAGGGGGTGGGACAGGCGCCTGGTGAGTTAATAGGAGGGTATCAGGACCTGTTGTCCACCACTACCAGCACTGCAATGTTGAAGCGTTTTCACCACACTAACACTGGTACATTTGATGGTAGTGCTCCTAACTCGTTGCCTGCCTGTAGCACCTCTTTCTGTTCCATGCTCTGATCACATTTCAGACCCTTGGAAACAGACCTTCCCCACCCACTTCCTCTCCTCTCCTCTCCCTCCACCGCCCTTGTATATGAGCCCTTGCTCTTCCTGCCCAGCTCAAACCTCTCTCCAAATGTCTTCCCCATCTAACTCCTCGCCTTGTACTGCGTCAACGTCGTTGGATCAAGCCTGGATATGTTATCTGTTAACATGACATCCAACCACCACCCTTCCCAACTGTTCTTGCCCCAGCTTCCCTACAGGGATCTGGTATCGGGCAAAGATGCTGGTGGCAGGGTGCTGTATAAAGTCAATGACAATATAAAAGCAAGCATTTGCGATGCAATAGGTCTCGTATTTACGCAAGTTTGAGCTATTGACATTGCAAATAACAATGCCTTTTATTTTTGTTTTCGTTTTTAAAACATAAATAAAAGGCATTGTCATTTACAATGCCAATAGCTTAAACTTGCGTAAATGCGAGACCTATTGCATTGCAAATGCTTGTTCTACTGAGCTAACAACCGTGATGTTTACATAGCGCTACGCCACGGCCTCCTTGAACGCACCGTGACACACCCCGCCGCGTTTACGACGCTCCTGCGGCTTCCCTGGGGTCCAAGAAGACAAAGAGGACGAGTCCCCAGGGACGCCGCCTTAAATAGCTTAACTAAGTTTCGGTTTCCTTTACGTGTATCTCCGTCACCAGTGATTCCCCTCCTCATCTAGCCCCTGGAGGAGGCTCGGCTCCGTGGCGCAACTAAGGGCGCCCCTCTCCTAGGCACGGGGGGCGCCTACTCATAATCCTGCTCTCTGATTACATTAAAATTGCTGTTTTTAAGGAAACACGCAGCTGGGCTCAGTTCCTGGTCTCATCATCCATTCTGTTTGTGGCTAATGTTCCACATCTGTGATACACATTGTTTCTGGAATGACCCTAGTCCTGACACTTTGCTGGGGAGATGGCACCCTCTGCTTGAGGTCCAATTATTTTTATTCGTCTTCATCCTTTCCAGTGGCTGTCACTTGGTCTGTGTCCATCTCTGGCCGTTGGTATCCCTGGTGATGGTGTATGTATAGTGTTTGACAGTATGGTCTAGGGCAATGTAAATAGAACCTTGATATTTTGTGGAGTTTGAATGAGGAAGGGCTTGCTCTCTCCCAGTGATCCAGGCATGTTCCGTGACATAAGTCATCTAATCTGGTCCAGAAACTGTACCAGTAATGTTTGCTGGTTCAAGTCTCACTTTGCAATGCGATCCCCCGAAGGGCTCTTACCCCACACCTTAAAATCCAGCAATCCCACTGTGTGCAGGACATTGTTCCAAAAGGCTTTGACCCTTTTTCGCCCAGTCCAATACAGAACGCCTTAAAATGCTCACTACAGATAACATCTAGGGCTGGGCTGAAACTTGTGCAAGAGGAGGCAGTTTGCAGAGCTCTCATTTAGTGTATTCTGACATTAATTGCTTATCTGTTTTCCTGTGGGGAGCTACAGAACTATTGGACCTTTGTAACGACCTCCTCAGCCCCTTACCACAGCACATCCTTGGCAAACTGTATGGAACTGTATGGAAAGGGGTAATGCTCCTTGTGCGATTTGGCAGGTGAGGCACAGGGCAGAAGGGATTAACTCGGCTCCTATTGTGTTAACTAGGGCTATTTTCTTTTGGTATCTTTTATACTTACCTGTGAACCAAGAATTGAGCACCAAATACTCCCATTTTAGCACATGATCCTCAGGGTAGTTTGGCTGAGCAATCCAAGTCTTGCTCACGGAGCTGGGATGGGCCAGAGACACAACTCTGTCTACACAATGTCGATTAATAAATCAGTGCGCAGTCAATATACGGTCTTTGCAAATAGATATTTAATTCTACACACACTGTTATGGCTATAAATGAAAATTAGCTTTAGCATTAATATACATCAGTTACTCAATCTACCAATAATCACCGAGCTCAGTCACTTATTTTGTTGTTTCTTATAGCTCCAACAAGACCCGCTACCTTAACAGAACACTTTACATGGGAGCAAGAGATTTTGCAAGATATAATGTAAAATGGTACGAGGAAAAAAAGAAAGTCATTATTAAGTTGCATAGTATGCCAATACGGTGGGTGCAAGTTGATTTACGGGGGACTGTTAATTACCAATACAATAACATAAAATTGGCAGAGGTGGGAGCAGGCTGGAACTAGTATTGGAAAGGGGCCAGGATCGACTTAATTGTCTTAGTATCCAAAGGGGGCAGGCGTCTGTATCCTTATCTGTTGAAATTAGGAACCCGAACTCCAGTGTAGAGTTTTTTGTGGTCGCTCAGGATTCAGTCACTTAGTGCAGGCGAGTAGAGTTCCACTTATGACTGTGGTCTATTCCGAAAGGAGTGTGGATCACAGGAAAGGACATGGATCACAAGGGGTGTGGGCGACAAAGGTGGGACATCTATCACAGACTAGGAATAACAGGGGAAGGGCGTGGCAGAGGCCGTTATCACCTGTTATAAGGGAGGGAAAGTGTCGCTTTCAAAGAAACTTTGGGGCCTATTACCAACAGCGTGCGTTAATTAACGCAAACCACAGTTAGCGTCGTTTTTTTTATCGCTGGATTCGTTTGCGGAGATAACGCGTTATTAGCAACGTTTTATCTCCAATGCGAAACAAATCCAGCGATAGCGGCGATTCCTAGCATTAGCACGAGAATTCCTTGCGATAAATTCCTATCGCTAAGGAAAAACTCGCTAATAGGCAGGTGGGGACTTAACCGTAGAATCCACCTCCCATAGACTATAATGGCTAAGTCAGGTTTCTAGCAGGTGTTAAACTCCAGCGCTAATCGGGGTTGACGCACATTTTTTATCGCTCGCGGGCCTTGCTAATAGTGTGAAGTTGTGTTTGCGACTGTCTGTGTGTATTTTTAGTGAGGAACGCCCACTTTGCATGTCATTAGCGATAAATATCGCTGACATGCAAAGCGGTAAAAACGGGCGCTAATGCCCGAAAACTGTCGCTAACTGCTGTTAGAGACAGTTTGCTGATAGGGCGATAAAAATATCGCTGCTTTAGCGGCAAAAAGTGCCGCTAAAGCGGCGATAGTGCCCTTGCTAATATGCCCCTTTGTGAGGCAACGCGAGATATCGCCAAGAGATGTTTAATAATCACATACATATTCTGTCTTCTATCTTGCTATCTCTGCGAGGTAGTTGGCATGCTTTGAAAGTGATAAATCTAAAGGTATAGAGAATATAAAAACCCTCGATGATGCCTGCCGTATGGTTGAGCTTTTTTACCTTTCTTAAAGAATAATTTGCTTTCATTTCAGGGGCTAAATACTGTGCACTCAGTAGTGAGGTCTATCAGGGACATTCTTTGCCACAGTTGTTTAACCACTGTATGCATCACGTGCTCTCTGTGTCATGCCTCACATGCACTCAGCCTTTCTTTCACGTTATAATTATGGGTAACGAACTATGGGGCATATTAGCAAGACTGGCGATAAAATTATCGCCGTTTAGCG
The DNA here is from genome assembly GCA_963921515.1 of Calotriton arnoldi. Classification (NCBI taxonomy): domain Eukaryota; kingdom Metazoa; phylum Chordata; class Amphibia; order Caudata; family Salamandridae; genus Calotriton; species Calotriton arnoldi. Next base: position 506,771 of record CAWUFW010011606.1, on the reverse strand, counting down.
GCAGGAAACTGCCGCTAAAACGGCGATAATTGGCTTGCTAATAAGCGTTATAGAATTCCAATAGAAGCCCAGGTTAGATGTCCTGCACATCTAACCTGGGCTTCTATTGGAATTCCATAACGCATATTAGCAAGCCAATTATCGCCGTTTTAGCGGCAGTTTCCTGCCGCTAAAACGGCGATAATTTTATTGCCTGTCTTGCTAATATGCCCCTATATTTACTATATTACTCGTGTTAGTTATTAAATACTCTGGAACTGCTCGGACATGTCGTTACCATGTTTAAAAGAAATCGTTGCTTGGCCTCTGGTGTGCAATAAGTACACCGCTACAGGGACGGCAACACTTTCCTCTGCTACTCCCGCCACTCGCCTTCAATGATTACAGATGAAGCCCCTCTCTGGAAAACAAATCCACTACTTGGCAAGATATGATAGATACCTTTCTGACGACACTATTTAACCTTTCTCTGGAATCCCTTTCTGTTTTTGTGTAAAATGAACCCTTGCCAGCACGGTAACTCGACAGCCCTAAACCCTTCAGAAAGCGCGTTTGTTCTGCTTGGCTGTTGCGACAGAAAAACAAGCATTGGCATAGCCAATAGGTCTCGCTTTTGGGACCTTATTAGTATTTAGTTATGCAGCAGAATATCCTTGGTGCAACAACACCAACTGTTGCATGGCTAAACACTTATGAGGTCCCAAATGCGAGACCTATTGGCTATGCCAATGCTTGTTTCAGACATGTATGAGCTGACAAGAAGTGCCTGCCTGGAGCAAGCTTTTGTTTACTGAGTGACTTTGAGGAATAAGCTGCAGCACAACAGGGGTCCTGCACAACCCAGCTTCAGAAAGACCTTTGCTTTTAGAGAGGCTAATAGGGAAAGTAGGCACCTACAGTTAAACGACTGGGAAACTGGGATTGAAAACCATGTTAGGGGCCTATTATGTGAATATGCCCTTTGTATTTATTTCTCCCATTCAACTTGATCAGATTGCTTACATATTGTTAGATTAGAGAAGAGAGAGAATAATTTGCCCAAGATCAAACATTTTGGTAAAGTAGGAGACTTGAGACTGCAACCCTTTACTACTTCCTGGAAAGGCACAACCTTCCCACCTTTATTATATTGTTGAATAGACATTGAAAGAGGGTGCTGTCTAACACCCTAGATCCCCATGCACCCCGAAGTAATATCCAGTCCGTTTATTTTGTAACAACGCACTTGATAAGAGCTTTCCAGTTAGTTTTAAAGACTTCCAAGCCTAACGAAAAAGTGAGCGCAGGGGAATAGGTTCAAAAAGTGACTGCCCAAGAGTGTTCAATTTGGCCAGGACACCCACGTGTAAAGTGCGGGTGCCGCGATTATAGCAAAAGTAAAGAAATAGATGTTTTTTTCTATTTCTTTACTTTTGCAGCAATCGCGGCACCGGCGCTTACTCATGGTTAAAGGTAAGCGCCGGTGCCGCGATTGCTGCAAAAGTAAAGAAATAGAAAAACATCTATTTCTTTACTTTTGCTATAATCGCTGCACCCGCGCTTACCTTTAACCATGAGTAAAGCGCCGGTGCCGCGATTGCTGCAAAAGTAAAGAAATAGAAAAACATCTATTTTTACTTTGCTACAATCGTGCACCGGCGCTTTACTCATGGTTAAGGGTAAAGCGCGGGTCCCGCTATTGTAGCAAAAGTAAAGAAAAAAGTCTGTGGTGGGGGAGGGGCATTGAAGCGAGGCACGCGCGCTTGGCCGAGCGAGAGGAAAGCCATATGGCGCCTCTGCTCGTGCCTGTGCGCGAAAGGTACAGAAAAACAGAGTGAAAGGGAAAATAAACAAGTGATGGCATGGAAGACGGGAGTTGTGTGTGCGTGCGCGCGTGACGCGGCCGTCAAAGTGAAAGTGATCGCGATCGCGGGCTGGAAGGGTGCCCGCGAGCGATGCACTTAATGAGCCATGACGGAAGCGCGTGCCCGCGCGCGTAACCGCAAGCTCTAGGCCACAGTGGTAGCATTTTCTGAAGCCCTTACTAAAAGTCTCGCCAGAGTAGCGCATGCGCTGGCTCAGGCGAGACCTAACAAATCCCACCTCTGGTATGGAGTCCTGTTCCGCTCGATTACTGTGGAAAACCCGACTAGCCTGGGAGCTCCCTCAGCTGAGAGCTCTATCTTAACCCCTGGACAGGCCGAGCTTGTGTCAGGTGAGGCACTGAGGCCGGCACGAATACACATACCCTCACACATTCGGCGGGATAACGTGTCTTTATTACACGCTCACTATTCAGCTACATAGGAGGGTGGTTAGAAATATGGTAAGGTTAGAACAGCATCGTTCTGTAATTCATTGGTCAATAATTTTAAAACCGCTACAAGTTTTGTATCAATGTGTCCATAATATTTTGCGGCAATAGAGTTCAACAATGACAGAGTTTCCTCTTGGGCTTGTGTAGCTTCGTGTATATTATTATAAAAGACGTTTGTAATGTTAAAATCCACATACAGTGAACACACATTCCTTCTATAGAACAAACTTTCTCAAGGCAGTCTACTTGTAATTCTTAGCTTTGAGTAGGAAGTCAAATCAAATCAAATCAAAACGAGCTTTATTCGATTTTAGGCATATAAAATCATAAAAGCAGACAATTTAAAAACACCTCATCACACTTCTAAAAAATACATAGATATACATAAATATATACAGGTTCATAAATCGATTCATTTTGTTTTAACTGTTTCTAATGCATCAGATTAAAAATATATAAAAATATTTGGCATCTATGCTAAAAAATAATCCATCTTGAATTTAACATCTCCCATATATTCTTCTCAGAAGTCTAAGCATTTAAAATTTTCCTTGCTCTCAGTATGCTTTTTAAGAAACCCACCATGGTTCCAATACAATAATCATTATCCATCATCTGTAAGTACAGAAATGCAGGGCGACATTGCCTCCATCCCCCTTGTTTTAATAGAGGTACAATTCATCTACGTCGCTCTTTTGCATAAAATTTACAGAATAAAATTACGTGGATAGTTGTTTAAGAGGAGATATTATCACAGGGACACAGTGTAAGAAAGTGGCTCTGTATATACTGAACCAAAGTAAGGTTCAGTGTGCACAGAGTCCACAGTCCCCAGAGGTTTGGCAGAGGCTAAAGTTAGATATAACCTTACTCTCTAAAGTGGTAGCTTGGTCGAGCAGTAAGGCAGTATCAGAGGACAGTGTAAAGCATTTGTTGTACACACTCAGTCAGCAAAAGGTCTCACACACTCAAGAACTGAACTCTAGGCCAATGGTTTGTATATAAAAATATATGCTTGTTTTATTTTAGAACCAACAATAGGTATCAAAATATACTTTCTCAGAATGAGATGCTTTAGATAAATACTTTCAATAGGCAATAGACTTTTGAATGCAATGGTCACAGTTGTTGCAATAGGCAACACAATTTCAAACACAATTTAACATTGAGCTCAATGGGAATTTCTAGTTAAATGCAATAGATTACTTTTGGATTACTTTTTCTTACCACAGGACTGGATCCTAGATTCAGTCCTGGGACATCTCCTGTAAACAGTTGAGTAAAAACGATTTGGTTACAGTTGTGATTTTTAAGGAATATTATTGTATTTTAAAAGTTGGCACTTAGAAACTTTTTCGGCAAAAACCAGGCAATGTTATCCTATGGAAGGAAATTCAAGTTACCGGTAAGTACAGTTATGATTACTTTTCAGGGTCAGTGCTGGGCACCAAGATCCAGTACTGGGATCTCTCCTGATAACAGGTGAGTAAATTCGTTTTCGTAATTCGGTTGATTTTAGATGAATATTTTAAAGTTTCAAAACTCCACACTTAGAAGAATTTCCAAGTGAAACCAGTCAATGTTACCCTATGGAAGAAAAGTGAGTTATCGGCTTTTGGGTAAGTACTTGACTGGCAGAGTTAAGGTTCTGGGCATAGACTCAGGGGTCCCCCAGGGTCAGGTAAGTACAGTTGTTACACCCTCAGCGGCACAGGGGTGGCCGGGTGCAGAGTGAGTAGGCCCAATGTTATCCTATGGACGGCAGGGGGCCTTGGGTTGGTGGCTGCTGGCAGGCAGACCACTCGGCTGTGGGAGCAAAGCTCCTGGTCACTTACTCAGGGCAAGTGGGGAAGTCGAACAGGGTAATGGGTGCACCCTCAGCGGCACTGGGGCGGCCGGGTGCAGTGGGCTTTGGGCCGTCGGGCGCCCAATGGTTTTCAATGGGAAAGCTGCGTGACGAACAAAGGCTGCAAGCTCGGGGACGGTGATTCTTCAGGTGCGACCACCACTTCGAGAGGTAAGTTGGGAAGCTGTAGGAAGGGTAGGCACCCAGGAGTTGGGCACAGGAGGCCGTGGGGCGTCGGTGCAGGGGTGTCTTTAGGCGTCGGAAATCTTACCCTCGGCTGGTCGCGGTTGGAGGGGGCCCAGGTTCTGAGGCTGCAGGCGTCGTCAGGATCGTCGAGGGGGGTCCTTGGGTGCTGGATTCTGGGTCACAGTCGCCGGGGGGATGTCCTCGTGGTCTTTGTCCACTCAGGCACAGGTTGGGCTCGGTGGGTGCAGAGTGTGCTGGATTCGCGGTTCCTGGCTGGCACCAGGGGTAGGTTACTTGCTTTTGAGCAGTACCACTGCTCGTGGGAGTTCCAGGTAGTCAGGTCCTCCGGGGTTCTTGAGGTTGCTGACCACTGGAGACGCCGGGGTTTAGCAGGAGCAGGTTCGAGGGTCGACAGGCCGGTAGGGCTGGGGCCAAATCAGTTGGTGTCTTCCTCTTGTTAGCAGCTGCACGGCAGGTCTTCTTGTTTCTTGATCTTCTTTCTTGTTTCGGAATCTGGATCTAAGGAAGGAAGGTTCAGGGTGCCCCTAAATACTAGATTTAGGGGCGTTACAGGTAGGTAAAGGGCAGGGACCAATGGGTCCCTTCCCTGGGGTGGGTACACCCCCTATCCTGCCACTCTCCAGTGGGAGGGGGCAGGAGCCTAGTCCTGATTTGGCAGGGCTCCCCATCTTCAAGATGGCGAGAGCCCGGAGATGTGCTTCACCTCGCCTCCCCCACCTGAGGGGTGGGGTTGGCAGAGGCTGGCACACCCCTCTCCTCCCTTTGTGTTTCCCGCCAGTCTTCCCGCCAGAGTGGGGGCTAGAACCAGTGGGGACCAGTTGCTGAGTACAGCAAGTGGTCTGGGAAGCTCACAAAGGCGGAATGCCTTTGAAGCTTCCCCCTGCCCATCCTGGGGGAGGAGGCCTAGCACCTCGCCCAGGACGTGCATTGTTGCAGGCCCGGGAGAGCGGATGGCTCTCTACCCAGGGATCCAGCAACATGTCTGCTGGGTGGCAGCCTAGGCAGCCCAGGCAGCCCCTCAGACAGGACGTGGATTGTAGGTTAGGTTCAGGGGGCGACTCTAAGTTGCCCTCTGTCGTGCATTTTACATTAAATCCCACACTGGCATCAGTGTGGGTTTAATGTGCTGAGAAGTTTGATACCAAACTTCTCAGTCTTCAGTGTAGCCATTATGGTGCTGTGGAGTTCGTAATGACAACCTCCCAGCACCATATACTCTTAATGGCATCACTGCACTTACAGTGCCCCGGAATGGCCCTGGGTACTGTAGGGGCACAGGGCTCATGCACCTGTGCCCACACCACTGGCATAGTGCACCCAGCTAGAGGGGTGACTGAGGTATGCCAGATCAGTGTGTTTGTGGGCAATGCACACAGGGATGTGTGCCAAGTCGACTCTCTGTTTAGTTCTGCACCAAGACACTCAGCCTGCAAAGGCAGAGTGTGGGTGTCAGGGTACAGGGCCTCTAAGGGTGGCACAATAAGTGCTGCAGCCCTTAGGGGCCTTCTCTGGGCACAATGCCCTGGGTACCTAGGGTACCATTTACCAGGGGCTGACATGTGGCCAGAGGTGCCAATTGGGTTTAGGCTGTAATGCAGTTTTAGGGAAGGAACACAGGCCCTGGGCACCTGATTGGCAGGAGCCCAGGGCACACTCAGTCGAAGTACATCAGCAATTCAGCAAAAAGTGGGGGCATAACATGCAAGAAAGATGGCACTTTCTCACACACAGGCATAGTTCCCTTGACCAATTGTTCGTGTCTGGGTGGCTAGTCAAGCGGTGGAAAGTCCCAAATCTAAAGCGGGTTAGCACGTACCTATCGTATCCCCCTGTGCAGCACACTAGGTACGGTTGGATATTATATGTTGTAATTGTCATTTAATGCTGGACCACCGTAGGTTTATTCATTTCCAGTGCCAACCTGTTCTCCTCCAGGAAAGTCATACACACTTTTTTAAATTCCTTCCGATGTATGGAATTCATCACTTCAGGCAGAGAAAAATAATCTGGATGCCCCATGTCATGCAATTTTTTTTAAACATATTTTAGCCAAGCGATCTTACTGGCATGGTCTAATTTCATTGCATCGGTTAGGATTTTCTTATTTAGACCTGTACTTGTTGAGGTCCAAATTCTGTGCCAGAGCAGCACTGGTTGTACCTTAATTAAATCTGAAATATATGGTATTCCTAGCTCACTGTGGCAATTAAAGACTGAGGTGCTAGCAGGAACTGCCAAGATAAATCTTAAAAAGGCGTTTTCGACATATTGAATTGGTGCACAATCCTGAAATCCCCATATACCCGCCCCAAAGATTGCTATACTCACGCATTTAGCCTGATAAATTTTCAGGAGAATTTCAGGGGGCCTTTTGCCCAGTTCTTTAGTGAAGTTGATTAAGGCCGCAGTAGACTGTGAACAAAAGGCTTCTAGTCTTAATCGCCTGGGCCCAAGACCCAGTACGATTAAATAGGACACCCAGATATGTGAAGGAATTGATAGGTTCTACCCTGCTTCCCCCTGCTTGAAAGCTTATAAACTTTTGTTTCCCTCTTCCACAGGTCATAATAAAACTTTTCTTTGCATTCATTTTTAGACCCAGGTTATCCATAAAGCTACTGTAAAAAGTAAGAGCCCTTTGTAAACCAATCTGGGTACGTGCCATAAGTAGCGCATCGTCCGCGTAAAGAAGGGAGACTATCGGACGCTTATTTACGTATGGCGGGTCCCTAGCGTTTGACACCAACTCCTGTTCCAACGCGTTGGTATAAAGAGTAAACAGGAGTGGTGCCAAAACGCATCCTTGCCTCACTCCCCTCTCCACTTTGAACGATGCGGTACACTCTCCCTTGAGTCCATAACAGACTTTGGCTGTTGCACCCGAGCATAGCTGTCTTAAAAATTGGATTAATGTTGGATCGACCTTAAGATCACTAAGAGTACCCCACAATTTGCTGTGTATAACACAGTCAAATGCGGCTGTAAGGTCGACAAATGCCAAATAAAATTTCCCTAATTTAGCCTGCGTATACTTTCCAATTAAAATACTAAGATTAAGAGCCTGCTCGTTGATTCCTAAACCAGATCTAAAACCATGCTGTACATCGCTTAAAATGTTGTTTTCTTCTGCCCATATTTGCAGCCGATCTAGAACAACCCTTCCTGCTACCTTCATAAGGGAATCTAATAAAGATATCGGACGGTAGCAGGCGGGATTTTCCCGATCCCCCTTCTTAAAAATTGGGACAATTATCGATTCGGACCATGTATCTATAAAACCTTTTGCGCAACATGCCTGTAAAACCTGTGTTAATATTGGGGACCACAACTGCGGGATTGCCTTAAATAAATCAATTGGCACCCCATCCGGGCCTGGGGCCTTACCACTCTTGCTAGCATTTAAAGCCATAGTTACATCTTCCAGAGTGATGTGGAAGTCGATAGGCAAAAAATCCTGGGGGTACCCCTCGGGCTCTCGCCTACGATCTATTTCCCTCTCAGTAGCACTCTGTAGGGTGTAGACATTTGAGAAGAAATCCACCCAAGTTTTTTCCTCTATTGCTACCTCTATGGAAGGCGCATCGGGCTCAGTATTAAAGAAAGGTGCATTCACAGCCTGCCAGAATCGGGAGCTGTCTTTGCTCAATGAGGGTTCCTTGAGATTCTCCCAGGCCTTCTCTTTCATTTCATTTATCCTAGTTTTTCTAGCTTCGTTATACAACTTCCTGCATTTCCTAATTTCCTCCTTATCTCTTACTGTCTTATGTAGGGCTTCTTTTAAATTAGTATGGGTTTTTGTGCAGTTGTTGTCGAACCATCCCTTTCTGCAATTACGGCTACCTTTGCTTTCTGCTTGCAGCAGGTTTTTAACAACCTTTGTAATATGGGTAAAAGCAATCAGAATGTTCTCGTACGATATACTATCGTTTAGGCACGTTAAGATTGAATCATACGCCTTAGTGACAATTTGTTTACTCATCTCTGACGAGTCTAGACTAGACCATCGTAATGTGTATCCATTTTGTCTTCCTATTGCTACATTTTGAACCCATGCTACTTGGTTGCAATGTTTCCTTCCTGCGATGGTAGGGATGGTTATGTTTACACTTAGGGGCAGGTGATCACTCATTACATTTCGATGGATGCTATAGCCAGTGACATATCTTGCATATCGATTTGGCACAATTATAAAATCTATTATGGATTCAGCACCTCTGCCTATAAAGGTGTACCCGAAATCCACCCTGGGCGAACATAAATAGTTTGCGAAACCTAAGTCATGCAGGAATAAGATCTCATTAAATATTTCACCCCTATCCGAGTGAGAAAAGTGGATCGCCGGATCATCCTCCTCAGTTGTTAAGCCACATTTTCCTAACCCGGCCAATGAACATAAACCATCATTAAAATCCCCGCCCCAGATAGGAATTATTTCAATCTCTCCTTTTGATTTTAATTTGCTAATATCCTGGCTAAGCCTCTTCATTATTACGCCCAGTTGCCCTTTTTCGACATTATTGTAAAAATTAATTACGGCGTATGCATTTAACATCCATATGAATCAATACAATCTGGTAAAAAATTTCAGAACTAACCATTTCTATCTTTGAAGCCCCAACCAGGTTTGAAACATACACACAGATTCCACCCTTAGGTCTACCGCTCGGTGAGCGAATTGCTGGAGTATGCAATGTCCTGAAGCCGTTTATGTGTACTTCATTGATAACCCAGGTATCTTGTACACACAAGATGTCAAAATTATTTATAAAGTCTTTCCAGGCTATATCGTTCACTTTGTTCTTGAGGCCCGCTACGTTCCAGAAGAGAACTGTAAGGTTTTTTGTTTTGGGGTGAGTTAGTTCAGGAACAGGATCAAACTGATTTATTGGTTCGGACCCAGTTTGTAAAGCTAGTTTAGGGGCCCGACACTGTCCATTTCAGTATAATCCCTATTAGTAGGATCAATCCCAGATATTTCTTCGCCTTTAAAATTACTGTCCCCCCTTCGGTTAGTTCAACCCTGGTTGGAGAATTCAAGAGTGCTACACATGAAATTTCAGTGCAAAGATTGTTATTGTGCCCTGTTAAGTTTGGTCTACTGGGTAGTCAATCATTCTCATCTAGGGTCGATAGAAGCCCAAATCTATTTGATGTCTCCAAGTTGAAGATTGAGCTGTCTGTAAACTGCCTAGATGGATGGTAACTGTTTTGTCTTGTTGAACGCATGGGTTGATAAAAGAAACCCAAAGGGAGAACATTTACGTTCGTGTGGCTGAGGTCAGGATCATGTGTTCTTAATAAGACTTCCCTTACCAGTGATGGAGATCCTAGTGAGAGGACAACGCAATCGCCTCGTTAAAGTTTGTTGCTATTTCCCACCCAGCCGATTCTCCTCACCATCTTGAACAGGCACTGTTGGGTAGTTGTCGTGAGCTCAGTATCTGTCACTCTCCTCATCTGCTTAGTCACCTCTCCCCAGTACGCTTCCAGTTTACTGCAGGAATTGGGCATGCCCTCACCGCAACATGGGCATTCTGAATGTGTAGCTGGTTTAATCTTCTGTAATCTAGCAGGTGTCAAATAGGTGCGGTGGAGGTAGCTAAAGTGTGTCAGTTTAAAGCACGCATTGCTCACCACCTCCTGCACTTTCTCACAAACTGTTCCCCATTCTTTGCCAGTCAGTGAGGGTGGTAAATTCTAGGTCTGTAGTGGGGTCAGGGATTATCACTTTTTAGTGCTGCAAAGAGCTGTGACAGGAGTCTCCCTCCCCCTCCTCCCTCCAATAGTATGTCGAAGGTTGCATAGGGGGCTGGCGTCTCTGGGAAGTCAGTCCACGCCTCCCGAGCTGTGTGTGCCTGCTTAGCAAACTGGAAGAATTGTCCCGATCCAATCCCAAACACCTCGTGGGCCTCCTCAAACATTATAAATGTATTCCCTGGGTAGAGGTCACCCAGTTCTAGGCATCCCCCATCTATCCACACTGTCAACTACATTGTTTCTCATATGCGCCTAAATGGTTGTAGCCAGTCTTATCAGAAGCGCTCTACTAAAGGGTGGATGTTACAATACACCTTTAACTGCCACTTCCCATGCTGAGGCCGCTTGTTTTATCAGTTGCAGTGTGTGACGGGGCTGATGATCCTCACTCATCAGACAGGGCATCAGTGTGACTTCCAAGTTCGGGTCACTGGAACACCACCGCTGCTTGCTCTAATTATGCAGCAGTATAGTAGAGCACCAGGTCCGGCAGTCCTAGGCCCCCATCTACTCGATCCAGCTTCAGTACTGGTAGGCGTACTCTACTTCTCTTGCCCGTCCAAACCACGCAAGTTAACAACCCACACAGGCCGGTCACTGAGTACATTCAATTCTGCAACATGTATAAGCAGCGTGGTGGTAGGGCTATTTATGCTAGTGCCACTCTGCGCATCACTGAGAGCGGGAGGGATATCCAAAATTGTACGGAGGCTCGAAGCCCCTTTAACTCTTTGCCAAAATTGCTTGCGTAGTGTGTTAGCCCCATGTGGGTGGCTCAGATCGCAAGGTATCTAAAAGTCGAGCTCTCCCATGTCAGGCCCAGGTGAGGCAATTGTGATTGCTTCTCAGCTGCCAGCCCTGCTAACATGTAAAGTAGATTCTTGTGCCGGTTTATGCACAGGCTCGAGACCCTCGCAAAGGTTTACAATCCCTGCAGTAGCATAGGTACCGACTCCTTAGGCCGCATGGCATACACTGGTGCGTCATCCGCTTATAATGATATTATGTGCGCTCTTCTACCCACCCGAATGCCCCTTGGTTTCATCTCACGTCGCAGCCAGATCTTCAGTGGCTCTATTGCCAGTGCGAAGAGTAGGGGTGACAATGGGCAGCTTGCCTGGTGACCCTATCCACCCTCCAGCTGCAGGATGTACGACCACCCGACTGCACCCTTGCCGTGGGTCTCTATACAGCTATCTGACTCAATGAAGAAAATTTGTGCCAAAGTCCATCCCCTTGAGAACCTCAAACATATAGTCTGAAGGAGTCGGATGCTTTTTCAATGTCAAGCGACACAAGCGCACTCCTCCAGGGTCTGATCGACTGAGGCCATGACTTGAATGAGATGCCGTATGCTTATGAGCGTGTTGCGGCCCAGTATGAAACTGCACTAATCCTCTTGTTCTAGTCTTCCTAATCTGGGCAATAATTGATTAGCTAGTCTTTTGGCAAGGATTTTTGTGTCCGTATTAAACATGGACAGTGGGTGGTATGCATCCATGTTCTTCGGGGCTTTGCCAGGTTTTGGTACCTATGCAATGATGGCTTCTCTCATGGTGTCCGGCAAGCGGGTATTATCTTTGGCCATTTAGTAAATTTACAGGCCTTTGTCCAGTAGGATGCCGGTGTACGCTTGATAGTATTCAGAAGGAAAACCATTCCCGCCAGGGGTCTTACCCAGGGACAACACGTGGATCACAGCCAATACCTTGCTCCGAGTTATCTCCAATTCTAGGGTGGCAACGTCTGCCTGGGATTGCTGCGGCAATCGGAGGGACCGTAGAAATGCCTGGAGCTGCTCTAGATCTGAAGGGCCCGTTCTCGCAAAGAGGGCTATCAGGTAAGCTGCTAGTGTATTATTTACGACCGATTGCGTCACAGACTCAGTCCCATCTGGCCTATTCAGGGTTAGGATCAGGAAGGTGTTCTTATTCAGTGTGTCCCACATGTCCACTATATGTCTTCGATGAACCAGTGCATCCAGTTGTCTTTCTCCCTCCCCCTCCTGTGCCTTCCGACCCGCCAGTTGAGTCTCCTGTCACGTCAATGTACATTGAAGATGTTGCGTGATACCATCTGTCCTGGACATACTCTCACCACGGACGTCAGCTTTCAGTGTGCCCCATTCTGTTGCGTGTCTCCGTGGTCCCCCAGTTAATCAATCAATCAATCAATCAAGGGATTTATAGAGTGCACTACTCACCCGTAAGGGTCTCAAGGTGCTGGGGGGGTTCTGGCAGCTCCGAGGTCATCCAAAGAGCAGGGTCTTGAGAACTTTCCTGAAGGCTTGCAGTGTAGGGCTTCGTCTGATGGTGAGGGGGAGTTCGTTCCAGGTCTTGGCCGTGATGTAGGAGAAGGATCTGCCCCCCGTTCTGGCTCTGTGGATGCGGTGGATTTCGGCAAGGGCTAGGTCATCTAGGCGGAGGTATCTCTTGGGGGTGTGGAAGGAGATTCTTTCGTTGAGGTATTGGGGTCCGGATATGTGGAGGGCTTTGTAGGCGTGTGTGAGCAACTGGAAGGTAACTCTCTTTTGGACGGGGAGCCAGTGGAGGTCACAGAGGTGCTGGGTGATGTGGTCGTGTCATGGGATGCTGAGGATGAGTCTAGCTGCCGCTTTCTGGGCGGTCTGGAGTTTGCGAATGAGTGATTTGTTGATTCCGGCAAAGAGATTGTTTCCGTGGTCCAGCCTGCTGGTGATGAGTGCATGGGTGTTGGTCTTCGTGGAGTCGAGGGGATCCATTTGAAGGTCTTGTGGAGTATGCAGAGGGTGTGGAAGCATATGGAGGACACTGCATTGATTTGTTGGTTCATGGTGAGTGAGGAGTGAGGAGTCAAGTATGATGCAGAGGTTGCGGGCATTGTCCGTGGGTATGGGAGGGTTTCCGAGGACAGGGGGCCATCAGTGTTGTCCCACGTGGTGGGGGGGGATCCGAGGATGAGGACTTCCGTTTTCTCTGAGTTGAGCTTCAGGCAGCTACTGCTCATACAGGATGAAACATCCTTCATTCCTTCCTGGAAACTGTGCCTGGTGATGTCGGGTTCCTTGGTGAGTGAGAGGATGAGCTGGGCGTCATCTGCATAGGATACTATGCTGAGTCTGTGTTTTCTGACGATGGTTGCAAGGGGGCCATGTAGATGTTGAAGAGCGTGGGGCTGAGGGAAGATCCTTGGGGTACTCCGCATCTGGTCTCTGTGGATTCGGAGAGGAAGGGCGGGAGTCCTATTCTTTGTGTTCTGCCGAAGAGGAAAGAGCGAATCCAGTCTAAGGCGGTTCCCTGTATACCGGCGTAGTGGAGTCTGGTGGCTAGTGTACGGTGGGAGACGGTCTCGAGGCTGCTGGGAGGTCTAGTAGAATGAGGGCTGCACTGTGGCCTTAATCGAGGAGGGTGCGGATGTCGTCAGTGGCGGCTAGGAGGGCGGTCTCGGGGCTGTGGTTGCTGTGGAATCCGGAATGAGATGCGTCGAGAATGTTGTTGGTTTCTATGAAGTGCGTTAGCTGGGTGTTGACGGTTTTCTCGATGACTTTGGCGACGAAGGGGAGGAGAGAGATGGGCCTGTAGTTCTTGAGGTCCGTCGGGTCAGCAGAGGGCTTCTTGAGGAGGAGTTTGACTTTGGCGCGTTTCCAGTCATCGGGGAACGTGCCTGATTCGAGGGCGCAGTTGATTGTCCGCCGTAGTTCTGGTGCAATGGTGGAGGCCGCCCTGTGGAAGATTTGTGGCGGGCAGGAGTCAGTGGGTGCTCTGGAGTGGATGCTCTTCATAGTCTTTTCGGTGTCTTCTGTGGTGACAGGGGTCCAGGTGAGGAGAGCCGGCTGGGTGGCGTGGCTGGTGGGTGGTGTTGGGACGGTGCCTTGGTCTTTGAAATTGTCGTAGAGTGTCCTGATCTTGTGGTGGAAGAAGGAGCTGAGCTTGTTGCAGAGGTCCTTGGAGGGAGGGACGTCGGTGGTTTCGCTGTGGGGTCTGGTGAATTTTTGTATGATGGTGAAGAGTTCCTTGGAGGTGTGGTATTTGGAGAGGATTCTGTCCTGAATTAAGTTTCTCTTCTTAGATCTGATGAGTCGGTGGTGCGTGCTTCTGGGGTTTTGCTGTTTCTCCATGCTTTCTCCAGTCGTCGGCACAAGTGCTTGGATTCTCGGAGGTCCGTGGTGAACCAGGTGGCTTTCGTGTTGTGTCGTCTGTCAGAGTTCTGGAGGGGGGCGAGCTTGTGGCGCAGTCTACAATCCATTGGTGTAGATCGTTGGCTGCAGTGTTGGCGTCTGTCGTGGTAGGGGGAGGAGTGCAGCTGAGGGTGGGGGTGAGGTGCTCTTCGGTGATCTTGCTCCAGTTTCTGCGTGGGAGGCGTGGTGTAGGCTTGTGTGTGGTGGGTTTCGAGAAGGAGAAGTGGACACAGTGGTGGTCCGTCCAGAGAGGTTCCATGGTGAGACTGAAGCAAATGTTGTTTCCTCCGGCGAAGATGGGGTCGAGAGTGTGTCCCGACGTGTGTCGTAGAGGCGAATTGCTTCAGGCCAGTGTTGGCGAGTGTTAGACTTGGCTTTTTCAGCGGGTTTACCCCCAGACGTTTTGCTTTTTGGCCTCCTGTTTTTGACCCTGTTTTTGTTGGTTTTAGGACTCTGGGCACTTTACCACTGCTAATCAGTGCTAAAGTGCATATGCTCTCTGTGTAAATTGTGTTATGGATAGGTGTTTCCATGATTGGATATTTGATTTACCTGTTAGCCCCTAGTAAAGTGACTGCGTGTGCCAGGGCTGGTGAATCAAATGCTACTCGGGGCCTGCATCACTGGTTGTGCCACCCCTTGAGTAGCCCTGAAAACAGTAACTCAGACCTGCCATTGCAGAAGTCTGCGCGCAGTTTGTACTGCCATGTCGACTTGGCCAGTGCACACACTGGCCGGTCCCTAACCTTCCCTTTTCTTACATGTCAGACACCCCTCAGGTAGGCCCAAGGTACCCCTGTGGGCAGGGTGCAGTGTATGTGAAAGGTGGGACATGCCCTGGTGTGTGTGGCATGTCCTGATAGTGAATTACAGCCAATTTCGTTTTTCACTATTACAAGGCTACCAGTTCCCCATAGGATAGAATGGGAGGTTTGTTTATAACATCTTATAAACATAACTGGCCCAGGGAATTCGGTAAGAAAATAGAATTTAGTATGCCTGAACTCAGAATCTAAAGATGCATCTTTTAGTGAAGGTGATTTTTACATTCTGTGTTTGAAAATACCACTTTTAGAAAGTAGGTATTTTCTTGCTCAGTCATCCCATGTGCCTCTGCTGGAATGTGGATTGCCTGTCTGGGTTTTGGATGACAGAAGGCTGGGGAGCAGGAGGGGCGCCAGATGGTCTAGGTAGGTCAGGAAAGGGCTGAAGAGACCTGGGTTACGATGGTGGATGGGGAGGAGATTTCCTTGCACCTCAAAGGGCCTGCTCTGCCTCTGACAAATGCTGTCTCCACCTCCTGCCAGGAATTCACACCAGAGAAGGCAGAACTGGTCCTGACCGGGCACAGGCCCTCTCTGCCTAAGAGATCAAAGGATTTTTGGACATAAATGCTGGGTCCCAGACCCCTGAACTTTAGAACTCATCTGGACAAGAAGACTGCCAAGAAGAAGAGCCGGAGAAGCTGCAAAAAGGAACGACTGCTTTGCTGGGTGCTTTGCTGGGCTGACCTGCAGTGGCTGCTTTAGTCTTGGGTAGTGAAAGGCCTGGACTGGACTTTCTGCAACCTAAATTTGTGAGTCGCTCCAAGGGCTTGAGGTAGAGCTTGCCCCCTGTTCACGAAGTCTCAGGAACAGCAAAGACTTCAAGTTCTTCGACCCGCAGCACTGGGGACTGTGTGTTTTGTGCTGCAACCCGAAGAACACCAACTCGACGTCTACGACGCCACTGCCGACTCCGTGTCCTAAAGGCAACGCAGAGGGCACCGCCGCAACGCCGCACCGCAACCCTGGTCTCACCGACGACGCCTGTTGACGCCGCCACCGAGCCGCTGCTTGCACCGCGACCTGTGGGCACCGCACTCCGCACCGCCTCGCTTCATGCCGAAGCTTTGGCACCGCAGAGGGCACCGCCGCAACGCGACCCTGGTCTCACCGACGCCGCCGCCACCGGGCCGCTGCTCGCACCGCGACCTGTGGGCACCGCACTCCGCACCGCCTGGCTTCACAAGGACGCCTTGGCCTGCCTGACGCCGCCGCGTCCCGCCGAGATCGACGCCGCTGCTTGCACCGTGGTTTGGGGGCACCGCTCGTAAGTTACACGACGCACCGCCCTCATCCCACACCGCAGCCTTGGCCTACTGACGCCGGTGCCATCGACTCCAGTTCGTCAGCCGACTACAGCGCTTCAGCAACGACGACGCCGCTGCTTGCACCGTGATCTGCCAGCACCGTGACGAGCACCCCCTTCATCTCGCACCGCGACCCTGGTCTCACCGACGATGCCATCTGATGCCGCCACCGAGCCGCTGCTCGCACCGCAACCTGAGGGCACCGCACGCCGCACCGCTGCACTTTGCACCGCAGCACCCGACGCCTGCCGACGCCAGCGCTCCTGACTCCATCAGAGAGGAGATCGACCTGCAACGCGTGTGACTTCGAGGGCCCCATCGCCCTGCATCTCTGAAAGGTACTGTTTGCGGGTCTTCCCGACACCGTAGCTGGCCTGCAACCCTGCGGTCAGCCAGAACTGTTTTGGATTTGTGTGTTCACGACGCCGTGGTAGCCCGGACGGTGCTATCCACACAAGGAACTCTTTTAATCAGCGTATTTTTGAATTGTGAACTTTTAAGTATAGTATTGTGGTTCTTTATCGTTTTTGGTCTTGTTTTAATTATATAAAAATATTGGATATTTTTCTAAACTGGTGTGGTGTCCTTTTGTAGTGCTTACACTGTATTACTGTTGGTTATGTGCAAATGCTTTACACACTGCCTCTAAGATCAGCCTGACTGCTCGTGCCAAGCTACCAAGGGGTGAGCAGGGGTTATTGTAGGAGTGTAACTCCCTTATCCTGACTAGGGTGGTGGTTTTTGCCTGGCTTTGGCACATGCCCTAGCCTGCCAAAAATCCCATTTCTAACAGCGAGGTTCTCTAGGAGGGCAGTGGAGTTGGGGTAGCTGAGGTTGTCAAGGTGGAAATTCATGTCTCCGAGCAGTACGTAGTCAATGGAGGCGAGGGCATGGGGCGCGATGTATTCTGCAATGGTGTTGGTGAACGGGGTCCGGGTGGTCTGTAGGCGAGTGTTCCGCGGAGTGTTGTTTTGGGGTTGGGCTGGATCTGCAAATGGATGTGTTCCATGGGGGGGGGCAAGGCATCGTTCGAGATGGAGGTTGTTAGTCGGAGTGAGCTTTTGTGGACGATGGCGAGGCCTCCTCCGGGGCGGTCTTTCCTCAGGATCTTGTACCTGTCGGGGATGGCGGTTGCGATGTTGGGAGCGGAGCTGGCTTTGCTCCAGGTAACTGTGTGGAAGGCGACGTCAGGCGAGAGGGTGTTGAGGAGGTCCCAAACTTCTACTGCGTGTCTGTGCAGGGAGCGTACGTTGAGGAGAATGCAACTCAGGGGTTTGGGTGCACTGGCGTCCGGTGGGTTGGCGTTAAATGTCTGGGTCCAGAGGTGGGTGAAGGTGCAGTGGCAGTGTCGGCAGGAGAACGGGCCTTGGGAGTTGCTTGGCATCAAGAGCTGACAGTTGTTGTTGTGTCCAGGGTTGAGTGCGTGGAGAGTGCTGGAGTCTTAGCGGTGGAGTGTCAGAGGGCCAGGGTCCCTGACACTGGTTGCGGTCGGGTCGCGGTCAGGGGCAGATGGGCTTGCCTTTGGTGCGCCAGAGGAAAAACAGCGAAATTGGGCAGAGGCAAACAGCAAAGTCATGAAAAAAGGCAAAGACAGAAAAAGGATATAGAAAAGAGAGCAGACAGAAAGAGATTGAAAAAGGCTGGCAGAGCGGACCAGCAGAAGAGCAGACTCTCCCACTGGACCACCAGGGATGAGGTGCAGGCAGGAGCCTGCAGGTGGAGGAGAGCCTCGAACGCCTACCAGGAACCAGAAAGGCACTGGGGGCAGTGCCTCAACGAAGGAGCTGCGCGAGGGGAGAGCAGTTTCCCTGACCAGGAGGTCAGAGGTCTTGCTCACCCTGTCGCACAGCGGCCGCCATTAAGTAGGGGTTGGGGGAGGGAGAGCAGCTTGGAGGCAGGAGCGGGAACACATGGAGGGGGAGGGGCCGCGGGGGCATCAGGGTGAAAAACGTGCAATACATTCACACAGTCCAGTGGCTCCATTACCTCTAGTAGTGCCCCCATCATTCCGGGCTTAGTATGTTGTTTGGGGGTGGGGGTGCCTATCCAAATCACCATCCAATACATAATTAAAGTCGCCAGCCCAGATTAGTGGGAGGTCAGCATATGGGAGTGCAAGGTGTAATAGTGCAGAAAAGAACTCCTTGTCGTCAATGTTGGATGCCAGTGAATATAGCAGTCACACCTCCACCCCATCTAGTAGGCCATAAACCATTATATAGCGACCCTCCACATCTGCTGTGGATTCACTGTTTTGTAATGGCACCCAAGGAACCACCCATATAGCAACTCCATTGGAATAGGAGAATTATGGTAGGCATGTGCCCTGTAACATTTGAAAAGACATTGAGGACATGTACATTCCATGTAGCTATCCTTAGTGAGGGCCCGTGCGTGGCAGCCATTTTATGTGACTATTGTCAGTGACTATTTGTGCTATAGGCCTCCCTATCCGTCTGTACCAGATAGAGTCCACAGCCCAGTAGAGCAGTGCGGTGTTCGCTCTATGTGCTACCTCTCCTGTGCTGCATGTACATGGTGTGCATGCAGAAACTTCCCAAATCCCCTCCCCTCCCCCTGGGTAAACACCCTGCCATCCAACCAACTGGTGCTTCCCCATCTTACCCAGACCTTGGTGAGAACTTAACGTAATGTTACTAACTATAACCTTGATACAATGCGTAGAAGGACCCCATCCCCTAAGTGCCACCAGGCACACTGCTGCCCAGGAGGCCAACTCAGGAGCAGATCTCTCTATCATCCATGTGCTTACTGAAGTGTGGAAGTGGGGTGGGGTGGCATTGGCATGCAGTCAGCTAGGGTCTTTGCCATTCTTTGGCTCTCATGTCAGCCATCCCCTTTCTCTCTGTAGGAGTGTCACACTCATGCGGCGCTTAGCCGGCAGAGCAGTGGAAGGGCCCCCCATCAGGTGTCAATTATGACTGGAAACTTATATTTCAATAGGGCATATTCTTTGCATCCAATTCCGACATTCCTCCCTCAGTCTGCACCAACAATCAGTTCCGCATCTCTATGCATTGTTTCCCCCAATGCATCCTCACTCACAGGGGTACCTTTTTACTCGCCGACCAGGGGTCTAGCTCTCTGGCCCCCCGCACCCCTGCTCCCCCACACCCCTGTCTGAGTCCTCAGCTGCACGAGGATGTGATCATGTCTCATGGAGATGTCAGTTCAGTGGATTGGCAGCTCAGTCACCAATTCCAATGTACAATCCTTGCAAGCCACCAGTCGCTCCACTGGTGTGGCCTTGGCTCCTCTGGGCTGGTTCTCCTCTCCTGTCAGGTGCCTTCTTTGATTACCTCCCCAGAGTAAACCTGCCATACCAGTAATCGCCACAGCTACTGTTCTACCATCCAGTATCAGCCAGTCCCCCACACCTCCTGTCCTTTCTTGTCTGGTCCTTAGCTCATTTATGCCTTTACTTCCAGTGAGGTGGGGCACACCCCAGGTAAATGCCAGACTGCCCCTGTGACTTTATGGCAATGTCCCTAGTTAGCAGGATAGGCAGCAGATGCGGCAGGGAACTCTCAACCCATTATGTGTGCTTCTGTCTTCACCAGCCAGTCCTAGAGGTGGTGGGAGTTTGGGAGGGGGCTGGGGGGGTGAAGCGACTGCCCCGCAGTGGGTAGCCTTCTCACGCCGCAGCGCCCCATCTGCAGGACAGGGCCAGGTCGCTCTCCGCACTCACCAACCGGAGCAAGTTCTTTTTTTTTATCGTTTGTTTATTGGCATTTCATCAATATGCATATATATCACATTACTGAGTGTACATTTTGACATTTACCATCATCGAATTATTGATCTGTTAACATAACAACAACTACAACAACTCAAACATAGGTCAGAGCAGCAAACATCTAGCCGCACATGGTCTCCCGGGCCTTGTCCCATCATAGGTTTAGGTCTAGTGCTCGTCCAAGCAGTCACACACAATATGCTAAATCTCCCTGCATCGCAGCTCAGTGGCTACCCTTTGCCTCGGTCTGTCAGGAGTGTATTGGAGAGCCTGTTGTGTTCCCGCGGCTTAGTGCATTGACTGGATTAACCTCTGCCATGTCGGGGAGACTAGCATTATCGGGTTGGAGAGAGCGGAGCCACTCAAGGACCGGCCCCCAAATATCTTTGGGCCTGGATGTCGTTGGCATTAACTCCCAGTATATAGCTAGCTGGTCTTGACAAAAAGTGATATCCTGTATCCAGGTTTTAACCAATGGGGCTCATTTTTTCCCCCCAGCTCATGGTCACCCTCCTCTTCGCCAGCAGTAATAGCATAGCATGGAGTTTACGGACTTCTATTGGAGTATCTTTCACATACCTAGTATTCCCAGCGTTGGTGTGGGTTCAAGTTGTATCCCCAGAATGTCATTTATCTTAGTGAAAATGGCAACCCATTAGTTCGCCATGGGGGGCAGCTCCAGGCCAAGTGCAGAAATGACGCCGGTGTGGCATTGTACCTCCAGCACCTAGCATCAGGCCGGAGTCCCATACGATGAAGTTGGATAGATGTTCCGCAGAAGCGGTGCAAAAACTTGAAATGAATCAGATGTAACTTGTAGTTAGGAGATAGCATCTGCAATTGGCCACAACAAAACGCCCACTGCGCATCTGTAATCGGCGGGTTTAGTTCAGTATTCCAGTCGAGCAGTGCTTTCGACTTTGTCACCAGGGCAGTGTTCTGCATGATATTATATATCCGCGTTATAAGTTTCCTTGGTGAAGGCTCCACTGTTATGTGTTCGAGGGCCTGTAGTGAGGGTGGAGGGCTGGGAAAGGTGTTGTGTAGTTGGCGACAAGTCGCCCGGATGCAATGGTACAAGAATGTCTCAGAGAACCGTGTCTCGGAACCCCCCTGTGTTGTTGACAGGATGCAAAATTTATCTCCCGGGTACAGGTCTGCAAAAGTGACCATGCCTAGCTGTCGCACAAGGTCCACCGACCCTTTGTCTCCAAATGGGGGAATTTGTGGATTATATGCCAGGGTGACAGAGGGGGCATATAACAACTTCAGTTGTGCTCTATTCCGCCGTCCCTCCCACGCCCAGTGCATTGTCTCAATCGTGTTTATTTTGTTCCTTGGGCGTCGATATGGCTGATATAGTGCCTCTTGAAGGGGAATTGGTGCCGCCCTATCTTTTTACACTGCTACATGTGGCTGAAATGGGGTTGGGTGCAGCCAATGAAGTAGGAATTGAGCTTGCGCGCAGTAGGCATATAGTGGAATGTCTGGAACGCCCAGTCCTCCCTGAGTCAGGGGGAGAGTTAGGAGTTCCCATGAAACGCGTGCTTGTTTCCCGGCCCATACTAGAGCAATCATTAGAGAGCGCTGTGTTTTAAAAAATGCTTGGGTGAGAGGCAGAGGGAGGTTGATGAACATGTATAACAATTTTGGTAGGACTATCATTTTTGTCACCGCAATTCTGCCAGCTAGGGAAAGCGGTAACTTAGACCAAGTGCCTATTTTATCCTCTAGCCAACATACAGCCTTTCCATAGTTCATTTTCCAGAGCTCCTGCTCAATTCGGCTCAGCCTTATCCCTAAATAGCGTACCGGCCCATCTGCCCAATAAAGTGGAAATTCTAGCATGAAGGGTGTAGTGGCGTCGGTCAGCGGGAATAAAACAGATTTCGCCCAATTGATATGGACTCCCGTTAACCCTCCAAATTTTAAAATTTCCCGAAGCACTGGATGCAGGTTTTTCTTCGGGTTGTATATGTATAGAGTAATATCATACGCATAGAGCGATATATTTAGCCCTCTTGTGGAAAACCCCAGTCCCTTAGCTGCGTGATGTTGCCTAAAACGGGCGTCAAGTGGCTCCATAGCAATGGCAAAGAGCAATGGGGAGTGGGGACAGCCTTGCCTCGTCCCCGAGTAATCCGAAATGGGGGCGAGATTAGGCCATTTAATCGAAGTCTGGCCATAGGATCGGAATATAACAGTTGAATTTGTTTAATAAAAGTCGGTCTTAGCCCCAGCCTAGCCAGGATGACAAACAGATACCGCCACTCAAGCGAATCGAAGGCCTTAGTGGCATCTAAAAGCGCAGCCAGTGCCGGTGTGTCGGGATCTAATTAGTGCAATACAGCAAAAAAGATGCAAAGGTTGTGCTCCATAGATCTTCCAGGGATAAAGCCCGACTGGTCTGGCCGAGCTATCATAGGGAGCAGTGGCTGTAATCTATTTGCCAGCAATTTAGCATATATTATGGTGTCTATATTTATCAGCTATAAGGGCCGGTAGGAATCGCGCTCGTTTGGGGCCTTCCCAGGTTTTAACAGTGACAGTATGATCGACTCTCTCATAGTCGGTGGGAACACCCCGGTCTCCACTGCCTCCTCATGTACTGATAAGAGGTGGGGAGCGAGTAGAGAGGCATAGCATTTATAGAAAGCCATAGTGAGTCCATCTGAGCCAGGGGCTTTATCGGAAGGTAAACTATTAATGACTTGAATTATGTCTTCCTATGTAAAAGGCACATCCAGATACGCTCTCTGGGCCCTTCCCAACCATAGCAACTCAATGGAGTCTAAATAAGCTCGAAGTTCGGACGATATTTCAGTTGAGGTGGAGGATAAAGAGTGGAATAGAACTTGGTAAATTGATCTAGTATTTCCTGGGGGGCCCTAACAGGGTCTCGATTGCCATCTAAAATTTCAGTGATGTATGTGGCATTGCGCGGCATTCTAAGCATGTGTGCGAGAGTTCTTCCCGGCCTATCTCCTTCACAGTACCTTCTTGCTTGTGTGTATTTACCCAGGAACTTCACATCCCTTTGTGCCTCCTCCTCATACTCCATAATATTCTCTTTTAGCGATGCCAAATTATTCTCTTTTTCAGTTGCGTAATACCGCAGTCCAATATCTCTAATGCTGGCTTCAAGGTTTGCGAGGGATTGTCTAATAGATTTCAGTACCCCAGCTTGCAGAACTATGCATTTCCCATGGATGACTACCTTAAAGGCCTCCCATAATGAGGCCCTAGAGGGCACCGAGCCTGTGTTCAATGTAAAATATTCCTCTATGTCTTTTCTAATTCCCTCTCGGAACACCAAGTCTAGAAGAGCTTTGGGGGGGAAGTCTCCAGCTGAATGCCCGTTTCGGCCAGCCTGGGATAGTCAGTTATAGGCGGCAGGGGGCATGGTATGACAATGTCCTGGGCAGGTGCGTCACTTCTGTTGTCCATGCTGCTATGTCTTTTGAAACAAGCCAATAATCTAATCTTGACCAGGCACTGTGATGGGCTGTGAGGATCACTGACAAAATATCGACATCAAAAATATCGAGGTACAAAAATATAGATGCAAAAATATCGATGTCCAGAATATCGAAGTCCTATCTACATAATGGTAAGTACAAAAATATCGAGAAAAAAAATATCGATGTCTAAAATATCGTTGTTAAAAATATCGGTTTTTTTAATGTTTCAAAAATAATGTAAAATAAAGGAAATAATATATATAATTTAAAAAAATAGTTAGAATTATTAGAAAATGTTTAAAATTATAAGTATTACATATAATGTAAAAAAATTAAACATTTTATATATATATTTACTTAATAATATTAATAAATAATTATTTCATTAAATTATAAATTGTTAGAAACATATTAAAAATTACAAATACATATATATACACATACACCAATAACATAAAAATAAAAATAAAATATATATATAATAAATTAAAATATTAAAATATTTTTTTATCTTTTTAAAATACATTTTTCACTACATTAACTGAAACAGTATAGAAAATATTGGATAGCAGAGGGGTACAAATTACTATTCCCACTCCAGTGAGTGCAACAGTAGGGAAAGTGTTGGATAGCGGAGAGGAATAATTTACTATTTTCACTCCAGTAAAATAATTTAAAATAATGAACAAACAATTAATTAATTTAAAAAAATTTACCTCCCACCATATTCCCCTATAAATAACACCACCAATGTTGTAAAACATAACACCATTAACATAATTAATTAATAATTAATTAAGTAATTATTTAAAATTAACAAACAATTTAAAAACAATTAATAATAATTTAATTCACACAATTAAACAGTATAAATCAATTTAAAATAAATTTTAATAAAAACATTTAAAATAATATAGAAATTAAATTACTTACCAGCCTCCTCCCCTATCAACACACAACCCACTCTTAAAAAACCACACAAAAAACATAATTAATTAATAATTATTAATAACCAATTAATACATAATTAACTATATATTATTTACCATAATTTACAATGTAAATTTGTAAAAACATAAATATTAAATAATTAAAACTATAAATAAAATAATTATTATTAAATCACTTCCCACCCTACTCCCCTATAAACCCACAACACGCTTCTAGAAAAATAACACAATTTACATATTTACCAATTAATTATTAATAATTAACAAACAATTAATAACTAATTAATAATAAATTATTTACCACAATTAACAAAATAAAAACTTAAAGGCCCATTAGGATGGCGGGCGGAAGCACCACCGCCGTGCTGGCGGATGCAAAACCACCAGTTACCGTCCGCCCGCCGCAGCCCACACGCCCGCCCAATTAGGATGTGAAAAGACAGCCAAACACCGCCCGTAAGCCAGCGACGCCGTCCGCCATCAAAGTGCGCCTGCTCACGTAGCGGCGCGGCCCAATGGAGACACACCGCCCGACGAAATCACGTACCGCCCGGCGTACAAATTACGATGCCACAACCAAACAGCTCCCCCGGCTAAGAGACACCGCACGTGAAAGCAAGGCGGAAACCCGAACGCACAGTACGGATAGCAAAGAGGCGGACCCCCCGAGCATGAATCCAGCACTGCAGGCCCTCCCCATGCTCTACCTGATGCAGAACCTAGGAGTCAACGCACCGCGGAGACGCAGGTAGGCAGACACACAACAAGGGCACGCAAACACCGCACACACTGCAAGGGCGGGAAAACTGTGTATGGCCCCCCCGACACGCCTGCGTGGACACAACACATCCACCACTGCACCCACACATGCGCACAACACAGAGGCCAACGGCAGCGCCATGTATGCGCCGCACACAAATTACACAGGGTCACAACCAAACACCACACACACCAGCCCCACCCAGAACACACATGTCACGTGACAGCCCTGCCACAGTCATGTCCCCAACCGGCAAATCACTGTTGCCAACCTGACGACACACAAGTGACCCAAACATGTCAGTGATGTCACGGCAAATTAGGACACACCCCTGTGTGCAAAACACGGCGAAGCACACAGCGGCGGCAACATCACCGAGCAGAATCTGGACCCCGTCGGCAAAAGGTACGCCAGTACCACACAGAAACACCGATACCACCCTGCAGCCAATACCAAGACATGCAATACGTAACATTAAAGATCCCGGGGACCGACAACAGGTGGTTCCAATTATAACACCCACACACAAGGCCCAACGAATAGCGGAAACGCAGCCTGATGCCCACACACGGGAGAGGAGACAGCACTGAATGACTTTCCATTCCCACTCTGAAACCACATCCCGACTAAACAAGCCGGAGAAAACAGTCAATGTCCCAAAAAAACAACAACACAGGCATGCAGAGGGAAGCAGCCACAGGGCAGATAGCGCATAACACCAAAGAACATTCAGAACGGAAAAAAGAAATGATAACACTCCCCCATGTGGTTCGCATGCAAGTTATCTGGAAGGAGTCAGACACCACTGACCTTGACCATTCAGAGAAGCATGTGGGATGAGGGCCCGTGTCCTCCGCACAAGCCAACATAACACAAGTCCTTCCTCCCTACGACCATTACAGAATTCCCAGCAACGTCGGAGGTTGCACCCTGCAGACTGCACAGACAGCCGGAGCACGCCATCACATCGCCCTGCAGCAAAATGGCACTTGCACCACACCTACCCAACTACGCCGGACAGATGAAGCTGTACAAACATAACCTGATACAGATATTGGGATGTGAAAATCTGGCCTTGCTGAACGTAAGTTACCGACTAACTTACCGCATCGCATTGTTCAGCTGCGTCATCCCCGTCTTCTACTGTCGGAGGTGTCCCTTCCACTATCCTGTGGATATATGTCTCTCCAACCCGGCATGTCCAAGGGCGGACCTGCTATAACTATTCAACCACCTGGACGTCCACGACAGGGTCTGTTCAGCCTATGGGGGCATGGCGTATGTAGCTGCTATCGGACCCACACTGCAATGGGACCACTGTGCCTCCACACGACGGATTATGGATCACAGTTACATCGAATGTCATCCAACATGTCCCATCATGCTCCTACAAGGGACAACTTACGTACCAACACCTTGACAGCCACCATCCGCTACATTGGATGGCATCCATGTTTACCACCAATGCCATGGAAGCCCTGCTGGAAGGTATCGCATACCTGACAACCTGTCAATTCGTCGGCCCCCGACGCTATACCCCCAATTGAACAATCATGTCCCACACCGTACTCCATGCTTGGCTTCCGCACGGACTAGGCAGTTACCAGTACAACAACTATACCATACAACCTGCAACTGACACCACACCATCAACTACACTGCCATGACATCTGATATTTTCGGGACATGCACTCTGTTCCTCATCACATCCAGTAACTCTGCATGAACAGGGGGAGGCAGAGGCATGGGATTTGTGTATGGCAACCACATGGACAGAACTTTCACGTACAACCATGCCATAATATGGATCCTGCGCCCATGAACTTATGCACCGGTCAGTGGACAGTAATCGTCCTGCTGTAGTATGTGAGAGCTGTCACCTCACCTCCCTCTGAACGTCCGTGCCAGGACCTTTGCATGGACAACAAGTGCATCCACCAACAACATGAGCCCAGTGACTGTGACATGGCCAGTAGCCACCACATCGCAACAACAAGTGGGACGCCGTTGCATGCACGTAAGCCCATGCCCTGATGTCACCTCCACGCACGTGTGTATGAGTAACTATAGCAGCAAACCTGTAACATGGAACTGAGATGCACTGTGCCCATGATGACAAGCGGACTGGTAGGCTAAATGTATACTGTCTGTGTCAAAGTCAGCAGCACCACAGTAATTAGCAAATGTACATTAGCACAGCAACGGCTAAGCAGTTGTAACTCTGAAGCCCACATCCCACAGTCAACAACTAATCACATGTACCCCTACACCCTATGCTATGTGTACACATGCTGAGTATATCCTCCACATGCATTTCGCTGCCAGTAGTGTCCACTATACTGCATCACAGAGGACATAAGTCCCAATACATGGCTTGAAGCAAAAATGTGTCTCTGCTGATTCATTTCACAAGTACGAATGAGAGAGGATGAGAGTGTGTGAAGTACACGGCAGTTGTGAGATGACCATGTAGTCCACTGTCATTGGATGTCAACGCAAATGAGTAGCACAACTGTGGAAGACACACATGTGTCATGTGAAGCGGGAGTTACGCATGGCTCAGGTGGGTGGGTGTGACGGGTAGGTGCGCACATGCAATGTTGAAACACGCTGTGTTGGGAGGATTCAGGAACAGTACATTGCCGCTCTCCTGGGAATTTGTAAAGACCACCTGTCTGGGGATGAATGTGAACTCGTGTGTGCACAACAGGCGGGCACACGATCAATGCTGCATCAAGTGTAGACGTCAGCCCACCCTCTGTGGACATGCTGGATACTGCTGTGCGTCCGCCAGGCCCTTGCCAAGGCACTCACATCCCCTGTCGACCTGGTGTATCCCCAACATTGTCCACTTGCACAGGCAATCCAGGGCACGGGATGGCAGTGGAGCATGGTGGGTGAGAGGTCAGGGCGCGCTCCTCCTGGTCACATCACGCAGGCAACACATCCTCAATGTGTAGTATGGCACAAGTCAAATGGAAGTAGTGGGGGGACGCACACATCACAAGCAGGAGTGACGTCACAGAAGGTGGCTCGCACCATCCCACCCATTGCCAATACACCCACACAAGTTACATGCCATTGCAACAGAGAAGCCAGCACGTGCACAAGCAGCTCCAAGCTCGCCCCAGAGAGGCCAAAGAGTGAATGTGTGGGTCCATGAGCTCCAGTTGGACGCGGCCTGGCCCGCTAGGGCAGCTACAGCCTCTGTGTGTTGCAGGTGGTGTATCCGGACTGCGGAGCCTGTCATGCATTGTCAATGTTGCCCGTGTCTCGAGTCGGGCACCACGCAGGTGGACGGCGTCCCGCCACTTATTATACCGTGAGACAGACCACTTGTTCAACTGGACCCACACATACACTCCTTGGCCTCTCTGGGGCGAGCTTGGAGCTGCTTGTGCATGCGCTAGCTGCTCGGGTGCAAACGCATATTGGGGTGAGCGAGGGGAGGCCATGAGGACAGTGCAAAAGATGACTGTTTGATTTTCAGCCAGTTTAAGGAATGACCCTGATGTGGTCGGAAAAAGACGTGTCTCGTGTGTATTGCAACTAGTAGATAAGCCGATGAATTTCCCATGTCTTGCATGTAGCCCCGCACCTAGCCCCGCCCACTCGACACATTAAAATGAGTACCAGCACCACATTCTACCCATTCGAAGCACTGACTGGGGGTGACAACCATTGGACAGTCTTGTGTAGTCCACCCACGCGTACATGTGGGCCCTCCATGATCCATGTCACCTGCGGCAAAGTGATGTCATGGGCAATGACGGAAGTGAGCAGAGCTGTCTGCCCCACGCACAGATGGTGCATCAGCTCAACAGACCCAGCACTGAGTGCAGCAGGGGTCACATGTGCAGGGGCAGTTGTGCCTGGTGTGAAGGCACATGCATATAGACAGCACATCGAGCAATGTGTAGTCTGCCCACATCTACTGTCCATTGTCAGGCGGACCTAGAAAAAGATCACAAGGCAACACATCTGTGTGGGTGTACCCACTGTGTCCAACACGTACTCGCCCTGTGCATGGCCCACCCCGCAACGGAGGTCACATTCAGTGCCACTATCTCACACACACATCCCTATCACGAGGCATGGTGTGTCCAATCGACAGGACTGAGTTAGCGCTCATCCGGAGGGTCCTGAACAGGAGACACATGTAACCCACTAGGCAGTCTGTGTCGTCACCTACTGGCATTGTGCAGTCAATGTGCAGGCCAGGCCTGCTGGGACTGAGAAGGGCAGCATGGCCCCAGCCTGACATTCACACGACCAACAAGTGCACTGAGACCTGCATTGCCAATTGTCTGTGTCACTGGATGTCTGACATGAAGTTGCCATGTACCACCACTCGGGAGGGACAGACAGGTCAAAGCGCCCGAGAGCTCACATACCCATGCCACCTGCAGTCAGCATGGTGAGCAGTGCATGTTTGAACACCACAGGCTCTGACTCATTGTGCTGCGGATCAACGACATGTGTGTCCCCCACATGCAAACCCACACACACTGCAGTTGTCTCTCACACACAACTTTCGCAAGGAATAGCCATGTGCAGTGTGCGTGGAGCTCGGAATCCAGGATCTCCAGCTCCTCGCTGGTGAGTGGACCTGGACATGTCCTCAGCGTCATCCACGTGTAGGTGGAGTGGTGGCAGCAGCAGGTGTTGTCGAGGGGTGCCAGGCTGCAGTTCCAGGTAGCTGTGGTTATGCCTGTCCCACTCACACACACATATAACCCCCTGGGGCAGTTTCAGTGGGTACAAGCTGCTGCAATTCGTGTACCATGTCTGGCAGCTTCAATTGCAGACGTTGGCCTGCTCCCAGCTGGCCCTGGACGCCTACCTCCATAGTGGAACACGCAGGGTGCAACCGCGAGGGTCATTGGAGTTGGCCGTAAGGGCCTGGCCCATGGCGGGTACAGTCCGCTGATGCCATGTGCACCACACAGTATAATGTGCGCAATGCATCTGCAGGTGTGGCCATGATTTGCGTGTGGGTGCAGGTCCACAATGGACAGGGCCACAACATGCTGTGTGCATAGGCAGGGACGGCCAGTGCTCAGCCTCCACATGTCTGTTGGCACATCATCATGTACACATTGGCATGGGAGCATGGGATATGCATATGCACACACATGCCATCTTTCACTATGTACATCTGCCACTTGGCACGTGCAATGTTACGTGTCACTTGTGATGTGTAATTGCAAGCACACAGCCGTGTTGGCATGGGGCTGTCAATGTGTACACCTGTCAATGTTTCTGGAGGTGTGATCCTTACAGTGCTGTACATAGGGTGCAGTAGTGACATCAATGACTGTCTCATATCCCCTCGTGCCACAGGTCCCACTTGTTTTGGCCGCTCAGCCTGTGTCCATAGCGTTGTTGGTGTGTGCCCTACACACCCAGCCTCGGAAGCAGTGTGATGCACAGCAGCTAGTCATGTTGCCGTGGTGTTGCCGCTTGTCGAATATGCAGTCTGTTACCATCAGCATGCCTTACAAGTGATTGAGGCCTAGATCCCCATGTGCATGCTCATAGCAATGGGGTGTGTCACTGCCCATTGCTATTGGTAGGGGACCTGTGTAAGTGTATTGTGGCTGTGCTGTCCCTACTTGTCAGCTGTTCTGTTATTCAATTGCCTGCTCAGTCATTTATGTTTTGTGTATGTGAATATGCCATGTGGCGTGTTGCTTTGACATGTGTCCACTTCCATCTTTCCTAGGCGGAGACCAAACATTCATCGCCCCTACCAATTGCTGTCAGACATGGTGGATGTGGAGGTCATCCGCAAATATCGCCTGAACCGACCCACCCTGCATCGTCTATGTGCCTTGTTGGAACCCCACCTCCGTCCTCGCAGGGTGTATCCAACAGCATTCACCCCCACGGCTAAGGTGATGGCTGCACTGCATTTCTTCGCCACTGGGTCATTCCAACACACAGTGGGCAGTGGAGGTGGGATGTCCCAACCCATGTTCAGCATGGTGCTCAGGGATGTACTGTCAGCCATGATGCTGTACAGGAACAGATACATCCGATTCCCCAGGGCTCGTGAATTGGCGGCAGTGAAGGGTGCTTTCTATGCCCTTGGACGGATCCCCCACGTCGTTGGTGCAATAGACTGCACCCATGTTGGCCTTGTTGCACCACAGGCCACTGAGCACCTCTACCGCAACCAGAAGCACACGCACTCCCTGAATGTGCAAGTGGTGTGCCTTGCGGACATGGTGATTTCACACGTGTGTGCGAAATTCCCAGGATCGGCCCATGACGCGCACATCATGCGCAACAGCATCCTACCACGTCTGATGACCAATCTGCAACTGGACCGTGGCTGGATTGTTGGTGAGTATGTGGAGTAGTGTAGCGTGCTGGCTGTGCGATGCTGTCTTGTGTCCAGTTGGAATTGCAACGGTTCTCTGTGTCCCTCACACCCAGGTGACTCTGCTTACCCGAATGGGCCCTGGCTGCTCAGCCCATTACGACGTCCTGGGAGCCCAGCTGATGTCCGCTACAATGAGGCACATGGGAGGACCAGACGTGTGGTTGAGCGGACCTTTGGCCTCCTCAAGTCCAGGTTCAGATGCCTGGACCGCACCGGGGGCGCACTGGCGTACTCCCCACAGAAGGTGTGCCAAATAGTAGTGGCTTGCTGCATGCTGCACAATCTGGCTATCCGCAAGCAGATCCCCCTAATTGTGGATGACGGAGATCAACCAGGGCCCCAGCCTGAAGACCAGGACAGCTCTAGTGAAGAGGACAGTGGAGAGGATGAAGCTGTGAATGTGCGTCAGCAGCTCATCGCCCGCTACTTCACTTGACGGTGAGTGTCCATGTACGACGGCTGATGTAGCTGTAGTTGTGCAGGTGTATGTGTGCTCTGTCACGGGGGCCTTTTGTTCACTGAGTGCTGTGTGTCAATGGTCCATGTCCAGGTTGGTATGCCACTGACAGTGGCTGTAGCATTGTGCCCTGTTGCTCTGTGAGATGTGTGTACATTGCTTGTAGTTGGTGACAAGTACTGTGTGATGAGTGTGTGACACACTCATTGAATGTACTCTTGTTCTGTTTTTCACCCCTACGTCCCTACAGCCTCTCCTGTCCCATCGACATACCACACAGCAGATGCATTTCTGCTCATGGTGGCGATTGCACATCGTTGAATAAACCCAGGACACATTAAGCCGATTGTGATCAAGGTGTATTTATTAACAGCGGTGACATGTGATTTGTGTGCAAGGTGATGACAAATGTGGTGCATGCTGTGACAATGAGTTGACGGTCATGGCTGCGTGATGGTCAAGGTGTACCCATGGAGTTCTATGTCCACAGTCCAACAGACACATGCCATTCACATGGCAGTGTGGGGTAGGATCGTATTACAAGTCAATGCAGTAGGTGGTCAAGGTGGCTGGCTGACTCACTGGCGTTTGGTGCGTGCGAAGTCCTCTCTGGACACCTGTTTCCTCTTCGGACGGCCCCTTCCACGTTTGGTAGGGGGGGTGTGTTGATGTGCCGCTGGTGGTGGCTGAGGAGTGCTCACTCGCTGTGGACGCAGGGGAACGCGATGCTGCACGACCCTGCGCCACAGCAGGTGGTGGCGGAGGTGGTGTTGCTGGCCTTGCTTGTGCCCTCCCCCCCACCACCAGCTGGCCCATGAGGGCCGCGATTTGGCCCATATGGGCGTCCATGGACCTCAACACCCCAAGGACCTCCCGCGTGTCGCTAGCCGACCTGGCCCATTCTCCTTAGGCCTCTTGATAGGCCCCAAGGACTCTGTCGATTTGCGGCAGGGCTTGGCTCCCAGGCACAGTTGGCGTTGGCCTGGCCCTGCTCCTCCTACCAGTACTGCTGCCACCGACCTGCCCACTAGCCACATTGCTCACCACGGTCCTCGCTCTGGCTCCCAGGGTGGAGCCCGACGGCCGTGCCACCCCTTGCGCAGGAGCTGTGGCGAGGGATGGCGTGCTGGTGGTGGTGGTGGTGGTTGCGGCGGTGGTGGTGGCCGCAACGACCGTGGCAGCAGGGGTCTGTGACTGGTCAGCAGCCCTGGGTGATGGGTTGGTGGGCAGGAGGGGCCCTGGGGAGTGGTTGTGCCCTGCCACTGCAGATGGGCCTGCTGGGTGGTCCGCGTCCGAAGAGGTGTCCAGCTCCTCTACATCCGTGAGTCCGGGTCGGGGCTTGCGGACTGGCTGTGCTGGCTGCTGTCTCCCTCTACAGCATCCAGCAGTTCGGCACCTGTGGGGAGAATGAGATAGGTCATTGTGTTGCACCTAGCAAAGTATGTATTGGTTGTCTGACATTCACAGTTCGTGCACTGTCGTGCACAGGTTTCCCAGGGGCGTGTGGGTGGATGTACGATGTGTGTATGCGTGGGCTAGGCAATGGAACTGTGTGATGTGGACATGTGGCATGGGACGGATTAGCAATGCCGATGGGTGTGTGTTGCTATGCTTCTACTTTTTGTGGGTCGGGTGTATGCGGGCTCCAGGACCATCGACGATGTTGGGTTGAACGATGCTTTTGGTGTTCAAATGGTACGCTTAGAAACGCTGATGCCAAAAGGGGGTACAGCCCCATAAACGCTTTTGGGTTGAAATATGCTTTTGGGGTACATACTGTGAGTAATGGGTGCAGGACGTGACATGTGTTCTGGCAACATGACAGTGCATAGACGAAGGTGTGTGTCTGTCTAACATGCCCCGCATATCTGCTGACTGTTATCATTCATGGACATTACATTGGTAGCATTGTTGTGAGTTCGTGCTTGTTGTGTGCCACACGACGTATTGCAGATGGGCCAAATCCTTTGTGTGCGTGCTGCCCTCGTACATGTGCATCAATGCAGTGCTCTTGGGGTGTTGACTACATTATGTGTGTTGTTACTCGCAGTGTGACGTGCGCTTCAGTCACTGCAGGCACATGATTTGTCATGGGCAGGTATCTTTGCATGACTACTGTATGAGGGCCAGCTGTTCGGATGACATACCTTTCATGACACTGGGGCTGAGAGATGAGATGGATGATATGTTGAATGTGCATTGTGTGCCTGTGTGTTTCATGGGTCCAGTTGTCTTTGTGTGCAATATTGTGGTTCCAAGCTGGTACTTCTAGTAAGGTCTGTCTTACATGGGCGTTGTTGTCCGATATGTGGGTGACAGGCAGTTAGGACTACATGGACAAGACTTCGATGGTGTTGCTGATGTGTGTGGTGGGTGGCACAGTGCATGCCGTGTGGGTCTGTACTCCAGTGGGACTTGTGCATGCAGACGTGGCTCCTTGGGTGTTGCTGTATCTGTGATGGGTCATGTGGGGTATGACTCTGTAATACATGTCCGTGTGCACATTGGTCACATGATTGTGACTGGGAGCAGTGCTGCGTGTTCCTCTGCTACGTGACATGTCCCATGTGTCAGTCGTAGTACAGTCCTCATGCCTACAGACACCCCACCCTGTACAGTTTCCCACCTACAGGTTGTTTTTGAGTGCGCAATGCAATGGATGCCACATGGTGCTGGGAGGGAGGGGTGCTCCACCTTGCTGGTCTGTGGGAGTGGGGGCCTGGTGGGTGTTGTACTTCAGCTGTCCCCTCCGACCCACTGCCTTTGTGTTCCGGCTACTTACCTGTTAGTTGTCGGTTACTGCAGCTGTGCCTGACACATGGGTGTGGGGAGTGCTCCACCTTGCTGGTCTGTGGGAGTGGGGGCCTGGTGGGTGTTGTACTTCAGCTGTCCCCCCTCCGACATAGCGGTGTGCTGGTATACGTTTGTTTGTACTTACCAGCCTCCACTCCCCCTGGTAATCCGGTGAGGATCTCCGGATGTATGGTGACTCGCACCTTCTCCTCCCACGCCTTGAAGGTCTTGAATAGCGCGGGATTACCTCCGCCAGTCCTGGCAGCCAGCTCACGATTCTTTGCCTCCTTCTTCTTGACCACGCTTTTCAGGTCGTTCCACCTTTTGTTGATTTCGCCTCTGTTGCGTGGCACGTTCCCCACTGCATTGACCTGGTCTACGATCCTGCTCCACAACCGGGTTCTGGTGGCTAGTGGTGTCTGTTGGACCTGGTTGCCATAGATTTGTGGGTGCACCTTGACGATCTCGTCAACCATGACCGTCAGCTCAGTGGAAGTGAACTTGGGCATTCTGTGTGATGCCATGGTGTGTGTTTTGGTGTTTGTGGTGCTGGTGCGGTGTGTGGTGTGTGATGTGCAGGGGGTTTGTGTGGCCGGTGTTTGGTGGTGGTGATGTGTGTGATATATGCGTGTCTGTGGTGTGCTGCTGTCCTTTCTGTCTCGCTGTGTTGTGTGCTCTCGTCCTCAGTTTGTAATGTTGCAGGGGGTTGTGGTCTGTGAAGGGGCTGGTTTTGTACTTACCTATGTGGGTGTGTCATGATGGTCTGTTGTTTTCAGGTGTGTTGTGGCTAGTGTTCTGGGATTTGTAGTTGATTTGTTTGTCCAGGGGGTGTTTCCGGAATGTGTACTGTGTTTGGGTATTTGTGCGTGGGTTGCTGTGTGGACTTGTTGGCCATGTTGTGTGTGTTTGGTTTTGTCTGCGGATGATTTCTGTGCATGGACGTGGCCGCCAGTGCTTCCGCCGTGTCCATTTTCGTCACTGTTGTTTACGCTGGCGGGCGGTGTATTTGTGGTTTTCCGCGCTCATGTCGGTGCGATCCTAATTTCACGGGCGGTGTCTCGGTCGTCAGGGCGGGCGGTTTTGGGTTGTCGTGCGTCTTTACGTCCGTGGCGGGCGGATGGACTTAGACTCGGACATGGGCGGGCGGTATTCTTAGTTTATTTTCCGCCTCCGGCGGTTTTCGGTTCGCGGCATCGTAATTGCTCGGTCGGTATTCAGACGGTGTAGGCGGGCGGATTTTTACCACTGTGGTAGTTGGCGGATTTTTTACCGTCTGTCATCGTAATGGACACCTTAATTATTAATTAATAAAAATTATTAATTAATTAATTAGAATTAAATTACTTCCCACCCTATTCCCCTATAAACCCACAACCCGCTCCTAAAAAAATAACACAATTAAGATATTTACTAAATAATTAAGACTAATTAACAGCCAATTAATAACTAATTGATAACAAATTAATTACCACAATTAACAATATAAAATATTAAATATATAAATATGAATTAATAAAACATATTAATTAATTAAATATAATTAAATTACTTCCCACCCTATTCCCCTATAAACTCACAACCCGCTACGGAATAAAAACGCAACATTCAATTAAAAATTATTAATATTTTCTAAAAATTATTATTAAATTTACTATAATAAATTACTTCCCACTCTATTCCCCTATAAACCCACAACCCACTACGGAACTAAAACACAAAATGTACTTAAAAAAAAATTAATAACTTCTAAAAATGTAATACATATATTAAAAAAAAGTACACCCTTGATATATCTGTTAGGTTACCTTCCGATACAATATTATTTAAAGTTTCACTAGCTTTGGGGTGTAATCTACGAGATGCTCCCATTCTATCCAAGGTGTCATCCAAGATAGCATTGAAATCCCCCCCCCCCTCCCCAGATGATCGTGTTGCACCCTATCATGGTGATTTTCGCCCATATGTTGTTGAAAAAATCAGGCTGGTCCGTATTTGGCCCATATATCGCCGCCATGGTCATACGTATGTGCCCCAGGGTACCCCCCAGAATGTCAAATCTACCTTCCAGGTCTATGTGTGATTCAGTCGTTGTCCATTCCAAATCCTGGCATAATAGTATAGCCACCCCCCTAGCATAGTTAGAGAATATGGAGGAATAAATATTACCCCAACGCTTATGATGCAGTTTGGCAGTGGAAGTGCTGTTCAGATGCATCTCTTGTATAAAGCAAATATCTATATTATGCCTGGTTAGATGGGCCTGAATTAATCTGGTTTTCCTATAGTCATTTAGCCCGCGAATGTTCCAGGTTAGGCAGTTGTAGGAGGTCATAACTCTCTAGAATGTATATAAGAATGCACATAATAGCTCCCAGCTGCCGCTAACCACTTTGCCGCTTTGTTTGTGTAGGCCTGTGTCATCTTCATATGTCCCTGCAATTGGTGACGTTGTGCCGCTCCGACCTGAACAACAACAGTAACAACCCCTGCCCACCCCCGCCCACACCAACCCCCCAACCAGGTTGTGCTAAAATACCCTTCCCTACCCATAAAACTAATACTCTACCCCAGAAACAAGCATAGGGTCTAGAAATGGGAGTTCGCCCTGGGGGCATGGTTTCACCCGCATACAACCCTGCCAAAAGGTGGGGTGGCCGTACAGTTATTGAAGAGTCAGAGATCAGTGTTCGACTGCAATGTACAGGTAGTGGGCTTCTGATGCATTTCAACTTGTATGCTTACTTCACTCTGGAGTCTTGCAGTGTGCACACAACAATGCATACTTACAGTCTGATTGGTGTAGAGCATTCTGTAACATTACTATTTTGCTAGTATCTAGTCGTTGTCGCTTAGTCTGGTGTCTGATGGGCAGACCCCGGCAGTCTTTGGAGCACGTTTGTTGCCCCCTACATGTTTGGCGAACTTCATGGCTGACTTGGCATCTGTGAAGTGATGCACAGTTCCCTCTAATGTCACCTTTAGTTTTGCCGGATACAACAGGGTGTAGGGAACCTCTGCTTGTAGGAGGATGCGCTTGGCCAGTAGAAATTCCTGTCTAGCCGCCTGAACCGCAGGGGTAAAGTCTGGGTAAAACGAGATGGTGTTCCCTTTATGGTTAATGGTGTTATGCTCTCTAGCCCTGCGCGGTATGGTGTCGCGATCCCGGTAATTTAGCAGGCGTGCAAGGATCGGCCTGGACGGAGCTCCTACCGGCGGCCGGGGCCCCAAAGTACGGTGAGCTCTCTCTGCAGTGAACATGGTGGATAGGTCTGGGCCAAATAATTCTCTCAGTAGCTCTTCCACGAGCGTCTCCATCTTTGAAATTGCCGTGGTTTCTGGGATTCCTATAATCCGAAGGTTGTTCCTACGTAAGCGAGCTTTCAAGTCAACATTCTTGGCTCTGATAATGTTAAGTATTTTGTCCATTTGTAGCAGTTGGTCCTTTGTTTTCACTTGGAATTCATGAGCCTCAGTTGTGCGGTTTTCCAGCTGGTCTAGACGAGTTTCATGGACGTCGACTTGTTTTTTGACTTGGTCTAATTGTGAGGTAAGTTTATCCAACTTATTGTCGATCGTTTTAAGGCTTGATTTCATGTCTAGTAGGAGAGACCGGAGATCGTCGCTTTGCCCATCTACCTCCTCTCCTGATGCCTGCTCCACATCTGGTTCAGTGTCCGCGTCGGTGTGTCTGGTGATCCTCTTAATTTCAAAAGTCAGTTTGGATTGCTTAGGGTCGTGTTTCCCCATGGCTGCAAGTAGGTCTGCACGATGGGTAATGGATCCTGCAAGGGAGTGACACCGTCTGTTTGTGTGAGTTAACGTTACCTCGAGGGTCTCACGCCTGCAAGTATTTACTGTATGCTGTTTTTGCCTTCACACACCTCGAGGCGGGGGGTTTCTCTTGAATATTATCCATTTCCATGCCTTTTGCACATCACTACTGCCTTTTCTGTGGTCACCGCGTATAAACTCGGCGGGCTGGCCACACATCCGCCCACCGGCCACAAGTGTATCTCTCCGCCGGCTGGCAATCTGTCAGGGCCTATATCTCTCCAGCCCTGGTTTCACCTATGCGGCCCAATATCCCATCTCC
Organism: Calotriton arnoldi; assembly: GCA_963921515.1. Taxonomy (NCBI): domain Eukaryota; kingdom Metazoa; phylum Chordata; class Amphibia; order Caudata; family Salamandridae; genus Calotriton; species Calotriton arnoldi. The sequence continues at coordinate 467,719 of CAWUFW010011606.1, read as the reverse complement.
ACACCCAGAGGGAGCAATCAGTGTCGTTCTGTCCGGCCGCGCGACGGGCTTCTCCGGCCCTCCCGGGCTCCTCCGCGCTCGTACCTTGTGTAGGTTTGCGCGCCTGCTCGATCCACACAGGGTGAGCCCAGCTTTCTGTCGCCCCAAACCCTTGGGGAGCGACGGAGATTCTCTCCTGCTTCTTGCTTCTGCTCGGGTCATGCTGCATCTGTCGCTGTGATTATGCAGGCTGCAGCGCTACCTACGCCGTTCACCACCAGGCCGATGCTCCAGGGAGGTGAACGTTCGGCTCTTGGGCAACGCAGAGCCCCACGTACACTCTCGCCACCCTTCTGTACCTCGGTTGTGCGCTCCCCGCGCCCGGTTGTGGCTCTCCCCGAACTCGTGACTTGTCCGCTCGTTTTCTAGCAGCAACTCGCCGCAGCATGCTGGTTAGGCCCGCCCCTCAGCTTTCCGTAGCTTTGTTCCGACCGAATCTACCAATCGATCAGGTATAAATATAGATCCAGAGGTGCATGCCACATTCACGATTAAACCCCCGAGATAAGAGGGTGCCTCTGATTACTCCCTTCGTAGGATTTTTCTAGGATTTTGTTACAGCCGGCAGAGCCCTCTCACCGAGCGGCCATCTTGCTGCTCGGCTTGGCCACGCCCCCACCAACCGGAGCAAGTTAATATCTCCATTCAGGCCCGCAATACGAAGCCCCTCTTCGTTGGTGTCCCCATTCTGGCCATGCGTCTCCCCTCTTACTGCAGCAGGCCAGTGCGTCCTCTGCACTCCAAGCCATTGGGCCTCGATTATTGGCGCTGTCGGTCCGCTGCACCCACCTCACAGCCGAAGCACCTCTCCTGCCCAGCTCACCAGGTCAGGGATCTCCGACGGAGGCGCAGGCTGCCGCTGACCAACATTTTGCTAGGGCGGGTGCAGATTGGCTTCTCTTAGTTCGCTCATTCAGATGCAGGGCCGTTGTCCGGGGCCCTCCCTTCACAGGCACAGTGTTTTTTCAGGTGTCACCGGGCCCTCCTTGCCAGGAGGTTGCAGGATTTCAAGGGTGGCTGCTGGAGCCAAGCTGAGTGGCACAACTCGCAACCCTGCATTCTCGTGTCCACCACCAGGTGGCTGAATTGTGGGGCTCTCCAGTATTCTAATAAGCTTCCAGACCCTCCCCTTCATGCATATACTGACTTCCAGTCATTTGGATGCTACTTGCAAATTGCCATCCATTCCCAATCCATGCCGGGTTTTGTGGAAGCCAGCCTGCTCATGTCTGAAACTCCACTACCTAGAATTCCCTACTCACTGCTTTGTCTCCACCCCTGCAGGCCAAGGATGGGTGGAGGAATTCAGCTCACCTGTGGCTGGCTGCTGCTAGCCTACTCACACCTGATGCATGTGATTACTGTGAGCTCTTTTAACCCCTTCAGTGCCCATGACGAGCTGGACTCGCCATGGCACACAGTGGGCGTGGTGCTCATGACGAGTCCAGCTCGTCATGGGACCCACCCACGGGGAAGCGCTGGCGCCCTCCCGTGGGACATCGATCTCGGAATTTTTACTGGGGAAGGCAGGGGAAGCCCTTCCCCTGCCTCCCCCGCCCCCGTACACATCATCAATGACGTCAGCGCGCGAGGCGCGCTGACGTCACTGGGGGTTTCCCTTTCTCCCCAGACGCGCTGGAAGCCATTTGCTTTCAGCGCGTCGGGGAAGAAAGGTAAGTTTTGGCTCTGGGGAGGGGGGCATTCAAAGAAAAGAGGCATCGGAGGAAAGGAAAGGGTTTTCCTTTCCCCCGATGCCTCTTTTGTGCATTCCTGCTGCACGATCGTGCGATCGTGCAGCAGGAATGCCCACTAGACACCAGGACATTTTTATTTTATTAGGAATTACTGTTTGGGGGAGCGGCCCCTTAGGCAAGGGTCGCTCCCCTTTTGGGGCCCATATGTTTTGGCGGTCTGCCCCCTGGGGGGGGCAGATCGCGCCAATATTAAGGAGGCTTAATAAGGCCATGCCATCAACTGGGGGTTCATGTTCTGTGTATGTGCATACAAGCTACAGTTGTATGCTTCCCTACATCCACATCTTTTTATTAGTGGGGATCCCATCCCACCCTGGAAAAGTTTTACTCCTTCACTTGTCAGGAGTACATTTATGACTTTTTCCTCTGTGGGAATGAATTGAGAGGAGTTGGTGAATATTTTAAGCATGCAAGTTTCTGGATGAGCACTAATTTACAGGTTTTCCCAGCCCAGAAACTACAACTTACCGTCTTCTTCCATCCCAGTGAATAGATTTGTTCATAAAAAATCTTTATGCTAGTGTATCTTTTAGCAAAACCAACATTTGCACATGTAAGCCAAAAGTGCATGCATAAGTAGCTTTGCAAATCGAGCCCATAACATTTTGACACTACAAGACAGGGTTGATCTAACTGTAAAATGTAAACCAATAATTGATCCAGCGCTTGGTATAGGCTCAGACTAATGTGAACATGGGAATTGAGGCCAAGTGAAATTAAGTGAATTGCCCACGATTTACAAAATGTGGTGAAGTAGAGAAGGTCAGGCTGTGAGCAGTCTCAATCCTTAGTTGACAACACAGGCACTGGACTGCAAATATAATCTGAGTAGATTTACACTAACATTTTATGAAATAAAGTGAATGTTTATACGCTTCGGACACCTCGCGCTAACCAGGTCAAGGGAGGCAACACAAAAGGCCAGAAAGAGTCACACACAGCTGTGATGAGACAGGAATGAAAACAAGGAGTCACATGGCTTTTTTGTCACCAATAGACATAAGAGGAGGGGCATATGCCTTGTTCCAGCGAAAACATCAACGAGCAAGATTTACCGGATGAGTCACAGCCGACGCCGTTAGAAGAAGGACTTGTTAGGGCTTTTCCTACCGAACTGATTCTTTCGACCTCGTTATTGGAAAGAAGGGGTCGTTTTATAATGGCAACCCTTGTGGTTAAAAACATAACATCATCCACAATACTTTCAAAGAAAGAGAACTTTTGTCACATATTACATAACTTCGCTGCTAGGCCTTTTCCCACTAGACCACCAGGGACAAACTGTGGGGAGTGGCCCCTTGGGCAAGGGTCACAACCCTTTGGGGGCATTGTTTGTGGTTGTCTGCCCCCATGGGGGGGGCAGATTGCCCAATTTTTTATTGATATAGTGCCCACTAGACCACCAGGGATTTATTTGTGGGTAGTGGCCTTGCTCCCCTTAGGGGAGCATTAATTTGGCCGTTTCTGCCACCCTGCCACCCTGAGGGGCAGATCGGCTGATTTGTTTTTTTGTAGGGCCACTAGGCCACCAGGGTTTTTTTTTATGTTGGGGAGCGGCCCCTTGGACAAGGGTTGCTCCCCTTTATGGGAGGATGATTGTGGCCATTTCTGCCCTCTTTGGGTGGCAGAATAGCAGTATGTTTTTAGGCCCATCTGCCCCCCAGAAGCCACTAGACACCAGGGTTTTTTTAATTTTTGTGTTGGGGAGTGGCCTCAAGGGCAAGGGTTGCTCCTCTTTTACGGGGGTGAATATTTTATTTATACTCTTAGGCCCACCTACCCCTTTGCTTGGCTGGTGGATTGTGTGTGGACTGGTGCATTATTTGCATATGTGATTGTAATGTTTTTTTCTCCTTTTTATTCTAGTGTAAAGCTTTTGATTCCTGTTTGCGGTTTCGACAGTGGTTGTTCTGCAGTTTTGCGTAGTTGCATTTTTTTGGTAAGAAAAACATTTTTGTTGGATTTACTCCAAATGAGTATTATTGTCATGTATGAATGAATTTTTTTGTAAGTGGTGTCATAATGGCAGCATATTTAGTTAGTGTTTTGAGCATGAAATTCTTTGCGATGTGTTTTGCATTGTCTTATGTGTAATTTTCTTTTTCTTTTTTTTTAGTGGGATATAGTTGATCCATATTGTGTCTGTGCAGAGTAGGTGGTGGTGAGTTTAGCTGCTTCTGGCAAGTGAGTGGTATCGTTTTGGAGTATATAGGTATTTCTGATAAAGGTGCATTTTGTTTATTACTTATTTTACAAAGTGTTTGTTGTTGTTGACTTGTTTGACAAGTTACCTTTATTAGTAAGCATTATGGCTAGCCGTAGAATGACTGCTCAGCAGGTGGTTGGTTTGCTTCTTGAATCTTCCTCTGAGCAGGATTATGAGACTGACAGTGCGTCTGAGGGAGAGGAGGGAGGGGAAGATTCAGGCAGTGAGTTTTCTCTCCACATGGAATCATCGGATGATGAAGGTACTCTCAGTGTGGATGAAGTGCCTGTTTTAGAGGAGAATACTGCTGTGCCGATGGTGCAAGAGGCATCTGGATTGCAGCCTGGGGCTGCTAGGCTTCCTACTGGAAGTGCTGGACTCTGGGTTAATCCAAACATGGTGCAGCCGGTGTTGCCTGCCTTTAGTGGTTATGCAGGGTGTAGAGTGGATTGTGAACATTATTTGCCTATACAGTATTTTCAGTTGTTTATGGATGATGTATTTTTGGGTGAGATTGTTGAGCAGACTAATTTGTATGCTGAACAGTTTTTGAGGGACAACAGTGCCAGACTTAGGCCCCATTCTAGAGCTACCTGGTGGAGTCCCACAAATCTGGAAGAGATGAAGAAGTTTTTGGGTTTGACTTTTTTGATGGGTTTGATAAGGAAGCCGTCCATGGGTTCATATTGGTCTACCAGTCCCTTGATGGCAACGGCCATATTTCCTGCAGTTATGACTCGTGCTCGGTATTTACTTTTGCTTCGGATGCTGCATTTTGTTGATAATGGTTTGGCGTTGCCACGAGATCACCCTGAATGTGACCGTCTTTTTAAGATTCGGCCTGTTCTTGATCACTTTGTAGATCGATTTTCAGAGATCTATACTCCAGGGAAAGAAATATCTATTGATGAGTCTTTGGTCCTGTTCAAGGGCCGTTTGGTTTTTAGGCAGTACATTCCTAGCAAGAGGGCACGCTATGGAATTAAGCTGTATATGTTGTCTGAGAGTAGGACAGGATATGTTTTTAATTTGCGTGTGTACACTGGTAGGGATTCCACTATTGACCCCCTGGTTGTCCGTCCACTTTTGGAGTTTCAGAGAAAATTGTGTGGGATCTTGCTAGAGGACTGTTTAACAGAGGCCACCATTTGTACCTTGATAACTTCTACACTGCTGTGCAATTGTTTAAGGAATTGTTCAAGGTGGACACTTTTGCTTGTGGCACAATCCGCTCTAACCGTAAAGGTTATCCAAAAGAGCTTGTTTGCAAAAAACTTCAGAGGGGACAGTGCAGTTCCTTGCGTAGTGATGAACTACTAGCTGTGAAATTTGTGGACAGGAGGGATGTGTACATGCTGACTACCATCCATGATGAGAGTACTTCACCTGTGGCTGTTTGGGGTCAGATTGCTGAAGTGCGCAAACCTGTGTGCATTTTAGACTACAATAAGCACATGGGTGGTGTTGATAGAGTAGATCAGAGGTTGGAACCTTACACTGCTATTCGTAAGGCTTACATTTGGTATAAGAAGTTGGCCATCCATCTCTTCAATTTAGCAACTTTCAATGCTTTTGTTGTGTTCAAGGAGTGTTCTCCTGCGTCAAAGTTGACTTTTGTTCAGTTTCAGCAGTCTGTCATAGGCAGCCTTGTGGTTGTGGAACAGGCAAGTGTTCCTAGAGTTGGAGTGGTGGAGGATGTGGCACGATTGAAAGATCGCCACTTTCCTGATCACATTCCTCCTACACCCTCAAAAGACTTTCCCACTAGGAGATGTAGAGTCTGTTGGCGAAGAGGTACGCGGAAGGAGACTCGTATGTACTGCCCTGAGTGTCCTTCTAACCCTGGGCTGTGTGTGCCTGCTTGTTATAGAGCGTACCACAAGCAAAAGAATTATTGGGAGCAACCATGAGTGGTAAAGTGAACTGCCTGGTCTGTAATGTTTAAGAATTGTTGTTCTGTTTCAAGGTTGGCATTAGTGCAATGTATTTAGTTTCTGATTTTGTGTTAGTAGATTTGTATCTATTTGCAATTTGTTTGTGTTTTCTTTTTTGTATAAAAAAATCCTAAATGTGATGGTGGTGTGTGTAGGCTGGTGCTTGGCTGGCAGTGTGCATGGAGTGGCGCTTGGCTGGTGGTGTGCGTGGAGTGGTGCTTGGCTGGCGGTGTGCGTGGAGTGGCGCTTGGCTGGCGGTATGCGTGGAGTGGCGCTTGGCTGGTGGTGTGCGTGGAGTGGCACTTGGCTGGCGGTGTGCGTGGACTGGCGCTTGGCTGGCAGTGTGCGTGGACTGGCGCTTGGCTTGCGGTGTGCGTGGACTGGCGCTCGGCTGGCGGTGTGTGAGTAGTGACTTGCTGCTGGTCACTACACACACTGCTATCCGAGCGACACTCCACGCAATCCATCAGCTTGTGTGGTTGCTGTGTTAGGAATGTGGGCGTGTGAAAGAGATGGGCCCTTGAATGGCGCTGTGTGCTGGTGTGAGTGTTGTAATGTGATGGGCCCGCGGCTGGTGGTGTGAATGGTTTTGTATGTGTCACACGTATGAAAGGTGTATGAATGGCCTGTAAAGAGGTTGGTGCCTTGTCGTGGCTTTACAGCTCACGAGCTGTGAGTCAATGGTTCAGTTTCTCGTCCTTTCAATTATTAACAGTGCATTTCATTTTTGTGAAATCACTTGTTAATACAATTGTATATACTGAACCATCACTCACCCTCGTGCCAAATCCAACCAGTATGTGTGTGTGCTTGAGGATTAGATGGCTGTGCAGTAATATTTTTTTTTTGTCTTTCTCAAGCAGGGTGTACCTTGTCCCTTTTTGTGACTGTTGTAACGTGTTTGTTTCGTGGCTGGTGGTGTGAATGGTCTTGTGTGTATCACGTATGAAAGGTGTGTGAATGGCCTGTAAAGCGGTTGGGGCCTTGACGTGGCTTTACAGCTCACGAACTGCGAGTCACTGGTTCAGTTTTTTGTCCTTTCAATTATTGACAGTGCATTTCATTTTTGTGAAATCTCTTGTTAATAAAATTGTATATACTGAACCATCACTTGCCCTCATGCCAAATCCAACCAGTTTGTGTGTGTGCTTGAGGAATAGATGGCTGTGCAGTAATCTTTGTCTTTTTAGTCTGTCTGCCAAGGTGTACATTCCGTCTAAGAATAACCTACCAACTGTAGATATTGTCGTAAACGAAACACCCATGGGAGTACATGGTGATATCTCTCTTGTGGATCACAACAAGTTATGTTACCCACAATGTCCTGCAAACCTCAAAATGTCTACCACATTTTCCTTGCAATATTGTGCCAAAATGTTCACGCTGCAGAAATAAACAACACATTATCTCAAAACAACCTGGTTTTGCAAGGGGGGTCACATGGGTTTTTGGCCCGGGGCTCGGCGGCCACCTAGGGAAACCTACCAAACCCACACATTTCTGTAAAGTAGACACCCGGGGGATTCCAGGGAGGTATGGCTTGCGTGGATCCCCCAACGTTTTCTTACCCAGAATCCCCTGCAAACCTGACATTTTGCTGTATTTTTGTGTGGTAAAAAGTTGTGGCATCACCGGGCTGACACAAATTTCCTACCACCCAGCGTCCCCCCAGGTCTCCTGATAAAAATGGTGCCTCACTCGGGTGGGAGGCCCAAGTACCCGCGACAGGCAAGGGCCCACAACGTATTGAGGCGACCTCAAAATGGCCTTTCACAAAACGACCTGGTTTTGCAAGGGGGTCCCATGACGTTTTGGCCTGGGGCTCGGCGGCCACCTAGGAAACCTACCAAACCCACACATTTCTGAAAAGTAGACACCTGGGGATTCAGGGAGGTATGGCTTGCGTGGATCCCCCAACGTTCTCTACCCAGAATCCCTGCAAACCTGACATTTTGCTGAACAAAATCCCTTTTTCACACATTTTTGTGTGGGAAAGTGTGGCATCACTGGCCTCACACAAATTTCCTACCACCCAGCGTTCCCCAGGTCTCCCGATAAAAATGGTGCCTCACTTGTGTGGGAGGCCCAGTACCTGCGACAGACAAGGGCCCAAAGCGTAGTGAGGCGACATCAAAATTGCCTATCTCAAAACCACCTGGTTTTGCAGGAGTCACCTGGGTTTTGGCCCGTGCTCGGCGGCCATCTAGGAAACCTACAAACTCACACATTTCTGAAAACTAGACACCCGGGGCTTCCAGGGAGGTATGGCTTGCGTGGATCCCCCAACGTTTCCTTACCCAGAATCCCCTGCAAACCTCAATTTTAGCTGAAAAAATCACTTTTTCACACATTTTTGTGTGGGAAGTGTGGCATCATCGGGCTCACACAAATTTCCACCACCCAGCGATCCCAGGTCTCCCGATAAAAATGATGCCTCACTCGTGTGGGAGGCCCAAGTAACCGCAACAGGCAAGGGCCCAAAACATTTTTGATAGGCAATGTTGATGTTGCCTCAAAACGTTTTGTCTCCTTGCATGTCGCGGGTACTTGGGCCTCCCACACAAGTGAGGCACCATTTTATCGGGAGACCTGGGGGAACGCTGGGTGGTAGGAAATTTGTGTGAGGCCAGTGATGCTACACTTTCCCACACAAAAATGTGTGAAAAAGTGATTTTTTCAGCTAAAACTGAGGTTTGCAGGGGATTCTGGGTAAGGAAACGTTGGGGGATCCACGCAAGCCATACCTCCCTGAAAGCCCCGGGTGTCTAGTTTTCAGAAATGTGTGGGTTTGGTAGGTTTCCTAGATGGCCGCCGAGCACGGGGCCAAAACCCAGGTGACTCCCTGCAAAACCAGGTGGTTTTGAGATAGGCAATTTTGATGTCGCCTCACTACGTTTTGGGCCCTTGCCTGTCGCGGGTACTTGGGCCTCCCACACAAGTGAGTCACCATTTTTATCGGGAGACCTGGGGGAACGCTGGGTGGTAGGAAATTTGTGTGAGGCCAGTGATGCCACACTTTCCCACACAAAAATGTGTGAAAAAAGTGATTTTTTCAGCTAAAATTGAGGTTTGCAGGGATTCTGGGTAAGGAAACGTTGGGGGATCCACGCAAGCCATACCTCCCTGGAAGCCCCGGATGTCTAGTTTTCAGAATTGTGTGGGTTTGGTAGGTTTCCTAGATGGCCGCCGAGCACGAGGCCAAAACCCAGGTGACCCCCTTGCAAAACCAGGTGGTTTTGAGATAGGCAATTTTGATGTCGCCTCACTACGTTTTGGGCCCTTACCTGTCGCGGGTACTTGGGCCTCCCACACAAGTGAGGCACCATTTTTATCGGGAGATCTGGGGGAACGCTGGGTGGTAGGAAATTTGTGTGAGGCCAGTGATGCCACACCTTCCCACACAAAAATGTGTGAAAAAAGTGATTTCTTCAGCTAAATTTGAGGTTTGCAGGGGATTCTGGTAAGGAAACGTTGAGGGATCCACGCAAGCCATACCTCCCTGGAAGCTCCCGGGTGTCTACTTTTCAGAAATGTGTGGGTTTGGTAGGTTTCCTAGATGGCCGCCGAGCACGGAGCCAAAACCCAGGTGACTCCCTTGCAAAACCAGATGGTTTTGAGATAGGCAATTTTGATGTCGCCTCACTACGTTTTGGGCCCTTGCCTGTCGCGGGTACTTGGGCCTCCCACACAAGTGAGGCACCATTTTTATCAGGAGACCTGGGGGAACGCTGGGTGGTAGGAAATTTGTGTGAGGCCAGTGATGCCACACTTTCCCACACAAAAATGTGTGAAAAAAGTGATTTGTTTGAGCTAAAATTGAGGTTTGCAGGGGATTCTGGGTAAGGAAACGTTGGGGGATCCACGCAAGCCATACCTCCCTGGAAGCCCCCGGGTGTCTACTTTTCAGAAATGTGTGGGTTTGGTAGGTTTCCCTAGATGGCCGCCGAGCACGGGACCAAAAACCCAGCTGACCTTCTTTGCAAAACCAGGTGGTTTTGAGATAGGCAATTTTGATGTCGCCTCACTACGTTTTGGGCCCTTGCCTGTCGCGGGTACTTGGGCCTCCCACACAAGTGAGGCACCATTTTTATCGAGAGACCTGGGGGAACGCTGGGTGGTAGGAAATTTGTGTGAGGCCAGTGATGCCACACTTTCCCACACAAAAATGTGTGAAAAAAGTGATTTTTTCAGCTAAAATTGAGGTTTGCAGGGTATTCTGGGTAAGGAAACGTTGGGGGATCCACGCAAACCATACCTCCCTGGAAGCCCCCAGGTGTCTAGTTTTCAGAAATGTGTGGGTTTGGTAGGTTTCCCTAGATGGCCGCCGAGCACGGGGCCAAAAACCCAGGTGACCCCCCTTGCAAAACCAGGTGGTTTTGAGATCGGCAATTTTGATGTCGCCGCACTACGTTTTGGGCCCTTGCCTGTCGCGGGTACTTGGGCCTCCCACACAAGTGAGGCACCATTTTTATCGGGAGACATGGGGGAACGCTGGATGGTAGGAAATTTGTGTGAGGCCAGTGATGCCACACTTTCCCACATAAAAATGTGTGAAAAAAGTGATTTCTTCAGCTAAAATTGAGGTTTGCAGGGGATTCTGGGTAAGGAAACATTGGGGGATCCACGCAAGCCATACCTCCCTGGAAGCCCCCGGGTGTCTAGTTTTCAGAAATGTGTGGGTTTGGTAGGTTTCCCTAGATGGCCGCCGAGCACGGGGCCAAAAACCCAGGTGACCCCCCTTGCAAAACCAGGTGGTTTTGAGATAGGCAATTTTGATGTCGCCTCACTACGTTTTGGGCCCTTACCTGTCGCGGGTACTTGGGCCTCCCACACAAGTGAGGCACCATTTTTATCGGGAGACCTGGGGGAACGCCGGGTGGTAGGAAATTTGTGTGAGGCCAGTGATGCCACACTTTCCCACACAAAAATGTGTGAAAAAAGTGATTTTTTCAGCTAAAAGTGAGGTTTGCAGGGGATTCTGGGTAAGGAAACGTTGGGGGATCTACGCAAGCCATACCTCCCTGAAAGCCCCCGAGTGTCTAGTTTTCAGAAATGTGTGGGTTTGGTAGGTTTCCCTAGATGGCCGCCGAGCACGGGGCCAAAAACCCAGGTGACCCCCCTTGCAAAACCAGGTGGTTTTGAGATAGGCAATTTTGATGTCGCCTCACTACGTTTTGGGCCCTTGCCTGTCGCGGGTACTTGGGCCTCCCACACAAGTGAGGCACCATTTTTATCAGGAGACCTGGGGGAACGCTGGGTGGTAGGAAATTTGTGTGAGGCCAGTGATGCCACACTTTCCCACACAAAAATGTGTGAAAAAAGTGATTTATTTCAGCTAAAATTGAGGTTTGCAGGGGATTCTGGGTAAGGAAACGTTGGGGGATCCACGCAAGCCATACCTCCCTGGAAGCCCCCGGGTGTCTAGTTTTCAGAAATGTGTGGGTTTGGTAGGTTTCCCTAGATGGCCGCCGAGCACGGGACCAAAAATCCAGGTGACCTCCCTTGCAAAACCATGTGGTTTTGAGATAGGCAATTTTGATGTCGCCTCACTACGTTTTGGGCCCTTGCCTGTCGCGGGTACTTGGGCCTCCCACACAAGTGAGGCACCATTTTTATCGGGAGACCTGGAGGAACGCTGGGTGGTAGGAAATTTGTGTGAGGCCAGTGATGCCACACTTTCCCACACAAAAATGTGTGAAAAAAGTGATTTTTTCAGCTAAAATTGAGGTTTGCAGGGGATTCTGGGTAAGGAAACGTTGGGGGATCCACGCAAGCCATACCTCCCTGGAAGCCCCGGGTGTCTACTTTTCAGAAATGTGTGTGTTTGGTAGGTTTCCTAGGTGCCGGCAGAGCTAGGGTTCACAAACTACAGCTAGGCACTTTGCCAAAAAAGGGTCATTTTTCACTGCGAAATTGAGGTGTGACCACGTTGCGTTTGCGCCGTTTCCTGTCGCGGACACTAGGCCGACCCACAAAAGTGAGGTACCATTTTTCTCGTAAGACTTTGGGGAACGCGGGGTGGGTGGAAATTTGTGGATCCACGCAGATTCCAGAACTTTCCACCACAGAAATGTGGGGAAAATGTGGTTTTTTTGACAATTTTTTAGGTTTGCAAGGGATTCTGGGTAACAGAACCTGGTGGGAGGCAGTCAAGTCACCCCATCCTGGATTCCCCTGGGTGTCTAGTTTTCAAAAATGTATAGGTTTGCTAGGTTTCCTAGGTGCCGGCAGAGCTAGGGTTCAAAAACTACACCTAGGCACTTTGCCAAAAAGGGTCATTTTTCACTGCGAAATTGAAGTGTGACCACGTTGCGTTTTGCATCGTTTCCTGTCGCAGGCACTAGGTCGACCCACACAAGTGAGGTACCATTTTTCTCATAAGACTTTGGGGAACACGGGCGGGTGGAAATTTGTGGATCCACGCAGATTCCAGAACTTTCCACCACAGAAATGTGGGGAAAATGTGTTTTTTGGACAATTGTTTAGGTTTGCAAGGGATTCTGGGTAACAGAACCTGGTGGGAGGCAGTCAAGTCACCCCATCCTGGATTCCCTGGGTGTCTAGTTTTAAAAATGTATAGGTTTGCTAGGTTTCCCTAGGTGCCGGCAGAGGTAGGGTTCAAAAACTACAGCTAGGCACTTTGCAAAAAAAGGGTCATTTTTCACTGCGAAATTGAGGTGTGACCACATTGCGTTTTGCGCAGTTTGCTGTCGCGGGCACCAGGCCGACCCACACAAGTGAGGTACCATTTTTCTCGGAAGACTTTGGGGAATGCGGGGTGGGTGGAAATTTGTGGATCCATGCAGATTCCAGAACTTTTCACCACAGAAATTTGGGGAAAATCTGTTTTTTTTGACAATTGTTTAGGTTTGCAAGGGATTCTGGGTAACAGAACCTGGTGGGAGGCAGTCAAGTCACCCCATCCTGGATTCCCCTGGGTGTCTAGTTTTCAAAAATGTATAGGTTTGCTAGGTTTCCCTAGGTAACGGCAGTGGTAGAATTCAAAAACTACAGCTAGGCACTTTGCAAAAAAAGGGTCATTTTTCACTGCGAGATTGAGGTGTGACCACGTTGCGTTTTGCGCCGTTTCCTGTCGCGGGCACTAGGCCGACCCACACAAGTGAGGTACCATTTTTCTCAGAAGACTTTGGGGAACGCGGGGTGGGTGGAAATTTGTGGATCCACACAGATTCCAGAACTTTCCACTACAGAAATTTGGGGAAAATGTGGTTTGTTTGACAATTTTTTAGGTTTGCAAGGGATTCTGGGTAACAGAACCTGGTGGGAGGCAGTCAAGTCACCCCATCCTGGATTCCCCTGGGTGTCTAGTTTCCAAAAATGTATAGGTTTGCTAGGTTTCCCTAGGTGCCGGCAGAGGTAGGGTTCAAAAACTACAGCTAGGCACTTTGCAAAAAAAGGGTCATTTTTCACTGTGAAAATGTGGTGCGTCCACGTTGCGTTTTGCGCTGCCTCCTGTCACGGGCACTAGGCCTACCCACTCAAGTGAGGTACCATTTTCGGAAGACCTTGGGGAATGCGGGGTGGGTGGAATTTTGTGGATCCACGCAGATTCCAGAACTTTCCACCACAGAAAAGTGAGGAATTTGTGTTTTGTTTACCAATTTTTTAGGTTTGCAAGGGATTCTGGGTAACAGAACCTGGTGCGAGCCAGTCAAGTCACCCCATCCTGAATTCCCCTGGGTGTCTAGTTTTCAAAAATGTATAGGTTTGCTAGGTTTCCCTAAGTGCCCGCAGAGCTAGGGTTCAAAAACTACAGCTAGGCACTTTGCAAAAAAAGGGTAATTTTTCATTGTGAAAATGTGGTACGTCCACGTTGCATTTTGAGCCATTTCCTGTTGTGGGCACAAGGCCTACCCACACAAGTGAGGTACGATTTTTATCGGGAGACTTAGGGTAACACAGAATTGTAGAGCAACTGTTATTACCTATTGACTTTCGATGCATTTCTGCCTTCCAAATGAAAGATAATGTGTAAAAAATAAGTCATTTTGAAAAATGACCTATAATTCTCATGCTAGTATGGGTACTCCCAATTCGGAAATGTGCAAATATCTACTGTTTCTAAAATCTACATTTTGTTCCCATTTCAGAAATACATAGGTGTCTTTCATAACAATTTTTCCATGTATACATTTTCCCAAAATAATTGCTATATACCCGGTACATAATAAAAAACCATTGCAAGATGCTGCTCATTTATTGGCTCTGGGTTCGTCGGGTTCTTGGTGAACCTACAAGTCCTATATATCCCCACAACCAGAAAGGTCCAGCGGATATAACGGTATATTGCTTTCAAATAGCTGTCATAATTAGAAGAAGTTACAGGTGAAAACGTTGACACAAATGGCTGTTTTTTTCAACTAATTTTCAATTTTTCCTTCATTTAACTGATAGTTTCTATAAGGAAAATTTTAAGGATCTACACAAATGACCCCTTGCTGAATTCAGAATTTTGTCTACTTTTCAGAAATGTATGGCTTTCCAGGATCCATTATTGGTTTCATACCCATTTCTATCATTAACTGGAAGGAGGTTGAAAGCACAAAAAATAGCAAAAATAGGCTATGTCCCAGAAAATGCCAAAACTGTGTAAAAAAAGTTGGTTTTCTGACAAAAGTCTGCTTGTCCCTGAAAGCTGGGAAGATGGTGATTTCAGCACCACAACCCCTTTTTTGATGCCATTTTCAGGGGGAAAAACAAGACGCTTTCATCTGTAGCCCTTTTTTCGCATTTTTCCCAAAAAAAAACAAACTTTTGCTTTATTTTGGCTAATTTCTGGGGAATCCACAAACCCTGGGTACCTTTACAATCCCCATGATGTTAGAAAAAAAGGACGCAAATTTGGCGTGGATACCTTATGTGGTCAAAAAGTTACAGGGGCCTAAGCACGCACTACCCCAAATAGCCAAAAAAAGGCTTAGCACAGGGGGGGGAAAGGCCTAGCAGCGAAGGGGTTAAGCCCCAGCTCCCTTCAGGCCAAGATTGGTCATTGTAGCTGTGTACCGGTGAGACCGACCCTTGTTTCCAGTGTTTGCTGAGCTTTTGATATCCTTGTTTCCAGTGTTTCCTGAGCTTTAGTTATTTCTTTATTCCTGAACTATAGCTATCCTTGTTCCTGAATTAGCACTGTTTGCAGTGCTACCTTGACTCCTGAGCATTAGTAATTTCCCTGTTCCTGAACTAGCACTACCTGCAGTGCTACCTTGACTCCTGACGCTTTAGTAATTCTCTCTTCCTAACCAGCACTGCCTGTAGTTCTACCTTGACTCCGGAGCTTTAGTAATTCCCTGTTCCTGAACTAGCACTGCCTGCAGTGCTACTACTTTGACTCCTGAGCCTTAGCTCAGTTCTTGTTCCTGCCCCAGCACTGCCTTCAATGCTACTTTGTTTAATTGATTTCTGAACCTGCACTATTCTAGTATACCCTTGTAGCCTCCCCTTCTGTATATCCTTTTCCAGTCCCTGCCTTTCTTCCCATTTCCTTGGTTCCAGTTCCTAGTTTGCTGTCTTTCTAATCCTGCTGTCTTGCTTCTAATTACCTTGTATGTGATTTCCTTCCTTTCCTATTAAGCACTCCTCCTTGTCTGTCGTGCTTTTGTTTAGTTCTACCCCCTTGCTGTTACTGCCTTGCGTGTTCCTGTTTGATCGCCAGGATCCATGGGCACAGCTGACAACCTAGGTGGTGTTTCTTGTTCACTGTGAGTATTGTCTTTAAGTTACATTTATAACATCACCATAGGTCTCAGCTCCACAGACCCTGCCTTTGCATGCATATCCTATATGTGGGTATTTGCTGTCAGTATCTGTTACAGCAATTGTGGGTGAGGAACTTACTGAGCTTCAGTCTTACCGTGTGGAGCTCCCGAGTGCTTTACCCCACATTCCCTTTATTGTTCATGTTGTTTTATATATATGTCTTGCATATCCGTCCTGTGTGTAGTTTTTCTGAATGCTAAATCACCTCCGAGGGCCTGTCCTTTCTGAGCCTTACATCTCTTATTCTCTTGTACAGAGCTTCCTCTTAGGATTCCCTTTCTCCTTTGACTCGCTGTGTGATCTTGGGCAGCTCGGTACCCAGTATTCTGCCTACTTTGTCTTCCCTGGCACCAGTCGTTGTCAAAGTCCCTGACGCATGCCAGTGTCCCGGACTGAGTCCTGACTTCTAGGATGTGCGGTCGGCCATGTTGCCATGCCACGCCACGCCCCAGCCCCCATGAGCCCCACCCCTCTCAAGCAGCATGTTGAATGGGTCGCGCAAGGAATTGAGCCACATAATATGTGTAATAATACAGAAATCCCTGGAGAAAATTTAAAGCAAACATAATATTACTGAGGAAGTGAAAAAACAATTAATCAACAACCAAGAGAAAAAAGCAGCGCAATGAGAAACAAAGCACTTCATTTGGAGCAATTTTTAAAAGAAGGTATTACGGAGCGACACACGTGTCATCTTTGTAAAGTTCTTGATTGCTGCTTTGAGTTTCTAATTAAGTGCCGTATTAAAAAATTAGCTGACTATGCAGTCTTTCATATTATTTTACCTATACTTCATACCTGTCAGAATTGTGTAGTTTGTTGGATAATCCTGCCTTACTGGTCTTTTAGATTCATAAGGTAATAGCCGTCTTACCATGAGCATACATTGCTCACAAATGTTTGGTCAGCATTATCACATTATTTTCACATTTTGCCCTGGCATTTACTACAATCTACAAGATGGTTGTGACTGCCTGTGCAAAACTAGGAGCACACATCCTAAGGAGAGCGATTAAATGATATTAGCGCTTTGCTCAGAGTTCTAAATGACCCTGTGCATCTTTTAGCTTGTTATTAAAGAGCTAGTCTGTGTTTCATATTTTAGCTTTGTTTCCCAAGTTTACCTTGACGTGGTTTCTGTTCACTGTTCTGCATTCATTAAATAGGTCATCATTAGGGGGAGGCTGGGTTTATGTTTCAGTGGAAAGAACAAGCATTCCATTTTCTTCTTTAGGGGCCTCATCATTTGAATATAGGTAGACAGACGGATATTGAATTAATCTGATTAGTTCACTGTAGCTGCACGTTCCACTGCCTGAAATGCATGAATAGGAACTGTTTGCCAGGCTTACTTTGGTCCAAGTTGGACTGAAAGAGGGAGCACAAGCGCACACATTCGTTCAGTGCTTAATCTGTAAGAGAATACGTGCAGGGGTCAAAATCTTTGCTCAGAAGCCGGTCGTGCTATTAAATGTTGGTGTGCCGAATACCAAAGCTGCGTAGTCATGAATCCACAGCAGGCCCATTATCTCCCTCTTATCCTTGCTTTCTCCCTTTGTCGTGATTTTTTCAGTATTTCTCTTCCTCCTTGCATTTTTTTCTCTCTCTTGCTATGCGTGAAAGCCTGTTGAGGAAAAGTAAGTGACTGTCCCAAAAATGTGTGCTGTTGTGCCCCACCTCCAACTACCGGTTCAAAGTCAGCACTGCTTCTATCACATACTGCAACTACGTTTCTTCTTGTTGCCAAAGACATAGTTCGAAGCTGTGCGGAGTGTAAGTTACTTGCCAACCAATGTACCCTTCTGCAGACTCCCTTTGCTTTCTTCATCCATATGTGATGATGTCATGTTCCATAGCATTCCATGCGGTAATGCAAGGTGGAATGGAATGTACATCTGACGAAGATTTAAACATTTCTTAAAAGCTACATGTAAAAAATATTCTGATGACAAGCAAAATACATATTACTTAATTTAGTGGGTAATGATATGGAAGACTTAGGGGCCAATTCCGATTCGGGCCGGAAATCTCTCCGACCGAGCCGGACCCGGAGAGATTTCCGACCGAATCGGACCCAGCAGCCCGACCGAACGAGTACGATGCGCACGTATGCCATCGGACTCGATTCGGTCAGACTCCCATTGAAGTCAATGGGAGCCGGTCGTACAACTCGTACGCGGGCTCCCATTGACTCAATGGGTGCGAGGCGAACAAGGGCGCCCCCTACAGCGCGTACGCGGCGAAGCGACTCGCGCCGTACATGCACAGGTAGGGGGGACCCATGGGTCCTCCCTGTGTGCGACTCGCGCGGCTACGCATACAGGGGGGTCCGACACGGACCCCCAAAGTGCGGCTCCGACTGCTTCTTCGAGCCGGACGGCGCAAGTCGGTCGGACTGCTCGAGGCGCGCATCGTACTTGCCCGGCCGGTGAACGTCTCCATTGCGCGGTGCGAGGCGCATCCGAGCGAGTCGGTCGGTGCGGTTGGGACGGGCGTACGAGTCGGTCGGGGAATACGCACGCGCTCGCATCGTACTCGCTCGCCCGGACGCACGTACGAATCGGTCGGGAAAGAGGGCTCCGAATCGGATCCGGTTAAGCCGAATCCGATTCGGTGCCCTACCAGCCGAGATCGGAATCGGCCCCCTAATAGTAACATTTTCCAAACAAGGCGAAAGTCTGATGAAATGCCTAAATGAAAGATCTGATCCGCAGAGAAACTTGGTAAGGTATACTTTCAATATGGCTTTCCAAACAGAAGATTAATCCATAGATGAATATGTAACAAGTCTACGGAAACTAGTGACTTTTTGTGAGTTTGAGAAATTTAATAATGAGGAAGGAATAAGATTAAGACTAATTTAAGGAGGTAATTCTTTAAAATTCAGGAAAAAGTTACTAGTAAAAACGTATGCTTTACAAACGATTTTACGCATGGCGGGAACAGAAACACAAGCACAAAAACATGCTACTAACATGGAGCAAGAAAGAATGAAATAAAAGAACAGATTTGAAAAACGTCAAAGATAGATAAAGCAGGAAAGACAGACACACAAAGCAAATAAAAGAAGTTATGTTACAGATGTCGGTTGCAATTTCCACATTTAAAAGTCTATCCAGCTTTAGAACAACAATTTAGAGAATGTGCAAAGCCTAACCATTTTGAAAATACTTTTGGGTCTAAACTAGATAAAAAGGAAAGTTGGTATAAAAAAGAAAGTTGGAACAAACCAAAAAAAGGGAATACTAAGGGGTCGATTCCGATCTCGGCCGGAAGCGCACCGAATAGGATTCGTCCGGAAAAAATACGAGCCGAACGCGTTTTTCCCGAACGATTCGAACAGTCGTCCGAGCGAGCAAGTACGATGCGCATTACTGCTAAAATTCAGAGCGAACCGTACGTTCCCATTCCAGCTCCAGTTCCCCGACCGAGCTGGATCCGTAAACGCCGATTCGAGTCACACGGAAGTAAATACACAGCACCTTCCGGCAGGACTAGTACGATGGGCAACCCGTACGCGCCGAACTGGTCGCTACGTCCGGCACGTCAGAGCATCCGGGAGAGCTGCACATAAGTTCCGATTCGCGCCACAAGACGATCCACGGCTACGAGACGAACAAGCCAGCTACGAGTACGAGTCGAAGCCACGAGAAACCCGAACGAGATGAACCAACCATGAATCCCATCGCGCAGGTCCTACCAATACTGTACATCTATTACCGGAACCGGTACGGACGCGTACGGCGCAGACGGTAAGTCAGACACCCACTACACAAACAAACGACACGTACCCGACATATGTCACACACACATAGGGATGCAGAAATGATGTACACTAGCAACAGCAGAACCATAGGGGCGGGATGGCTATCACCAATGCCATACACACCCATAGGGGCCTGATGGCTACCACCACCACCACCACCACCACCACCCCTACTCATGGGGGGCTGGATGCCTGTCACTACTATCATCCCCACTCATAGGGGGATGGATGCCTACCACCACCCCTACTCATGGGGGCCTGGATGCCTGTCACTACTATCATCCCCACTCATAGGGGGATGGATGCCCACCACTACCACCACCCCTACTCATGGGGGCTGGATGCCTGTCACTACCACCACCCCTACTCATGGGGGGCTGGATGCCTGTCACTATCACCACCCCTACTCATGGGGGCCTGGATGCCTGTCACTACCACCACCCCTACTCATGGGGGCCTGGATGCCTGTCACTACTACCATCCCCACTCATGGGGGGCTGGATGCCTGTCACTACCACCACCCCTACTCATGGGGGGATGGATGCCTACCACTACCACCACCCCTACTCATGGGGGGATGGATGCCTACCACTACCATCACCCCTACTCATGTGGACCTGGATGCCTACCACTACTACCATCCCCACTCATAGGATGGGTAATGCATGACACAACCAGCATACTCCAACATAAGGAATGTCAGCAAAAGACATCCCCCCAACATCATGACAAGAGTGTGTAGTCTGTGTCAAATGTCTACAACACTGAACATGACATTGAACATACAATGTGACCCCCTATCACATGTGTCACACAAAAATGTGTGTGGCCTTCACAATGCAAGCAGACCATGACCACTGTGGGAATGGGGTCTAACCCCCCATCATCACAGTGACCAAAAGGTAAGTGTGGGGTCCATAGCTGAAGCACATTTTGAACAATGTGGCAATGGGGCCTAAACCCCCATCATCACAGTGACCAAAAGGTAAGTGTTGTCATGGAAAAAGCTGCAACTGCCAAACAGCATGGATGATTCCTGGTCACAGAACAACAAACACATCAGTGGCAAAGTAGTGGTTGTGTCCCATAGCAACATAGATTGGGTGAGGCAAACAGTGCAGTGCAAATAAAACATACCTTTGGCCATGTGCAGACAAACATCACCCATGGGGACTGACATTGTCTCCATTTATCAATTACACAATGACAGAAGTGACCATCATAATGCAGACCCATATATCTGCACTAATGGACACACAAATGTAGATATCCTGTGGAGACTGTAGATGTGAGGTGAACAAATACCATACCATGGCAGCAATGGGACATACAAACCATGATTATTGTGCTGACTGATGACCTAGGAGTCCCAGGGACAGCATGGGAAATCCTCCAAACAACATACAGGCAATGGCACACTAAAGATATGCCAATGCAGTGGTGCAGATGCACAAACACAAACAGGCAGCCTTACACTGCAAATCAAACACAACAGGTGATGGGGGGGTGCCAGTGTCCCCAGGCAACCACACAACACATGAGGAGGCCTGAATTCCAATTACACAGATGTGTATACAGTGCCATACAAAAGTAATTCATGGATCGGATTCCCCTATGTGGTCAATCAGGCATTGTTAGATGAGAGGGAGCCCAAATTACACATGTCACACAAGCTTGTAGGAACAGCAACTAACACAGCAAGAGACAGACCCACCACAGCACTACCCCCAGGGACCCCACATCGTGGTGACACTAGCCTGCATGATAATCCCACTGTGATGACAAAGGTAGATGTCGTTCACACTGTGAACCACAGCCATGTGTCCTGAGCAACAAACTACCATCACACCTGCACAAGCACAAATCAATCAGCACGGCCTGTCAGCCAAGGCCAATATGGAGGTAGGGGTCTAGCCGTGCAACAACTCACATTTGCACACACTCAACACCACACACCTTGAACTCCACCAATGTGCAGCAGTGAAGCTCACATGGACTGGTGACATTGCACATGCACCCATGACAATCCCAGGGGTGGTTGTGGGAACTAAGGTGCAGAAACCCATCACACCTGGCCAGTCAACAAGACTCGTGAATGTCTGACACCCTGCACAGTACGCGGTACATGGGCATGACGTGAAATCCACCCCAATCAATGGGATCCCGGCCACAGTCACACACCAATGAAGAAGCCAAGGTGACCCACAAAGAACACACGTAGACAACTTCCAACACTACAGCTCTGACCCTGAGGAGTGGCAGCAGTCACACACACAACGTGTCACAATCACTGAAAGCTACCACAAACTGTAAATAACATGACTTGTGTAACCAACAAGTGCCAAGGGGAATCCTGACTGTGTCCCATCTGCGTTTGCCCACATCCCCAGCCCTGACAACAAAGACAACTAGGGATGACAACCTGATGAACATTAGTTTGCCATGCACCCACATCACGGAGAAACCAGGTCCAAGATGCTGGATGAACACAGGACAACTCAGCAAGCATCACAAACAGGAACATCCGTAGGGACACAGCCTGTGTAGGAAAAGGGAAGGGAACACACACAGACATGCTTACACAACACACAACACGGGCCCAGGCAATGTCACGGGATTACACACTGCCATGAGGGCACTCCACTCCTGTGGAAGGTCCGCTGTGCCAAACCTTGTCTGTGCACGACTCAAACATGTCAGCAGAACACTCGGTCAGTGAGTCAACAATTACAACACACTGAAGGCTCTGCTCACATCAGCCTGGGTACGGGAGTGTCACTTCAGTCATCTGCATATACCCAAAACACATGTCAAGCAAGTTGCACTGTATACACAGACGAGTCCTTCAACATTGATGTGCTAAACTGCATGTCCAGTGGAGATGGGCACACAGTCAGGGAAATAGAAACATTGAACAGTGGTAAGCCCACCAGATGTGCATGAGTGTAAGCCACGGATGTTAAATTACAAATGCAAAACGTACATCCCTGTGTCAAATGCTGAACATTACACCCTCAGACTGCAGCAAAGGATGCTATGGATCAAGACTAGATTAGGACACATATCCCATGGACCACATGGAGTCCATCACAGCAACACTTCATTTTCCTGATCTGAACACTATTACAACAGCAAATGCATGATGATACTCATCTACATCATATGTACAACAAAAGCAAAACCACTAGTAAACAAAAAGACGCTTTATTCAGCCAATGTCAATGAAAAATTGGAAGTCCAAAAGAAACTAAGGCCAATGGCCAGTCCACATTCACAGTCCGAACAGGGTGACATGTGACAACTTGTCACCCATTGCTTGCCTGCACTGGTACGGACAGGGGACATCCCCCTCAGAGGGGCATAGAAGGGGCAGGCCAGGCACCGCAGGGACAGGATCAGGGGATGCCAGAAGGAGGCAGTGAAGGGGTGGTGGGCGCAGGAGTGTCACCGGCAACAGCAGTGGAGGTGTCTGACTCAGTGGGGGCCGGCACCACTGTAGGGCACAAGTCAGATGGTGTGGGTGCTGGCACCACTGCAGTGGGCCAGTCAGATGGAGTGGACTGGGTCCCCACTGCAGTGCCCAAGTCAGACGGGGTGGTTGTGGACTCCACTGCAGTGCATAACTCCAAGGGAGTGGAAGGGGGGGGCAGATGAGGTGGGCAGGACAGAGGGGGGGTGTTAGACTTGGCATCTTTTGGCGTGTTTCCCCTGACTTTTTGCTTTCTGACCTCCCGGTTTTGACTCTGTTTTTGCTGGTGTGATGATTCTGCGCACTTTCCTCACTGCGGTCCAGTGGGAAAGTGCAAGTGCTCCTGTATAAAATGTGTTATGGATTGGTGTTTCCATGATTGGCCTATTTGGTTTATGTGTCAGTCCCTTGTAAAGTGCACTGCGAGTGCCAGGGCCTATAGACCAAATGCTGTTGGTGGGCTGCAGCACTGGATTGTGCCACCCACGCAAACAGCCCGTAAAGTGTAACTCGGGCCTGCCATCGCAGAGCCTGTGCGCAGCCTGAGGCTGCCATGTCGACTTGGCAAGTGCACACACTTGCAAGTCCCTAAACCTTCCCTTTGCTACATGTTAGTCACCCCTAAGGTAGGCCCAAGGTACCCCTGTGGGCAGGGTGTGTTGTACGCGAAAGGTAGGACATGCCCGGGTGTGTGCGGCATGTCCTGATAGTGAATTACAGCCTAGTTCGTTTTTCACTATTGCAAGGCTACCTGTTCCCCCTAGGCCAGAACGGGCGGTTTTGATTATTACAGCTTATAATCCTAACTGACCCCGGGAACATGGTAGAAATTCGAGTTTAGTATGCCTGGACTCAGAATGATAAAATGCAGCTTTTAGTAAGGTTGGTTTTACCATTCTGGGTTCGAAAATACCACTTTTAGAAAGTGGGTATTTTCTTGCCTAACCATCCAAGCCTGCCTTCTGCGAGATTGTGTATTCCGTGTCTGGAATGTGAGTGACAGGGGCTGGGGGATGCCAGGAGACAGGGTGAGTCAGCGCAGGGCTGAATAGCCAGATCGACCTGTAGATGGGTGGGAGGGGTCGCACCTGGGCCCTGAATAGGACAGTGCCTTCCCTCCACAATGCTGGCTCCACCTCCTGTGGTGCGTCTGATGTCCCTGGCCTACTCACTGAAAGAAGGGACGGAGACTTGTCAACAAAGTGCTCCAGAACTGGTTTGGACTAGGCAAAGGCCTCTCTGCCTTCAGAGAACAAAGGAATTTGGGATATAAATATTGGGGCCCTGACCCCATGAATTTAGATCTCGCTGGAATCAAGGAACCTGCCAAGACGAAGAGCTGGAAGAGCTGCCAGGAGGAGTACTGCCCCTTTGCTGTGTTGTTGCTTTGTTGGGTTGGCCTGCAGCTGCTGCTTCTGCCTTGGGCAGTGAAAGGACTGGACTGAACTTTCTACGAACTTGTGCTGAGTATCTCCAAGGGCCAGAAACCGAGCTGGCCTCCTGTTAAGAAGTCTCAGGGACTGCAAAGACTTCACAAGCCTCTGGGTACCGCTTCTGGAACGCTGTTTCAGTTGCCACAGAGGAAGGGAACTGCAACCGACTCCGTCAACCGAATCCATCCCTGGCCGGTGACCTGTTTGCACCGCAGACCGCATCGCCCCGCTCGCATCGCAACCCTGGTCTCACCGTAGGCGACGTCCGACGCCGCCAACATCGAGCCGCTGCTTGCACCGTGACCTGTGGGCACCGCAGTTCGCATCGCATCGCTTCACTGGGCCAGCCGGACCAGACCGACACTGTCGCTGCAACTGGCTCAAGAGTCGAGACCGCACCGCATTTGGGGCACCGCCGCACGTCTGCGACGCACCGCTCCGACTCGCACCGCTGTCCGACGCCAGCTCCCGCACTCCGGCTAGGTCGCCTGCATCGCAACCTGTCAGCACCGTATCGAGCATCGTCTCGCCCTGCATCGCACGCCTTGGACTCACCGACTCCGTCTGCCCGACGCTCATCGAGCCGCTGCCTGCACCGCATCGAGGGACACCGCACCTTGCATCGCTCCGTCTTGCACCGCAACCGCGACGAACGCCGACCGGCTCGTACACTCCGTACCAGCCACAACGAGAAAAGGTACTGTGACCGGGTCTGTTCACGACTCTGCTGGCCCGTATCGACGCGGTCGGCTGGAACTGTTAGACTCTGTGGTTTTCAGCATTACGGTAGGCTCGGACGGAGCTACCGACTCGCACGAACTTTGCTTTTGTGCTATTCCTGCAAAGAAGAAGTTAACGTATCAAGTATTCATTCGTAAAGTATAGTATTGTGGATTTTTGTCGTAATTGGTCTTGTCTTGAGTATATAAAATATTGGTTATTTTTCTAAACTGGTGTGGTGTCCGTTTGTAGTGCTTACACTGTATTACTGTGGGTTATGTGCAAATGCTTTACACACTGCCTCTGAATTAAGCCTGACTGCTCGTGCCAAGCTACCACGAGGGTGAGCAGGGGTTACTTCACGAGTGTAACAACCCTTACCCTGACTAGGAAGAAGGGTCCCTACTTGGACAAAGGTGCAAGCCCTTGCCAACTAGAGATCCCATTTCTAACAGGGGGGGACCCGGTCTCCACACCAGTGGCACAAACAGGCCGAGCGTCTGGGTTGGGGGTGGAAGAGCAAGTGGTAGGGGGGGAGGGCCTAAGCAGTTTGGGGATGCGGTATGGGTGTGTGGGGGAACCTGGGTCAGGGTGTGGCGGGGGAACCTGTGAAGTGGTGGCCTGGGGGATGGAGGAGAGAGACTGTGTGGTGAAGCTGCATGGTGGTGGTGGCGGAGTGCTCGTGGATGCGTGTGTGTGTGTCTGGGCCCCATCCCCTGTGAGTGAGGTATCAGACCCCTGACTGTGCGTGCGTGTGCGTCTGGATTTTGGCGTGTGTGTCTGTGTGCTGCTTGTGTCTGTGCTGGTGCGTGCCTGTGCCGGTGTGTGTGTGCTTGGGACAGGTAGAGTGCTGGGCATTGTGGATGGGACAGAGGTAGGAGGGGTGAGGGACTGTTGCAGGAGGGACACTGCTGCCGTCAGTGAGGTGGCCATGGACTGATTGGTCCGCTGTAGGGCATACATGCCAGATGACATGCCCTCCATGAATGACACCAGTTGTGTCAACAGTCCCGTGTGTGCATAGAGGACACTCAGCATTGATGTCTGCCCTACATGGATCTGTTTCAGCAAGTCCACAGACTCCACACTCAGGGCAGCAGGGGAGACAGAGCAGGGGGTGCGGTGCCTGGCATGAAGGAGACACGCTCCCCTACACGGGAGCCTCCACGGACATGTGGGATGGGAGCAGATGGGAGGGTGGAGATGGTGGTGGTGGCGGGGACAGACTTGCTCGATTCTGTCTGTGGTCTGCTGACACCCGCTTCCACAAGGGAGTCCTCACTGGAAGTGCTGTGTACCTCAGCCGAGGTGGTCGTAGCTGAGGTCTCCTCAGTGTGGCTCCCCTCACCCTCTGTGCCACTGGGTCCCTCGGTCTCCTCTGCAGTGGACCCAGTCTGGCTCTGCCGCTCCTCTTGGTCCGTGGAGCTGTCTCCTCCTGTGGCCGTGGATGTATCTGCAAACAATCAGGATAAACAGAGCAACATTAGTCACCTGTACTTACCACACATACCACAGTAAGTACAGCACATCACAGAGCAAGCCCTGCCATCATTGCTAGACAGTGCAATAAGTGCTGACACTGATTTGAAGAAGCCCATTGTCTGCCTGACAGTCATTCATGCCACTCATGTCCTACCTGTCCATGCACCCATCTGTCTGGTGCCTGTTGTATGCGACTAATCATATGTGCACACATGCACCACATACACAGTTGTTGGACATCCAAGAGAACATATGGAAATGTGTCACTCCAAACACATGCCATCTCCTGCCACTGACTCAGTACATGTGTCAGGAAAAGTGATGTGCAGAGTCTCTGTCGATATGCGGGTTTTGGTTCCATCACCAGACACAATGATGTCCTCATGTCCTGATAGACAATGCGACAATGGTGTGCATGCAGGACATATCACACTACTGCTGGATCACCCTTTGCAAGTTGAATGTCATGGCACAGGCCTGTCTGGCAAGTCAGTCATAACTGTCTCCTGTCACAGGGGCAGTGCATACACACAACACCAGTCTGCACTGTGTCACAATCATGGAAGTTTTGGGAATGCAAGCCCTGTAGCTGACAGGTGCACATGTGCACCCCTGGCCACCCACATCATGAGGACTAAGATGATCCCACGTCATTCAAATGAGACATTTGAGTGACTGCAAACACAAATCCATACACATAAGCACTTCACCGTCTGATGAGAATGAACCAAAGCTGCCTGCACCTCAATGTTTCATACACCATTGTGCACAGTCAAGGGATCAGAGACCTATGCATTAACCAATGTGCAGATCCTATAGTCACAACTCAGATGGCTGGCCACCCCAAATTGTTAAACACTCCAGGAGTCCAAAAAGCAAGGCCACACCACGGTGACACAGAGGCAGACACCTGAGTGCACTCTTCACAATGCCCAATATGTATGCTGACACACGGGAGTGGGAGAACAGAGTGCCTTCGATGTCCGGAGTAGGCATTACAGTCCTGGTCCATGTGCAACATGGTATTACCCTGAACACTAGGCAGGTGGCTATGCATGTGTCACACACATGATGTACATACTTCTGAGGTTCCTACCTTGGTCTCTGCAGCAGCATGGGTGTGTGGCACATACCCCAGACATGTGGTGAGTCAGAGCAGCAATTGTACCACATATTAAAGCCATACCCAGAGTACATGTCAGATCACAGGCATTGTGTGAGCAATTGTACCACCCATGCAGCCCACAACAAAGTTCCTGTAACTGATGCTGTCCCCAACTTGAACCACAGGTAACTGCAAGTACACAGTACCCAAGTGACCTAAGTCACAGACTGTAAGGGCCACACCTGTGTATCAGATGAGGAGGGGGCATGACACAAGTGAGGGACATGAGTCCAGGACGACAAAACAGTCGTACTGTGGAAGTGGAACCAGGCTAAAGGAGTGCATAGAGCATGTTAGTCATAGTACCCAGAAAAGGCTAGCACTTACCCCCTCCTTGCTGCTGTCTGGCCTTCAGCTGCCCATCCAGGTCAGGGAAGACCACCACCAGAATCTGGAGCATGTCGGGGGTCAGGGTCCGGTGTCCGCCCCTCCTGCGAGGAGGCGACAGCTTCAGCTGGACCCTTGCGATCCTCCGGGTCCAGCCACGAAGGTCCTGCCACCTCTTCTGGCAGTTGCGGATCCTGCGCCTGTAGACCCCCACAGATCGTACTGCCCGGGCGATGGTCAGCCAGATCTCCTGCTTCTGGTGGGCATCAACCTGTGAGGATGACAAAGTGAAAAGGCCATTACTACACATGCAACATATCCGTGCATCACACAGTTGGATATACAGGTCTCAATCACAGGGGCATATGATGTACACAGGTAGTGCAACTATGGCTATGAACAGTTGTCCAGCAGTTACTAAATGGTATCATTGCCTGGGAAGTAAAACCTTGTTGGAATGCACTGTTACTGCACTATACCTGTTCAGTGCATGTAACTACACACTTTGGGGGTGACAACTACTCAGTGAGCATGCTAGCCACTGGTGTACACACTGTAAGTCTTGCTAGTCAGACAACATGCACAATTAGTAAGGCAGTGGACAGCACACTCACCTGCTCCCCTGGTTTCCCATACAGCTTGCTGTACTGTGGAAGGAGGCTGTCCAGCAGGGCCTGGTTCTCCTCAGTGCTGAAGGCTGGGGCTCTCTCCACAGTACGTGCCATTGCAGTAGCCAGAGGATGCAGAGACAGCAGCAGTGGTGGTGGCAGATGTCGTCCTGGAGCATGTAGTGCAGGCAAGTGAGCTCTCAGGGGAACAGCCAGCATTATATGTGTGCTGCAGAGGCAGATACTGTCCCATGTGTCCAATGTGATAGGTCCAAGTCGTTTGCATCTTCTGAATCTGGCCAATCCATGGAATTGCACCACTAATACACGCCTACAGCATCCTTCAAAATTTCAACTTGATGACACCCATGAATTTGCAACATTGTTGTGGGTGGCCAACTGAATTCACTGCATCCGACTCGCAAAAGCTTCGAATACGCGTCCGTTACCATGTCAGTCCATAGCCAATGCGTGCGCACGGATCGTTCCATTGCTGTACGATGCGTATTACGTCACACAACACGCATCCGTCAACATCATATGCAATGGCCACTGCGTGCGCACCGATCGGTCCATTGCTGTACGACGCGTATTACGTCACACAACACGCATCTGTCAACATCATATGCAATGGCCAATGCGTGCGCACCAATCGGTCCATTGCTGTACGACGCGTATTTCGAAACACAACACGCATCCGTCAACATCATATGCAATGGCCAATGCGTGCGCACCGATCGGTCCATTGCTGTACGACGCGTATTTCGAAACACAACACGCATCCGTCAACATCATATGCAATGGCCAATGCGTGCGCACCGATCGGTCCATTGCTGTACGACGCGTATTTCGAAACACAACACGCATCCGTCAACATCATATGCAATGGCCAATGCGTGCGCACCGATCGGTCCATTGCTGTACGACGCGTATTTCGAAACACAACACGCATCCGTCAACATCATATGCAATGGCCAATGCGTGCGCACGGATCGGTCCATTGCTGTACGACGCGTCCCTGTACAAGTCACTCGCATATGTCACCATGGTTGTCTCAGGTGAACGTATGCCAGCCACAATTACTTGCCAGGGACTCAGGGGCACACCTACAACACCACAGCCTGTCCACACTGTATCCTAAGGCATGTAAGGCTGCATTACCTGTGTGTGTATGGGGGTCAACATGTGGTTTGTTGGGTGGCACTTGGGGGCAGCCACTCCCAGGCTGTGCACATGTTCATAGGGACAGAATCATTTGTGTGTTGTGCACATGACCACTGTGATGTGCAACTGTTCAGTTCAGAGCATGTGGCATGGTCACATTTCCAGGTTGTATATGTGTATGTTATGTCACATACACCCTGAGTCCCATGTGGGATGGTATGTACGTCACAGGGTGACCCATTGCCACAATTGTGATGGCCCTCCACAGTCTGTGTGCATGTTGTGTTCCAGATGTCTCTGATTCCATGTGCACAATGGGAGACAGTCTCCACATCCACGTTGTTTGTGCATCGACTTTGATGTTGTGCGTGTGTGTGTCACAGACGTCCATGTCTGTCCTGCAGAGGCAACACGGGCCACTACCTGTGGGAGTCATGGTTGTTTTGCTGGCGTGTACATGATACGCCATGTCATGCCAGTGTCCATGTGGCAATACAGGGTCCCTGGGAATCTACCTGTCAAAGAGCTGTGATGCCTGGGGCACATCTGTCCTCACTTGTCACTGTGGTGTGTGTTTGGAACGGGATAGCAGTACATGGGTACTGTGACACAGCCTAATGATTTCCCATAGCACAACCTGGAACTTGTTGTCAACACATGTTGAACTGAGATGTTAGATGATGGCCATGTAGGTGCCATATATGTCCATACAGAACGGCACACACATCAAGTACTTGTGTCTCGTAATGATGTATCATGTGATATTTAGTATGGTCAATGCCACATATGTGGGGTGACTGACAATCTTTCTTTGTTCACCTATGTACTGCAGGGCACCAGCTGTCCATAGACCATTCCCTGACCTTGCAACCATGGTGGAACGTGACTGCATCCGACGGTACCGCTTCAACAGGCCGCTGATTGAGGAATTGGCGGGGCGGTTGGCCCCACATTTGCTACCTGTCCGGCCATACCCTACAGTGCTGACCCCCAAGGTGAAGGTGATGGCAGCCCTACACTTCTTTGCCACCTGTACCTTTCAACACACTGTGGCGTCTGCTGGTGGGATGTCACAGACCATGTTCAGCCGTGTGCTACGCGATGTTTTGGAGGCAATGTTAACATACTTGAACCAGTACATCTATTTCCCTAAACGTCAACAACTCACTGACATCAAGAGTGACTTCTATGCCCTGGGGAGGATGCCACATGTCATCGGCTCCATTGATGGGACACATGTGGCTTTGGTACCACCACAGGCACATGAGCAGGCATACAGGAACAGGAAAATTTTCCATTCTATCAATGCTCTGGTGGTATGTCTTGCAGATATGAGCATCTCACATGTGTGTGCCCGTTTCCCCGGTTCTGCACACGATGCCTACGTGATGAGGAGTAGTCGCATCCCGAGGATGATTTCACAGATGCAGAACCAGCGTGCCTGGCTTGTCGGTGTGTACTGACTTTGTACCATTGTGTGTGTTCTGCAATGTTGTATTCCACTCTCTTTTCCAACTCAGCTATTGTGCAATTGTCTGTATGTAGGTGACTCCGGATACCCCAACATGCCGTGGTTGCTGACACCCCTCAGGAACCCTGTGACACCAGCCCAGATGCGCTACAATGAGGCACATGGTCGGACCAGGAGAGTGATCGAGCGGACATTTGGTCTCCTGAAGAGCCGCTTTCACTGCCTGGACAAGACAGGAGGGGCCCTCCCATATGCCCCTGCAAAGGTGTGCAAGATTTTCATCGTCTGCTGCATGCTACACAACCTGGCAGTGCGGAAGGAGTTGCCTCTCATCCTGGATGACGATGACCAACATCCGCCACCTGTGGAGGATCCTGGCCTGGGCCACAATGCCAGTGATGATGATGATGATGAGGGTGATGTCCGCACACAGCTCATCACCAACATCTTCAGCTGAATGTGAGTATACAGAGATGTTATATCAATGATTTGAGTTTGCATGATATGTGTTGGTGGTGCTCTGTTGCTGTTTGAGTGTGGCCATGTGCTACTTGACTGGATGCGTGCAGCGATGTGTCCTTACAGGTAGTCTGTACTCCCCATCAGTGTTGACATGCTAACTTGGTTTTGTGTAGGTATCTTGTGACATGTATTGGGCATGAGTATTGCAGTTCTGTCCTGTTCTTCAGTGCTTTAGACTGTGTGTCATGTCTGTCCTTCACAGGGTACTTTCAGAGTTGTTTGGTCAACTGTGATCCCCCGACACCATGATTCAACTTCCAGGGTGGAAGCAGTCCGTTTCCCTACAGGTGATGTGCCACACACCCCTGGACTTTATTTCTTCAACACTTGTTGACTGTGTGGCCACTGCCACGTGGGATTACCTTGCATCTGTAGTGGAAACAACATGTTGCAAATGTGTAATAAACCTGTGCTTCACTTTGGGATGTGCGTTGTCTGTGGTCACACATCTGACTGACATTTGCTTACTGCACCTGTGGGCTAGTTAACACAGACTCTGAATAGGTGTGGTGTCTGTGCATTCCACTGTATTTCCTGGCAACATCAGTGTAGGCGATGAGTCAGATGGCCCTGGTGTGTATGTGTTGTGTTGCCCTAGTGGTGTGTCTCCCTCATATGTGTCACGTCGCCATGACTCACATGACGGTGTTGGAATTGCTGTAGCAGTTAGCATGCACAGTGTCATTTAGCAGATCATCATCTCCATGACAAAATACCACGTTGGAATCACAACAGAGGCAAGTATGGTGTATTAGTGAGTTTATTTACATACATGTGTGAGGATAGTGCACAGGATGGTGGGTGCTGTACATTGGGATTGGAATGCAAAATTCACTGATGAGTTGGAAGTGTTGGTAGCAGAAATGTCCTGAGTAAAGTTCACAGTCATCTGATACATTAGTCCAACTTAAACTCCCCATGTCATGTGGGAGAGTTGGGTTGCATTCGACAGGGTGAACAGTTTGCACACAAAGGAGAATTTCCAAAACAGGTGTTGGGTTCCTGGGGGATGTACATGGCCATCTGCCTCTCAGTTGTCCTTCCTCGGACGACCCCTCTTCTTTCTGGGGGGACCCTCACATGCAGGCCACTGCGGTGCAGAGGACTCTCCACCAGAGTCATCCTCCCTCCCTGTGGCAGTTGCAGTTGTTGCGGCACCAGATGTTGTGGGCACACAGGGAGGTGTGGACATGTTGGTGCTAATCTGGCGGAGGCATGTCAATATGTCCCTCTGCACCGCTGTCAGTTCTTCCAATGTGTCCCACTTGGACTCCATGCCAGACATGTGTGTCTCCACACGGGACATGTGGGAGTCCAAGCGGGCATGATGGGCAGCCTGCTGCTGTTGAATGTCCTTGAGGATCCCCACTACCTGGCTGACCTCTCCGGTGCTATTCTGGTATGCATCTGCAATGCATACCAGTTGTGGGTCATCATGCAGTCCAGACCCCTCTGCAAACAGCGACCTCTGCCTACCACCCCTCCCACCACCCCATGCCACACGTGCGGGACCTGTGGTGGCACGCACAGGTGACCCTAGGCCCCTTTGGGCGTTGGTACTGGGGTTGTTGTCCGTTGCTTCCCGGGGGGCTGGGGTCCCTGTGCTGTTGTCATTCAGTGTCCTTGGTCTGTCCGTGTCGGCGGGGGTGGTCTGTGTGTTGGCAGATGTTGGAGGAGTGGGTGCAGGGGGTGCAGATGGTGGTCCTGCTGGTGCTGCATGATGACTCACACCGGAGGGGCCAGGTAGGTCTTCGCCATCCGAGGAGGGCAGAGGCTGTTCCACACCAGAGAGCTCAGGGGCCACCGGAGCCTGGGACAGGGACTCCTCATCATCTGCTGCTGTGTCCCCATCATCACCTGTGTTTGGAAGAGACACACAATGTATGTTATGTTTCTACAGGCATCAATGGTTCAAACACTTGACAGTTGTGACTGTACATCTGGATGTGTGCCTGTACATTGCATTGTGCTAAGTTGTCACAGCCAGAGGTTGATATTGTTGTAGCACATTGTCCTGCCAACCTGAAGCATTTCAATGTGAATGTTGAGGTGTGTGCATGACCAGCTCATGTATAGATTGGCTGTACATGGCCATTGCTACTCAAGGGCCATCACGTGCCTGACACAGGTGTGTCATCCTTGTCCACATTTGTCCTTTAACTGGGACATACGTGCAATTCCACTTAGGATATCTTTCAAGATTGGGACATGTGTGGTGGCAGTTTTTGCCAGTCTTTGTGCGTCACATTGGTGTGTCTGGACAACATGGTCACAGTCCGGTATGCCTGGGATCTCTTGGGAGTATCTGTGTTGTTTTCTGGGTTCCTAGTTCACGTCTCATTTCATACAAGTGATGTTGTTAACGTAGCTAATGATGTTGTTGCTGAGTTTTGTACGTGCAAACGTGATTAATCTTGTCAATGTCCTCCATGGTGATAAGGATTGGGCACGGCAGCTCTCTGGCTTTTCCATTGTCATGACAGTGATGGCCAGTGGTGTGTGTTGCAGTTCTGCTGCTGTGAGTAGCATGTCTCCTCAAATGCAGTCCAGCTTGGTGCTTGTGTCTACAGTGTCTGTGACAGTGAGTGGTGTGTTGTGTGAAGGATGCATATGTTGCCGAACAATGTGGGAGTGGAATGCAGATCACAACCGCAACTTGTGTGACTGACACCATGGTACAGTGTCCGGTATATTGGTGTGTCCATTGCATTCACTGTCAGGTGTCCCCTGTCAATGATGTCTCTGTGACTTCCTATGTGTTTTGTGCTATGTAGTTTGTCTGATTCTCCACAGTTGTCATCTGCAAGTCACACCTTCACAGCCAGGCCAGGGGGCACCCATGGACACTGCATCCCCTGACAGTTTGTGTAAACATAGAGTTGCAATGGCTGTGAGTGTGTACGTGTTTGGGTTGGCCAGTGCATGGGTGTGAATTGCAGGCACATCATTTCTCATGCCCATGTGTCAGCCATCTTGCCAGGGCTTTTACTTTGCGAGTGACTGGTCCCACGTGTGCAATGTGTTTTTGCAGAGTAGGTGTGTGTATGGCCAGCATTGGTGGTATTTGGTTGACATCCGGACCTCCTTCTCCCCCCAGCCCAGTTATCCCACCATGAAGCATGCCACCCTTGCAGTGGGTGCAGGTTAACTCTCAGGATGTCAGTCAGTGGTGTCCTGTTGTTGGTTGGTGCACAGTTCCCAGCAGGGCCTTGTGCTCCCACAGCTGAGGCCAGTGTCAGACATCTTGGAAGTGGCTTTTCACTCACTCTCTTGTAGAGCACGGTCCCAGGTGTGTTGTTTGGAGTTAGTGGAAGTGGTGTGTGTGTAAGGGCCTGCTGGTAGCTGTAGTCGGAGCTGGCACTCCACCTCCCCCCAGGCCAGACATCCCACCATGAAACGTTCTTCCATTGCAGGGAGTGCAAGTTGGTTGTCAGGATGTCAGTCAGTGGTGTCCTGCTGTTGGTTGGTGCACAGTTCCCAGCAGGGCCTTGTGCTCCCCACAACAGAGCACCATTGTCAGACATCTTGGAAGTGGCTTTTCACTCCCTGTGAGGTGTGCATGCTTCAGTGTGAGCTTGCCGGGCCATGCTGGTGGGGGATGTTGAGCTGTGACTACCACTCTCATCATGCTATTGCCTACACCCCCCTTCCCAGCATGCCCATACTTCCTTCCTTTTGAGTCGACTTCACTGTGTGTGAGTGTGACATCAATGGCAAGATGGCTGACAGTGTGGTCCTGTTGTTTGTTGGTGCACAGTTCCCAGCAGGGCCTTGTGCTCCCCACAGCTGAGGCCAGTGTCAGACATCTTGGAAGTGGCTTTTCACTCACTCTCTTGTGGAGCACGGTCCCAGGTGTGTTGTTTGGAGTTAGTGGAAGTGGTGTGTGTGTAAGGGCCTGCTGGTAGCTGTAGTCGGAGCTGGCACTCCTCCTCCCCCCAGGCCAGACATCCCACCATGAAACGTGCTTCCATTGCAGGGCGTGCAAGTTGGTTGTCAGGATGTCAGTCAGTGGTGTCCTGCTGTTGGTTGGTGCACAGTTCCCAGCAGGGCCTTGTGCTCCCCACAACAGAGCACCATTGAAAGACATCTTGGAAGTGGCTTTTCACTCCCTGTGAGGTGTGCATGCTTCAGTGTGAGCTTGCCGGGCCATGTGGGTGGGGGATGTTGAGCTGTGACTACCACTCCCATCATGCTATTGCCTACACCCCCCTTCCCAGCATGCCCATACTTCCTTCCTTTTGAGTCGACTTCACTGTGTGTGAGTGTGACAGCAATGGCAAGATGGCTGACAGTGTGGTCCTGTTGTTTGTTGGTGCACAGTTCCCAGCAGGGCCTTGTGCTCCCCACAACAGAGCACCATTGTCAGATATCTTGGAAGTGGCTTTTCACTCCCTGTGAGGTGTGCATGCTTCAGTGTGAGCTTGCCGGGCCATGCGGGTAGGGGATGTTGAGCTGTGACTACCACTCCCATCATGCTATTGCCTACACCCCCTTCCCAGCATGCCCATACTTCCTTCCTTTTGACTCTGCTTCCCTGTGGGGTAGTGTGCCTGTGCTGACAGGATGGCTGACAGTGTTGTCCTGGCGTTTGTTTGGCTACAAGTCCCAAAAGTGTCCCTGTGCTTCACACAGCATAACCCAGTGTGGTAGTTCTTTGTGGGATATTTAATTAGAGTGTGAGGCAATGCATTCTCCCAGGTGAGTTGTGTGGAGTTTGTGTTAAGGGGGTGTGTGAGAAGAGCTGCTGGTAACTATGGTCAGAGCTGTCAGTCCTCCTTCCCACCCAGCCAGATATCCCACCATGGAACGTGCTTCCATTGCAGGGAGTGCAAGTTGGCTTTCAGGATGTCAGGCAGTGGTGTCCTGCTGTTGTTTTGAGCACAACACCCAGCAGGGGCTTGTTCTCCCCACAGCAGTACCCAGTGTCAGCCATCTTGTCAGTTCTTTTCCACTCCCTGTGATGTGAGCATGGTTCAGAGTGGTGTTGATGGGCCAATTGTGAGGGTGACCAATATCTGTGAAACAACTCCCGTCATGCTATTGGCTACACTCACTTCACCAGCATACACACAATTCCTTCCTTTCAGTCAGCTTCCCTGTGAGGTGGTGGCAAAATGTCTGACAGTGTTTGTTGGTTAGATTTGTGCCACTGCCTTGCTCTATTTGTTGTTAGGTTTGTACATGTCATGACACAGTTACATATCACTATGAGATGGCAGGTATTGTGTTTGTCTGACTAGCATACACATCTTGGGATGATTATCTTTTGGTTACTGTGGCTTTGCTAACGGTGCATGGTTTCACTATCCCCTTGACAGTGATGTGTGTGTATTGTCACACAATATTGGGTATATTGGTTGTGTACTCACCAGGCTCTGGGATGTCTGATAGTCCATGTACGCTCTCTGGTGGTAGGATGGCCCGCACCTTCTCCTCCCAGGACCTGAGGTATACTGGTTTTGCAGGAGGGCCACTGCCGGTGCGATGACTCAAGGCGCATTCCTTCTTGAGTAGGTCCTTGACCCTCCGGCGCACGTCATACCACCTGTTCTGGATGTCCTCCTTTGTGCGCAAACATGGTGATTGTGCGTTCACCCTGTCGACGATCCTCTCCCACATCTTGGTTTTCTGCGACATGGGGGTCTGTTGGACCAATGTACCAAACAACTGTGGCTCTACTCTTAGGATTTCATCTACCAGGACTTCCAATTCACTGTCTAGGAACTTTGGATTCTTCTTTGGGGGCATGGTGATGGGTGGTGGTGGGGATTGATGTGTGTGTGAGTGTGCAAGTGAGTGTCAGTTTTGCTGGGTGTATGTGAGGGTGCTATTAGGGAAGTGCTAATGGTGTGTGGCTTGTGTGATGGATGAGTTGTGAGTGTGTCTGTGGTTGCTGTCTGATGGTGTTCTGTGCTGGCAGGTCAGTAGAATTTGCAAAGGATCATGGTAGGGATTTGTGGCCTTTATATGGGTGGAGTTGTGGGTGTGTCTTTGTTCCATGTTTTTTTCCCCACTATTTATTGACTTTGTCATTGCTTGTTTGGCCCTTTTTTCTGTATTTTTTCCTTTGTATTTTTTGGGCATGTAGGAGACGTTCTTCTGACCGAGTCGGACGCTGCAGTTGTCTCGTGCGAGCTTCTCCGAGTCTTTCACGTTGTCTTTCTGCTGGGTTTCATGTGCGGCGTACTCGTCGGTCGCGGAGTATTGGGTTGCTTCGGCTCCCTGTTTTCTATGCGTGTCGGTCGTACGGCTTGAGCTCCGTGCGACTCGGTCTGGTTTTACACGCATTGCATCGTACTGCGCGGGTCGGAGTTCGCGGGTACGTATCTTTCGGGTTCATTCCTGGTGCGTGTCGGTCGGTTCGATTCGCGTAGATTTTCCGGCCGGATGGCTGCTTTCCGTGCGGTTCGGTCGTTCGGCTTGTGTTCCGTACGAGTCGGTCGTGATTCACATGCATAGCATCGTACTACGCGGATCGGACTGCGCCGGTACGTGTCGGTCGGACTACATTCCCATACCGAGTCGGTCGGTACGTTTTCCGGCCTGAATCGGAATCGGCCCCTAAGTGTTTAAGACAAATGGCGAGTGTTGAACATGATTATTACGAAGAGCCTGAACAATCTGAAAGGTTGTACATGATGTGTAAGGAAGATGGAATTCAACAAACTAACATGATAAGAAGAGAAAACATAAAAAACACCTGTGGATATAATAGTTGGCTCTCAAAATGTTCCTTTTAGCATTGACAGTGGGGCAACATGTAATAATATGTGTGCCACTGAATACCAGAAAATGAAGAAACAACCATCCCTAAGTCCATCAAGTGTAGGTGTTTTATCAAAGGGGAGCCAGACATCCTGTTTCCTGTCTAGGACAATTTTAAGAGAATTTACAATAGGAAGAAGTATCCAGTAAAGAAGTACATGTATTACAAGGTGAAGTTCTTGGTCCACGGCTAATAAAACAATGTCATTGATCAAGTCATGGGTTTATTAGCAATGGCTTGCAATGTCACGACGGATCATCCTGTGTTAAAGAACTATCCAGAATTGATAAAAGGACTAGGAAGACTGAAAGGCAAGGCAATCACATTAAATATTAATGAAACAGTGAAACTGGTGGCGCAAGTTCTCTGAAGAGTTCCAATACACTTGCAGACAAAAGTAGAGAAAGAAAGAAATGACTACTCCAATAAGACATTATTGAACCAGCCACTGGTCCAACACCATGGTTATCTCCTATTGTGGTGTTCTGAAAAAGATTACAGAAGAAATCAGAATTTGTGTGGACATGCGAGTGCTGAACACAGCGATTAAGAGAGAGAGGCATCCAGGGCAGCATTTGAATGACATGATCAGTAATATCAATGGAGCTACTGTGTTTTTTAAATTAGATTTATGTAAGGTATATCACCAACTGTAAATTGACAATCAGTCACGATACATAACAACGTTTTCTACTCATCTTGGTTTATTTTGGTATAAAAGGTTACATTTTGGCATATGTTCAGCTTCTTAAATTTTTCAGGACACAATAAAGAACATAAGGCCAGTGAAGAATGCTATGAACTACAGAAAATATATTTTACTTTATCGGAAAACACAAGAGGAACATGATCAATCATTGAATGAAGTGTGTCAACAACTGGTTAAGGCAGGTCTAATGCTTAATTTAGGAAAATGTGAAATAAATAAATCTGAACAAACGTTTTACGGCCACATATTCTCTTGAGAAGCAATTAGATCAGACCCAGTAAAAGTGCTGTCCTTAAATTCAGTAATTAGTCCTAGAGATGTATCTTAATTAAGAGGCCGATTACGATGTCGTGCGGAAACCTTCTGGCCGACTCCTTCTAGGAATCGGATCCGACCGACTCGCGATCGGCAGTTCCGCCCGACCGATTACGATGCGATCGAACACTGTCCGTTCATTTTTAGTAATACCTAGCTATTGTTCACAATATATTAAAGACTATGCCACCATGAGTACACCACTTGGAGAACTAACCGAAAAAGGCAAAAGTTTATTTGGAATAATGACTGTGAACATGCATTTAGGAAAATGAAAGAAGATATATCGTCTGCAACCAATTTAGAGGTACTTTGGTCCAGAACTGTGCATGGAACTAGTGATGTATGGGTCTCCTGTGGGACTTGGTGCAATTCTAGTACAACACAAACCTGGCAGAGAGACTCCTCTGCATGTGATTTCACATGCCAGTAAAAGTTTATCTGACATAGGAAGAAGACACTCGCAACCAGGAAGAATAAGTTTAGCTGGGGTATGGGCTTGTGACATTACCATGATCTTCTGTATGGCAAGCCATTCGTCATAACAACAGATCATCAGGCATTAGCTTAAATGTTTCAAAATCCAAAAATAAAAATGCCCCCACGGATTGGGAGATGGGGAATGTGATTAATGGATTATAATTTAAAAATTGTTCGTAAACAAGGAAAAGAATATAATCCAGCAGATTTATCTAAACACACAGCTAAAATGAGACAAAATAGTCTGAAGCTGAAGAATACATATGCTTTATAATCAGATCCAGGAATTTTTTCAGAGAAAGAACTAATTGATGCTTCACAAAAAGATGAAACAGTTGAAGGGATAAAACAAATAATACTTAAAAATAACTGGAGGTTAATAAATAGTGCAACTCAATTTCAGTCAAGCATAAGACATAAGTGACATTCTGGCCTTCAAGAACATACATTCTGAATTGTCGTCATCATCATCAAACCTTTTATTTAGGCTAAAAGCCATAAAAAGTTACAATCCAAAAAGATATACAATTCAATTCAATTTCAGTAAAAACATCATACAAACTTCCTTTTTACATTAGGTTAAAATCAACAATGGTTAAAATTAATTGGTGATAGATAAAACAAGCTACTATAACCAGTAGCAACAAGGTTGTCATATTGTATAGGCATTCTTCATAAATATAAGCAGTCATATGCAGATAAAAGAATTTAATAGACAAGCCGTAAAAAAAACAATATCCCGGATATCGACATTAAGAATGTACGATATGGAGGGTAATAAGACGCTAAGCAAACCTACAGTACCTATTACCGCAAGCTGGCTATCATAGAAGGGGAGTTATCTATAGCCGTCTTCCTCTGATTCCAAGCACAGAGCAAATAGCGCAAAACTGCCAATGCTAGTAGTTCCCTAGTGTCGCTCTTGAGGAGTGTCACTGCTTCCCTGCAGTGTCCCACACCCATGGAATTTAGTGCCGCTATCAGCCATTTCTTATGCGGGTTTCTGTATTGTGAGCTGAAGAACATGAAGTGTTCTACCGATTCTGCGATGGTAGGGCAATTTCTTGGAGTTTGAGAGTGTCCTGTCCCATTGTATAGTGTGAGTTCCCAGGGGGAGTATGCCACACCTGAATTGG
Organism: Calotriton arnoldi; assembly: GCA_963921515.1. NCBI lineage: Eukaryota > Metazoa > Chordata > Amphibia > Caudata > Salamandridae > Calotriton > Calotriton arnoldi. The sequence continues at coordinate 426,476 of CAWUFW010011606.1, read as the reverse complement.
ACATATAAACACTTAGAACGGTAAGGGTACATTCGATCCATGTAAGGCTCTAGGCTGGGTGTACTTTTGTGGGTGAGGAACTGACCAGTTACTGTGTTTTCCTGGTATGCTTTCCAGGTTTGCAGTACAGTTTCCTCCCAGAACTGGGTTTTTGCTTCCTGGGCATCACTTTTAGCGATCAGCTCTGGGGTGTTCCATAGATTAACCATGCCTATTCTATGAGATATGTCTTTTTTTGCCTTCAACCAGGGTGTACGTACGTCCCTATCGAGGGTCACTAGCTTTTTCACACTGTCCCTAAAAGTTACTAGTTCCCTGGTGGACCACAGTCTAATCCATTATAGAAGGGTTTAAGTAGAGCCACCAGGTGTATTGGGCTTAGGGCTAGATCGAGTCTCAGTGGGGTAATAGGGGAGCTTGGGGGAAGATTAAAATGGCCCCTTATAAACTTATTTTCGACCCTTGTCAACACCTCTGCTGGGGCGTGGCCCCATATCTCGGCTCCCTAAGTCGCTGATGCTACCGCTGTTGCTCTATACAGAGTGATGACCGGAGACACAGCACCTCCCGAGGCAGCCCTGTACTTTCTCCCTATGGCTGAGGTTTTCATTTGGAGGATGTTTTTACTTTCCTCTAGTTGGGGATCCCACGTCTGACTATCACTTAACCTAACCCCAGATAGTCAAAATATGGGACTTTCTCAAGGGGGATCCCCTCTATAAGCAGATTTCCTCTATATGTTCTATGAGGGTTAATGGTCATTACTTTGGACTTTGAGGAATTTAGTTCTAGACCTCTTTCCTCACAGAAGGAGACAAAGGCATTTAATTCTGCTTGGAGCCCCATTGGAGTGTACAAAATTAGCAGGGTGTCATCCGCAAACATCAGGATAGGTGTAGACACACCTGCTATTTTGGGGGCATCATGTTTGCAGTCCATCAATCTACCTACTGCTCCATTAATGTATAGACTAAAGAGGGTGGGGGCAAGGACAGACCCATGTCTTACCCCTTGATTGATCTCAATCTTGTCTGTCAGGTCCCCTGCATTATTCCACCTGACCTTTGCATGGGTGCTTGTGTGTAAAACGTTCAGTAGCTTTAGTAGGTCTGGGGGAATAACATATCCATCCAAGACCTCCCATAGTGTTTACCTTGGGACCAGGTCAAATGCCGCCCTCAGGTCTATGAAGGTGACATACAGATGGTCACGCTTCAAGGTGACATATTTCCAAGTTATCACCTTGAAGCAGAGGACCTGGTCCAGTGTGCTGATCTTGGAGCTAAACCCGGCTTGCACCTCTTCGTAGATGTTGTTCTCCTCTAACCAGTCATTAAGTTTGAACAACACCTGCCTGCAGAATTTGTTTTGGGTGTTATCCAGCAGGCTAATGGGTCTGTAATTGGAGGAGTTTGATCTTTCTCCCTTTTTGTAGATGGGTATGATAATTGCTTCGTGCCATGTAGGCGGAATAGAATTGCCTTTTAAGATACTGTTAAATACAGCGTTCAGGTATGGTACCCAGATGTCTGGTTGGGACAAAAAGAGATCACCTGGTATACCGTCCAACCCAGGTGCGTTTCTTTTTTCATTTGCTTTACTGCTAAATGGGTTTCGGCTATAGTAAAGGAAAGATTGACTTCTGGTGCAGCGGATCTACTGGACTCTTCATGGATTATGTTTCCCACAGTGGTACTCTTTACCCCTGATGGGAGGCTTGTTGGGTTCATTTGATTCGATTTGCCTTTATACAAGCCACTAAAATGTGAAACCCATAAATCAGGTTTTATAGTTAATTCCAGGTGGTTGGCACTAGTGGGGTTGACAGAAATTAATTTCCCAAAAGTCTTGTGATCACCCTTCTCTAAGGCTTCAGCCATTAGTAGCCACTGTTCCTCCTCCCACTCTCTTTTGGCCTTTCCCAATGTGGCTTTATACCTATTTCTGGCCTCTGCGATTTCGGCTCTTTGTCCCTTTTTAATCGCAGTCATGTAGGAAGGATTTGGCTAAACGACAGGGTTTTGAATACCAGGAGGGGGTTATCTTTTGGTAGACCCCTCTTTTTTAGTACTTGACGAAAAATGGTCTTAATGTGCCCATAAGTCCCGAGTGGATAGAGGCAAAGTTGATACTACCTATATCTGTAAGATCTACCTGAGAAAGTTTCTGGACGAAAAGATTATATAAATGTGTCAATCTCTTTATGTCCACCTCCATAGCTGCCCATTTAATATTTCTTAAATTAGATGTAGGGACCATGGACGACATGGTTACATCTTGATCTAATTTTGCGTCAGCAAACGCAGTCATGGAGAAGGATGCGCTTAAAGCTTGGTGGTCACTACCCGGTCTGGGGACCACCTTCATGTCATATAAGTCTGGCCATAACTTGTTATCCACAAGGATGTAATCCATTTGTGAGGTAGTCATGCCTCTTTTAAAAGTTGGGCATGGGGGCAATCAGACTTGGCGTTCCCATTAGCCACTCTTAGGCCATGGTCTAATATTAGGTCAACAATTTGGGCACCTACTTTGGTAATTTTTGTTTTGTGCTTGGATTCAAGCAGGGGTGTCAAAGAAGTTCTTGTGTCCATCCCGTTATTAAATTCCGAAGGATTCTGCCCAACATTTGATGGTATTCTAGTGTTGATGTCGCCTGCTACAATCAATAGGGCTTTCCGGTTAAACTGTCCTATCAGGGCATCTACCTACTCCACTATTGAAGATTTAGTGTTAGGAGGGACGGACCTAATATAAACATTAACCAAGGCTATATATCTTGGGCCTGTTTGAGTCGAGAGTTGGATTTCAATCGCTAATAAATCGCTAGAACTGGTTGGAACTAATCTAACAACGGGGAACAAGTCTAGGCGTAGCCAAATTAGCAGCCCACCTGATGGATGTCCGGCCGGGGAAGGGATTGCATTTTCGCTAAAACTTTGGAAACCTGGTCGAGGAATTGGGTTGATTGCCCAAGTTTCTTAGAGGAGTATAATATGATGCGAGTCAACAAATATGTTCCACTCTGGGTCGTGGAATTTGGATTTGATCCCCCCAATATTCCAAGAAAGCAAGTTGAGACTATGTGGGTTAGTCGTTATTGGGGTCCTCTGGATAATACCAGTGTATTCACCCTGCTGTATCAGAAGATTAGCTCTGCTTTTGTGGGTGGCGATAACCATGTCTCTTAACCTGGAGTTTTCGATAGAGGGTACAATAGAAAGATTCCCTACAGCAGTTACTGGATAGTGTGCTTCTAAAACTGCGGGGCAATCTAGACTATCGTTTCTGAGTCAATTGATGTCAGAGATGTTCGTGAGACTACCAGTTTCCCTAAGCTTAAGTTGCCTCTCGTTTGAGGGTGAATTTTGGTTATCTCCTGTTGGCTGATCTTTGGTAATGGCTGGAGAATTTAGTTTTATTCTTATTTAAGAATCATTGGAAGGACTGAAGCGTAGCTCCAGTGCTAGTAAGCCATCCGCTAGGGCCTTGTCGTTAAAGGTCACTCCTATGTGATCCCACTGTTGATTATTAGTACAGACCCGTTTAACATTACATATGTCCTCCCTAATGATAGATCTGCAGCCCCTTTTATGCCCAATCCAATGGATGACCTTGTTGACCAATGACTCCTAGCTTTCCTGGTATGGACTTTGATTTTTAGGGGTGTTAATCAAATAAAGGTCAAAAGGTTTAGCATGTCCGGTATCGATGGTTACCTTGTTAAGTGTGATTTCTTTAGTTATTGCATAGGGTCTGTATCTCCCATCTACCAGGCTAGGGATTACATGCAGCTGCTCATGCCAGGGGATGTAATTTGGCCTAGGGGGAATAGAAGCCACCCACCTTCCCTCCATAGTATACCCCTTGGAGTAGGTGTTGTTATAATGTCCCTCATAAGGTTTGTAAGTCCCCTTTATTGTTGGATATAGTCCAGAGCTCCTGTCAGCCACTCTAGCTATCGCTGGTTTCTGTTCTCGCAGCAGGGAATGGAAAGGTGCTGAAGAGGAATTGTCTGTTGCCTCATCTGGTGTACTTTTGAGAGGAAACAAATTAATAATTCCTTTGAGCTTACAAGGGCATGTAATTGATCTGGCTCATGAAAGTCAAAGAGTAGTCTCAGCAACAAAGAATGTTTTGCGAAAAAAAATGTGGTTTCCCAGATTACACAGTCAAGTAGAAGAAATTGTTCAAATGTGTCATTTATGTCAGTGCCCTGCCAAAGAAAGAATGATGGAAAAATTGCACAAATCTACATTGCCAGATGCAATATGGTCTAATTTGGCAGCAGATTTTTATTGACCATTAGACTCTGATCATTATCTACTAGCAAAAATTGATGAATATTCTTGATTTTCAGTTGTAATGGTGGTATCGTCGACTTCAACATCAGCTGTGCTTCCTATTCTTGATGATATTTTTTCTATTTGGGGAATACTAATACGCAGAGAGCAAAACTTTCTCAGATCTCGATAAATCGAGCATTATGTCTAGTTTTGCATGATTGTCGGAATACTCCTCTTGGATCTAAAGGAAAATGTTCCTCAGAGTTGATGTTTGATCAGACAAGGCAAACTAGTCTGCCACATCTTCCAACAAGTCCACCAAAGGGCCATGCTGAAAGTATGAAAAGAGACAAAGAAGTTAAAGAAAACACGAAGTATTATGCAGATTGCAAAAATGATACTCAAGACCAAGATTACCAAGTAGGGTATTTGGTATTAGTGAAACAACAGCAAATAAGAAAGCCACAAAGTAGATTTCACCCATCTCCTTTGGAAGTGACAAACGTTCATGCAACATTAGCTACGGGAAAAGTTGAGAGCAGAGTAGGAAGGAATAAAACTTTCTTCAAAACATTTAAAGTGAGAGATAATGAGCAAACAAATGTATTGTATAATCAGCATGCAGAACATGATACTTCGCTCAGAAAATCTGTGAGAATTTCAAGGAAATCAGATCGTCTGATTGAACATTGTTGAATAATTAAATGTGATGTCATTTAAAATAGTGTGTTCTGTTTTTTTTCTTCTTTTCTTTCTTTAATTGTTTTACTTTTCTCTTTCGCTTTCTTTCACTTTGTTTATTAAAAAAGGGGGTGGAGAAAATAATGATGTCATGTTCCATAGCATTCCATGCTGGAATGCAAGGTGGAATGGTAAGTGCATCTGACAGTTGCTGGGGGTTATGACAAGAGGCAAGAAGCAGTATCCTGTGCTCTCAATAAATGCTTGAAGAGGCCTTACTGAGTCTGAGTTCTACTTTTGGGGACCGAGCACCATACACACAGACTTTGGATTGGAAAATTGGCCCTCCCTTATGGGCTTGCCTGTGAGATCTCTGGGGTTTAGTATCCACAGGCAGTGTGAATATAAGAGGCTAATCTGGTGGGGGGAGATATTGATATCTCCATATTTTTCTAGGTGGATCTTTACATTTCACCCTCCCAGAAGTCACAAATAGAATATATTTCTGTGGCTCCTATAAACTGTATTATTGAAAATAAAGCCAAATTGCTCCACCCCACAAAATAAATCTATTTGGTTTGTTATAATAATGGAAGCAAGTAATTACTAAATACCCATATATTCTTTAGATATCCTGTTAGAAATAATGTAGATGGTTAGTCTTCTATTTTCCCCGTTTCTAAATTCTCTTACATTGTGATTATAAAAATCCCTTCAAGAAAATAATTGTGAAACATTGTTCCATAGACCCTGACAAGCCAGCAAGTTTTGGCTTTATTGCGCTGTTTCAATCTATAGGTCGTTGACAGAGTTTTAGGAGGATTGGCCTGGCCTCCTATTTTTCCTAATCATATTGCAAAATATTCTCATTCCTGCGTTTTCATTTTTTGTTCAAAGTTTCAGTACTTAATATACAATATTTTAGTGTGCCATCTGTTAGTATGGGATTGTCCCAGTCATGTTAAGCTGTCCTAAATAGTCAACTGCATGTGTCCGGTATCCTAGGGGCATATTAGCAAGACCCACGTTAAAATTATCGCCGTTTTAGCGGCAGGAAACTGCCGCTAAAACGGCGATAATGGGCTTGCTAATATGCGTTATAGAATTCAATAGAAGCCCAGGTTAGATGTCCTGCACATCTAACCTGGGCTTTATAACGCATATTAGCAAGCCCATTATCGCCGTTTTAGCGGCAGTTTCCTGCCGCTAAAACGGCGATAATTTTATCGCCGGTCTTGCTAATATGCCCCCCAGTTTTTGGTTGTTGGCCTAGGCTTCCTTTATCTAGTGCATGTGTAGCGGCATAGGCCTGCTCCTTCACATGAGTAAGGTCCTGAGACATGGTGGGGCACACTTTATGTACCCTCACTGACAAAGTGGACAGCACATAGAGCAATCATTGTACCCTAAGCCATTTTTTGCTCCTGAAGACTGTAAGAGCCGCTTCCTTTCCCTCTTGCAGCCTCTGTTTTTTCTGTCTCTGCTTTGCGCAGTGTGCTCTCTCGCCCTCCTCTTTCTGACACCCACCGGCTGTGTGATCCTGCACCCCTGCCTTATCCTCCCACCATTTACTGGCTTTGCTCCCCTTTGTTTGCTCTGCTTTCCCTCTTTGCAGCACCTGTTTTTTTCGTCTTCTCCTCTGCTCTGGCTGCCCCCTTGACTCTCTCTTCACGGGCCCTGCTGCCTACCTAAGTCTGCTTACCAGCCCAGTAGCTGTGTACTTCACAGACTACAGTCAAAGTGCCCCAAAGTCCTCTGCAAAGTCACAGCAGAAAGAACGGATATTCCCTTTAAATCAGCTTTTTAAGATAAATTGCAGTTCTGTTAACTGTAAACCCTTGTGCATTTTGTGGTGCTTTTGCCTGCCATTAACAAATCTTTACTGCTGCAAAACACAGTTTTCCCGCCTCTCTCTTCCCTTCCTCCATTTTCCTCGCCCTACCTTTTCTCCCAAGCACAAGTTGGGGGTTAGAAATCTGAACACAGCCCTCCTCCAGATGCACTCCTTTGGTGGCTTCATTAGAAGGTTGTGAGGTCCTCCTTGTCTGATGCAACCCTCCCCCAACCTTTTTTATGTAACTTTCTCCTTTACAGACCACCAACTAGTAATGAAATATTTTCAGACACATTTTTAGACATAGTGTGAAACCTTTGTATGATTATTCAAACCTATGCATCGTTGGTGACCTGTACAAAGGCTCTGTCCTCTGGTAAAGGGCTGGACCCGGACAGAGTCGGGGGGGGACTCTTTTAAGAGTTGTATTGAGTTGTGGGCTCCAGTAGTTGCACAGCATTTCAATGCAGCTATGAGAGGCGTTATTCCCCCGTCCTGGTAAAAATCGGTAATAGCGGCGATTTTTAAGAAAGGTTATCGGACAGACCCATCTTGCTACTGGCCCATTTCTTTAGTGGATGCTGAGGTGAAGTTTATTGACCGGATAGTGCTGAAGCGACTTACCGATTGGGCAGAGGGTAGGAAGATCTGATGAGCTATCCAATACGGTTTCAGGCCAGGGCGGGGGACGATGGAGCAAAATTTGAACCTTCATCTGTTGATCTCTAAATATACTGTGGCTAAGAAGGAGTCAGTTCATTTGGCTTTCATGGACCTTAGCACAGCCTTTGACACAGTGGATAGATCGAAACTGTGGGCTGTGCTGGGGGACATGGGAGTAGAGATCGCCCTTGTGTCTTTTCTGCGCAATTTACATGCTGACCTGGAGACCTCAGTAAGATACGGTCCTTTGGAGAAATGCACTACTCTCTTCAAATTGGGTCGTGAAGTCCACTAGGGAGGTATTTTAGCCCCTATGCTTTTTATTTTGTATATCAATCAGTTGGAGCACTTTTTAGTGGAAAGATACTAAGATGTCCCACTGGTTAATAACAGGCCGGTTCCAGCTTTGTTGTACGCTGAAACACCGTACTTATGTATGGCCTGCAACTCTTATTAGACTGTTTTATGATTTTAGTTTGAAATCTTTTTATTGAATTACCAACAAACAAGATGCAGTGAGTAATGAGGCCTAGGTCGTAGGCCGGCAACTGTCGTAGTGCTTCACAGAGCATCAAAATAATACCAAAATGAACTTCCCTACCCCCCTCCCTGTCCCCACCCTCTCCTCCTCCCTCCCGTCTCCTTCCCCATTTAACATGTCTGGACAGGAAAGCTAAAAGCAGACCCAGCACTCTGTAGCGCTAAATAGTGACCTTTAATTTGCACCGTGGCTCAGCTCGGGAAGGCGGAGTAGCCGCAAGTATCTAGGGCAGGACAGGTCCCGGAATTCAGTGCATAGCAAAGCAACAAAGGTCCGCCACATATCAGCAAAAGAAGCCACGTCATCTTGAAGCGAATAGGAGATGCGTTCCATGCCAAGAATATACCACAATCGATGCAACCATCCCTGCACTGTTGGTGTTTTGTCTGTGCCCCAATGTGATAATATATTCTGCAGAGCTGCCCCTAAGGCTATACCAATTTGCCGACCCCTATGGGACTTGAGGGGAAAAGTAAGCCTATCGGACACTCCGAGGACCACATATGCAGGGAAGCGTAGAAGCGTAGTGTCGAAGTGACTGTCAATCTCGTCCAGCACCTGTGACCAGTAGGTGGTGAGAGTAGGACACTCCCACAACAGGTGCAAGAGTGTGCCTTCAGCTTCGCACCCTCTCCAGCAAGTAGGTGAACGATCAGGGTCGCTCTTGTGAAGTCGGGAAGGTGTAAGATACCAATATGTCATGATTTTAGTGGCCATTTCAATGCTAGGTGTATTACGCGCTGAGTGTCGGGCTCTATAATAAACATCAGTCCATTCTTTAGGGGTCAAGGTCAGACCAAACTCAGCCTCCCACCGTCTTTGGCCCGCTGACTTAACTACCTGTTCTGGGGGACGCAGGATATGGTAGAGTTCTGTGATAAGTCGTTTTGTGGATTGTTTCGAGAGCAGTCAGCGCTCATACCGAGTGAGGAACCTCTCCGCTCCCCGGCGGGTTTGGGGTTGCATGACCCAATGTCTTATTTGCAAGTAGTGGTATCGTTCCGTTTCGGGTATGCGAAAGTCAGACTTAAAATCCTCAAAGGAGCGAGGGCCTTCGAGATCGAAAAAATGCCCTATAGACCTATGCCCAGCTGTATCCCACTGACGAAATGCCTCCCAGTCAAGGCCCGGGGAGAAATCCGGGTTTTCCGTAATAGGAGTGAGGGGTGAAGGGAAAGTCGTCAGCCCATTGCGGAGAGCTGTAGTATCCCAGACTTTCAGTGTGGCACGAGCCACAGGGGAGCCGAGCCGTACAGCCAGGCGGGCCTGGAGGCCTTGCGAAGGAATGGGACCTTCCAGAGAGCCTTTTTAGCTAGCGCACGCTCCTTGAATAGCCAGCACTTCTCAGATTCCGGTTGCGCCCATTCTAATAGAGTCTGCAGCTGTGTCGCTTTATAATAGCGGGCAAGATCAGGGATCCCCAGTCCCCCCTCTTCGTGAGGTCTAAAACCCAGGTCCCTATTTATTCGCGGCCTCTTGTCTGCCCAAACAAAGGCGTTGAATTCAGACTGTAGCTGCTTTAAAACACCCGCAGGAGGTTCTACCGGAAGGGTTTGGAAGAGGTATAGGGCTTTAGGGAGTATGCTCATCTTGAGGGCTGCTACTCTCCCAGCCATGAAAGATTAAACGGCCGCCATCATTTAAGCTCCTGCTTTGTCTGTCGCAGTAGCCGAGAGTAATTCAGGGAAGTCGTCTCAGCAGTGGACAAGGACAGCGTAATGCCCAGGTAGGGCATAGCCTTTTGATCCCACCGAATAGGACATGCCTGGGACAGAACCGTGATGGTGGTCTGCGTCAGAGAGAAGCCCAGCGCTTGGGACTTAGCCACATTAACCTTAAATCCAGAAGCTGCTGCAAATGCTTCTAATTCGCCCAGAAACGCCGGAACTGAGGTATGAGGAGACTCCAGCGTGGCGACAACATCGTCCGCGTACAGGCTAATGGTATGGCGCTCTCCCCCAAAAAGGATTCCCTGTATCCGCTGATTCTCCCGGACCCGCTGAGCCAGTGGCTCCATGTAAAGAGCGAACAATAGGGGGGAGAACGGGCAGCCCTGACGCGTTCCCCTGTTGATATTAAAGGGGGCAGAGGAGAAGCCATTTACTCTAACTGTGGCTGAAGGGCGGCTGTAGCCACTAAAAACCCGTTGGCGAAAGCGGCGCCCAAACCCGAACCTTTCCAAAACGGTCTCCAAGAAGGGTCAGTGGACCCTGTCAAACGCCTTCTCGGCGTCTATTGATACGAAGACGTGCTCCTCTGACTGTCTGTGGGACTTGTCCAAGAGATGTAAGAGCCTCCTAGTATTATCGCTGCACTGCCTTGTCATGACGAATCCGGTGTTTTATGATTTTATGGATAATATGGACCTAAAAACATATTTTTAAAAATCTTATGCCATGGTGATAGGCCCAAAACATACCAAAACTACGACTTTCATGATTGGTGGTCATCTTACAGAAAATACTAGCAAATGTTACCTTGGCATCCGGCTAGATAGTAACTTGAACTGGGATCTTTTTTTGAGAACTCATGTTCAGTCTTTTAATAGGGTTGGCCACAACATTGAGTCATTTACAAGACACCTGGGCCATATTCATGTAAAATCCATACTGGATCAATACAGAGCAAAGTATGTTCCGTCAGTTTCTTTTGGGTCAGAGGTTTAGGGGTACAAGTCATGTCTTCCTATCCAGGTAGCAGAAAACACATTTTTGAGAAGGCTCTTGAGGTTGCTGAAGTGTGCGCCAATGGAGATAGTCTATGCAGATTAAGAGGCAGATTTTATTTCTGATTTTGTTAAAGTTTGCCCCATACAATTATGGATGAATGTCTGATTGAAAAAAAAGAATTTGACCTAAACAGAATGATCTTGAAAGATTGTCGGAGCCTTCAATATAGTCCACATATTCCTTGGCTGCACTATGTTAAAAGCACCTTATGTGATCTGGGCAAACCATATTTTTTCTTTAACCCAGAGCAAATTACTAAGTCAGATGTTGTCTGAGTCGTTGGAGCAAAAGCATATGAATCAATATCTAACTGTATGTTGTCCAAAAAATCAATTCAGATTGCTTCCCTTTGGCATTAAATCGGCACCAAGGATTTTACCAAGTGTCTAGCTCCAGTAGCAGTGCATCTCAGAAGAAAAGGGATACAGGTATATCCCTACCTAGACTGGTTAGTGAAAGCACGCTCATTCTCAGTGTGAAAGAGGAGCATTAGAATGGTCATGGACTAGTTGCACAGGCTGGGATTCACAATAAATCAAGAAAAATCATTGCCACTCCCAGAGAGAGAAAAGTATTCCTAGGAGCCAGAATCAACAAGGTAGGGACAAAAGCTTTCCCTGTCCTCACGAGGATACAAGCGATATCCGAACAAGCTGGCCTCTACCGCAAGGCGCAGTCTTTAATGGTGGGCTAGACTAAGCAGGCAGGCTACAGTCTGACAAGAGTGGGAGCTACATCACCAGGCACTCCAATGCATCTTCAGACAATGGGGCACACCAGAGGTAGATTTATTCGCAACACCCAAAATGCAAAATGCGGAGACTTTTCAGAGAAATTTGCCTACGCCTTTCTGCCAATCCCCCTGATACCGCTAGTGATAGCCAATTGCAAACAATTGCAAATGACACTGATCATTGTTGCTCCACAAAGGGCAGGCAAGCTTGGGTTTTTGGACCTGATATATATATCCCAAATAAACATAATAAAGCTTCCAATACGCCACAACCTCCTTTCAATGCAAGAGGGGAGGATAATCCACCCAGAACCAAGCAGCCTAAGCCAAGCAGCATGGCTCCTGAGGACATAGAATTTGGACACTTTAACTTGCCAACGACATCAGTGGAAGTTCTGAGAGAGGCTTGACAGACAAGCACAAGAACATGTCACACAGCCAACTGGACAAGATATATCTGCGGGTACAAAAAGGAACAGTTGGAAGAAAGCTGAATGCAAGATACGTCGGTAAGAAGATACCTAACCGCCTACTGGTCCAAAATCTGGCTTGCACCTCGATAACAGTACACTTGGCAGCCATAGTGGCATATAGGGAGATTTTTCTTCACTGCACCTGAAATAAAAAGATTCCTAGAAGGGGCAAAAAGAATAGCCCCACCCAGAACTGCACCCACACCGATTTAAAACCTTAATCGTATTCTAAAACAATAAATGAAGTAACCTCTCTAACCTCTATACAAAGCAGAGCTCAAGTTTTTAACCCAAAAAACATCGGGGCATATTAGCAAGACCCACGTTAAAATTATCGCCGTTTTAGCGGCAGGAAACTGCCGCTAAAACGGCGATAATGGGCTTGCTAATATGCGTTATAGAATTCCAATAGAAGCCCAGGTTAGATGTGCAGGACATCTAACCTGGGCTTCTATTGGAATTCCATAACGCATATTATCAAGCCCATTATCGCCGCTTTAGCGGCAGTTTCCTGCCGCTAAAACGGCGATAATTTTAACATGGGTCTTGCTAATATGCCCCATCATTCCTTATCACAATTACTTCAGTGCACAGGGTAGACGAACTTCGGGCGCTGATGATCCAAGAACCCTACGTAAAGATAAACTAGAGTAGAATAGTTATGAGAACAAACCCACTTCCTTCCAAAGGTAATATCACAGTTCCACGTCCACCAAACAATTCAACAGCCAGGGTTTTTCCAGGACCTGAAGACTAAAGCAGAACAAGCACTGCTTACACTTAACATGTGTAGGGCTGTGATGCATTGTAATACAAAGGACTTCAGGAAAGGAAGCAAATTCTTTGTATTGTTCGCAGAACAGAACAAGCATTTGCAATGCAATAGGTCTCGGATTTTTTAGAGTTAGAGCTATTGGCGTTGTAAATGATAATGTCTTTTACCTATGTGTTTTGATTTGGAGTGTAGTGGATGTATGAACAGAGAGACAGCAGAACCGCTAGAGGAATTAGAATGCGGAATTACCACTGGGACCCCAGAAGCAGGTAGCAGCACTGTATAGAGGACTTAGAATGAGGAATTATCGACGGAACATAAGAAGCAGCTAGCAGCACAATCTAGAGGACTCAGAATGAGGAATCATCACTGTGACCAGAGAAGCAGCTATTAGCACTGGCTAGAGGACTAAGAATGAGGAATTAACAGTGGGAACAGAGACTCCGGTGCAGCACTGCCTACCGGAGTAAGAATTGGGAATTACCACTGGGAACAGAGAACACAGCTGCAGCACTCAGATACTGCTGAAACATTTGAGCAGCGTTAGGTACAGGCCTGTAAACTGGCAGCAGACGACATGCAGCTATATAACTTCTGCTGTACAAACTCGTGCAACTGGGAGAATAGGCAGAAGAGACTTGGAGGAAACCAAGAGGTACTATTGCATTTACAAGGAAAGAGAGTCTACTGGAGAGAAAGACACCTAGATTGGTGCAGGAAGGCATCACTCCAAGTCACAATGAACCAAAAAAGCATTTGCAATGCAATAGGTCTCGCATATACGCGATTTTAAGATATTGGTATTGTAAATGACAATGCCTTTTATTTATGTTTTAAAACCCAAAACCTAAATAAAAGGCATTGTCAATTACAATGCCAATAGCTCAAACGTGCATAAATGTGAGACCTAGTGCATTGCAAATGCTTGTTTAATTATCCTTTTAATACAAGGTAAAATTTAGACATTTTTCTAAGGAAACAACACTTGCCCACATTAGATCTCACTACCTGGCGGCACACCATACAGTCATAACGCGTTCTTCCTTTTGGACGTGATATATTTCCACTCAGATCACACTCCTTGCTCCGCCCTTTCGTTACAGCCATTTGAATATTCCCTCGCTCGAAGATCGGTACGAACCAAATAATGTATTTTGCCCGACTCTGAGCTGTTTAGAAACACTGTGGCTGATAACAAAAATATCCACTACTACATATAAATCGTTGGTCGTGCAGCTTTCTGGCCTAAAACAAGATAAATGCAATTGTACAACTCTGACATTAACATGTTTATTCTACAGAGTAAACTTGGGGATAACCTGGTTTAAGCTAAACTATTCGCTATGACTGCATTCCCTACCACTGGCGCCACCCTCCATGGTAACGAAGAGATTGGGCAGTGACAAGGTCACCCCAGTCTCGTCCACTCATTACTTGTTTATACAGGCGCTGGTTTTCACAGACAGGAAGCATGAGGCGCACATAAGACATTACGCTGTAGGGAAAGAACGCCACGGCTCCAACACTAACCGACCACATGTTTCACGCCCTATGTTCTGATGCCCTATGAAAAGTGGCGATTCTGTATCACCTACCAGGGTTTACGTGCGTACTCCACCATCTTGAAACGATCAGGACAGGTGACGTAACTAAAGGAAACTGAGTAAAGGGAGGAGTCAGTGGCAGGGGCAGAGCATGGTTGATTCTACGTGAGGACGGTCACCGCCTACAAGGCGGGGGTGGGGAGCAGGTCTTCATATTCTTTTGTGATTGGCTAGTCTCTAAATCAAGGCGTGATTATTAGCAAGGCTGCTATTATAAGAGCTCGCGCGAGACGAAGGACTGGTGATTGATGTTTCAATGGGATTGTGTGCAGTGGTTGTATGTATGTTGGGGTTGAGAAGCAGTCCCATTTTGATACTTGGAACAGTGCAGTTAAATTATGTGCGACCCACAAACTATACACACAACCTTGCTATTAAGTTGCCCGGTAGAACGCCAGTTCTTGCTTTTACTAGGCTGTGCGTTGCACTCTAGGAATCTTAACTTAAGACGTCACGCTAAACGTGAATCATTGCTAAGCAGTTTCAGTCTAACGAAGGTTAAGGAAAACACTTGTATCATTTATGTTTCGGGTCAACGTCAGGCTAAATAACGATTAAATTTTTTTAAATTTAGCTGCAGCAGTGAAAAACAAATAATTCCTTGTTGAAAAATAAAAAAGTATTTTAGTACTTAGGGCCATAACCAGGGAGAGCATAAACCCTTGTTTGCTCTAAAGGTGGGCGAGACGCTGAAATCTCGAGCCAGGCTCGAGCCTGAAGCCTGACTTTGGCTCAGCTCAATATCCTGTTGAAACCTCGAGCCCATAACGAGCTAAGCTTTCAAGTGGCTTCTGCCTGTCACCCTACCTCTAACTAGAATGCAGCACTACGGCCAGAGCGGTCTACTTTAGATCTGGGGAACCAGGTTTGAGCCTTGGCATCGGCTCAGCACACTATGAATCTGGACAAATCAATTAATCTCCCTGTGCCTTTAAGAAATGAATGTGACCTGGTGTAATGTAACTGGTGCTCATGTAATGCGCTCCAATACCTTTGGGTCAAGTCTGCGCTATATAAAAACTGAAGAAAAATACACAAAGTGGTAAAAACAAAGCAGTTATATAAATATGAAATACAAACCAACACCCATTTAGTAGCAGATTTGTATAAAGTGAAACCCAAAAACCTGGGTAAATCGCAACTTACTGCACAAATTGTTTGAGCTCAGGCAAATATTTCATATCAGCAAACTCCTTTTTCATCATTATCGCTTAATAAAGCACTTTCAAATATGTGAGTTCAGAATATCAGTTGTCCAAAAGCTATGTTGCTTGATTTAATAGACTGTAATGTTGCTCTATAATAATCTGTTCCATGTACAGGAATTACATGACAACTGACCTGCCTCTTAGTTCACTAATGATATGTGTTTTAAAACTATTACTTTTAATAAGTATTTCTCAGAGCAGTGGAACAGTTTAAGTTTAAACACTAAAATGTGACATGTTAATGTCAAAGCTTCCACGTCACAACACTTTTTTGAATTTTGAAGTGGTACTGTCATATTTTACATGATGTTTGTATAGGATTTACAAAGCAAGCATGTTCAGGGCTTAGCTCGTGCACAGGCTCTAAGATCCAAGCTAGATCCTGGTCTCTCCCTGTTCATTTATAAGGTCACCCACCTCTAGTTTGCTCATGGGTCGCAATTACGATTTGGATGGTATTTACTGCGTCTGGTAATTACTGGGTGCATTGAAAATCTCACCATTCATTAAATTTCGGTGGGTCAAACCTGCCAGAATTGAACAGGGGAAAAGTATATGGCATTTACCGTACAATGAGGATTTCGGTGCCGAAAGCACCAAAATCTGTATGCTATAACCTAGACACTCAGAATAGGTGCTATTTACTACACCTGATAAAGGACATACCCTAATATCGTTATTTATCTGGTGTGATTAAAACAAAGACAAGCCTGGAGTCGGACAAACTCCGAATCAGGGTCATTACCCTCTCTGTATCTTTCTTACCAGAAAAGAGCATACATCAGGGCTTTTTATTGCACCCACTCATCAAATTGTACACCTCAATCGCCTTCAGATAGGGGGCACCTGGAGTGTCACTTTCTAAACCGCACCGAAAATTAGTTGGATACGTTTGTTGCGTCAGGGACAAGAGAAACTGGTAGAATTAAATTGTAGGAGATGGTATTTATAAGACATCTTATGGATATACAATATTGCATATAATTTTTAAAATTACACAAATTCCTGAGGAGTTACTAAATGAACAAGGCTTTCGGATTTAATATATGCATTAATTAAACATTACAGACACGAATTTGATCCCCTCAACGCAAACTTAGCTCTTTATTTAAAAGATTTTTAAAGACCTTTTTTGTTTCCATTATGTTGTTGGCACACTGGAAAAGGATACAATGTGTTGCGAAGCAAAATGTTATGCACACTCCTCTTCATAACAATATTTTCCAAGCACAGTCTAACGCATAACAGTTACTCAAGCAAAGCACATCAGGCTCTCAAGTATTTGGATACGTTGGGGATATGAGCACTCTCTTCTGGAAATGCTACCGGCGAATGCCTCTCCTACAGTTTTCTTATCACACACTGACGAACGGCACGTATTTTCCGGCTAGCAATGAGGTGAGCTTTCTGGATGAAATATGACAGAACATTTTACACTATTTTTTCAGTATCGAGATTCATCGCTTCGGAGGACTAGCACAATTCTGAAAAGTGCATCACAGACAGGGCAGAGCATGACCGGGGCAGTGAGCGGTGTGAGGAAAACAGCTAGGGATCGGCGCAGTGCATTTTTCAAGTGTCCCTTCGTGCCGTCCTTCAACTGTATCCTGCAGTCCAAACCAGGGATATAAGGGGACAGGCAGTTCTAGCAGTACTGGTAGGACACAACAGTTGGAGCCGAGCAGCTCCGGCGAGGAGGGCTACGAGCACAGTCACGCTGCAACTTCCCACTCTCAGCATCTCTCCGCCCGGTACCGGCGTGATTTTAAGGAGGGCCGAGAGATGAGGGATGGTCGCAGAGCTCTGCTGCGGGGTGGGCCCATTCGGGGATTAATAGCTCACTGTCGCTGCATGACCTATTTAAGAGCAGAAACCCCGAGCCATGAACGGGAGCTACAGAATAGCATGCTGCACAACAAGAACCCGGATCCCAGCCACGCGATCGGTAAAATGGGGTTACTGTGAAAGACTGCGAAACCTCACCCGGCCAAAATAAACAGTGGTGCGCGCGCACCACAGAGGAGCGGGGGAGGGAGCGCGGCAGCGGCAGCGAGGCGAACGCGCGCTGCTGCGCGTGCTAGCCACCAGTGGGAATGGGAGGAGCAAAGGCGGGACATGCGCCCGCCTTTGCCCAATCGCGTGCTGGATTTATTAAAAAAAAACACGTGCAAGCCAATAACAGCAGGGGAAAGCAAAACCACACGCACGAGCGTGTGGTTAGCTTTCAAAAGCCCATACAAGAGGTCTCGGGCTGCGCGAGCAGTGCTGCGCACTGCAACGCAAGGCCCGAGACCTAAAAAGGGTTCACCAGTAACTAAAAGCACCATCGCGAGGTGAAGACTACAGACGATCCAAAGATGCCACAAAAAACAGGTGTACAACTGGAAACAAAACCTAGAGCACAGCCAACAAGAAAGACGGGACCAACTCTCACCTTCCTAACAAATGTCCCACTAAGTGACATAAGTATGGCAGCCACATGGTCATCAGTATATACTTTCCAAAAAACCCTAATTTTTTAATGTTCAAATAAATAAAGATTAAAACTAATAGAGAGTAACCCTTCAAACGAACAAAGGGAACTGGGTTCAAATAACCAAAAGATTTTTTTTTTTTTCTTTCAGTTGTATTTTGTTTCCTTTTTTTTCAGTCAAATAAATAAAGAGTCACAAGTGAGACAGAGTGTACTAAAAAAACACAATTTTCCAGTTAAAGCTCTTTTCAACGCAGCCTCCAAGGGTGAACAAGGATACTGCTAAAAAATTAATACATAGCATGTGAATCCAGAAAAGGACAAGAAGAAGAACATATTTTTATGTTTAGCAGAGTAATGGGGCAGACACAATGACAAGCCAAGTCGCCAAGAAGGGAAAAAAAGAGTCTGAAGATGGCACCACACGCAGAGTTTTCTGGGGCGCATGCCGGACATCACAAAGGGACGGGTCATGATACCAAATGATACAACACACACACAAAAACAAGCATTTGCAATACAATAGCTCTCACCTCTGCGAGATTTTGACCTGTTGGCATAGTAAATGACATTGCCTTTTATTTATATGTTTTGAAAACCTGCAAGTAACGACTATAAGTACAAAGTGCACATAAATAAAAGTTATTGTCATTTACAATGCCAATAGGTCAAAGTTTAAAAAATGTGAGACCTATTGCATTGAGCACAGCGCTTAAATTAACAAACATCCCAATTTTTTTTTATGAGTTATGATCCTTTGTGCATTCTTAACTGTAGAGGCCACCCTTGTTTTTAAAATCTAGTTTGGATTAACGTTAGCATTTTGCATATAATCAGGGTTTCAGCTGTGCTCTGTGCTCCGGCGCTCACTGTCGCTCTTCTTTCCCTATTATAGGTACAACACGTCCATGCTCCCCGAAGAACTATAATGAGCAATTTTTAACAATCATGTATTTATGCATTTTGTAAAGTGCCAAAATAACACAGTTTTACTTTGCTGGCATTTTAAGTAATGGCTCAAATAAATACATATGACAGCAGCTGGATTTAGACAGTTGCCAAAAGCAGTGCTTTGGGACAGGAGTGTGAGCAGGGCCGGGGGCGAGGTCACCTGGTGTGCTGGGCCAAGGGCTGGGGAGGAGGTCACATGGTGTGCTGGACCAAGAGCTGGGGACGATGGTCACGTGCACTCAGGTTTTTGTACAGACTGTAGAGGGGATGAAAGGTAAACAGTTAACAGAGAAACCCACTTTCTCTTTAGTATAAATGTGTCCATCAGAAGCTCTACACCCTGTGTGCAGGGTGGACATCGGGTGCACTGCAGAACATATGCCAGGGCACAAGAGAAATCATACCTGTAATCTCTCCCACAGGAGCTGTGTACTTCATTTCTATGCCGATCAAAGGTGCCATTTCCTGAAGGATGAGAAACCGATTTGCAACCCTAAGCTATTTAAACAAGCATTGGCATAGCCAATAAGTCTCGCTTTTGGGACCTTATAAGTGTTTAGCCATGCAACACTTGATGTTGTTTAATCAAGGATATTGTGCTGGATAACTAAACACTTATAATGTCCTAAAGGCGAGACCTATCTCTGGCTATGCATTGGGGGGCCTTATAAGTGTTTAGGTAGAGCTATTGACTTTGCCAATGTTTCTAAGCTGTGCAGTAGAGAAGTGTGGCTGCTGTGCAGCATGCTGAGAAGTTGTAATTAAAAAGTGCAAGAAGCACTGAGTTATGCTGTGGTGGCGTTGAGTAATGCTGTGCTGGCCTTGAGTGATGCTGTGGTGGTCCTGTGCGATGCTGTGGTGGTCCTGTGCGATGCTGTGGGGGTGCTGACTGATGCTGTGGTGATGCTGATTGATGCTGTGGCGCTGCAGAGTGATGCTGTGGTAGCATATAGTGATGCTATGGTGGTACTGAGTGATGCTATGGTGGTACTGAGTGATGCTGTGGTGTTCCTGAGTGATGCTGTGGTGTTCCTGAGTGATGCTGTGGTGTTCCTGAGTGATGCTGTGGTGTTCCTGAGTAATGCTGTGGTGGTGCTGAGTAATGCTGTGGTGGTGCTGAGTAATGCTGTGGTGGTGCTGAGTAATGCTGTTGTGGTGCTGAGTAATGCTGTTGTGGTGCTGAGTAATGCTGTGGTGGCCCTGAGTGATGCTGTGGTGGCCCTGAGTGATGCTGTGGTGGCCCTGAGTGATGCTGTGGTGGTCCTGAGTGATGCTGTTGTGGTCCTGTGCGATGCTGTGGTGGTGCTGACTGATGCTGTGGTGATGCTGATTGATGCTGTGGCGCTGCAGAGTTAGGCTGTGGTAGCATATAGTGATGCTATGGTGTTCCTGAGTGATGCTGTGGTGTTCCTGAGTGATGCTGTGGTGTTCCTGAGTGATGCTGTGGTGTTCCTGAGTGATGCTGTGGTGTTCCTGAGTGATGCTGTGGTGTTCCTGAGTAATGCTGTGGTGGTGCTGAGTAATGCTGTGGTGGTGCTGAGTGATGCTGTGGTGGCCCTGAGTGATGCTGTGGTGGCCCTGAGTGATGCTGTTGTGGCCCTGAGTGATGCTGTGGTGGCCCTGAGTGATGCTGTGGTGGCCCTGAGTGATGCTGTGGTGGCCCTGAGTGATGCTGTGGTGGTCCTGAGTGATGCTGTGGTGGTGCTGCCTGATGCAGTGGTGATGCTGATTGATGCTGTGGTAGTATTTAGTGATGCTGTGGTGGCCCTGAGTGATGCTGTGGTGGTCCTGAGTGATGCTGTGGTGGTCCTGAGTGATGCTGTGGTGGTGCTGCCTGATGCAGTGGTGATGCTGATTGATGCTGTGGTAGCATTTAGTGATGGTACTGAGTGATGCTGTGGTGTTCTTGAGTGATGCTGGGGTGGCCCTGAGTGATGCTGTGGTGGCCCTGAGTGATGCTGTGGTGGCCCTGAGTGATGCTGTGGTGGCCCTGAGCGATGCTGTGGTGGCCCTGAGCAATGCTGTGGTGGCCCTGAGCGATGCTGTGGTGGCCCTGAGCGATGCTGTGGTGGCCCTGAGCGATGCTGTGGTGGCCCTGAGCGATGCTGTGGTGGCCCTGAGCAATGCTGTGGTGGCCCTGAGCAATGCTGTGGTGGCCCTGAGAGATGCTGTGGTGGCCCTGAGCGTTGCTGTGGTGGCCCTGAGCAATGCTGTGGTGGCCCTGAGCGATGCTGTGGTGGTGCTGAGCGATGCTGTGGTGGTGCTGAGCGATGCTGTGGTGGTGCTGAGCGATGCTGTGGTGGTGCTGACTGATGATGTGGTGGTGCTGACTGATGATGTGGTGGTGCTGACTGATGATGTGATGGTGCTGACTGATGCTGTGGTGGCCCTGACTGATGCTGTATTGGCCCCGAGTGATGCTGTGGTGGCCCCGAGTGATGCTGTGGTGGCCCCGAGTGATGCTGTGGTGGCCCCGAGTGATGCGGTGGTGGCCCGAGTGATGCTGTGGTGGCCCCGAGTGATGCTGTGGTGGCCCCGAGTGATGCGGTGGTGGCCCCGAGTGATGCGGTGGTGGCCCCGAGTGATGCGGTGGTGGCCCCGAGTGATGCTGTGGTGGCCCGAGTGATGCTGTGGTGGCCCCGAGTGATGCTGTGGTGGCCCCGAGTGAGGCTGTGGTGGCCCCGAGTGATGCTGTGGTGTCGCTGAGTGATAATGTGGTGTCGCTGAGTGATGCTGTGGTGGTGCTGAGTGATGCTGTGGTGGTGCTGAGTGATGCTGTGGTGGTGCTGAGTGTTGCTGTGGTGGCGTAGAGCGATGCTGTGGTGGCGCTGAGTGATGCTGTTGTGGCCTTGAGCGATATTGTTGTGGGCTTCAGTGACGCTGTGGTGGTGCTGAGTGTTGCTGTAGTTGCGCTGAGTGATGCTGTGGTGGTGCTGAGTGATGCTGTGGTGGTGCTGAGTGATGCTGTGGTGGTGCTGAGTGATGCTGTGGTGGTGCTGAGTGATGCTGTGGTGGTGCTGAGTGATGCTGTGGTGGTGCTGAGTGATGCTGTGGTGGTGCTAAGTGATGCTGTGGTGATGCTCAGTGATGCTGTGGTGGCGCTGAGTGATGCTGTGGTGGTGCTGAGTGATGCTGTGGTGGTGCTGAGTGATGCTGTGGTGGTGCTGAGTGATGCTGTGGTGGTGCTGAGTGATGCTGTGGTGACGTTGAGTGATGCTGTGGTAGCGCATAGTGATGCTGTGGTGGTGCTGAGTGATGCTGTGGTGGTGCTGACTGATGCTGTGTTGGTGCTGACTGATGCTGTGTTGGTGCTGATTGATGCTGTGGTGCTTTAGTGTGATGCTGTGGGGGTACTGAGTGATGCTGTGGTGGTGCTGAGTGATGCTGTGGTGGTGCTGAGTGATGCTGTGTTGGTGCTGACTGATGCTGTGTTGGTGCTGACTGATGCTGTGTTGGTGCTGACTGATGCTGTGTTGATGCTGATTGATGCTGTGGCGCTTTAGTGTGATGCTGTGGTGGTACTGAGTGATGCTGTGGTGGTGCTGAGTGATGTTGTCGTGAATGTGAGTGATGCTGTGGTGTCCCTGAGTGATGCTGTGGTGGTGCAGAGTAAAATCACCTCACAGCCCGGGAGAAGGGGGTAGTCACCACCCTCACTCCAGCTGGAGAGACACATAGGATGTGGTGCTTTCCTTGTCAGTAGGGCCTGGCTCTGCTGGCAAATGACAAGATTAACCTATGGAGAACTTAGTTGACCGAGTTCACTAAAATAAAAGGATAGCTGAAAAGCATTAACAGGGCAGCGTGGCATAGCTGTTCCAAGCCTTGCAGAGAGACTTAAGACACGTTCTCATGGATATAACTGCATCACCTGCGCAGATTAAATTAAACTGCTGGAAATTTTCCAGATGCAGCCGGACGCCTTGGGAAAGGGTCATGAATGATGAATAGTCTGTGAGAATCAGTATCAAATACAGTTAAACGTTCATGCATCTTATGTACATTTTAACACAAAGTAAAAAAATGTAGCAAGGTTTTTGTTTTCTAGTATGTATTGATTTTACTCTGTTTTACAGAACAGCGCTAATGTGCTCCTGGGTTGAGTAGCACTTTATAAAAATCTGGTCTATGAATCAATTGCAAAACAAGCCACTATGGTCACGAGGCTATCCAATCAAAAACACACACTAACATTTTTACACAACCTAATTTTCCTGAGCCACATTAGCAACACATCTAACATGCTTATAATGCATAAGCAACTGAAGACCAACCTGTTTATTGCAACAGCAAACTCAGCCGCAAGCCCTATTAATGCAAAGCATGCCACATCCTCTTTACTTCAAATATCGGCCCACCATACTGTGCCCCATCCTTTCAACCGAAACCGGGTATGGGCTCAGCTCCTAAATGGATTTCTATTCAGAGGTACACGTACTACAAGATGGCATTGCTTCGATATAAAAGTCGAACAAAACTAGCTGTAGGTCATTCATCTCACCTTCATCCAGACTGTCTTCGGTTAGCGGCTGGTTCCGAGAGTTAGTCTGCAAGGACTCCGAACAGCTCTTTGGAGGTCATTTAAAACTTTAGCTTGAAAGCGCGAGCAGGAGGCTCCCGCTTCAACCGCAATTTGCACTCCACATACAGGTATTATATTATGATGGCGTTTTTCTGCGCTGTGCTGGGTCATAAGTGGTCTTTGAGGTTTTTTTTGGGTGTCTGCAGCTCATACGTTAACCCGAAAAATCTTCGAGTTAATGCATGTTTTGCTGGCAACAAAGCTCCGAAACACAAAGACTGTTTCCGAGCTCAGCTGACAATTGCTTTACAGGCGCACTTGCATTCCTGGTAAGTACTTCATAGGGTGCACCCATTGGCTTCATGTGAGTCTTTCTTCTGTCGCAGGCACCATTCCTTATGCTGCCGGCGCTCTCTCCTCTGGATGCAACTCTAGCCACAGCTTACCCGCGCGCCTGCAGAAAGTGAAAGTAAAGCAGCGCCCAGCAGGAGAGCGCTGCCGCCGCCAGCCTGGCATCTCACTTTCAGCTTGGAGTCAACAGAGGCGAGATGCCATGACGTGCTGGGAGCCTGTAGGGGCACCGTGACGTCACTAGTTGTCAGTAATAAACAGTTACATGCATCCAGTGAGGATTTTTCGATTTACAGATGATAATAAAAGCGTTTATATCTGAAACGGATCAAACGCAACTAAAAACGCTGCCACGCGTGTAGCCACTCGATGGAAGACCACCTTTCACTTGCTGACTACTCTATTTAGCTATTAAACTGATACTAATAGGTGTACTTTTACCAGATCTCGCTAACATGTTTAACAAGCGTTGAAACACAAGTGCGGCCCCGCGGCCGCGAAAGTGAAACGGTACTCGTGCATGCAGTGGGGGGAGTGCGGCCATAAGCACACACAGCGCTTCCCTTGCGGGAGCGAGCAGGGGCACCATATGTTTGCAAGTTAATTACAAACATATGGTGTCAAAGCTCGCTCCCGAAAGGGAATCGCCAAACGTGCACGCGTTGCCATTGAAAGCAATGCAACGCGTGCACGTTTTTAGGGCGAAAAGTGAATCAATTCCAAAAGGTCTTTTTCCTATGCAGCGCATGCGTGCTGCGTAGGCGAGACCTAAAAAATAGTTAGCATGTGGAGCTTTTCAAGACAGAAATAATCAATGGCACTTGAAGGAAGCGTCCGCAATGAAGCGCAGCGTTTGTGCAGCTGGGAGGGGAGGGGGGACTGGGACGGAGCATATTTAAAAGTAATAGTACGACGTCCATAAAGCGGGCCGTGCCTAGTTAGTAAAAAGCTTTGCAGGAGAGCGTGTCCTGCCTGCAAGAGCAGGCAGGACAAAGCGGTTTAAGAAAATAGTGCTCAGAGGCTGTAATTAAAGCCTACCGAGTAACAGTGCAAGTAAGAAGGCCAGTCCTTATGGGAGGTTACAAGATGAGACAAGGCTGTACTAAGGAGGGACTACTAAGCCTATTGACCAATGAAAAGCCACAGTTTACAAAGGACAATGACAGGAGTCAATTAAAAAGATTGGTGGAAAATGGGCGGAGTTTCAAGTCCATATCTGAATACAGCATGCCTCGCAGAGCAGTGCATGCGCTGCCAAGGCTGGACCTAAAAAGGAGAAAGGGAAAAGAGACTTAGAAATATTTTGGAACCAACCACTAGATGACAGCTGACCAACCACTAGATGGTGGAATAATGCATAGCATGTGTATGCAGAAAATTCTTCAAGCTGCAAAACTACGCCTAAGTAAGTAACTATTTTGTTTTCACCTAACTATAATATCACTTTAGCGTTTGTTTTTTTCAGTGAATTTCTTAAGTATAATGTAACTTTTTATTACCATACCCAACTTTGCCAACCCCGCACTGTGCACGCCAGCCCCTGCACCCACCACCCCCATGGGTAGCCAACCCCATGCCATGCACGGTGGAAGGATGCAGGGCCTGGCCTGCCCCAAGGGATACTCACCCTACTTATTTTTTTTCCAAATTGTTTTTCGATCCCACTGAACTCTTGCAGGGGCAAGGGGGTCAAGTAGCTGCCCCAAGAGTCATGTAGGATTGTGACAATCCATACATTTTATTTTAAAAATTGACCTCAGGGGAGGTCTCCCTGGGACAACCCCACAAGGTCCAAGGGTCAGGTTATCCCTTCCCTGTCCCCTTATACTCTCTCTCTCTTCTTTTCTTTTAATTTTCAGGACACTGGGATCAATTCACCGTGTCCTGTAATGATGGCCACAGCATTTCTCTTCATGTTGCAGCCTAGCCAAGCAGAGCGCAAACTCCAGCAGGACGCACAGGACTGAGGCGGATGACAGGGGAAAAAGCCCCCCTCGGATAATCAGATTGCTCTATTATTTGAAGTTCTATGCCTGTGGAACACCCATGGGAGTCCCGCATATCCAGTTGTCCAGATTTCTATAAATTTTGAACCTTAATTTCTCAAAAACACCTGAACGGATTTACATCAAGTCACAAAAAGCACACTTTCTCGGTACAGATCTAGCTTTCTGCCAAATTTGATTTAATACAGTTCAGCCACTTTAGCTATAGTGCTGTTCAAAATTCTCTATGGAAATTGCATAGGGAAATTGTGTTTTGGGACCCACCCCTTTTCTCATACCCAGCTTGACGGATCATCCGGAAACTTTCCAGGAAGGAGCTGAGGTAGGTGAACTTTTTTTTGGAAAGTTTTGTGAAGATTCGTCAAACAGCACCAAAGTTATTAGCAAAAATCTATTTCCAATGGTATCTAGCTCCTAACTATAACTACAAAGTGGCAACTGCCACTGTATAATTGGCGAACACAGTAACAGTCAGCCATCTGTTAACCTAAGTGAGGCAAACATAACGGCTTGGCTAACAGCAGCTAGTAATGAACATGCCTCCTTCAGGATAATAAAAACAACCAGGCGTCATGAGGCTCAGAGGTGGCTCTCTGAAGACCTAAAAACTCAAAAACTAGCCCTGCACCAAACTGAAAGGAAGTGGAGACGGAATTACTCCCCTGATAAAAAAAAACATCTATTTAGCTCAACTTAAGGAATATAAAAAATCCATTTAAGCTACTAAGGCCACTTATTTCTCTGCGAAAATACTGAACTCTACCAATCAATCGAAAGACATATTTACAATCATCAATGAGCTATCCAATCCTGATAGTTACAATAAAACCAGCCCCATCCCAGTCAATTTGTAACTCCTTGAATACCTTTTTCATTGACAAAATCATTAAGATTAAAGCCAGCATTCCTGCTAGCCTTGCATATGAGGCCTTACCAATGGCATTAGGAAATCCTTTCTCCCTGCATTAATTCCCAGTAATCAGCAGAGAAGTCCTCTTGGAACTACTGATCAAAGTTAAGTCTGGTTCCCCTGCCGATAGCTGTCCACCCTACATCTTAAGAGAAGTTTTCACTGTAAACGCTGACCCTGCCCTCTCTCTTCTGAACGAATCATTAACACACGGCTGCGTCCCTAGAGCCTTCAAAAAAGCTATCATAGTTCCCCTTTTGAAAAAACCTGGGGCAGACCCATTGATCCCACTTAACTACCGCCCCATATCCCTGCTTCCCTACCTGATCAAGGTATTGGAAACTCATGTGGCGAACTGCCTCTGCTCATTCATCAAACAGTCTCAATTCCTCGATCCCCACCAAGCAGGCTTTTGTCCGTCTCATTCTACTGAGGCAGTAATTCTGACTGTGTTGGATGAACTATGGAAGGAAGCCGACAAGGGCACCCCTCAGGCCCTGGTGCTTTTAGACCTATCCGCAGCATTTGACACGGTCGACCATGGAATTCTGGTGGACCGTGTCAGGACTTCAGGGTTTGGCTCTCAGCTGGATTACGTCCTTCTTGGAAAACCGCTCCCAGTCTGTTCGCCTCTCCCACTTTACAGCATCTGGGGTGACGTCAAATTGTGCCACAGGGATCTTCATTATCCCCGCACCTGTTCAATCTGTATCTATCCCCTCTGATTCGGTCCTTAAGAGAAAGAAATGTGAGCACATTTAATTATGCAGATGATCTGCAACTTATCTTCACCATCGACAACACGCCTGACTCCATTTGTGAATTCCAATCCACCATGTTGCACATCCGCAACTGGATGAACAGCAACCATTTAAAGTTAAACCCGGATAAAACCGAACTGATCCGGATAGGCGGTGCTCGGAACCCTTGGAGCTCACACTTTTGGCCAACTGAGATGGGTTCCCCCCAACTCCATCTTCCTCAGCTAAGAGCCTCGGGGTCACAATCAACTGTGACCTGTCTATGAAGTCCCAGATTGGAATGGTAGTTTCTACCAGTTTCTTCCAGCTGCAGAAGATAAGAAAAATCAGCAGACTCCTCACTAGGGAAGCACTGGTTCAGGTTGTCCTAACCCTGGTCCTTTCTCACATAGATTGCGCTAACTCACTATATTTAGGTCTGTCGATGTATCTAGTCAAAAGACTGCAACTGGTGCAAAATCAGGCCGCTAGACTGATTTACCATCAGTCGTGATGGCAACACGCTTCCCCTCTTATGAGGAAGTTACATTGGCTTCCCATAACACAGCGTTGCCCTTTCAAAATTGGGTGTCTCATCTTTAAATCTTTACATGACGCCTGCCCAAAATTTGTCTCCAATCTTATTCAGAGACATACCCGTAATCTACCCGTAATTTGCATTCTGCCCACATAAATACACATAAATACACTGGTCACACCATCTCACAAACTGAAGAGACTAGGCGGCAGCAGATTTGCAGTGCTGGCCCCCCACTTCTGGAATGCCCTTCCCCTCAACATCAGATCCTGCACAGACTTGTTGACATTCAGGAGACTCCTTAAAACATGGTTGTTTATTCAGGCATATGAATAACTCACCAGGGCTCGGCTACTCCTATACTCAGCGCCAAGAAACCGACTGGTGTACGTGCGCTCTATAAATAATTTTAACATAACATATAATATGTATATTCTCTGAAAAAAACAAAGTTTAAAGGGGAGGTAGCCATATGAAAGTAATGTACTAGGGTCGATTAGGATAGGAGTGTCCTATCTTTTTATGTGAAGTGATTCCGCACTTGTAAAGATACTAGTAAATCCCTTTGTGAATAGCACCAATTGTAAACTTACACAAAAGTGTAAGTTTACCTTTGTGAATCAGGACTTAAGATTTTAACTTGCAGTGAAAAAAACTTATAATTTCAGTGAAGAAACCTCTACAGTTTTGAAAACAAAAGCATTGAAATTCACCAGTTATATGCAACTTGCAGAAATATAACTTGCACCGCCATAGATTTTAGACATCATCAGTGATGTAATATGTGCGGTCAAACGCAGTGCAACATAGAGGTGCAGTTATGCTTATGTCAGTTACATAGAACTGTTGAATTTCAGTGTGTTTTTGGTTTTAAAACAGTGATGGGATTTCAATGAATCTCTAAGGGTTTTTTTGCGCAAGATAAAATCTTAGTACCTTACTCCACTTGAACTTTTGATTTTTGGGGGGGCCTGGCCGAGCCGTCGACTGCGATGGTCACACGGCTGTGAAGCTCCGGAGCCAACAGCCATAATTCTATGGGTCGAGGCTTCCATCCTTGCTTCATTTGACTACTGGGGCCCTGGGGGGGCCAGCTGTCCCTCTGGTGGATCCGAGGACCCACTCCGATGAGTGAATCCACTCCGGAGGAGGCGGGGCCCACCCCGCCTCTGAGTCCCCACTGCAACAGGGGCAGTGGGCGAGCCTGAGGGTGCGGTGCCCCGCTCATCCTCTGCACTTCACCTGGTCCAGCTGGGCGATTCCCGCTGCCTGATTGTGGCTTGAGTGGCTACGGGCGGGCCTGGGCCACAGCACCAATCCAGCATCCATCAGCGGCCTGTGCGGCGCGGCTCTGCCACCATTGGTGCCTTCCATGTGGGCCTCTGCGTTGGGTGGTGACCTACTTGCGGAGTGTGTGGCTCCTTGCGCCAGCTGGTGCTGGTGAGGTACAGCCCACCCTTTTTGCCTGGATCCTGCTTGGCCCTACGTGGTGCCTCCTGCAGGTGGTTGCCATCAAAAATGAAGATTTAGAAGCGGGTTCTCGGCGCAACAACATCTGCATCATTGGCCTGGCGGAATATACCAATACGGGAAGCCCTGAACAATTTGTGGAAACATTGCTCATCGATCTGTTCGGTGCCCAACACTTTTCTTCTACATTCTTTTTAAAATATATTTATTTGATTTTATAAAGCGTCCAGAACAGCATTGTTAAGACAGGATTTTACTGTACTATTAGAATACAAATTGCATATTAAATAATGAATTACTTCCATTTTACATATTACATTTCCTAAATAAATAAAAAAATTCCAATAAATACTCGCAAAAAAAAAGTAAAGTGTGATTGCAATGTGGATTCTGTATTTACACGGTGGACGGTTCGCTTTTTTTTCTTTCGTTTATCCCTAGATTAAGTCCTCCCTAATCTACCCCTCCATCCGTTCTGTTACCAGGGACCAGATCTTTTCCCCCTACTGACCAGTGGTGGCTTGCATAGGGCATGCTGCGGGGCGGTGAGGCGGGGCGGGGCTGGGGAGGGGCAGGGTGGGGGGGTCGTAAACTCGGACATACGACGGAACGGAGGAAAGTAATTATTACGTTCCTCCGTTCCGTCGTATGTCCAAGTTTACTACCCCCCCACTCTGCCCCTCCCCAGCCCCACCGCCCCGCAGCACGCCCTATGCGAGCCGCCACTGCTACTGACCCCTCCTATGTCCCTTAAGTTTATACAGCGGCATTTCCATATTATATACAAGGAACCTAGATCTCCACATCTCAAAAGGAATTCCCTCTGGTTTCAACCAATTTGATGCAATGTACAATCTTGCTACAGCCATCGCCATAAAAATTAGGTATTGTTGATTTTTAAGATCATTCACCCTCTACTACCCACAACATCATCATCGGTGACGTAACCACCACTGGTGCTTAATAATATTGCTTAAATACCCCCCCATCCTTTGAATTAGAGGCACTAGCTTAAAACACAAATAAAGCATGTGCACAATATCCCCTTGCTCTGTACCACATCTTTTGCACTTCCCAACATAGCAGCCCCCCCCCCCCATTTAGAAATGTTTGCGGGTATAGTTTAAATTAAATACTGCCTTAAAGTGTTGGGTTTTCAGTTTTGTTGGAAAAATAATCTTGTCAGCTAGTGCCAAAGATTCATTGAGATATATACCCTCACATCCCAGCCTTTGATTCCATTTCTCATTCTGTACCTCTAGATCATTATTTTGCCTTTGATTTAACAGTGCATATATGGCTCCTATTCTATATCTTTGTCTCATAGCCTCAATTAGCGGAATCTTCATCATACAGTCTAAGCCTCTAATCTTCTTGAATAAAAAATCTTGGACTTGTAAGTATTTATAAAGATCTGACCTTTGTAACTTAAATAATCTCTGTAGATCTTCAAAAGGAAGGAGCTGAGCATTATCATCATAAAAGTCCCCTATTTTCGTAATCCCTTTTTACCTCTATTCTGCCCCTTTTCCTCTACATTCATCGTGGAGAGGGCGCACAGGTCCCTGGGCCCCGACCTCCTCTTGGAGCAACACTGAGGCCTATCATTGCGTGCCTTCTGAACTACAGGGATCGAGATACCATACTCCATCTGGCCAGGGAGATATCCCCTTTAATCTACCAGGGCACCACCATTTTCATTTACCCGGACTTCACCCTGGCGGTGCAGGAGGCAAGGTGAAAATTGGTGGAGGCGAAGGTGCAGCTCAGGAAACACAGGATCAAGTACCGCATGCTCTACCCTGCCAGACTCCGGGTGGTGTCGGATGGCAGACCACGTGTTTTCAAAAACCTGGCTGAGGTACTTGCATTCTGTAAACGACTGGGCTCGGGTGGCCCCTCCTCGACCTGCACCACCCTGGAACACTCACCTCTGGTCGAGAATGTTTCTGTCAGAGATGATCTTTTCAATCCAGGCTAACTGGTCCTGTCCTGATCATATTGCAGGAATTGCTGAACCACCGGACTATCTATTATCTCGTACAGCTATCTGCCTAACGCTGCATGTCCAGCCCCGCTATGCATATTGACTGTCTCGACCCTTACAAAACGCTCATAAGTACTCTTGCTTAGAATAGGCACCAGGCTCCGATGCGTTGCCCGCCCCGAAGATGATTCTGTGTTTTGAATTGTTAACGTTTTGGTTCCTGTTGTGGGCTTTATTGGGATTCGCTAGGACCTCTTCTCCTAGTGTGAGTGGGAGGATATTTTTGAGGGGTTGTTTTCTGGTTGTTATCGCTATATTTGGTTTCTCCTTTGGCTCTTTCTTTCTTCTTCTTTTCTTGACGAGACAGGACTCTGCAGTGGCTATACCACTAGACTTGACCGGGCTGACCCTTTTTATTTCCTTCTTCTTCCAATGGGTACCTCCAGGCAGACTGTGGATATGACTCTCCTTACCTGGAATGTCCAGTGCTTGAATAACCCTCATAAAAGCAAACTGGTATTATCATATATCACCCGGCTGGGCGCCAAAGTCGCATTCCTACAGGAGACAAACTTACCTCCCCAGACATCCCCTGTTTTTTGCTGCATCATGGGGCCCACACCGGTATTTTGAGAGCTATAGCTCTTTCTCCCAGGGAGTCTGCATACTTATGCATAAATCCCTTTCCTTTATGCATCACACCACCGTCACTGATACCCAAGGTCGCTACCTTATGGTGATGGGAACTATGCTGGGAGACAAATTGTCTTTATGAACCTATATGCTCCAAACACGGATGACCCCCTCTTTTTTCAGACCGTGGTGC
Organism: Calotriton arnoldi; assembly: GCA_963921515.1. Classification (NCBI taxonomy): domain Eukaryota; kingdom Metazoa; phylum Chordata; class Amphibia; order Caudata; family Salamandridae; genus Calotriton; species Calotriton arnoldi. Next base: position 394,175 of record CAWUFW010011606.1, on the reverse strand, counting down.
GTCCTCCTGGATAGGTGGCTATTTGAACATCCTTCTTAACCCTACCATGGTTTCCTCCAGTGCCATCCCAAGCACCAAGCTGTGTTCACTGTGCGCACTCCAGGATATGGCACATTCACACGCCCTTAGAGACATCTGGCGTACACGAAATCCTGCGACTCCCAGCTATACTTTTTATTTGGCTCCTCACTCAGCGTGGACCCGACTAGATTACTGGTTCCTATCAGCAGCCAGCTGCCCATGGCTCCAAGACATACTGGTATTACCCCACACATTATCTGATCATGCTCCGGTGCAGCTGTTGCTCACTCTTCCTTACTGCGGTGGCTGAGGGCGTCTCTGGTCCTCCCCCTCGACGGCGCTGTTAGACTCGGTTTTCCACTCCGAACTCTACAAAGCTCTCACAGAATATTTTCAATTGATTGTAGGGTCCGCTAATCAATATGCTATCCTCTCGCATGCATTCAAGGCCTACATTCGTGGAATTTGCATTTCGAAACAGGCGGGAGTGCTGCACGATATCCATGCTAGTTTGATGCACGTAGAGACCGCACTCAAGCACATAGATGAGGAGAACACTGCTCTACCCTTCCCATCCGGTTTACATAAATGCTCTGTTTTGTTAGAAGAATTCCACGACTTAGCTGGAAGGGAAGTCACCCTACTAGGTAAATATACTGCGGCGGGAAAATACGGAAGGTGAGTGCCCTGCTAGAACACTCGCCCATCTCCTAAGCCTTCCTCAGGAAACCGGTCATATCACTGCGCTGGAGCTGGACGACTGCACCCCAGTTACAGCTAATGAGGACATCATCACTAAAATAGTCTCCTACTATCAATTGCTGTACCAATCCCGCCTCCCTCCTGCGTCGGCAGCGAGTCAAACCTATCTGGCGGAAATAGCCATGGTTTGGCTCTCTAGCGGCCAATCTCAGGAAATCGCCAAGGTGATTGACTCCTTAGACAGTTCAAAGTTCAAAAGCCCCTGGCTAGGTGGCCTGACGGGTGCTTTTTATAAAACTCACAAAAACACTCTGATCCCCCATCTGCTGAAGGCATACGCTGAAGCCCTCACCAACAGTATTCTCCCCCCCTCCATGCGAGAAGCAGCAAAATTGATTGCTGGATAAAACTTCCCCATTTTATAGCTGCCTATATAGCCATTATAAAAATTACAATCCTTCCCCGATTTTTGTATTATTTTCTAAATATACCCATACCCCTAACCGACTTCTTTTTTAACACTCTGTAGTCTGCTTCTGAAGTTGGTGTGGGCAGACCGTAGACCCCGGGTTGCTTGCGACAACCTAACTCTCCCATATGACAGCGGCAGCTTCGCAGTCTCCTATTTTTAGCTATATTTCCTGGTAGCCCAGGCCCAATTTGCATATCATTGGTTCCACCTGACGCTCGGCTGCCCTACATTAGGCCGGAACGAGACCTGGCAAATCCCACACACATAAATGTACTCTTACCACAGGGCATTAAGCTTGACCCTACAGATCTTCAAACTCGATCTACTACCTACTGGGCATGGCGGAAACTTAGTGGCACATTGGGCTTCAACTTTTTATACTTCCCTGAACTTCCTCTTATCCTGAATCCATGGATTCCACTCACTACGGAGAAGTTAGTACAGCGCACCCTACACAAGAATAATCTTCAATACTTTGGAGATGTATTCCCCGAGGGGCATGCACTATCCCACAATATAGATGCCGCACACTCTGACACCCCCTTCTTGGACAGGTTTATCCTAAACAGACTCCACAGTGCACTGCGATCCCACATCTCGTCATACTCACTAGCTCCTGATGAATTTACTCCACTCACCCTATTGATACAGGACCCGGATTGGTCACATCTAATCGCTAAGCTTTACCGTTCATGTACAGCTCTCAAACACGCCAGCGTAGATGGAGTTCGGAAACAATGGAAGAAAAATCTAGGACACCCTATCACTGACAAAGATTGGGCCCTTTGCTGCGCACAAATTAAACTTGTCTCCCCCAATCACCAACACAAGCTACTTCATTTCCGTTCCTTACATAGAGCTTATGTGATCTCCAGCTGGCTTGCCCGTATTGACCCCTCTAGATCCACCCTATGCCCTGAATGTCAAGGTCCTAATGAAGATTTCCCACATTTGACTTGGACTTGCCCATTGATAGCCACTTACTGGATGGAAGTATTCCGTATCCTCTCTCAGATGATCTCCTAACCAGTAGAACCATCCCCGTTTACGGCCCTCCTGGGCAATGTCTCCCCTATTCCCATACGATACTGTAGATTCACGGCCATTGAACTCCTTTTGGCCAAAAGGGAGATTGCGCTTCATTGGGGTAACAGCGTGCGTCCTGCGACTAAGGCTTGGCTCCGCAGTTTAGCCTAATGTGACTTAACGAGCGAGGTGTACTCTTCCCTACAACCTCCCACAGCCCGTCCTAAAGATATTTGGCAACCTCTTAGACTATATCTCCTTATTCTGGACTCGGGCTCCCCCTCTTCCACCCCTCAGATGCCTGCTACTGTGCCAACCTCTGACTTTTCTAGTCAGGACACAGATGTGTGATCCTCCATGCATCTCCCCAAAACTCCCTCCTGCTATGGCTCTCCCTCTGCCCTTTTTTAACGCTGTCTGCTCTCTTACCCGTTTCTAACCTTACAAACTGGGATGTATATCACTTATATAGTTTTTAACACAATATTTCAATGTACATTGTGATGTCTGTGCCTCATCAATAGTAACCTCCTCTCTTCTGTATTGTTATCATGAAAACCTTTAAATAAAGTTTTAAAAATAAAAACTTTTGATTTTTTTACAGTGAATTTCTTTTTAAAAAAAAACATTAATGTCTTATTATGATACGTCTGCGGCCAATGGCCCCACAAACTACTACCACACATTTTAAAAACTTTTTTATATGGTCCCGGTGGATCCACATGGTGGGGGTCACACTAACTCTTGTGGAGTCCCGTGGGACCGTAAGCCCCCTAATGGGGACTGCAACATTTTTCTTCATGTTTCAGCTGCTTTTCACATCGCACGTTCCATTCCCAGGGATCAAGCAATTAAAACACGTGTTTTGATGGGATTTTCCCCATGGAAAAAGATATCTATATATTTTGAACTATAATTTCTCTAAAATTGCTGACCAGATTTACACCAAATCACAAAAAGCACGCTTTCTGGATAAATATCTAGCTTTCTGCCACATTTTTTGTAAATCTGTTCAGTTGTTTTTTCTGTTTCGTTGTCTAATTTTTCCTATGGACACACAGGGAAAAACGTTTTTTATGACAGCCCTATTTCTCGGCCTCCTCGGCTGTACTTGACAGATCACCCCAAAACTTATCAGGAAGGAGCTAAAGTGGGCAAACATTTTTTGGAGAGTTTCGTGAACATTCGTCAAGTGGTGCTAAAGTTATTACCAAATCAATAAACGTTCTTCTTATGGAAACTCTGAATGCGTATAACTACACAGCGGTGACTACCACTGTGCAATATTTGCACCTCCTGACGCACTGCTGCTTGGGGGATGAAGTCCACTTCAGTCATGAGGCCCTCAGGTCGCAAGAGGATCTCATCTCCCCACCAGCAGTGCGCTGAGAGGCTCGTTTGCAGAGTGGTAGAAAAAGGGGCGTGGCCTCCGACCACCTCTCAGCAATCCCACTGTGTGGGGCTTACTGGAGGTAACAGGTAGGCTAGTTGGCCCGTAAGGACCTCCAGGAGCGAAGGGGACTTCATCCCCCAACCAAGAGCGTGCCAGGAGGCGCGTTTGCAGAGTAGTAAAGAAAGGGGGCGGGCCTCTGTCAAATTGCCAGCTTTTTTTGTTTTGTTTTAGGAAAGGGGCTGTGTGGCCCCTCTTCCCTTGACCCTTTTGGGCCCCGGGGACCCCATTCACTGGGGTCTCACCTATTTTAATTTTTTTAAGTGCAATAAAACGGGAGAGGGGCCGCACGGTCCCCCTCCTGAGGCACATATATGCCGCAGGGACCCCATCCCCCAGGGCTGGGCCTTTGTGTATATTTTTAAAGGGGAGGGGGGCCCACCTCCCCAGGCCGATTTCAGCCACGGGGACCCCATCCCCTGGGGCCCGCCATTTTTAAATTTAAATTTTTTAAATTTTATGTTTTAAAGAGAGGGGGCCTTCCCCCGGGGCCAGGCCATTCCTTTTACTTTATTTAAAAATTAGTTTCAAGGAAGGAGGGCCACGCAGACTCCCTCCCCAGGCCGATTTCTGCCCGGGGGACCCCATCCCCGGGGCCCGGCCATTCCTTTTTTTTTTTTAAAAGGGAGGGGTGCCAAGTGGCCCCCCTCCCGGGCCATTTTCGGCCCGGGGACCCCATCCCCCGGGGCATAGACATCTCCTTTGGGACCGTGGGGGTGTCTGAAGCCCTCGCGGTCCCGGCTGGCTTCTGCCTCCTGCGGGAGCCAGCATTGCTTTTTACCCCCAGATGCAACTTCCTGAGGGTGAAAAGCAAAGTGCTCGCTTTGAACAAGTGAGAGCAAAGTGCACTCGCTTGTTCAAAGCAAGCACACTGTTTGCTATGTAGCAGTGCTCCTGCCATCCCATAGCAAACAGCAATATCCCAGGGGTGGGCACCCCTGGACATTGCTGGAGCCGGCTCTGGGGGTGGCGGTTGCCAAGGCCATTTATGGCTCCAAGAGGGGGGCCGCGTGGCCCTCCTCCAATTTGGATAGTAGCACAGGGAGGTGGTGGTCCCCGGGGCTGTGTGTGGGGGTTTGAGCCCCCCACACATTATTTTAAACATAGCCCTAGGGAGGTGGTGGTCCCTGGGGCTGCGTGGAGGTGCAGGAGCCCCCCCCACGTATTATAATCTTCATAGCCCCAGGGAGGTGGCGGTCCCCATGGCCTCCGCATCTCATTTTATCATTGCCCCCAGGACCTGGCCCACCCGGGGGCTTAAAGGAAACGAAAGACCGGGAGCCTGTGCTTCATTTTTTTAAATTTTAGGCCGGATTTGCGGATTTACCGCGAATCCTGCTGACATTTTTTTTTAATAAAAAGGTTTTTGGGCCCTGGGGGACCCTCTGAGCAGGCCTAGGGTAGAAACATCCTTACCCCTTTTCTTGTTTTTAGGTCGAGCCTAGGTAGCGCGCATGCGCTGTCTGCAAGACCTGTTGTTATCTCCTCTATCGGCTTTTGGCATGCCCATGAATTGCCATTTGTTCGTTGTTGTGCCATTTAGAAATACGGGGTTTTTATTGGTGCATTGGGTCTGATTCTCCCCCCTTTGCTCGCTTGGGTCACGCCCAGGCGATTTCACTCATTGTTTGCTTGCGTTGGCCATCCCAATACGTCCCCAGTTCCTCCTGGTCATCCTGGTCTGCCATTTTTATTTTGTAGGCTATCAACATTGTTTTAGGCTTTCAGGTCGTTTCAGAGAACAATGCTCTTTTCAGCACCTGCAAAGTGGCAATTTCTGTCCGGTAGCTGTTGAGCTATGCCAATAACTCTAACTCAAAAAAATGCAAGACGTATTGCATTTCTAATGCTTGTTTCACTTTTTTTTTAACCTTTTTGCTTGTGACTCAGTTCAACCGAGTCACAAGATGGCTGCCAACACTTCCTGGTTTGAAGTGTTAGCAGCCAATCAGATTGCAGGCACAAGATCAGGAGCATTCGCAGATCCTCCGCGTCCCCAGTTGTATATCTGAGAAATGTTTAAATTTCTCAGGAACTACTGAATAGATTTACACAATTTGACAAAAAGAGTGCTTTCTGAACCAAGAGCTACCTTTTTTTTTAATAACATATTTTATTGGGTTTTCATGGTACAATCCGGGCCGTGGCCCTAATGTTACACTTTGGAGACAAAATAAATCAAAAGTACCATAATATGCATACATTTGCAAATCCTGCCAAACTTGCAGGTAAAACAACATAAACATAGCGCAGATAGTCCCAGATCCCAGAAGTCCCAAAGAATGTGCCTGAATGTTGGCCCAAACAATGGCATGTTGTACTATGGGTTGTACAATAATCATTGATGTACGGGGGTAATTCTTACCAGGGGTCTTGAGACTGAATGGGAGGTAAGTCTATGCCCCGATATGTCGCCCAGCAGGACCATATTTTCCTGTGTTTCTGGGGGCAGCCTCGGCCTGGAACACCGCAATCTCTGCACCCATACATCGATCCATGTCCTTTCTCCACCCACCTATCGTCGGAGGAGACGTCCCCTTCCACAACTGGGCAATGTCATGCTTAGCGATAGTGAGAGCCAAAAAGAGTAGGTGCTGTTTGTACCGGTTCCCTCCTATCCCATCAGTACTGTGAAGTAGGAATAGCTTCGGGTCAAATGGGAGGTCCCATGATAATACCTTGCCCAGACAAGACGAGACCTTCTTCCAGAACAGCTGCAGTGCAGTACAACTCTAAACTGTGTGCATGAAAGTCCCCTCTTCACACTTACATCGCAGACATAGGGGGGACTGAATAACGCCCATCTTCCAGAGTTGAGATCGCGTGTAATATACACGGTGTATGTACTTAAATTGTATAAGACGGTAGCGTGATGACACTGCAATGCCCTGGGGGCTAGCTAGGGCTTCCGCCCAGTCGTCATCAGTCAGATCTGGTATGTCGTCTTGCCATGCTCCTCGAGTTTTGTGCAGTGTTGTTCAAGTGTGTGTTGTCAATGTTTGATAGATTTGGTGGATTTTATGTGCACCCAGGTCTCCCATTAAAAGGCGGCCCTCAAGGGGGTGAAACTCAGGCAGGGTATCCAGAGAAAGAATCAGGGGGGCCCGTGCATGACGCAACTGGAGGTATTTGTAGAATTGTGTCTTGTGCAGCTGGAATTCCTCCTGTAGTAGTTGGAAGGATTTTAAAGTAGTGCCCTGCATTACGTCTCCCAAAGTAGATATACCCACCAGGTCCCATTTACGGAATCCCATTAGGGCCGTCACTGGGCGCAGGTATGTACCATGCCACAGTGGAGTCGTCTGAGTCAGGCGGCCACACCACCCCATCTGTCTGACCGTATATCTCCAGAGCCGGACCACTGTTCTACTAGCAGGCGGTAGGAAATCTAGTTTCTGTGAACTGTATAGGAGTTGCAGAAGGGGGACGCCCTCCATTGCCGCATGTTCGAGCGCAAACGCTGGTTCGGTTGGGGAACTATACCACCATTCGTTTATTATTAATAAGTGGGAGGCCGCATAATATGCATATACATCTGCAGCTGCGATGTCGCCGCAGTATGCTGATTGTGTACACGTACGCAGCGCCACCCGGATCGTCCCACCATTCCACAGGAATTTATTGTGTACAGCATTGATTTGCGTGAACCAGGTTCGCGGTATATGATAGGGGAAATTCTGCAGCCTGTAAAGAATTCTGGGTAGAGAGACCATTTTGAATATCGCGGAGCGCCCGTATAGTGAAAGTGGAAGGGAGGACCATATAGCTATCTCGTTCCTGAGACTAGCGATAAGCGGGTTGATATTGTGTGCCCACGAAGTCTTTGGGCAGGGCGACATGAAGATGCCTAAATATTTGAAGCCCACGGACGCGTGAGACAACTGCGTTGCCCAGGTTCCACGTCCCTGGTCCCCACACACCGGAAATAACATAGATTTGGAGGGGTTAGTATGAAGCCCAGTAGTCTCTCCGAACACACAGTGGATCTATAGGATTCATGGTCCCGAGATCCATGGGTCAGTCAAGAAGAAAAGAACATCGTCGCAATACAGCGCTATGCGGTCCGATCGTGACTGTGACCATTCTAAGCCCCGGAGTACCGGGTCACTGCGCACCCATGCTGCTAAGGGTTCCACAGCTAGGGTGAATAAAAGCGGGGACAGGGGGCAACCCTGTCTTCTACCGCGGTGGATAGGGAAGGGGGCCGACCGATGCCCCGCTATGCAGACCGAGGCCGTCAGGTTTGTGTAAAGCAAGCAGACATATGCTAGCAAGCGCGGACCAAAATTGATGGCTTCGAGGAGTTGGAAGAGGTACACCCAGTTAACGGAATCAAACGCCTTGTCTATGTTGGCTAGCAATATGGCCGCAGGGCGCCCTGGCTCTGAGGCCGTTGCCATGGCATTGTGAACCCGTCGAACATTATGACGGGTGGCCCGGTGGGGCATAAAGCTGGATTGATCCGGGTGGATCAGATCTTGTACGCAGGTCCGCAGGCGGTCGGCAAGGATCTTGCCCAAAGGTTTGCGCTGGAAATTAATAAGGGAGATAGGGCGGTACAAGGAGGGATCTTCCAGTGGGCGACCTGGCTTGAGAAAGAGGACAATCTCCGCGTGCCGCCAATCTCAGGGCAGTATGCATTGATCGAGGGCATCGTGTATCGCTGCCAGTAGATGTGGGCCTAATGTGTGCATATGTGGTCGAAGGAATTCCATAGGGAATCCATTGGGACGGGGGGCCCGCCCTGGGTGCATAGCGATCAGCGCAGACCTTAGTTCATCTGTTGTAATGGGGGCGTCCAGTTGGTCGCGCACCTGGTCAGTGAGTCTTCGGGGGGGAATATCTCTTAGGAATTCAGCTATCAAAGCCGCTGAAAGCTGCTTGTGACGTGCATATAATGCAAAGAAATAATGTGCAAATTCCCCGGCGACTGCCGCTGGGGATGAATGTAGAGCGCCGTCTGCGCCACGGAGTATGGGACGTTGGTGGGGAACTTATCTACCTGGCATAGTCTATGCAGCATTTTGCTTGATTTGTCCCCCCACTGGTATATCCAATGCTGTGATGCCAGCCAGATTTCTTTGGCTTCGCCCATAAGGTGTTGCTGTATGAGTTGTTGTGTCTGCAGCAGATTGCTTTGGAGGACGGGACTGGGGTCAAGGATGAGTCACGCTGCGATGGCCTCCTGGCGGGACTCCAGGTCGGCCAATTGCGCTGAGCGTTTACGTTTCTCATTCGTGCGGTGACTAATGTCAGCCCCGCGAATTGTGGGCTTTAAGGCTTCCCATAGGATACCCTTGGAAGGGGCAGAGGCCACGTTAGCATCGAGATATTCCGAGACTGCCCTGGTTAACATATCCTGGTAATTGGGGTCCCAAAGGTGCCATGGGAACATGCGCCTCCTAAAGGGGGGTTTGTTAGAGCGGGTGTGGATTTGAGAGTGACCGGGGAATGGTCTGATAGCCCTCTGGGGAGATGGGACACACGGGAGAACCTGTGGATGTAGGTGTGTGGTGTAAAGAAATAGTCCAATCGGGACTGGGAACCATGGACAGCGGACATATATGTGTAGCGCACTTTGGCGGGGTGATATTCACGCCAGATGTCCGACCATCCCAATGTAGTGGCTAGGAGGTTTAGCTTTGATATACCTGCTAGGGGACCACAGTCGGACCCACGCTGTCTGTCTGGCGGTGACATAATGTCATTCCAGTCCCCTCCCAGGAGGGCAAGCCCTCTGGGAGTTCTCCCCATAACCGAGAGATCCTGTCTACAAAGGTATTCCCTAATGGAGGGGGAGCATAGATACTGCCTATGTTAATAAGTTCTCCATGTAATGTGCCTGTTATAATGACGTATCGTCCCCCTGGATCCTCCCAGTGTTTTATATGAACAAAGGGGACGCGGCGGTGTATGAGCATGGCTGTCCCCCGAGATCCCCTGGTGAACCCTGCATGATATATTGTATGAAACCCAAATCTGGCCTGGCAGGGAGTCTTGGTGCCCAGTAGGTGGGTCTCCTACAGAAGCAGGATGTCCGCCTCATATCGCTTAGCCTGGTGCAGAATAGCGCCCCTTTTAATTTTATTAAGGAGCCCCCTGACATTCCAGGATACCACGGTCAGGTCCCCGAGTGGGAAAGCCTATTCCAGTGTCGTCATCCAGCGTCTATATGAGTGCTCTTTGGAACTGATGTATCAAAATCTGAGCGATGTGTCTGCGCATGTGAAAAAACTAAAACCATTCTAACATTAATCCCCATACATACCCCCAACCCCCTTCCCCCGATACTGACATAAACAAGGAGCATCTGTTGCGGTGAAGGAAGCCCCGGGCCCCCAACGGGAGGCATAGAGCGCCTCCGCCAATGGGACCCAACCCACCCGTAAAACATCAACCTGGGGTGAAAATGTCTGGGGTAAGGCAACCACATGGCTGAGTGTCCACGCCAACACAGTGTTCAGTGTGGAGCAGGATATTCTCAGTGCTGAACAGTCAGCACAAAGTGGGAGCAATGGAGGAGGGACAGCCGGTCAGTTTCAGGATGCCTGTTCTGGACTGGAGGAGCGCCGATCTGAGCCAGATCTGTGTCGCCTCTTTAATTTGGTCCTCTTTGATCTGTTCCTCCGCGAACCCCGAGAGGAGTCCGACTCCAGCGGCGGCGGGGTATGTGGCTTTAGGTGGGTCCGTTCATCTGTCCAAACGAAGACAGCCTCCAACGTGTCGAAAAAATGGGACTTGGAATTGAATATGACACGCATCCGGGCAGGGTATAAAAGCATATATTGCATGTTGAGTTCCCGTAGTCTGCATTTTGCTGCTGCAAAGGATTGGCATTGCTGTTGCACCAGGCGGGTGTAATCCTGGAAAATCATTATGGGCCGTGAATCAAACAAGAGTTTGTCCTTGTGCGATCTGGCAAATTGCAATATGGCGTCCCGGTCAGCATAGTTTAATAATTTAGCGATCACTGGTCGTGGGCTTTCTCCAGGGGGTGGCTTCTTCGTCAGCGCCCGGTGAGCTCTCTCAACCACGAAGCAGGTGGATAGCATATCTTCTGGTAAGAGATCTGTTAGCCAATGGGTAATAAAGTGGTTCATGGAAGTGCCTTCACAACCTTCCGGGGAAGCCCACAAAGCGTAGGTTATTACGCCTGGTGCGGCATTCTGCATCTTCCACCCGGGATGCAAGCTCCTGTGACACCACCGTAAGTTTATTGACTTTCTTCTGCAGGGTGTTCATGGTGTCCTTGACGGTTGAGACTCTTGCCTCCGCGATGCGGTCCACCGTCTTTCTGAGGTCCTGGCGCAAGAAGGATACTTCAGATCTCACTGTGCTGATCTTGGTGTCAAGCTTGTCTCTGGCCTCGTTGATCGCAGCCAGTAGTGCTGCGTTGTCCGGTATGGCACCTCCTGTGTCACCTCCGGCGGTGCCCCCCGGTGTCGTAGTATAATGGTCAAGGGTGCTCTGTTTGGTACCTGAGCCCCTGGGTTTGTCCTTGCCCATGATTATAGGCTGGGGGAGGCCGATTCGGGGACCGCAGGAATCCAGCAGCAGAGGGGTACCCTGCCGGGGAGGACCGCGACAGGCCTCAGGAAGTCACACAGGTGCCTCGCTGGTGTCGTTTTGGGAAAGCACCGCAGGCCAGCCCTCTCGGAATCCGGCACACCCTGGGCCACAAGCCGCACCGAGCCTAGCCCGGCCGCCTCCGCAGCCCACGACGACCAGCCAAGTAGGCCCCGTCGTTGGACCAAACTCGCCGGACCACCAGCCCGCAGCGCGCCCCTACCAATATGCCGGATAGGCCCAGCGCCACAGCCGGAGCCTCAAAAGCAGAGCACCCCCTCCGCAGGTAGCAGAGGAGCAAGTGCGGCTGTTATGCTCCCCGAGTCTGGCTCAAGGGCACGATCCTGCCGCTCCACGTCTTACGCCCTCCAGCAATCATCCAGGCTGCCAGCCCGGGCCGGTGAGATGGGGGTGGGGATCCCAGGTGTCAAGGAAAGCAGAAAGCAGCAGCCGCTCCCCGCCTCGGAGCTCCGTCACAGCTGCCAGTCGGGCTCACCACCACCCCACAACACGTATAATGAGAGGGGGGCCCAAGGGCGCCCAGGTCTCTCTGGGTGCAAGGCCTCCCATAGGCCGCACGGAGGCAGGTGTAACACACGACCACTCCTCAGCTGGCGCAGCTTCCCAGGGCCGACACCCCCTCCAAATGATGTCCGGGTCGGGGGATGTCAAACCCCAGAGGTGGATCAGGCCAGGCAGAGGGGCGCACACGCAATCATGGACTCTCCCGGGGGGTCCGGTGGCCGCTACAGGATGGGCTTGCTCCTGCCACAGGCCACCTCGGCTGCCCGGGTTCCCGCCATGGCCCGCAGCACACCACTCTGCACCAGGCATCCACGCTCACCTCTGGGGCCCCGATCTGGTCCCGTGCTCATGCGCCACGCATCTGGTCGGAAACGTAGGAGTCGGGCGATGGCCCCCGGCAGGCCCATGCCCAGGCCACACCTCCATCAGGCTCCGATGTGTGGTGCGTCAGCTGAACATCGCAGCCTCACACCCCATGCCGAAAAATATCACGCCGCAGCTGGCCCAATCGTAGAGTCTGTCGATGTGCTCCACTGAACAGGATTTCGACGGATTAAAGGATGTTATTTGGCGTGGACGCGCGGAGCCCGGTTAGGCTGCATCCGCCATGTTGGCCATCCAAGCCACGCCCCCCAAGAGCTACCTGTTTGACAAATTTGGTGTAATTCCGTTCAGCAGTTCGGGCTGTAGCCATGTCTAAAGTTTCCTATGGACATTAACATGGAGAAAACGTGTTTTGGGACCCTCCATTTTTCTCGGCCCCCGCTTGACGAATCACCCCGAAACATTCAACACAGCAGCTGACCTGACCGCCCCATTAGTTCAGAAAACTTCACGAAGATTCGTCAAACGACGCCAAAGACATTGGCAAATCAAAAAACACTTTTCCTATGGAAACTAGGTCCTAACTATAACTACCTACTGGCAACCTCCAGTAGATAATATATATAAGTTTGTATGTCTGACAATGTAAATACTATTGCATGCATCCAAGGAAATCAACATAGATAGTACTCCTCTTGCTCCCTCTTATAGTACCTCTACAGGGAAAAATAACCAGTTCGAACCCTCTAGTGGAGTAATAATGGCTATCCTGGTCAATACTAGATCTGTAATCAAACATAAGTATGAGTTTGAATGCCTGTTGCAGACATATAACCCTACCGGAAACATGGGCAACAGCCACTTCCGAACCAGACTGGATCACGGCGTTGCCAGCCGGATATGTACTATACAGTATACCCAGAAAGGGACAAAAAGGTGGCGGTATAGCCATTATATACAAGTCTTGGCTTAAAGTTACCTTCGAGGCCACCCTACTGCCGGGGAGGAAGCCATGACTTTTAATATTAAATTGGGCAATACTGTATCCCTCCCCGGGCTACTTCTTTATAGACAACCTGGCCCTAAACCCTACAGACCTTGATGGAATCCTGTCTGGTCTCCCCAACCTTTACGATACTGGGGGATTTTAACTTTCATTTAGAGTGTATCAATAATGCAGACACTTTTACACTATTAGACAATATGGAGGGCTGTCGTCTAACACAGATAGTCAAGGAACACACACACAAGGCTCAGCACACGATGTATGGGATTTTTACTAACAACCCTTCTATCACGGTAAACAAAGTATTGCCTCTAACCTGGACTGATCATATGGCGATCTTCTTCAACCTTCTCGGTCCACCCAATCAATCCCCTCAGTTAAACAACCTACCCCACACTAAAGTAAGAGCCTGGTGCAAAATCAGGAAAGTTGCGTTAATAGAGACACTTGACAATAGTACTCCCGTCCTAGACACGGACACTAACAAGGCGGCTGACAACTATGATAACTGGATCAGGTCTGCAATGAATCAGCTGGCCCCAGAAAGAACAATTAAACAGCGTAGAAACAAACTCTGGTATAACTCAGAGCTTAAAGTTCTAAAATCTAAGTGTAGACGCTCAGAGCGTGCATGGAGGACTGAATATAGCGAGCAAGGTAAAGCTACCTATAAACTTGCACTAACTGAATATAAGGAAGCCATGAAAAGCTCCCAAAAAATCTATTACTCAAGTAAAATTGAGGTGTCAAAAAACTCTTCAAGAGAACTTTTCAAGGCCGTCACCGCCTTGTCCAAACTGCCACAGGAGAATCAATTTGCTCCTGATCAGGAACTCTGTGACAAAACTGACAATTTCTTCCAGTCCAAGGTTCAAACGATATATGATGAACTGGCTGTGAGGATCCCTGCCCCCACCACCTCTTTTTTACAAATAATGGAGGATTTTTCCTCATCTACTAGGAAGGGCCAGTTGACCAGTTTCTCACCTCTGTCTGCGGACAAAATCAATGATCTGCTATTAGCCACAAAATCAGGGTCCGCGACAAATCCCTGTCCCCTCAATATAATTCATCTGGCTTCGGGTAAGATCAGTATCTTACTAACCCCACTTCTAAATAATGTTATTAGAACAGGAATCTTCCCTGCTTCCTGGAAGAGAGTCTGTATTAGACCCATCCTAAAGAAACCCTCCCTAGACGCATCCGAGGTGAAGAACTACCGTCCGATTTCCTGTCTACCCATGGTGGCCAAAATCCTTGAGAAATCCATTAATCAAGACTTAACCGGCTACCTTGAAGCCAATGTTTACCTAGATTCTACTCAACATGGCTTCCATCCGCGCCACTCCACAGAGTCAGCATTAATCATGGCCTCTGAAGAAATCGGCATGCGGATTGATGGGGGGGGGGTAGAGTTGTCCTGGTCCTACTTGACCTATCAGCCACATTTGATACTGTGAATCACACAGTACTCATGCAACGGCTGGAGGCAACAGGAATCAAAGAGGCTGCTCTAACTCTCCTCACCTCATTCCTGACCGCAAGAGAACAGAGCGTGTGCTGGGACAATTTTAAATCCGAGAGTTTTTCTCTCCCCTGTGGAGTCCCCCAAGGCTCAGCTCTATCGCCAACACGCTTCTGGCCAAACTGATTAGGGCCCACGGTTTTTCATTATTGTCATACGCCGACGATACTCAGATTGTAATTTACATCTCCTCAAGCATAGACACAGTGATGGGAAGATTCCACTGGTGTCTTGAGCACATTATGGAATGGATGCATAACAACTTCCTCAAGTTGAACACGGATAAAACGGAGGTCATGGAATATGGAAATGGACCTCCAATCTGGAGTCAATCTTGGTGGCCGGTAGTGGCAGTGGTCTGTCCGGTCCCGGTGACAAAAGTAAGGAACTTGGGGTTTCTCTGTGATGTCCAGTTAAATTTCTCAGGACAGATCAATCTTGTGACCTCATCCTGCTTCTTTTTACTGAAAATATTGCTTAAAATCCTGCCTTTCATTCCACTAGACCTTAGAAAAACTGTAGTATGCGCCCTAATTACTTCTCGTATTGACTACTGTAACACACTTTATTTAGGCATTGACAAGCGTCAACTTTAAAACTGCAATCACTGCAAAATGCTGCAGCTAGAATTCTGCTCAATGTTCCTAAATACCACCATATTTCTGGCAGCATCAGGAAACTCCACTGGCTCCCAGTTAGGCATCACATCCAGTTTAAGGTGTTCTGCCTAGTTCATAAAGCACTTTACGGTGGAGGGCCATTGGATCTACAGAAACCTTTTCAGTGGTATACCCCCCATCGGAATCTTAGATCAGCCAGTAAAGCCTAGGCCCAGGTTCCTAAAATCAACAAAGCAAGATGGAGAGGTAGATGCCTCGCTTATCGAGCTGGAATGAGCTACCGACCCACATTAGGCTTCAACATACCAGACCTCTGTTCAGGAAAATGGTCAAAACCTGGTTATTTCCTACTTAGGAATGTTCCGGTACTTCCTGTGCGTTGTTCACGTTTCTATGCAAACCTTAGCGCCAAGACGCCTCGGCATTCGTGCGCTCTATAAATCCTTTACTTACTTACTTACTGTATGTACATATAGTAAATATTTAGAGAAATATTACTAAGTGTAAAGTCTATATGTGTGTGTATGCATTTATATGTTTAAATGTGTGGTTATGTCTGTATACATGTATTTACACATTTTTTAGTGATTAAAACAAAAAAGAACAAAAACAACCCTTATCACCTTTGCCTGTCCTCCCTCCACTCCTTTCTGACTACTATGGACTCCTAAATATTGTTCCAAATGTTCCCGCCTCCTAATTCATACAACTAACAGGCGCTCAAGTCCAGAATCCTGGACTGGGCTATAGAGCAGTGAGGCAGTGCCCGATGGGCTGGTCTGAAAAGTTAGTGTGTGGGCTGCTTTTTTGGCAGTCTGTGGGTCTGTTGTATGTTCTGATAGCCGTTTTTTACTGTTGATTTTCCTGATTTTAAAATAAACATTAGCTGCAACAAGCTCAAATCCATGCAGTCTTCCATACTTTGCAAAGCATTTATACAGCGTGTCCTTACAAGTTCCAAACTGTTCTAGTTTAGAAATTTGGGCCAATTTTTTAACTTTCTAATTCACTAATGGGACCAGTTTTATTTTGGTGCCCTGGCCCGTTTTCTGTCCCAGTTCGACCCTCCAGATGTACACCACTCCCAATAACCTCACATCTTCCCTCCCACCTCAATTAATCTATCCCTTCTCAAAGCACTAGAATAAATGCTTGTAATAACGAGCACAAACTTAAAAAACTTACCACAGCTACTCTTACAAGGGGAAAGGAAGCACATATTACTAATCTACTGCTTATTTACCTCTAACCTTGGGTTCTGGAGTAGCGGGCTACTCTTCACACAGCAGTTCTATGCCTTGTGAGGGGTAGTATGCACTATGTAAATACAATTTACAATTACAGGTGGCATCTTCAACCAACACAGGCACAACACTCATCCTGCTGTCATACAGATGCCCGTCTTATACTTAATGGAGGTTAAAAGATGGGAGAGCACTGGATGGGACAGTGCAGACTTGGGGAGAGGAAGGACAGCGGGTACTGTGAAAGGTAGCATGAAAGAACTGTGTAGGAAGAGATTGTAGTTCCAGGGAGCATCCAGAGAGCATGCAGATAAACGCACAGGCAATGGGATGCACTATGCAACATTATGCAGACACCCTGCTTTGCAGCATCTACTCTCACCTGAAAGCGGATCTCTCTGTGCCAGTTAGTCTAGGTGCTATCTGCAGTGCAGTGATAATAACGGACCTTCAACACATCCAAATCGACGTGTAGTTCATCAGTCAGCTACCTGGTGAGGAAGCTATCTCTTTTGGCATAGTAGAGGGGCGTCTTGGTTGTGTTTCAGGGGTTGAGATATTTATTCCTCTCTGACCAATTTCAGGATTCATGGAGTACTAGTGTTTATATTACAAAAATGTCTCAGTTAGACTTCAAAGTCAGAGATATTTGGATTGTTAGTAGATGAAAAGTCCTCAAACACAGGTTCAAGAACAGTTCTTGGACCCACATTTAAAAAACGAAGTCCTCCACAACACTCCCGTCATCCTTTTTAGGGCTGAACATTTTATCTTGCAGCTTCAATTACAGGATGCTGGGCATGGTTCCCATCACAAAGCAAAACACAACTTTAGTGTATGGGGTCTGTGAACTCCAACAAGCAAAAGCCCCCTGCATTTGCATTTCAAAGTCCAGGGTGTCAGTTCCGAAACTGAAGATCATAAAACTCAGAACCCATTTGAGTCCCCTTCCATAGACCACAGTCTTGGTACTGAGTTTGAGGACTGTGATGGTCATTCTGGAAGAGTTGAGTCCATAAACACAATTTCGAGAAAGCAGACCTAACACTGGGGCTCATTACGATGGCAGTCGGACGTTCGCGGGTTTGAGACCGGCCGACAAGGAGTCGGCGGTCCCACCTGCCAAATTTTGACCAGACCGCTGTGTAGGCAGTCTGAAACTGCCTTTTCTACTGCAGTTTGTACTGCGGCCCGGAAAAGGTCCACAGTACAAGCGGCAGTAGGCAAAAGGCATTTTTCAAACATCCATATACCGTGTGCCAGGCACCATGTGGTGCCTGGCACACAGGTGCGTGGATGTTTTTGGGGGCACCACATTTGCCTCACTGGCCACTTAGCAGTGTCCACGGGAGACGGTGGCCCTGTTTGGGGCCCCCAAAGGCCCTTTCCGACAGCCTTTTCATGACGGTGGGACCGCCATGAAAAGGCTGTGGGAAATGGACATTGTGATCCTGACGATGATGCATGAGCAGACACCGCCTCTATTCAGGATCACGATTCCGATTGCTGACCCATAGGTATCAGTAGATCCTTGCGGAGGCGGCGGTCCGTCCCCCGACAGACAAGGGTCCGACCGCCTGCATCCTAATGCGGCAGTTGGCCGGAAGAGCTGTTTGTTAGTGGGACCGCCACCGGCAGCCTGTCGGTGGCGGTCCCACCGGCAATGTGATGTGCCCCACTGTTAGCAACAAGGGTGGGACTTTATTGGATGTCCCTACTTTCGTTCAAATACACGGACTTCTTGGCACGTTATAGACTATTTTGATGTTTCATTTGCTGAAAGTTGTTATATCCTTCTACCATATTAAAATGGGACTGTTTCTTAGCAACAGAAGGGACAGTCACAATTTTGTGAAGAGCAGGGCACCTGTGCAGTTCATATAAAGAGATAGTGCTAATTTTAACTTTGAAGAATGGCTGATCCAGCTGACAAGGACGCTCTTGGAACTTCTTCTGAAGCTCAAGAATAGGAAGTTATCTGTACTGGGGAGACAATGGAGAGAGAAAATCCATTGATGGTTCCACTGAGTATACATTTTTGACACATCCCCATAGAGGGAAGAAGCTAAACTCCAGGCAGGTCATATTCAAACTGTGACGGCAAATCTTACATAGGAGAGAGATCTGCACTCTTTTGGCACTTCGAGGATGAGACAGTACCTAAAGTTGCAGAACAAAAGGGAGTTCCACAAGTTCCTGGACAACCCAAAAAATAAACCTGAAACCAGCTACCCAGGAAACAGGGAAAACAGAAAACTTTCCTGAGGAGTTGCTGCAGGAAACTGAAGAACATAATCCAGACCTCCGCATCTTTGCACTTTGCAGCAATGAGTGCAAAAGCAACATCTTGTTTGGGGCAAGGAGTCCCAGGATTCGGAATCAGAAGATGGAAAAGCATTACAAGAAATTCCATCAATATTTTAATTTTTTTTAAAGGTTTGTAACTTGCCGTTTGTTGCCACAGTTGCAAAAGGCCCCACAAAGTACTCCACTACTCCTCCAAAAAGTAACGAAATACAAATTTTTAAAAAGTACGTCATTTTGTAGATGCACACAAGTGTGATGTTTTTTTTTTTTTTTTTTTTTAGCCAAGCTGCAAAGCATTGGGGATACTCTACGGCATGGCTAAGAACCATTGACAGCAAAAAAAACAACCAAGGCGAGAGTATTGGCTTTGCCAGTGCTTGTTTTTGGAAAGGGCTAGAATTCTTTCTGGTCTGTCTTTGCTACAGCAACCCCATGCAAGACTGGCTTATGTTACGTGTCTGTTACAGTCCACTGGATCAGATATGCTCACATGCGCCAAGACAGCAATCATGCATGTCTGTATTGGACATGCAGTCTATAAGTTCAATAATAATATAGCAAAACACTTCACACAGCAGACTATGCTCTTTACGATAGTCAGGTTGGCATGGGCATTTCCTTATTTCTCTTCTTTCGTATCTACTTTGGCATCTGTTACTGGAACTGTTGTCACTCTGAACTTCAGAGTGCCTAATTGACACTGAAAGGAGTATTTCAAAGGGAACGGCACAAGCCATGCATTACTTGTCTCAGACATTCCCCAGTGGGAAAGCAGTGACCGCCTGTAGTACTTTTATTGTGAGTTTGTAATTTTATTGTTTTCCTCAAGAATGTGTGTAATGCTTGGTTGAAGTACCGAGGAGCCTAGACACATTCTTGACATTTCCCACGGCATACTATTGAACATAAGAAGAAAATAAACTCTTGTAGGCATAAAATGCTGAATGTCAACAATGTCGCTTTTTCTTTTACATTTTTCACTCTGCAACAGACCGTGCAAAGTGTCTTATTGGTGCAGATATAATACAGAAATGCTTAATTTTCATGTCTTTGGTATGCTACATCCCTGATCCTGTGGCATGTAGGCATAACAGTAAGACAATACTAACTTTGTCATTTGTGATTGTAAGGAGCTACAGTGGTATAGCAGTGGTGCAGTGGACCCTAATACAAACAAGGAAATTGGGCCCCCACTCCCTTGGTTTAGTAGAAAAACCAACTACTATTTGTGTAAAGTAGGCCCCTTACACAGCTTTGGCCCACACCTGCTGCTATATTGTTAGCCACGCCCTGCAGGACTTATATAGTTACGGTCTTGTATAAACTTCAGCCCTTCAGGAAGGCGTTACTTCCCTTTTGATGCAACATTTGCTCCAACATTTCCTCCCCTTGCAAGATGGTCAGGTGTCTTATGATAATCGTAAAAGCACTACACAAACAAGGAGGGCTTTTATTTCACTGGTTTATAGAAGGTTATAACTGTAGCAACGTTAAATGAAGGTTTTAATAATTCATGAAAAATATTTTTGTTCGGGGATATGATATTGTCTTGGCCTTAAGTCGTATTTATGTAATCTCCCCCTAAAATTTACTCCTTAAAGTCCCAGCTTAGTTTTCCGACTTGTGCTGAAAGATAAGCAGCATTCACTTTTCTGTAAAGCAGAATTACAGATTATCCTGGCTCCATTTTGCACTGGAATGCTGTCCTTCCTTATGTGGTGCTGGTATGTGGTATTGCCTTCTGTGACTAAAGATCAGATGGATTGCCAAATTTTGCACTACATGTAGTTTTGTTTTATGGACTTTTGAGATACCCAGGTAAAGACCGTTTCTGTAGTCAATTCTTCACAAAATTAAGGGTCGTGCAACCAACACCCAACATTTGTGGGAAAGAAAGGACAGATTTTCTTCAAAGGTTTGTGATATAATAAGCCACTATACACCGTTTTGTTGGCCTGATGACTGAATGATAAATTATCATCCAGGTATACTCCCAGATTCTTCATACCTGATCTTGGTAACAGAGGTGAGGCAGGCTCTCTTGGCCAGTAACTGTCTCACCAGATTAACTTGTTTTGGCCAAAGGTCATTAACTCTGTCTTATCAGAGTTCTTAGTTAGTGTGTTGTTATGCTTCCAGATAGATCCTGCTGATGATCATTCCTTGAATTTAAGACTACTCTGCATCTCATCCCTGTCTAGCTTTGTGATGAGCTGAGTGGTGTAAGCATACATTGCAAAGATATTCCCAAGTGATCAAATTAGTTGAAGTAGCAGGGGTCAAATAGATGTTTAAGAGGTCTGATTAAAGACAACTCTTGAGGAGTTGCAGCTGCAACGTCCCACCAGGAGAACTTCTGGACATGGTTAGTATTCACCCTGTCAGCAATAATAATCCAGTCTTGTTGTGTCATATCAGATCTTGATTATGCTTGCAACTAGTATCCACCATAATTTATTTAGTTGGAAATTGGTAATTTAATGTCTGGAGAAGTGCCTCGAGAACCCATGATCAGGGGACATATCACCGATAGACTTGGAAGTAGAACTTCAGTTTTAAGCCCTGAAGTGCCTAGGACAGACTGTTAATCAGACTCTACCCAAATTGTAAATGCTACTAACACTTTCAGTCACTCAGGCTGCTTAACAGAACTCTGGTTTTCCTACTGCTTCATACACACTATTGCATAAAAGCACATTTTTCTCTCTGAAAACGCAATTTTTTGTTAGTCCTTATCCAGAGCATATTTTTTTCCACTCGCATAATGACTCCCAGGAACTGATCTGTAGTCTGTAAATTAGCCCTCTATGTTGTGTGCAGGAAGTGGAATTAGTGGTGAGGTGCTAGCAGAAGCGGCCCATTGCTAAGGGGGGAGGAGCCCTGCACCCCCACCTTTTTTCAAAGCTTGAAGAGTGTTTGTCAGGCTGAGCGAAGGTCAGGCTGATGGGCAGTCTTAATTTTCGAGTCAGGCAGCAAGGCACTGTACATGCGCTAAATGCACAGGTGCCAGGCTGCCCGAGTTGAACTTTGCCCAGCTGAAGATTTCAGAGCCCCCTGGGGAAATGGCAGCCTCAGTCCGGCAAAGCACTGTGCAGTCCTCCCTCCTATGATCAAGGGACGTATCACCAATAGACTTGGAAGTAGAACTTCAGTTTTAATCCCTGAAGTGCCCAGGGCTGACTGTCAATCAGTGATGCCTATTTACAGAGTGGGGTAGGGTCAGGAAATCTTACTGACTACTCTGTGACGATATTTAAAAAAAAAAAAAATGTTGGATGCATGTGAGTATATATGAATGTACGTGTATTTGTTCCTGTGTGCTGTGAATGGGTGTGTGCATGTCATGAGCTCGCGATTGGGGGTATATGTGTGCACACTTGTGAACGGATAGGTATGAATGAGTCTGCATGTAGATGAGTGTATGTGTGTGTGCGTGTGGCCTGTCCCCCTGCTCAGGCACATTAAGGGCTGCCACTGGATCCTAGCATGACCGCCCCCACCCGCAACTGATCCTATGATCTGGGGGAGATTTCTTAGCTTGCTGGCAGGTATGTTTCGGCTGAATGGTAAATGTGGCGGACACATGACACAGCTAGTGCAGCATAGTCAGAGCCTCTCTTTGAGCTCGTGAGTGGCACATGGCACGTTGTAGTTTCTTTCCAAGTGTAGAAGGAGTGGTTTCCCTCTTCTTCTGCCAAAACTCCTCTTCGTGTCTTTGACACCCTAGTGAAATGTGATGATGCTAACAGGAAGTGGCAGAAAAGACTGAGATGCACGTCTCCTGATCCAACACTTCATGGTCTCAGTTTCACTGAAATAGACGACTCCATGACTGGTTGCAAACCACATGTGCAAGGAGAGTGCCTGTGCCACTCACTAGCTTCTTCTCAGTTTGGGGAGGAGGCCATAATCTGTTGGCACAACAAGGCCTCCCCGACCCAAGCAGGCACACATGTCCCACTGTCTGGCTGGGACTGACAAAGAAAGGCCCATCTTTCGACTGAAAAAATGACCTGCTTATTCACATTACAAGTTGATCCCAGCACTGTCTAGAGGACGTAGGTTCCGTCTGCAACCATGTACAAACTGTGTTAGCAACACTGCACGCTTGTCAAGTTCAGCAATGGGTGTTCTCTTGAAGAATGCCTGCATCTTGCAAAAGCTTGTCTCGCTGCCCTGGTCTCATGTTAATGGGAGGAAGGCTACTGTTTGCCCTCCCAATGATGGCACTGCCACATATGCATGCAGCACATCGGCACGTGGCACCACACTGCTGTCCCTCTCTCAGGGATCTGCTGCTCCATGAGGGTGTGATATGTGCCCTTTGCCCTTTAAGGGTGATCTTCGATTCCACCACCCTTCATGCCCTTGCTGAGAACCAAATGTTTCTGTTGCGGAGCATGGCCCTGCGGAGCTAACACCCAACGCCTGCCTGAACATAAGGAACTCCCAGCCTAGTTCATGGAGGGAGTGAGAAGTCAAACACCCACACTCTACTGCCCGAATGGGTACATATGTAGGCACGCTGCTAGGTAGCAAAACAGCCAGCTACTAAAAGATATATATATTATCTACTGGCGGTCGCCAGTAGATAGTTATAGTTAGGACCTATTATCCATAGGAAATCCGCAACATTCTATTTGAAATAACGTTGGCGCCGGTTGACGAATCTTCGCAAAGCTTCCAACTTGTTGGGGCGCTCCGGTCCGCTCCTATCCTGAAAGTCTCGGGGTGATACGTCAAGCGGGGGCCGAGAAAAAGGGGGTCCCAAACGCGTTTTCCCCATTCATTTTTCCATAGGAACCTTTAGTCGCAGCTACAGCCCGAACTGCTGAACGGAATTACACCAAATTTGGCAAAGAGGTAGCCCTTGGTTCAGTGTCGTGCCTTTTGCTTAAATGGTGTAAATCCGTTCAGTAGTTTCTGAGAAAATCACAAGTAAAGTCACATATATATCTATGGCCGAGTAGGGTCCGCGTACCCTGAGCGCACCCTGCGCGCACCGTCCCGATCACGAGCTGCATGCTAATTGGCTGTCAAGTGGCTGTCAACATTCCGAATCAGGAAGTGTTGGCAGCCATTTTGTGCCTCGGTAGAACCGAGGCACAAAAACAAGTGCGCAAAACGCACAAAGGGGGCACGGTAGAAACACCCTGACCCCCTAGGCCTGCTCAGGGGTCCCACAAGGACCCCTGGGCAGAAAAAAGCATTTTTTTTTTTTTTAAATCGGCAGGATGCTCTCAGGGTGCGCGGATCCTGCCGGAAAAAAAAAATCAAGCGCGGTCTCCCGCGCTCGATGTAAATTTGCCCCGGGTGGCCCAAGTCCCGGGGGCATGCGAGGGTGGGTTTATTGTTTATGGGGGCCTCTAAGGCCCCCAAGCCCCGGGACCGCCACCCCTGGGGCTTTATATAAAAATGATGGCGGGAGGGATGTGCGCCCTCCCGCTGCCCCGGGACCGCCACCCCCGGGGCTGTTTTTTTAATTTTAAAAACCTGTGTGGGGGCTCCAGCCCCCACACGCCCGGGACCGCCACCTCCCGGGGCACTAAAGATTTAAATATGGGGGTCCGTTACGGACCCAGAGCCCGGGACCACCACCTCCCGGGGCTTTGAACAAGTTGGGAGGGGGCCGCGTGGCCCCCTCCTGGAGCCAGTGATGGCCCTGGGGACCACCACCCCCAGGGCCGGCTCCTGCAGTGTCCCGGGGTGCCTACCTCCGGGACACTGTAGTTTGCTATGACAGGACGGGAGCATCGCGGCTCCGTCCTGTCATAGCAAACTTGGTTTGCATTTTGAAAGAGAGAGCAGGAAACCTGCTCTCTCTTTCAAAATGCAAACTAACTGCTTTTCCACATGGGGAGCAGCATGTTAGCTGCTCCCCATGTGGAAAGCAATGCCGGCTCCCGCAGGAGGCGGGGAGCCGGCTGGGACTGTGGGGGATTGGGGACCCCCACAGTCTCGAACGAGAGGCCAGGCCCCGGGGATGGGGTCCCCGGGGCCATAAGTGGCCCGGGAGGGGGCCACGCAGCCCCCTCCCCAATTAAAAATAAATAAATAAAAAAATAAAAAAGGGCAAGGCCGGCACCGGGGATGGGGTCCCGGGGCCTTAATGGCCTGAGGAGGGGGCCACGCAGCCCCCTCCAAATATTTTTTTTAAATTTAAAAAGAGGGCATGCCCCGGGGATGGGGTCCCCGGGGCCAATAGAGGCCCAGGGAAGGGGGCCACGCGGCCCCTTTCCATTTTAAAAAAAAAATTTTTTTTAAATGCTCAGGCCCCGGGGATGGGGTCCCCGGGGCCAAAAGTGGCCGAGGAAGGGGGCCACGCAGCCCCCTCCCATAAAAAAAGGAAAAAAAAACGGCATCGTGCCGGAGGCCCGCCCCCTCCCTGCAGCAGTGTGCAAACGCGCCCCCTGGCGCGTTTTAAGAAGGGGAAGTAATTCCCCTTGAATACTGGGGGTCCCTGGGGCCAACTAGCCCACCAGGAACCTCCAGTATGCGCCAGGGGCTGTGTTGCAGAGAGGTGTACAGAGGCCACGCCCCTTTATACACCTCTCTGCAATGCAGCTCTGTGGCGCTTTTGGAGGTACATGGTGGGCTAGTTCGACTCCAGGGACCCTCAGGATTCAAGGGGACTTAATCCCCCAACTTAAAACGCGCCACGGGGCGCGTTTGCACAGTGGTGAAGGGAGGGGCGGGGCTTCAGGTGACATGTGTGCAAACAGGCCCTGTGGCGCATTTTAAGATGGGGAATTAAATCCCCTTCAATCCTGAGGGTTCCTGGGGCCAACTAGCCCACCAGGTACGTCCAGAAGCGCCACAGAGCTGCGTTGCAGAGAGGTGTAAAAGGGGCGTGGCCTCTAAACACCTCTCTGCAACGCAGCTCCCTGGCGCATACTGGAGGTACAGGGTGGGCTAGTTGGACCTCAGGGACCCTCATGATTCAAGGGGACTTAATCCCCCAACTTAAAACGCGCCACGGGGCGTGTTTGCAGACATGTCACCTCAGGCCCCACCCTCTTCCTTCAGCATTGCGCAAATTATCCTCTAAAATCAGCCGAACTACGAATTCCGATTTACTCACCTGTTATCAGGAGAGACCTCAGTGCTGCATCTTTGAGCCCAGTACTGATCCTGAAAAGTAATTTTAACCGTACTTACCAGTAACTTGAATTTCCTTCCATAGGCTAACATTGACTGGTTTCACTTGGAAATTCTTCTAAGTGTGGAGTTTTGGAACTTTAAAATATTCATCTAAAATCAGCCGAACTATGAATTCCGATTTACTCACCTGTTATCAGGAGAGACCTCAGTGCTGCATCTTTTAGCACAGCACTGACCCTGAAAAGTAATTCTAACAGTACTTACCAGTAACTTGTATTTCCTTCCATAGGAATCCATTGTCTGGTTTTCAGCAGAAAAGTTTGTGTCGATTTTCACAAACTACAAATATTCCTTAAAAATCGCCTGTATGACTTAAACGCATTCTTTCAACTATTTACAGGAGATGCACCAGTGCTGGATCCAGGATCCACCACTGAGTAAGAAAAAGTAACGATAACACTACTTACCTGCTAAGTGAATTTCCTCCCATAGGATAACATTGGTGATTCTATGTGAAAAAGTTTCTAAGTGTCAACTTTTAAAATACAATAATGTTCCTTAAAAATCACTACTGTAACCAAAACGCTTTTACTCAACTGTTTACAGGAGATGTCCCAGGACTGAGTCTAGGATTCAGTCCTGTGGTTAGAAAAAGTAATCCATAAAGTAACTAATTGCATTTAACTAGAAATTCCCATTGAGCTCAATGTTGCATTGTGTTTGAAATTGTGTTGCCCATTGCAACAACTGTAACTACTGTACTTAAAAGTCTATTGCCTATTTGCAAAGTATTTAAACTAAAGTAATTGATTGTGAGAAAGTATATTTTGTAATGTAATGTATAATGTAATTACAATGTAATTTAAAAAATAAAATATCTAAAAATAAACAGTTTAAAAAAATGTAGTAAATCAGTATCAAAAAATAAATATAACAATTTATACATTTAAAAATTATCATTTACAAAACCTTTGAAATTCACTGACAAAAACCATAGGTTTCAGACATGTTATAGTTAGGAATTAGCATTTAAAAAACCTTTGAAATTCACTGAAAAAACCATAGGTTTCACGCACGTTATAGTTAGAAATTTGCATTTAAAAAACCTTAGAAATTCACTGAACAAAACCATAGGTTTCAGACACGTTATAGTTAGAAATTAGCAAATTAGCATTTAAAAAACCTTTGAAATTCACTGAAAAAACCATAGGTTTTACGCACGTTATAGTTAGAAATTAGCATTTAAAAAACCTTTGAAATTCACTGAAAAAACCATAGGTTTCACGCACGTTATAGTTAGAAATTAGCATTTAAAAAACCTTTGAAATTCACTGAAAAAACCATAGGTTTTATGGACAGTTATAGTTAGTTGGACATTGCACTCGTACAAAACCCGTGAAATTCCCCGTTATAGTTAGTTAACTATAACTCGCGCCCCGCAATGCACTGCTGATGACGTCACATATTACATCACTCATGACATGGTCAGTGACATCACTGATGACATCACTGATGACATCTCAAATGACATCACTGATGACATCATCTACGTGATAATCTGATGCACCTCCTCACACCTTAATATAACCTTTCATACACCCACTCTAAATTACAGACTGCTATTCGCAAAACCATAGACACTCCAACACCAATAACTACATACCCACTCACTGATTCTTAGGTCTACACACACATCCACTCACTCACCCGTACAGTCACTCATACTTACAGTCACTCAGTACAGGATTATCATATGCACTCATACACCTATATAAACACTCACACACTGCCACTCATCCATAGAGGTACTCACACACCTAGTCAGTCATGCAAAAAATTAATCACACACCCATTTACTCACCTATACAGTTATACAAACACCAGCTCACTTACTCATACAAATACTAGCACATTCTTACGCTCTTATACAATAACTGATACAAGCACACATGCATCCATACAGCCACTCTCACAATCACACACTCTCACTTATAGCCATTTAAATACTCTAACACACATATATACTGCCTTTTACATATGTAGTTACTCGCACATGTACCACTGAGATATACATTCACTCACTAACACACCCATACACACACTCACCCACCCAAGCAGTCCATCACAGATGCACTCTTGAAATCATGCACCCAGTGAATCACCCACTCACACATCTATGTACAGAGTCACACACACCCCACCCACACAAACACTCAGGCAGCCATACAGATACTCTGTGAACCAATCAATAACCCATATAGACATGTAGCTATTCGCAAATCCATGCATCCACTTACACACCAACAAACAGACGGATACGGACATTCACACAGTTTAGTCACTAACCCATGCATTCAGTAAGATACGTTTAATCACTCACTTGTAGAGTCAGTCACGCACGTACTAAATTATCCATTTAGACACTTATACACCCACTCATTCTGCAATACGCCTTTCCCTATATATATTAAACATATTTAAACTTTACAGAAACACACAGTCACTGGATGATGTCATCAGTGATGTCATCAGTGATGTCACTGACCATGTCATGAGTGATGTAATATGTGACGTCATCAGCAGTGCATTGCGGGCGCGAGTTATAGTTAGCTGAACTAACTATAACGGGGAATTTCACGGGTTTTGTACGAGTGCAATGTCCAACTAACTATAACTGTCCATAAAACCTATGGTTTTTTCAGTGAATATATATATATATATATATATATATATATATATATATATATATATATATATATATATATATATATATATATATATATATATATATATATGTAAGTAGAGGTTTACTTAACTGCACATATATGTACCCTGACATTGCTTATTTTCAAGGTATGTATATAAGGAGGTAAGAAAGCACATGTAAGCTGACCTATATACATTTACCTTATTGATATATTTTGGTCATTGATTCTTTTCCTACAATATTTTTGTAATATGATATTTAATATTCCATATTCTGGCATTCAACCCTACAAAGAACAGCCATCATGGAAGCTGCATAAAAAACAAGGGCAGGCCGGCATCAGTTTGTTACGAGCGGAGATGGGGCGGACTGATGATGAGAGGCCAGTGGAAAAGCTCTTTTATGCGAACTGGGCCTTTCTGAAGAGGACGAGCACTTTAAAGTAAGCAGTGTTTTTTGCTCCATAGCCAGCGCATGAAATTCAAAGGGTCAAATGGTGGCAGTCCAGGAGTTACTTAATAAGGAGGGCAGCTGCAATTTAATAGATGTGGCGTTTTTCACTAACTCGCTAGACTTTCTAAGAGAGCACTGCATAAAGATTTCTGGGCAGAGAATTCGAGGCGAACAGCTGAAAGATAGTCATTTATCAGCATTGAAAAATCCTTCAGACAGACTAGATGGTAAAGGCAGCTGTGATTAGAATAGAGGTAAAATGGAAGTTGTATAATAATCAAGTTCGACTGTGAGTCTTTTGACCTTGTTTGTGATTTTGTGTCTAAATGACACTAATAGAATTAATTAATACAAAATCTCTCTAAAATATTAACAAAAGTGATTATGCGGAGTCATTTGAAACTGTGATCTATGATCTGCGGAATTAATTAGTTGCACCTTCCCAAGTTGATCTTTCCTTTAAAGACAGTGATATAAAAAAAAAGCCAATTTGGAGCCGGGTATTTTCTGTAATAGCCTGTGTGTCCATCACTGCATTGTCTCACTAGAGATGGACAAGCCAACAAATTAACAGGAGAGCCAATCCAGAGCCGAGCGAAGGGTCTGGCTGTGCTCTGAGCCTGCGCATGAGCCAAACCCTTACTTTGTGGCATGTGAATCGTGCAACAAACACCATATAAAGACTCTTAACAATTCACAAAAGTGTATTTCTTTGGCATGCAATTTTTTTTTGTAACTTGCTACATCAGATTATATCAATGCACTGAAAGGCATTTATTAAAAGTGACACTTTTTAAACATGAACTTAAAAATATTCACACCCCCCCACAGCAACAACGCCATTACTGAATTAAGAGGCAAGTTAGTTGTCATATGCATCCTATTATGTGGCCTAGATTCTTACAGGGGCAATATTATATTATATTTAAATCAGACACAAAAGAGAATATTGTATAGCACACACTGAACTCAGGTACTTCAAAGTGCTCTCAAATGCAATAATGACGACAAACGAAGCATGGTGAAATAAGTTTTTGCCAAGGATAACACAATTTGGTCAAGTTGGAAAAACTGAATAAATTCCAGGCTTTCTGGTTTCACACTGTGCCACTGGATATATATATTTTTCTTTCTCCTGACTTACATCAAACAATAATGATTTTTTAAGTCTTGGCACACAGTAGCGGCTGGCACGGATCGGGGTGGCGGGGCAGGCAGGGATGAGATAAAAAAAGAAAACGTACCTCCTCGCGCCTCTCCGCATCGTCCCTCGTCATCGTTCCTCTGCTCCAGCCAGAAGAGGAAGCAGCCAGGCTCCCCTGACCAATCACAACGCTGCAATGCAGTGTTATGATTGGTCTGAGAGCCTTGGTTCGGGGCTCAGATGGGGAATGGGGGCCTGGGCATGTTCTCTATGCAGGCTGTAATGCAGCCTGCATGGAGAACATGCAAAGTGCGCATGACTGTTTGGTCAGCCCGAGAGGGCCGGTCAAACATTCATGTGCACTTTACAGAGTGCCACCACTCCTTCCGCTGCTCTGAGAGCAGAGCAGCCGCACCCCGCAAAGAGGCAGGAACAAATAAAATGATAACGTCCAGTTATAATAATTTTATTTTTCCTTCATTTCCACTGCTAAAAGGCACATTAGGTTAGGGACTGGGTGGCAGGCAAAAGTCACATGAAAGCTTGGCTTGTTTTAGGCTCAAGAGTCTAAGAGGACCTCAGGCTAAGCCAGAGAGAGTCATCTGGTTCGAGCTTGGCTCAAACTTTCAGTGGCTCGCCTTTCTCTATGCCTGACTAAAATACATAAACATTTTCAGTGATTCAGCAGGTCTTATCTTTACAGTACTACATGGCATGGTACCTTTGTTTATTCTTGGCCTTACTGAAATGTGCAGGAGCTCAGCTAGTAAAAATGTTATGTAGCAAAAAAGTTTCATGTAGATTGTTTTTATCAGCCACACTGTTGCAGAATTCACATAGGGAATAGGCTCTTCCTTTGAAACAAAAAAACAGAAAGTATGGCAACATCATAAGCCCCAAATGAATTTTTGTTTTGGAAACCTGGTAAAGTAAAAAATATTCCCAAAATTCTGCTAATTCCTACATGTGTGCTTGACACCGGTGGCAGTTTCCTTTATAGTATATCACAGAAAATGAGCCCCTTTGCTGCAAATTACCCTGGTCCCCTGCTGAACTTCACCCTCTACTGCCCTGCTGTACATCAGTAACTCCATACTCCTGACCTACCCAGCACTCAGTGTTCCCCTGATGCGCCAGACCATGGTGCCCTTCACCCTATCACAGTTGTAGCAGTGTTTGGACAAACTGTCGAGTTCAAAAAATCAGAACACAGAAATATTGGAAAAAAATGTTGGGAATCAAAAATATTGTGCTATAGAACATCGTTGCCAATTATATTATTTTTGTTGGTAAATGATATCGTTTTTAGGTCGAGCCTAGAGCCAGCGCGCATGCGCTGCTCTGCGAGACTTCTTGTAGAGGAGTACGGAGTAGAAGCTCCGCCCACTCTCTGCCCATATTTGGCATAGGCTTGTGTCATTGTCCGTCCTAAATGCTGGCTTCTGATTCGTCAATAGGCTCGTTAGTCCCTCCTTAGTACCGCCTCCTCTTAATTTGTCACCTCCCATGGCGACTGGCCCCTTTACTTCGAGTGTTACACAGTGCGTGTTATTTACAGTGAGCACTATTTTCGTTAATTCGGTTCTACTGCACGCACGACGTGCTTTGGTGCCTTCTTTCCCCCGTACCCGTTGTCTGTGCCTTTCACCCCCCGCCCTCCTTCCCATTGTCCGTGCCTTTCACTTCCCCCCTCCCTGCCGTTGTCCGTGCGCGTTGTACGTGCCTTTCACTCCCCCTGCCCTCCCTCCCGTTGTCTGTGCCTTTCCCACCTGTTGTCTGTGGTTGTTGTCCGTGCCTTTCAGCCCCCCGCCCTCCCTCCCGTTGTCCGTGCCTTTCACTCCTCCCCGTTGTCCGTGCCTTTCACTCCCCCGCCTTCCCTCCCGTTGTCTGTGCCTTTCACTCCCCCTCCCGTTGTCCGTGATGCCCCCCCTCCCTCCCGTTGTCCGAGATGCCTCCCATTTGTAATTCAATAGGTTTCGCGTAAATGCCAAACCTATTGCATTACAAATGCTTGTCTTTTCAATTACATACATTGCACCAATGCTAGTGCAATGTTGAACCAGCACTTCTGCACTTCTGGGATGCTGTGTTACACTCGTACTGATGCAGTTTTGTGCTGACATTTGCAGCACATCAACGTGTTAAATACAAATACATTTGCACTGACTAACCAGTGAAAAGACGTCCAAGCGATGGTGCTCAATGGATCTAGCACCAGTGCAATGTATATAACCTAGCGCCTAGGGTCTAGCTTCTGTGCCCTACCATAATCTCCCTTCTGGTGATGGGCGTCACGATCTACGCTGTATGTGGAAGGAGCGAGAGCACCCTGAAGACGTCAACGGTGAAGCATGCAGACGTGGAATTGGAACAGTGCTCGAGAGTGCCTATCGGCAGAGTTTCTAGGTGCTTCGGGGGATGAGAGGATGGCTGCATCAGCGAGCCATGCCTTCTGAGAGCCAGATGTGGTCTAGCCTACCGGGGGACGAGGAGCTTTTCACAACAGATGCTTGTCTCAGTAAGTTGGGGTGGGCTGGGACAGAGTTGGTCAGTGGCTCATGAGTAAATTGCTTCCTGCTGGCATCCTAACTCCAAACAGAGCGTGCTCAACCCTATTTCATCACGAGGTAAATACATTGGGCGATATGAATACCTGTTATTATGGTGCTAAGGAGGTGCCATACTGACCTAGCAAACACTTTATAAAACTTCACCTTTCTTTTGTTGCACAAGAGCACAGAACCGTGTGAGTAGGCCCCGTCACGTGCACCGTGGCAGGCGACGGGTGACCACTTTACAGATCCAGAGTGGCGAGCCTCAAAATCAGAAGTGGATCTCTTCGAGTCTTTGCAAACCCCGTGCCTGCTCACAGCCTGGCAAGCTGCAGAGAAAGTTGGGTGTGGCCTTATATGTGAAATCGTCATAGGTTGCCACTGCTTGTATTGCATTTAATAGAAACCGTCCCTGGCTTCCTTCCTGCACGAGCCGAGGCCAGGCCGGAGGCCGTACCATTCCCCGCCATCTTGTGTGTTAGAGAATGGATTCCATGGCAGTGGAGGCGGGGCTGTCCAGGCCAGGTTTTCAGGGTGACCTCTGATGATGTAAATCAGCACCTGTCCTTCATTTCATATATGCAAATATATCTCGGGGATATCCTGCAAATACGGCACGGATCCGGCTCTCCTGGACTTAGGTTGGACACCCTTGTGCCAGAGTGGTTTGTTTGATGGTGGACTGACAGGTGTTCATGTTATCACTTATTCATGCCTCCACCAATCGCAAGGGCATGACCTCGCACAACGTGCCTGCATCTTCACCGCACGCACCCCTTCATTCTCACCATGAGCACAAAGGTTTTGTAATGTTTAAGAAACTACACAACTTTCAGCATTCGGGCTGAGTTCATTGTCCGACATGAATCTTTTGATTTTTTGTGACTTGTATTTCCTGAACTGCACTTTTCTCAAGAAAGTTAGTTTCTTTTATTTCTAATAAACTATTGAGAATGCTGGAAATCACCTTGTGTGTACACGACAAGACATTTATTTATTTTAATGAAAGGCAAGTAAACTAAAAGAAATCGAGACGGAAAGACTATGGCTGAATGGCTTAAACATAAACCCGTGCACTGATGCTTGCTGCTAAAATATTGAGATATTAGAAAAGCACTGAAAATGTGCATCACTAAAGGGCAAGTTTTTTGCAGAGTAAGCAAATCAACAGGAAAAGAATGTCTTGCCAATAAAAATGCTGATTCACCCTTTGTAGTTAACCAATTCAATAGGTCTTGCATTTGCGAGAGTTTAAGCTGTTGGCATTGTAAATGACAATGCCTGTTATTTATTTGTTTTAAAAACAACACATAAATAAAAGGCCTTGTCATTTACAATGCCAATAGCTCAAACCCTCGTACATGCGCGACCTATTGCATTGTAAATGCTTGTTGAGAATATTGTTGTTTTTAAATATCTTTTTCAGTAATATAGGGCCTCATTACGAGGTCGGTCGGGAAGGCTCCGAACGGCAGTCGGAATCTCCTAAACCGTGTCGTAACCTATGTTTCCGACTGATTCTGAAACATTTCCGACCGACCGATTACGATGGAAAGGTAACCGTTCGGTCAGTCCGAATCGGTTCCGACTGGCATTCAGAGTCTCCGAGTCGGTCGGAGCCGAATCATATAGCTCTACGGACCGCATTTCTGACCAACATATTACAATGTCAGATTCGGACAGCCTTTCCGAATCAGTCCGTCCGACACGGAACGGCTGTAGGAAACTGACTTTGGGGGCCCATAGCAGGCCCCCCTTCACCCTTTGGCCTCCGCTTGGGGCCCATGGGGATACCCATAGGACCCCCTTTAAAACCATACAGAGTGTGGCAGGCACCATGCAAGGTTTTCCGCAACCACCCCATTTTTCAATGGGAGCCTGTGTTGTCGTTCGGAACACAGGCTCCCATTAAAGTCAATGGGAGACTTTCCGAGCAGTGTTAGTGTTAGATTTGGGGGTCTCTAGTTGGCATAGGTAGGTACCTGTGACAAATAGGGACCCTTGCGTCTAGTCAGGGTGAGGGGCTACACTCCTAAAATAACCCCTGCTCACCCCCTTGGTAGCTTGGCACGAGCAGGCAGGCTTATCTCAGAGGAAGTGTGTAAAGCATTTGTGAACACATACAGTAATACAGTGACAACACTACAGATGGACACCATACAGGTTGTATTTATAAAAATAAGTATTTTTATATAGACTTAACACAAGACCAAACGACAAAAATCCACAATACTGTACTCAAAAATAGACTTTAAAATGTTATAAAATAGCTCAGTTCTCTCAAGTTGTAGATGCAACACTTTACTCTCAATGTACCTTGAATGCATAACGCAAAGAAAACAAAAGGGTCGCAGGGAAGGTGATGCATCGGTTCTTACACTCAGGGGAGTGGATGCGTCTGTTCCTTACTGCTGCGCAGGGGAGTTGATGCTCGCTTCCTTACTGTGTGGGAAGGTGATGCGTCGGTTTCTTACTGCTTTCCGGTGCGATGCGACAAGATGGCACCTCGATGCGATACTCTTCTCCGGTGCGATGCGATAAAATGGCGTCTTGGTTGCGATGCGACAACGTTGGTGCGATGCGTGCACGCCCGACGGCCGTGCGGCGACTCGATGATCTTTGGAGCCGCAACAGGCCCTGCGACGTGCTTCTCCGGTGATGCGACGATGTCCTCTGTGGCAGCGTCCCGCTTCTCCGGCGATGCGCCGCGCTTCGGTGATGCGATGATGACAGCGGCAGCGGCGTCTCGCTTCCTCGTCGATGCGATGACAGCGGCTGCGGCGGCGACACGCTTCTCGTTGTTG
Source organism: Calotriton arnoldi (assembly GCA_963921515.1). Taxonomy (NCBI): domain Eukaryota; kingdom Metazoa; phylum Chordata; class Amphibia; order Caudata; family Salamandridae; genus Calotriton; species Calotriton arnoldi. The sequence continues at coordinate 358,626 of CAWUFW010011606.1, read as the reverse complement.
CGTCACGCTTCCAGCTCCCAGCGACACGCAGTCTCTCAGAAGGCCCAGCACAGCAGCAGGCACTTCAATTCCCAGCAAGGGAATTCAGGGGGGAGCTGGTTGGCGAAGTCTTGTATCCCTGAGACTTCAGGCAGGAGGCAAGCTCTAGTTCAAGCCCTTGGAGATTCTTCTTCAAGTTGATAGAAAGCACACTCAGTCCTTTTCTCCTTTCTTTGGCAATGAAGCAACCACTGCAGGCCAACCCCCAAACACACAGCACAGGGGTAGTCTCCTCCTTCAGCTTCCTGGTTCTTCTCCTCAGCAAAGGTTCGTCTTGATTCCCAGAAGTGATCTAATTTCCTAGGGGTCTGGGTCCCCTTTTTATACACCTTTTCTCTTTGTTCTCTGAAGGCAGAGAGGCCTTTGCCTAGTCCAAAACCAGTTCTGGTCAGTCCTGGAGCACTTTGTTGACAAGACTCCGTCTTTCCTTTCACAGTGTAGGCCAGGGACATCAGACACACCACAGGAGGTGGAGCCAGCATTGTGGAGGAGAGGCACAGCCCTATTCAGGTCCATGGTGCAACTCCTCCCTCCTATCTGCATGCAGATCTCTCTATTCAGCCCTGTGCTAACTCACCCTGTCTCCTGGAAGCCCCCAGCCCCTGTCACTCAAACTCCAGACAAGGAATACACAACCTAGCAGAGGCAGGCTTGGATAGTTAGGCAAGAAAATACCTACTTTCTAAAAGTGGTATTTTCAAACACAGAATGTTAAAACCAACTTCACTAAAAGATGTATTTTATCATTCTGAGTTCAGGCATACTAAACTCGAATTTCTACCTGGTTCCCTGAGTCAGTTAGGATTATAAGATGTAATAATCTAACTGCCCATTCTGGCCTATGGGGAACAGGTAGCCTTGCAATAGTGAAAAACTAAAATGGCTGTAATTCACTATTAGGACATGCCACACACACCAGGGCATGTCCTACCTTTTACCTACAATGCACCCTGCCCTTGGGCCTACCTTAGGGGTGACTAATATGTATAAAAGGGAAGGTTTAGGGACTGGCAAGTGGGTACACTTGCCCAGTCAACATGGCAGTACCAGACTGCACACAGGCTCTGCAATGGCAGGCCTGAGATACACTTTACAAGCTGCTCCGGTGGGTGGCACAACCAGTGCTGCAGCCCACCAGCAGCATTTGATTTACAAGCCCTGGGCACACGCAGTGCACTGTACTAGGGTCTGACAGTAAGCCAAACAAGCCAATCATGGAGTCACTAATCCATACATCAATTTACCATAGGGAGCACGTGCACTGTGGCACTGAACAGCAGTGGCACAGTGCCCAAAAGCATCTAAAACCAGCAAAAACATAAGAGGCAACAGCAAAAAATGGTAGGGAGACCCACGCCAATGGTGCCAGGTCTAACACGTGTCTCCTCCAGCTGAAATGTGGGGAGAATTACCCTACCTCCGGGGAGTTCTCATCACTAAGGCGGAAAAATCTGGACAGACCATCAGCATTGGCGTGTTCTGTACCAGGGCGGTGTTCCACCGTGAAGTCCATTCCCTGTAGGGATATGGACCACCTCAACAGCTTTGGATTCTCACCCCTCATCTGCATCAGCCATCTGAGGGGCCTGTGGTCTGTCTGAACCCGGAAGTGAGTCCCAAACAAGTATGGTCTCAACTTCTTCAGTGCCCAGACCACAGCAAATGCCTCACGCTCAATTGCACTCCACCTCTGTTCCCGTGGAAGTAACCTCCTACTGATGAAGGCTACAGGTTGGTCTAGGCCCTCCTCATTAATCTGTGATAGAACAGCCCCCACACCATGCTCTGAAGCGTCTGTTTGCACAATAAACTCTTTTGAGAAGTTGGGTGCCAGGAGCACGGGCGACGTGCACATGGCAGTCTTCAGGGCATCAAAAGCTCTCTGACAGGTGTCAGTCTAAACCACTCTCTTGGGCTGCTTCCTGGAAGTCAGCTCTGTCAAGGGTGCAACAATGCTGCCATACCCCTTGACAAACCTCCTGTAATACCCGGTGAGTCCTAAAAAGGCTCTCACCTCTGTCTGGGTCTTGGGGGTTCCCAAGTCAGGATGGTCTCAATCTTGGGCTGTAGGGGCACCACCTGGCCGCTCCCAACCTGGTGTCCCAAGTACACCACGGAACCCTGCCCGATCTGGCACTTTCTCGCCTTGATCGTGAGGCCTGCTCTCCGCAGCGCCATCAACACTTCCCAGAGGTGGCGCAGATGTTCTTCCCAACTGGCGCTGAACACTGCAATGTCATCCAGGTAGGCGGCACTGAACTCTTCCAGTCCAGCCAACACCTGGTTGACCAACCTCTGAAAGGTGGCAGGGGCATTCTTCATCCCAAAGGGCATAACCCGGAATTGGTAGTGCCCATCTGGTGTGGAGAATGCTGACCTCTCTCTTGCCCCATCAGTCAAGGCGATCTGCCAGTACCCAGACGTTAAGTCAAACGTGCTGAGGTACCGGGCAGCCCCTAACCGATCAATGAGCTCATCAGCTCTGGGGATGGGGTGCGCGTCAGTCCTGGTGACTGAATTGAGCCCTCGGTAGTCCACACAGAACCGCAGTTCTGGTGAGACACCCGGTGCGGCAGCCTTTGGGACCAAGACCACTGGGCTGGCCCAAGGACTGTTAGAGGACTCAATCACCCCCAACGCAAGCATCTTGGAGACCTCCTCCTTGATGCAAGCTCTCACCCTGTCAGTCACCCTGTAAGTTTTGTGCTTGACAGGAGGACTGTCCCCAGTGTCTACATCATGGACGCACCAATCAGTGACACTGGGAATCAGGGAGAACAGGTCAGAAAACTGTCCCAGCAACTGGTGACAGTCATTCTGCTGCTCAGGGGTCAGGGTGGAAGAGATGTTCACTCCATCCACTGACCCATCTTGCTCTGTTGCAGACAGGAGGTCAGGAAGAGGATCAGTCGCCTCCTCCAATCCAGCATCTGTTGCTAGGAGCATGCCCACTTCGGACCTCTCTAAGTGGGGCTTCAGGCGGTTGACATGAAGGACCCGCAAGGGGTTCCTAGGAGACCGCAAGTCCACCAAGTAGGTAACCGGACTCTTGCACTCCACCACCTCAAATGGTCCGGTCCACTTATCCTGGAGCACACAGGGCTCCACTGGGGCCATGACCCACACTTTCTGACCAGGCTGAAGCTCAACCAGAGTGGCATTCTGGTCGTACCACCGCTTCATCTCCTCTTGGCTGGCTTCCAGATTCACCTCAGCAGGTTTTCTGAATCGCCTAGTTTGGTTCCTAAAGGCCAGCATGTAGCTATATACATCCTGGGGAGGTTTCCTGGGAGATTGCTCCCAGCCTTCTTTGACCAAACTCAAAGGTCCTCTCACTGGGTGTCCATAGAGAAGCTCAAAGGGACTGAACCCTAGAGATTTCTGTGGCACCTCACGGTAAGCAAAGAGAAGGCATGGTAAGAGGACGTCCCACTTACGCCTCATGGGTTCCTCAAGACCCATAATCATGCCTTTGAGGGTCCGGTTGAATCTCTCAACCAGCCCATTACCTTGGGGGTGGGAAGGAGTGGTGAACTTGTAGGTTACACCACACTCCTGCCACAGGGACTTCATATACTTGGAAATGAAGTTGGTACCTTGGTCTGACACCACCTCTCTGGGAAACCCCACGCGGGAGAAAATCCCCATCAGTGCGCGTCCCACCACGGGGGCCGTCACTGTCCTGAGAGGGATGGCTTCCGGGTACCGGGTGGCATGGTCCACCAAGACCAGGATGAACCTGTTGCCCATGGCTGTCTTGGGATCCAGAGGCCCCACAATGTCAATGCCCACCCTTTCAAAGGGGGTGCTGACCACAGGGAATGGCTGGAGAGGAGCCTTGCGCTTCCTCCCACTCTTTCCACTTGCCTGGCAAGTCTGACAGGTCCTGCAATGAGTGTCTGAACTCTTGCGCATTTGGGGCCAATAAAAATGGGTGACAAGCCTTTCAAAGGTCTTGTCTTGCCCCAAATGTCCTGCTAAAGGCACATCATGAGCCAGCTCCAGTAGGAAGGCTCTGAAGCGCTGGGGTACCACCAGCACACGGGCTGACCCAGGCTCAGCAACCTTAGGCTCACTATACAGGAGACCATTCTCCCAGTAGATCCAATGTGATCCAGACTGATCACCTGCTGCCTGGTTTGAAGCCTGCTGCCGCAAACCCACAAGAGAAGGGCACTTGTTCTGCTCCTCACAGAACTCTTCCCTAGAGGGACCTCCTTCCTGCTGCCAATGGGTCAGCTCAGGCAGGTCTCCCAGTTCAGCAATCTCTTCCCCGGTAGGCTCCAGGGCATCCCCCTCAGGGTCCGCCTCCTCCTGGGCCGTGGGAATCTCAGGGGCCGGTTTCCCGCGCCCCCTACCTCTTCTCTTTAAGGCAGGCACTTGGGCCATTTTCGCAGGCTCCAGGTCCTCTTGAACACCCTTACTGGCTGCCATAGACCGAGTGGTCACGCAAGCCCACTCAGGCAAACCCAACATCTCTAAATGAGCTCTCCGCTCCACCTTAGCCCAAGGGGAGCTCTCCAAATCGTTACCTAACAGACATTCAACAGGCATGGCTGGCCTCACAGCTACTTGAAGAGTCCCTGAGATCCCCCCCACTCAAAGGGAACCTGTGCCACCTTGCAGTGGCTCTCTGTGTTGTCAGCGGCAACAACTGGGTAAAATGCATTTGGGACTACCTGCTCTTCAGACACCAACTGACAACTGACAGCTGTCACACTGGCTCCGGTGTCTCTAAGAGCTTCCACCCTCTTGCCATTGATGGTCACCCACTGCCTGTATTTTTTAGTGTTATCAGGCAGCTGGGTCCTGGGGACCACCTCACAGTCTCCGAAAGAGACAAGGGACATCTCTGCGGGACCCCACCCACCTTGGGCACCCATCTCCTCCCCCAGGGCTACACTAGCCAACTGCCGGGGTGGTGCACCAGTGGGTGCTGTCTTCCCATACAAGGGACATCTAGCATCATAAGAACAGTGGCCTACTAGACCACACTTAAAACAGGTCTTGGGCCCCTTGTGAACAGGCTTATCTGTCGGGGCCACTGCCTTCTTCTCAGGGGGAGGCTGGGAACCTTTCCCTTGGTTCCCTTGGGGATTACTTTGGGGCCCTTTCTGGAACTCCCTCTGTTTACCCTTGTCCCCCCACTCTTCTGCTGGGGACCCTGCCCACCTTTGGCGAAGTCTCCCACATGACCCTTCTGGACCCGGGTGCTCACCCAGCGGTCCGCCTCCTCAGCAAGCTTCCTAGGGTTAGTCAGCTTGCTATCAATAAGATGCTGGCGTAGCTCTGGAAAACAGTTATTTGACAAGTGCTCCCATGCAAGCAAATCATAGAGCGCCTCAAAATTATCCACTTTGCTACCCTTCACCCAACCATCCAATGCTCTGCAAAAGAAAGACACATATTCCACCCAAGTGGTAGACTCCAGTTTTCTGCAATTTCTAAACCTTTGTCTATATAGCTCTGGGGTCAAACCAAATCTGGACATTAGGGCTCCCTTCATGTGGGTATAGGACATCTGCTCCTCTGTGGGCAAATCCAACAAAGTGTCCCTCCCCTCACTAACAAAGCGGCCCCACAACCCCGCTCCCCAATCCTTCTCAGGGACCCGGTGGGCCAACATTGCAGCTTCATAAGCCCTAAACCACTGACCAATATCCTCATTCTTGTGGAAATCTTTAACTACATCTTTGGGAATGTAGGTTCTTGCTTCTGCATGCACTGGCGGTGTGCTGCCACCAGAGGGAGGAACCTCTAACTTCTTGGCCTTGAGTTCCAATTCCCTCAATCCTCTCTCATGCTCAAAATGCATCCTCTTTTCCTCTAAGGCTAACTTCTTCATTTCTAACTCCATCCCAAGCTCTATTTTCTTGCTCTCTATGTCTTTCTGACCATCCATTTTGAGCCTAGCTAGCTCCAATTTATGCATCCTCTCCCTTGCTCTGTCCTCCAGCTCTCCTGGGGACAACCCTTTGGAAGAAACACTGCTGCCCGCCCCTGAAGGTGCTTTCCCTCCAGTTGGGCCCACTGGCCCCTCAAGTTGCTCATTTAAATCCTCTGCCTCCATTACTGGCTCCTCAGGATGCTCACTGGCATTCCTAGATTCTACCCAGGCCCTCAGCGCCTTCTGGTATTCCTCTTTCCTGGTGAGGCCTTTCACAGAGATTTTAAATTTCTTGCACAAAGCTTTGAGATTAGGCACAGTGTAGGTATCAATTCTCTCTTCTTCCAAAACAATGTCTACAGATACTATGGATGCTGACTTGCTCATGGTAGCAAAAAGACTGGCAGTTCTCAAGAATCAAAAATAGAAAAGAAGTTCCAAGGAAAAATTCTCAAAAAGTATGTGGTCGCGTTATGGTCTGCACTCACTAGTAGTGTACACTAATCACTGTATATGAATCACAAATGCAAGTCCAAATCCTCAACGCTGACCACCAATGTTAGATTTGGGGGTCTCTAGTTGGCATAGGTAGGTACCTGTGACAAATAGGGACCCTTGCGTCTAGTCAGGGTGAGGGGCTACACTCCTAAAATAACCCCTGCTCACCCCCTTGGTAGCTTGGCACGAGCAGGCAGGCTTATCTCAGAGGCAGTGTGTAAAGCATTTGTGAACACATACAGTAATACAGTGACAACACTACAGATGGACACCACACAGGTTGTATTTATAAAAATAAGTATTTTTATATAGACTTAACACAAGACCAAATGACAAAAATCCACAATACTGTACTCAAAAATAGACTTTAAAATGTTATAAAATAGCTCAGTTCTCTCAAGTTGTAGATGCGACACTTTACTCTCAATGTACCTTGAATGCGTAACGCAAAGAAAACAAAAGGGTCGCAGGGAAGGTGATGCGTCGGTTCCTTACACTCAGGGGAGTGGATGCGTCGGTTCCTTACTGCTGCGCAGGGGAGTTGATGCTCGCTTCCTTACTGTGTGGGGAGGTGATGCGTCGGTTTCTTACTGCTTTCCGGTGCGATGCGACAAGATGGCACCTCGATGCGATACTCTTCTCCGGTGCGATGCGACAAAATGGCGTCTTGGTTGCGATGCGACAACGTTGGTGCGATGCGTGCACGCCCGACGGCCGTGCGGCGACTCGATGATCTTTGGAGCCGCGACAGGCCCTGCGACGCGCTTCTCCGGTGATGCGACGATGTCCTCTGTGGCAGCGTCCCGCTTCTCCGGCGATGCGCCGCGCTTCGGCGATGCGATGATGACGGCAGCGGCGTCTCGCTTCCTCGGCGATGCGATGACAGCGGCTGCGGCGGCGACACGCTTCTCGTTGTTGCATCGCGCTTCCAGCTCCCAGCGACACGCAGTCTCTCAGAAGGCCCAGCACAGCAGCAGGCACTTCAATTCCCAGCAAGGGAATTCAGGGGGAGCTGGTTGGTGAAGTCTTGTATCCCTGAGACTTCAGGCAGGAGGCAAGCTCTAGTTCAAGCCCTTGGAGATTCTTCTTCAAGTTGATAGAAAGCACACTCAGTCCTTTTCTCCTTTCTTTGGCAATGAAGCAACCACTGCAGGCCAACCCCCAAACACACAGCACAGGGGTAGTCTCCTCCTTCAGCTTCCTGGTTCTTCTCCTCAGCAAAGGTTCGTCTTGATTCCCAGAAGTGATCTAAAGTTCCTGGGGTCTGGGTCCCCATATTTATACTACCTTTTCTCTTTGTTCTCTGAAGGCAGAGAGGCCTTTGCCTAGTCCAAAACCAGTTCTGGTCAGTCCTGGAGCACTTTGTTGACAAGACTCCTTCTTTCCTTTCACAGTGTAGGCCAGGGACATCAGACACACCACAGGAGGTGGAGCCAGCATTGTGGAGGAGAGGCACAGCCCTATTCAGGTCCCAGGTGCAACTCCTCCCTCCTATCTGCATGCAGATCTCTCTATTCAGCCCTGTGCTGACTCACCCTGTCTCCTGGAAGCCCCCAGCCCCTGTCACTCAAACTCCAGACAAGGAATACACAACCTAGCAGAGGCAGGCTTGGATAGTTAGGCAAGAAAATACCTACTTTCTAAAAGTGGTATTTTCAAACACAGAATGTTAAAACCAACTTCACTAAAAGATGTATTTTATCATTCTGAGTTCAGGCATACTAAACTCGAATTTCTACCTGGTTCCCTGAGTCAGTTAGGATTATAAGATGTAATAATCTAACTGCCCATTCTGGCCTATGGGGAACAGGTAGCCTTGCAATAGTGAAAAACGAAAATGGCTGTAATTCACTATTAGGACATGCCACACACACCAGGGCATGTCCTACCTTTTACCTACAATGCACCCTGCCCTTGGGCCTACCTTAGGGGTGACTAATATGTATAAAAGGGAAGGTTTAGGGACTGGCAAGTGGGTACACTTGCCCAGTCAACATGGCAGTACCAGACTGCACACAGGCTCTGCAATGGCAGGCCTGAGACACACTTTACAAGCTGCTCCGGTGGGTGGCACAACCAGTGCTGCAAGCCCACCAGCAGCATTTGATTTACAAGCCCTGGGCACACGCAGTGCACTGTACTAGGGTCTGACAGTAAGCCAAACAAGCCAATCATGGAGTCACTAATCCATACATCAATTTACCATAGGGAGATCTTGCACTGTGGCACTGAACAGCAGTGGCACAGTGCCCAAAAGCATCTAAAACCAGCAAAAACATAAGAGGCAACAGCAAAAAATGGAAGGGAGACCCACGCCAATGGTGCCAGGTCTAACACGTGTCCCCTCCAGCTGAAATGTGGGGAGAATTACCCTACCTCCGGGGAGTTCTCATCACTAAGGCGGAAAAATCTGGACAGACCATCAGCATTGGCGTGTTCTGTACCAGGGCGGTGTTCCACCGTGAAGTCCATTCCCTGTAGGGATATTGACCACCTCAACAGCTTTGGATTCTCACCCCTAATCTGCATCAGCCATCTGAGGGGCCTGTGGTCTGTCTGAACCCGGAAGTGAGTCCCAAACAAGTATGGTCTCAACTTCTTCAGTGCCCAGACCACAGCAAATGCCTCACGCTCAATTGCACTCCACCTCTGTTCCCGTGGAAGTAACCTCCTACTGATGAAGGCTACAGGTTGGTCTAGGCCCTCCTCATTAATCTGTGATAGAACAGCCCCCACACCATGCTCTGAAGCGTCTGTTTGCACAATAAACTCTTTTGAGAAGTTGGGTGCCAGGAGCACGGGCGCCGTGCACATGGCAGTCTTCAGGGCATCAAAAGCTCTCTGACAGGTGTCAGTCTAAACCACTCTCTTGGGCTGCTTCCTGGAAGTCAGCTCTGTCAAGGGTGCAACAATGCTGCCATACCCCTTGACAAACCTCCTGTAATACCCGGTGAGTCCAAAAAGGCTCTCACCTCTTGCTGGGTCTTGGGGGGTTCCCAAGTCAGGATGGTCTCAATCTTGGGCTGTAGGGGCGCCACCTGGCCGCTCCCAACCTGGTGTCCCAAGTACACCACGGAACCCTGCCCGATCTGGCACTTACTCGCCTTGATCGTGAGGCCTGCTCTCCGCAGCGCCATCAACACTTCCCAGAGGTGGCGCAGATGTTCTTCCCAACTGGCGCTGAACACTGCAATGTCATCCAGGTAGGCGGCGCTGAACTCTTCCAGTCCAGCCAACACCTGGTTGACCAACCTCTGAAAGGTGGCAGGGGCATTCTTCATCCCAAAGGGCATAACCCGGAATTGGTAGTGCCCATCTGGTGTGGAGAATGCTGACCTCTCTCTTGCCCCATCAGTCAAGGCGATCTGCCAGTACCCAGATGTTAAGTCAAACGTGCTGAGGTACCGGGCAGCCCCTAACCGATCAATGAGCTCATCAGCTCTGGGGATGGGGTGCGCGTCAGTCCTGGTGACTGAATTGAGCCCTCGGTAGTCCACACAGAACCGCAGTTCTGGTGAGACACCCGGTGCGGCAGCCTTTGGGACCAAGACCACTGGGCTGGCCCAAGGACTGTTAGAGGACTCAATCACCCCCAACGCAAGCATCTTGGAGACCTCCTCCTTGATGCAAGCTCTCACCCTGTCAGTCACCCTGTAAGTTTTGTGCTTGACAGGAGGACTGTCCCCAGTGTCTACATCATGGATGCACCAATCAGTGACACTGGGAATCAGGGAGAACAGGTCAGAAAACTGTTCCAGCAACTGGTGACAGTCATTCTGCTGCTCAGGGGTCAGGGTGGAAGAGATGTTCACTCCATCCACTGACCCATCTTGCTCTGTTGCAGACAGGAGGTCAGGAAGAGGATCAGTCTCCTCCTCCAATCCAGCATCTGTTGCTAGGAGCATGCCCACTTCGGACCTCTCTAAGTGGGGCTTCAGGCGGTTGACATGCAGGACCCGCAATGGGTTCCTGGGAGACCGCAAGTCCACCAAGTAGGTAACCGGACTCTTGCACTCCACCACCTCAAATGGTCCGGTCCACTTATCCTGGAGCGCACAGGGCTCCACTGGGGCCATGACCCACACTTTCTGACCAGGCTGAAGCTCAACCAGAGTGGCATTCTGGTCGTACCACCGCTTCATCTCCTCCTGGCTGGCTTCCAGATTCGCCTCAGCGAGTTTTCTGAATCGCCTAGTTTGGTTCCTAAAGGCCAGCATGTAGCTATATACATCCTGGGGAGGTTTCCTGGGACATTGCACCCAGCCTTCTTTGACCAAACTCAAAGGTCCTCTCACTGGGTGTCCATAGAGAAGCTCAAAGGGACTGAACCCTAGAGATTTCTGTGGCACCTCACGGTAAGCAAAGAGAAGGCATGGTAAGAGGACATCCCACTTACGCCTCATGGGTTCCTCAAGACCCATAATCATGCCTTTGAGGGTCCGGTTGAATCTCTCAACCAGCCCATTACCTTGGGGGTGGGAAGGAGTGGTGAACTTGTAGGTTACACCACACTCCTGCCACAGGGACTTCATATACTTGGAAATGAAGTTGGTACCTTGGTCTGACACCACCTCTCTGGGAAACCCCACGCGGGAGAAAATCCCCATCAGTGCGCGTCCCACCACGGGGGCCGTCACTGTCCTGAGAGGGATGGCTTCCGGGTACCGGGTGGCATGGTCCACCAAGACCAGGATGAACCTGTTGCCCATGGCTGTCTTGGGATCCAGAGGCCCCACAATGTCAATGCCCACCCTTTCAAAGGGGGTGCTGACCACAGGGAATGGCTGGAGAGGAGCCTTGCGCTTCCTCCCACTCTTTCCACTTGCCTGGCAAGTCTGACAGGTCCTCCAATGAGTGTCTGAACTCTTGCGCATTTGTGGCCAATAAAAATGGGTGACAAGCCTTTCAAAGGTCTTGTCTTGCCCCAAATGTCCTGCTAAAGTCACATCATGAGCCAGCCCCAGTAGGAAGGCTCTGAAGCGCTGGGGTACCACCAGCACACGGGCTGACCCAGGCTCAGCAACCTTAGGCTCACTATACAGGAGACCATTCTCCCAGTAGATCCAATGTGATCCAGACTGATCACCTGCTGCCTGGTTTGCAGCCTGCTGCCGCAAACCCACAAGAGAAGGGCACTTGTTCTGCTCCTCACAGAACTCTTCCCTAGAGGGACCGCCTTCCTGCTGCCAATGGGTCAGCTCAGGCAGGTCTCCCAGTTCAGCAATCTCTTCCCTGGTAGGCTCCAGGGCATCCCCCTCAGGGTCCGCCTCCTCCTCCTGGGCCGTGGGAATCTCAGGGGCCTGTTTCCCGCGCCCCCTACCTCTTCTCTTTAAGGCAGGCACCTGGGCCATTTTCTCAGGCTCCAGGTCCTCTTGAACACCCTTACTGGCTGCCATAGACCGAGTGGTCACGCAAGCCCACTCAGGCAAACCCAACATCTCTAAATGAGCTCTCCGCTCCACCTTAGCCCAAGGGAGCTCTCCAAATCGTTACCTATCAGACATTCAACAGGCATGGCTGGCCTCACAGCTACTTGAAGAGTCCCTGAGACCCCCCACTCAAAGGGAACCTGTGCCACCTTGCAGTGGCTCTCTGTGTTGTCAGCGGCAACAACTGGGTAAAATGCATTTGGGACTACCTGCTCTTCAGACACCAACCGACAACTGACAGCTGTCACACTGGCTCCGGTGTCTCTAAGAGCTTCCACCCTCTTGCCATTGATGGTCACCCACTGCCTGTATTTTTTAGTGTTATCAGGCAGCTGGGTCCTGGGGACCACCTCACAGTCTCCTAAAGAGACAAGGGACATCTCTGCGGGACCCCACCCACCTTGGGCACCCATCTCCTCCCCCAGGGCTACACTAGCCAACTGCCGGGGTGGTGCACCAGTGGGTGCTGTCTTCCCATACAAGGGACATCTAGCATCATAAGAACAGTGGCCTACTAGACCACACTTAAAACAGGTCTTGGGCCCCTTGTGAACAGGCTTATCTGTCGGGGCCAATGCCTTCTTCTCAGGGGGAGGCTGAGAACCTTTCCCTTGGTTCCCTTGGGGATTACTTTGGGGCCCTTTATGGAACTCCCTCTGTTTACCCTTGTCCCCCCACTCTTCTGCTGGGGACCCTGCCCACCTTTGGCGAAGTCTCCCACATGACCCTTCTGGACCCGGGTGCTCACCCAGCGGTCCGCCTCCTCAGCAAGCTTCCTAGGGTTAGTCAGCTTGCTATCAATAAGATGCTGGCGTAGCTCTGGAAAACAGTTATTTGACAAGTGCTCCCATGCAAGCAAATCATAGAGCGCCTCAAAATTATCCACTTTGCTACCCTTCACCCAACCATCCAATGCTCTGCAAAAGAAAGACACATATTCCACCCAAGTGGTAGACTCCAGTTTTCTGCAATTTCTAAACCTTTGTCTATATAGCTCTGGGGTCAAACCAAATCTGGATATTAGGGCTCCCTTCATGTGGGTATAGGACATCTGCTCCTCTGTGGGCAAATCCAACAAAGTGTCCCTCCCCTCACTAACAAAGCGGCCCCACAACCCCGCTCCCCAATCCTTCTCAGGGACCCGGTGGGCCAACATTGCAGCTTCATAAGTCCTAAACCACTGACCAATATCCTCATTCTTGTGGAAATCTTTAACTACATCTTTGGGAATGTAGGTTCTTGCTTCTGCATGCACTGGCGGTGTGCTGCCACCAGAGGGAGGAACCTCTAACTTCTTGGCCTTGAGTTCCAATTCCCTCAATCCTCTCTCATGCTCAAAATGCATCCTCTTTTCCTCTAAGGCTAACTTCTTCATTTCTAACTCCATCCCAAGCTCTATTTTCTTGCTCTCTATGTCTTTCTGACCATCCATTTTCAGCCTAGCTAGCTCCAATTTATGCATCCTCTCCCTTGCTCTGTCCTCCAGCTCTCCTGGGGACAACCCTTTGGAAGAAACACTGCTGCCCGCCCCTGAAGGTGCTTTCCCTTCAGTTGGGCCCACTGGCCCCTCAAGTTGCTCATTTAAATCCTCTGCCTCCATTACTGGCTCCTCAGGATGCTCACTGGCATTCCTAGATTCTACCCAGGCCCTCAGCGCCTTCTGGTATTCCTCTTTCCTGGTGAGGCCTTTCACAGAGATTTTTAATTTCTTGCACAAAGCTTTGAGATTAGGCACAGTGTAGGTATCAATTCTCTCTTCTTCCAAAACAATGTCTACAGATACTATGGATGCTGACTTGCTCATGGTAGCAAAAAGACTGGCAGTTCTCAAGAATCAAAAATAGAAAAGAAGTTCCAAGGAAAAATTCTCAAAAAGTATGTGGTCGCGTTATGGTCTGCACTCACTAGTAGTGTACACCAATCACTGTATATGAATCACAAATGCAAGTCCAAATCCTCACCGCTGACCACCAATGTTAGATTTGGGGGTCTCTAGTTGGCATAGGTAGGTACCTGTGACAAATAGGGACCCTTGCGTCTAGTCAGGGTGAGGGGCTACACTCCTAAAATAACCCCTGCTCACACCCTTGGTAGCTTGGCACGAGCAGGCAGGCTTATCTCAGAGGCAGTGTGTAAAGCATTTGTGAACACATACAGTAATACAGTGACAACACTACAGATGGACACCACACAGGTTGTATTTATAAAAATAAGTATTTTTATATAGACTTAACACAAGACCAAACGACAAAAATCCACAATACTGTACTCAAAAATAGACTTTAAAATGTTATAAAATAGCTCAGTTCTCTCAAGTTGTAGATGCAACACTTTACTCTCAATGTACCTTGAATGCGTAACGCAAAGAAAACAAAAGGGTCGCAGGGAAGGTGATGCGTCGGTTCCTTACACTCAGGGGAGTGGATGCATCGGTTCCTTACTGCTGCGCAGGGGAGTTGATGCTCGCTTCCTTACTGTGTGGGGAGGTGATGCGTCGGTTTCTTACTGCTTTCCGGTGCGATGCGACAAGATGGCACCTCAATGCGATACTCTTCTCCGGTGCGATGCAATAAAATGGCGTCTTGGTTGCGATGCGACAACGTTGGTGCGATGCGTGCACGCCTGACGGCCGTGCGGCGACTCGATGATCTTTGGAGCCGCGACAGGCCCTGCAACGCGCTTCTCCGGTGATGCGACGATGTCCTCTGTGGCAGCGTCCCGCTTCTCCGGCGATGCGCCGCGCTTCGGCGATGCGATGATGACAGCGGCAGCGGCGTCTCGCTTCCTCGGCGATGCGATGACAGTGGCTGCGGCGGCGACACGCTTCTCGTTATTGCGTCGCGCTTCCAGCTCCCAGCGACACGCAGTCTCTCAGAAGGCCCAGCACAGCAGCAGGCACTTCAATTCCCAGCAAGGGAATTCAGGGGGAGCTGGTTGGTGAAGTCTTGTATCCCTGAGACTTCAGGCAGGAGGCAAGCTCTAGTTCAAGCCCTTGGAGATTCTTCTTCAAGTTGATAGAAAGCACACTCAGTCCTTTTCTCCTTTCTTTGGCAATGAAGCAACCACTGCAGGCCAACCCCCAAACACACAGCACAGGGGTAGTCTCCTCCTTCAGCTTCCTGGTTCTTCTCCTCAGCAAAGGTTCGTCTTGATTCCCAGAAGTGATCTAATTTCCTAGGGGTCTGGGTCCCCTTTTTATACACCTTTTCTCTTTGTTCTCTGAAGGCAGAGAGGCCTTTGCCTAGTCCAAAACCAGTTCTGGTCAGTCCTGGAGCACTTTGTTGACAAGACTCCTTCTTTCCTTTCACAGTGTAGGCCAGGGACATCAGACACACCACAGGAGGTGGAGCCAGCATTGTGGAGGAGAGGCACAGCCCTAGTCAGGTTCCAGGTGCAACTCCTCCCTCCTATCTGCATGCAGATCTCTCTATTCAGCCCTGTGCTGACTCACCCTGTCTCCTGGAAGCCCCCAGCCCCTGTCACTTAAACTCCAGACAAGGAATACACAACCTAGCAGAGGCAGGCTTGGATAGTTAGGCAAGAAAATACCTACTTTCTAAAAGTGGTATTTTCAAACACAGAATGTTAAAACCAACTTCACTAAAAGATGTATTTTATCATTCTGAGTTCAGGCATAATAAACTCGAATTTCTACCTGGTTCCCTGAGTCAGTTAGGATTATAAGATGTAATAATCTAACTGCCCATTCTGGCCTATGGGGAACAGGTAGCCTTGCCATAGTGAAAAACGAAAATGGCTGTAATTCACTATTAGGACATGCCACACACACCAGGGCATGTCCTACCTTTTACCTACAATGCACCCTGCCCTTGGGCCTACCTTAGGGGTAACTAATATGTATAAAAGGGAAGGTTTAGGGACTGGCAAGTGGGTACACTTGCCCAGTCAACATGGCAGTACCAGACTGCACACAGGCTCTGCAATGGCAGGCCTGAGACACACTTTACAAGCTGCTCCGGTGGGTGGCACAACCAGTGCTGCAGCCCACCAGCAGCATTTGATTTACAAGCCCTGGGCACACGCAGTGCACTGTACTAGGGTCTGACAGTAAGCCAAACAAGCCAATCATGGAGTCACTAATCCATCCATCAATTTACCATAGGGAGCACTTGCACTGTGGCACTGAACAGCAGTGGCACAGTGCCCAAAAGCATCTAAAACCAGCAAAAACATAAGAGGCAACAGCAAAAAATGGAAGGGAGACCCACGCCAATGGTGCCAGGTCTAACAGTTAGGAACCATCGTAATCGGTCGGTAGGACTTGCCGAACCGGAGTTGGTCGGAACCGATTCCGACAAGGAGTCAGTCGTATTGCTTTCCGACCGACATTGTAATGAGGCTCATAGTTGTAAAAAATATTGTTTTTAAATTATTGTAATGTTTTTAGTTAATATATTAATGTTAGATGTTAGTATTGTTGGTATAGTTATTATTATTATTTTTTAAATGTAGTTTGTTATTTGGTGTGATTTATTTTCTTTAATGTTATTAGCTATTCATAGTGTCATCGCGGCTTATTGGGTTTATAGGAGGATAGAGTGGGAAATTTTTTAAATTAGAAATATGTTTAATTTGTTAATTTCTTTTTCATTGTAAATATTTTTTAATTGATTATTAATTATGTAAAATATTTTGTTTTATATTTTATTTTGAATTTAACACTGAATTGTTTTTTAGTTTTGTTATTAGTAATAAGTTATATTTTAGTATCTTGTTGGATTTGAATAATTGAGTTATAAAAAAATAAACATTGTTCGTTTTTAGTTAATTATTTAATTGGTTGTTAATTATGTAAATAGTTTAATGCTGATTTATTTAAGTTACATTTTACCTATGGGTTGCTGGGTTTGTAGGGGAATAGAGTGAGGAGTTGAGCTAAATGTTTTTAATTTAATGTTACTTTTTTAAATGAAGTTTTATTTGATTATGCAACACAAAAAGGTGATGAACGGAATGCTGAACATTGTCAAATATTCACCCCCAGTCACAGATCTGGGTTTAATCCATCGTTATTTTGCATGCCACGCCATTCCAGTTGAGAAGCAGCCATAAGCAAATCAGCCTTGACCCTGCTCCCTATTGGTGCAGTCCCTGATTTGCCAGGCCAGGTCCTCTCAGGGAGGACCTGGCTTGGCAGTTCGGGCTGGACTGTTTCCATGGGGAGCAGGGTCAAGACTGATTTGCATATGACTGGGTCCAAACTGGGGTGGCATGGTGAGCAAAAGAATGATGGATTTAACCTAGATCTCTTGGCTGGGGGTGAATGTTTGAAATGTTCCCGCACTCCGTCTATCATCTTGTTGTGTTTGCTATGTTCGCCCTAACTGGCCAAGGGTATGCCCAAATGTGGGTCCCTTGCTCACTGTGCCACTGGATTCAAGCTAGCCTGGCTGATGAGGGGTGATACCCCGAAACCGTTCCCAGGATTCTTGTTTCCGGTCCAGGGAGGACCTGGTCTGGCAGTTCAAGCTGGACTGTTCCCGTTGGGAGCATGGTCATGACTGATTTGCATATGACAGGGTCGGCATGGTGAGCAAAAGAGTGATGTATTTATCCCAGATCTCTTGACTGGGGGTGAGTTTTTGAAAAGTTTCACCACTCCGTCCATCATCTTGTTGTGTTTGTTTTATTTGATTATTCATGGTAGCCCCACTTTTGCCCCACTGTTGTGCTGGTCTGACAGCGGGGCAGCAATTCTACTTTCTCGCCACTCTCGCTGCTGGAGAAGAAGCCGGAGGAAAGCCACAACACGCCCCAGCGGGACCACAACTCCCAGCAACCCTAGCGCTTGGAAACGTGCTTATCACAGCATCGCTGGCCCGCGGCACGGGGACCTGCCTGTGCAAAGCCCGGGCCAAGGGCGGGCCCGTTCACGCCCGTCAGAGGCTGGGCTGGGCCCCCCTCTAACATCTGGACTCCGGGATCATTGAATCTTTCCCACTGAGGTACTATGCTCCTATCATTCCTAATTTATATTTATATTTTAAGTCTTATTTAGATCAACAATGGGTAAACACAAGGGCCCTATTGACCACCCGGGGAGTGGAGTAGCTGGAAAACTAGATGCCTTCTTAACGAGGGCTGAGTCTGTTCTCACTCATGAGATCGAATTAACGTAGAGGCGCCTTTCTTTGGAGTCCTTGATCTCCCAGAAGCGTTCCTCCCTTGGGAATCATACTATGGCCAGCACCATGTCAAATTCCCCCTAAACCTTCCCCACAGGTTGCCCGGTACCTGCTCTGGACGTGACTGTTCCTCCTGTGCCTGAGATAGCAACCAGGTCCAAAATAGTAACCAGGGCACAGGGTGCAAAAAGTCAGCCTGATAATAACAAT
Organism: Calotriton arnoldi; assembly: GCA_963921515.1. Classification (NCBI taxonomy): domain Eukaryota; kingdom Metazoa; phylum Chordata; class Amphibia; order Caudata; family Salamandridae; genus Calotriton; species Calotriton arnoldi. The sequence goes on along the minus strand of CAWUFW010011606.1, from coordinate 340,417 downwards.
GAGCCGCCAGCAAAAAGAAGAAGGGGCGGTGGGCTCCAAAAACAAAAGCCTCAGAAAGCCGCCCGAGCTGGTAAAGCAAGAAGAAACAGAGAACTCGGCCCTGGACCAAGCTCTACCTTGAGATCTACTGCCCCTCCTATACTACCACCCCAGGTGAATGAGGATGACATGTGGAAAAGACTGGAGACAGTGATCACTGTACTCCTGAACCCGTTGCTACTTAAGCTAACCGAAATTGAGGAGAGAATTATCAATATTGATGGTGTGGGCACACACAACTTTCTCTCTCCACAATGCTCACGCCCTGCAACGGGTTCTGTACTTCCATCGCAATCGGGGCTAGGGGCTCGATCGAAATCATCAACTGAGGGGCATTTGCCATGTCATGCAAATAATAACATGAATAATTCAGAATTTATAAACTGTTCTCACCAACAATTGTCGCGCCCACAACCCAATGAGGATCTTGTAAGCCCAGGGGAAGATACTACTGTACAACCACATGTCAGAAACAAGCAAACTAGGAATGCTACCAGCATATGGGCAACACTACCTGGGGATGGGGGGAAAGATGTCCCTCTAAGGCAGCAAAGATTCAATCTGGGGCAGCCTGCCACTACATATCAGTCTCTGCATCTCCCACAGGGGTCGTCCCCTCTTGTATTGGTTCTGGGTAATGTCCTGACCTTGAGGGGGGACCAGGCTGAGTCAACATCCCAATTAATGGATAAATCCCTACACTGGCTGACCCGTCACATACCCACTATGGGCAAAGGGGATGCCCCACTGGCAAGCCAAATCATCATGGCCAGAAGGGTAGGGTGGCTGGGTCCGTCTAGGAAATCAATGGAAGGTGACTGTGTGATAATACATTTTAACAATTATCTTGCATCAAGATCTCTCTTAGCCCAACTATACAGAGCCCCTCCCAAGGGCACACAAATTACAGCACTACCCTTGGAGCATTTTTATAGACTCCCTCCCTTCCCGGTTCACGCACAGAGAGGCTATGTAATAGGAGGCCCAATGAGGCCTAGTTTAGAAGGCAACACAGGTGACTTAGGGATATCTCTTGAGAACAGATTTGCCCCACTCTCTGAGTTAGAACTCTGCGATTGACTAAATCCAGCAGCTAATGAGGAGCCACCCACAGTGAATGTTCCATCCCCTGATATTCCAGTTACCGTTAAAGGCACTGAATCTAAGAAGGGGCAAAATAACATACTCAAAATGACATTTTGGAATGTGGCAGGTATCAGTAATAAACTGGGAAATGAACTCTGGCAAAAACTCTGGCAAGATCAAGATGTCTCTTGCTTACAGGAGACATGGGTAACGGAACCTGTTTTTATGAACTGCTACCATTCTTTTCAGACAAGGGAAACCCCGTCAGCCTCAGGGAGAGCCAAAGGGGGCCTTCTAACGCTAATTTCTAATACACTGGCAACGAAAATCAAGAAGTTTGATGCTAGGAGACCCTATTTCCATTTACTCAATCTTGAGTTGGCCAATGAAGGTACTTGGCTTATAATAAATTACTACAATAACAACTTTGGGACAAGTATGTATTTTGTTGTAGATGAGGTAAATAGGGCAATTGATGAGGCCTTATGTGCGGGGAGGAAAGGTGAGGTTTTAACTATAATTTGGATGGGAGACTTTAATATACACCCATGCAAGTAGAGCCAAGAGGGTCTCTGTGGCCTAGAAGATCTGGTGGGAAATCCGATCTACCATTTCTCCCACAGTAAATATGGAAATAGCCTCAACAGGACTCTATTTACCAGAAATATGGTTATAGCTAATATCCAGAAAACTTACTAGGTTCCCCAAAGAAAACCTTCCGCCGAGACACACACGAATCAACGATTGACTTCATAATGGTTTCTAACCTCCTTTATGACAGGGTTAACCACGCAGATGCCCAATTCACGAGTTTTAGCGATCATGCTATTTTAACTTGTGAGATATTCATGACTTCAAGGGAAATGACTAAGCATCAGAAAACAGGTCTTCCCCTACTAGCTAGGAAAAATGGCCATCAGCTAAAGTGGGCCCAAATTGATAAGCACAAGCTGATCCCTGCAATAATAATGTCCACTCAGGGTAACATTAATAGCAGCACTGATCTCCTCTTTTACGGATCTGTTAGAACACATAAAGGTGGCCCTCACTCTGTACAAATCACATAAAAGCACAAAGGGTAAAGGCTGGTTTGATTCACCCTGTTCAAAAACCAGGAAGGCCCTCATTAAAGCCTTGAGAGTTCAACCGAGAAATCCGGCCCTAATTGCCTCACTTCGCACTCAATACAAACTAGCAAGAAGGAAAAGGGAGAGGGTACTGAGGGAGGAGATTTGGGCAAAACTCGAGCATGCAACAACCACGGGCAATAGTAAAGAGTTTTGGGAAATAATTAACACCCTATTTTAAGACGCATAGGGACCCTACTCTACATACTAATGTAGGTGAAGAGGACTGGGTGGAGCACTTTGCAAACATCTTTCCCTCAACCTGTTCCCTGGTCCCACCTCCATCCATTATTTCCTCTTGTACCCAGGACAATCTATCCTTCTCACTAATGGAAGTGAGGAATGGCCTAGTGGCTTGTATTTCTGGGAAGGCCCCGGGTCCTGACGGGGTCCCGATAGACTTCTTTCAGGACAATGAAGATCTGTGGGTCCCCCTATTGACCAACATCTTTAACAACATAGCTATAGTAGGCCCCCCTCCCTCCTGGAAAACTAGTGTAATCGTTCTGATTCACAAAAAGGGAGACAGGGCAAGTCCTAAGAACTACAGGCCAATTTCACTTATAGATACAACAGCTAAACTCATGGGCCGTCTTCTCCTTTCCAGGCTGGAGGTTTGGGCGCAAGACAGGAAAATAATAATGCAGCCCCAGTAGGGGTTCCAGCGGGGAAAAGGCACCGTAGATCAGTGTCTAAACCTTTCACTAATCATGGACAAATATACCAGAGCGAAGGGTGGGAAAATCTACCTTGCCTTTATGGACCTCTCAGCAGCATTTAACTGCGTGTCCCACTCCAAGCTCTGGTATATAATGGAAGAGATGGGGATCGAACTGCCCATAATTGATTTTATTCGCCAATTATACACGGATGCCTCCGCATCGGTGCGCTATGGAAAAAATGGGGAATGCACCCGCCCATTTAAAATCTTAGGGGGGTAAGGCAGGGTTGCATCCTCGCCCCGTTCCATTTTTCCATCTATACGAATGGTGTAGAAAAAGCTATCGTGGGCGCAACCCCGGATCTCCCTGTCGCCGATTCCCATCAGTTGCCAATTTTGGCCTACGCCGACGATGCTGTCCTGATCGCCAGAACGGGGGTAGGGCTCCAATTTCTCATATCAGCCTATGTGGCTTTTATGGACTCTTTGGACCTGAAAGTCAACCAGACGAAGTAATTTGTAATTATAGCAGGGGGTGGAGAACAAGATAAAACCCCGCACCTCCGCATGGACTCAGGGAAAATCAAGGTGGTTGAGTCCTTCCCTTATTTAGGAGTATTATTTGATCAAAAACAAACGTGGTCAGGCTTGGTAGAAGGAAGGGCTATGGGAATGGAGAGGAGCCTGACAGCGATAAAAACTTTTTCGAATAGAATGGGCGCAAAACCACTAGCCCCTGTTAAACATATCTATCATGCCAAAACTAAGTCTGCGGCAACTTATGGGGCAGGCGTCTGGGGTATGGCACCTGTTGACTCACTCAGACCATTGAGAACAGATTCTTCAAGTCCTTGGTTTCCCTCCTGCAATCTCACTCAAATGATATATTACACACAGAAATGGGTTTACCCTATATCACATACACAATCAGACTGGCCCCGATCCTGCTGTGGCTCTCCACATGGCCCAGGGATACGGTGACCCTAACTCAAAATATAATAAGCGACTGCATAAAAATGGAGAACTACCGGAGGATCAGATGGTTAAATTACGTAGAACTGGAGCCGACTGCTATGGGGCTGAAAGAATTATTTAAGTATCCAGCAATCTGCAGAAAGATGTCAATGCAGAGGTTGACTGACATATTCATGCTGAGGGCCCAGTACACCCGAAGGGAGAAGAACTATAATAAACAGTCGGTCCTGGCTCCTGAATTAACTCCACCCACGTTAGATGGAGGATACTTTTATCTAGTGGATATCTCTACCCCAACACAAATTCATACTATTGAGATTCCGCCTGAATTTGATTCCTCTGATGTTAAGGTTTCCAGGGAAAAGGTTTAGGCACTCAGAACTGACCCTGTGTCCCTGTGATAAGCAATCCACCCAAACTGATCTTCATTTATTATTTTTCTGTGGTTTTTATCAGAGGGAAAGAAAGGAATACATTGTACCAATCTTAAAGAAATATAATTTTAAACAATGTAGGGTTGCACTATGATTCCTAAAATCACTGCCTGACCCTTTAGTCTGCTTTTCGGTAGCGACATTTCTGTGGGCATGTATGAAAAAAAGGAAATTTCTGGGTTTATAATTGGACATGGTGTTCTTTTTTATTTCCACTTTGCCATATCTTAATATTAGATAATCTGTATTTTAGCTCATATTTTAAGTCGCCGTTTGTGCATGTATACTCGGATTTTTATAATGAACAATCTGTTTTTAATTGGGGTCTTCTTAAAACATATGAATTGTGACTGGACTCTAACTGTTCTAATATCTTACATTTCCTTGATTTTATGTACCTTTATGATCTTAATTGCTAAAGATGGAATAAAGTTTCTAAAGTAAAGTAAAGATTATTCATTATGTATATTACATAATTTATTAACATTTAATTGTAAAGTTTTTTTCATTTTATTATATATTTTAGTGTTCATATGTTTATTAAACATGTATTTTTTTAATGTTGTGTAGTTTTTAGGTCAGCAGGTTTCTACGAAAATACAATTATATTGCATTTTCATATAATTGATATTTATATGTAATTTATTAGTGGATAGTTATGTATAATGTTTTTATATTTATTTTTTATTTTTGAAAATTATTGAATTGTAAGTGTGAAATATTGTTTTTGAAGTGATATTTTTTACTTAAATGTAAGTTTTTGTATGTATTAATTGAAGTAAAATAAATAAGTTATGAGTTCATAAGTGAACTTTTTTTTGTAGTTACTGAAGTCAAAATTATATGTATTTTTTTGTAACTTATATTTTATCTTTTTTTATAAATATACACATTTATTTCTGTATACTGTAATATAAAAATGTTTTGTATTAAATGTTCAAATTGTTTTACTAAATAAATAGGATTTGTATACATGTATGTAATTGTTTTTAAGTCAAACACTTTCCCTGCTGTTGTTTAGACTGGAGTAGGAATAGTAAATCTATTCTCTCTAAAGTATAATGCTTTCCCTGCCTTTGCTTAGATTGGAGTGGAAATAGTAAATCTCCTCTGAAGTCTGACACTTTCCATTCCGCTGCTTACACTGGAGTAGGAATAATAAATCTAACCACTCCGAAGTCCAACACCTTCCCTACAATTGTGTAGACTGGAGTGGGAATATAAATCTAAACCCTCCGAAGTCCCACACTTTCCCTACTGTTGTTTAGAGTGGAGAGGGAATAGTAATTCTAACTCTGTCAAAGTTCAACAATTTCACTACTGTTGCTTAGACTGGAATAGGAATGTACATCTAAACTCTCTGAAGTCCAGCACTTTAACTACTGTTGCTTAGATTGGAGTGGGGATAGTAAATGTAACCCCTCCGAAGTCCAACACTTTCCCGACTGTTGCATAAACTGGAGTGAGAATAGTACATCTAATATTTCCAGAGTCCAACACTTTTCCTTATATTGGTTAATACATTTTATATTATTATTTGTTTATTTTTCAAATCTTATATTATTTGTTTTTATTTTTACATTTTTTAAATGGTTATAGTATTTTTAGTAAATGTGTTTTTGGGGGATTTAAAGTTTTAGTATTTTTTACATTGGATAATTTAATATATTTTGTTATTGAATTGTTTATATTTTTAATGTCGTATTTTTATTTGTGTATGTACTTTTTGTATGGATATATACATATATATTAATATATATTTTTTTATAGTAGTACATTTAAAATAAAAAATAGAAGTAATAGAATGTAAAAAAGTGTTCTTATGAATTGTTGCACTCTATGGGCCTGATTCACAGAACTAACTTACGTCAAAATCCTAAACTTACAACAATTTTGGTATTCACAGAATGAACTTACACATTTGGGTATTCACAGAGAATGAACTTACACATTTGGGTATTCACAGAATGAACTTACACATTTGGGTATTCACAGAATGAACTTTCAACAATTTTGGTATTCACAGAATGAACTTACACATTTGGGTATTCACAGAATGAACTTACAACAATTTTGGTATTCACAGAATGAACTTACACATTTGGGTATTCACAGAATGAACTTACAACAATTTTGGTATTCACAGAATGAACTTACTCATCCTAAATTTATGTCCGCCACTGGGCCGGAAATTCCGGCCCGAGTGCGGACATAAGGTTAGGATGAGTAAGTTCATTCTGTGAATACCCAAATGTGTAAGTTCATTCTGTGAATACCCAAATGTGTAAGTTCATTCTGTGAATACCAAAATTGGTGTAAGTTCATTCTGTGAATACCCAAATGTGTAAGTTCATTCTGTGAATACCAAAATTGTTGTAAGTTCATTCTGTGAATACCCAAATGTGTAAGTTCATTCTGTGAATACCAAAATTGTTGTAAGTTTAGGATTTTGACGTAAGTTAGTTCTGTGAATCAGGCCCTATGTATATATTTATATACAGAAATGTATTTATATTTAGTATTACTTTTTAGTGGAATTTAATACACATTATATTAATAATATACATTTTAATATTACCATTTACTACTTTGAACTGTATATATATATTTATATATATATATAAATATGTCAAATCTGATATTTTTGTATGTTTTTGAATGCTTTTACTGTACACAATATTTTTCTTTCGATATTTTAGTATTTACCATTATAAGTATAGGAGCACAATATTGTAGTAAACAATATTTTGAGACAATGGACATCATTATGCCGGATGGTCGGAACGTCGACCACTATTGCAGCAGTCAGGAGACCACCGGCATGCATGTGAGCGGTCCGACTGCCGCATTATCATGCGACCCCGGGTTGGCGGTCGGAAACACTGCTGGGCATGCTGCGGCCTTGTAAAAGGGCCACAGCACATGCCTCCACACAGTGCATGAAGGTGTATGGGGCACTACATATGCCCCCTCGGCCACTTTTCAGTGGTCCATAATGTACATGGGCTCTGTTTGGGTCCCCCATATCCATTTCCGACAATATTTTTATGGCGGTGTTTCTGCCATGAAAAGGCTGCCAGAAAGGGATTTTGTAATCCCGACGACAGTGCCTGCCTCGGCACCTCCACCATTCTGGGACGCAGCTCCGACCGCCACCCCGTCGGGATCTCTGATCCTGGCAGAGGCGGCAGTCTTGCGTCATGCAGAAGTGGGTCCGACCACCAGCATCGTAATGCGGTGGTCATACTGGAGAGATGTCGGTGGTCGCACCGCCACCGATGGTCTGTCGGTGACCCTACCGCCCAACATCCAAATCAGGCCCGATATTTTTGTCAACGATATTGTTTACCACGATATTGTGCCATTGAACCATTGTAGCAGTTCATCTTATGCACCCTGCAGCATACTGTCCTAAACTGCACAACACCCAGTGCTTCCCTAATAACCAACGCACAGGGCTCCCTAGATTGTTCAGAACAAGCAACAGTCTCTTGAGGTCCATCTCTCAGTGCACCCCCAGAGACTCACCACCCAGTGCTCCTCAGAGGCTCACCACCCAGTGATCCCCAGAGGCCCACCTCCAAGTTTTCATGCTTCATACTGCTAAGTGCATCCTTGAGACACACTATCCAATGCACTTCTTGGGCATATCGCCCAGTTCTCCCCAGAGGCCTGTAACCAAGTGGACCCCGATTCATATCACCCAGTGCGCCCAGAATTCAGTAGGCAACTTTCCCTAGAGGCTCAACACCCAGTGATCCCAAGAGCCATGCATATGTGCCTGTACACATGTTTACCTATGTGCATGGGTAATTACGTGTCTGTGATTGGGTGTCTTCATGTATATTGGTTTGTGTGCATATCTTGATGCACTATAATAGAGAGCCAGAACTATGGCTTTGGCATTGCTGATAGGATTCAGATATTAGTCTGCCTCGTGTGCAGGCCATCTCCATGGATGATTGGTCTTTTGCAGAAACAGCATGCTAACGGAGGGAACAACATAGCGTAGAAAGAGATGGGCTTTTGTACGTCTGTGACAAAATGAACAAAAACTGACTAAAACATACATTTTATATAAAGAGTGCAGTATTTATTTTTGAATCTGGATGTGTATGACTTCTACTTGTAGCACTAAAATCAGCATTAAAAGTATAATTAACCTGGATTGTGTGTGTGTATATATATATATATATATATATATATATATATATATATATATATATATATATATATAATACAAAAAGAGTTGCCTCTAGGTGGGATGCACTCCCAGGTGGAAATTACGCCAAAGCAAGGGCACACGCCATGAACAAAGTCCTTTTCTGGTATCCTGCCAGACGCGTTTCGAGCCAACGCCCTCTTCAGTGGCAGACCATGTGACGTGCCGGCGTGCGGCAACCACCAGTAAATCCCCGTAATAATTATGCTCAGGTGAACCACCTGAAGCAATGCTGGTGGTTGCCGCACGCCGTCACGTCACATGGTCTGCCACTGAAGAGGGCGTTGGCCCGAAACGCGTCTGGCAGGAATTTTTTGTTAGTTTTGAGGGGTACATTTTTTATATGTTTAATTGTTTTGAAAGCAGCACAGGCTCTTTAGGATATACATTTTAATCCCATAGAATGCACAGTAAAGGAATTTCAGTTTTAGTTCCTTTGAGTTTTAGTTTATTTTGACATATTCAGTTTTCCACAGGTTTGAGACATTCCTGACTTGAAGGCATTGTCACTTAAGGATTTCTGTTTTCATTCAGTCAAATCTGGGTGTCATCAGTATACTTGTCAAGTAAAATCACCAATGATCGTAATTATTCTGTGTCCTAGCCTTCCCTGTCACTGTCCTTATAAAGTGAGGATTGCCTTGACAAACAGAATCCACTTACTCGATCCTTGAAAATCACATTTTTACCAAATACACCTAGGTTCTTATATACAAAGCCCTGTTAGTAAAAAGAAGGTGCAAATTGCACACTTAGAGGTTTGTCAGCAGGGCTACATTTTGCAGTGTGACTGATGCAGTAATAAGTTATATTGTCAAACGTATATTCTCAGGAGGTTGCTAAACCTCCTGGTTCATAAATATTAATGAATCAAGAGGCCTCAAATCCCTGCAGATTAGCTCAAACTATGGGGTGGAGGTTTGCAAGGAACAGTAGAACTATCCTTTCATTGCTCCCTCTGCCTGGAAGCATTGATTTAACAGCAGGTTGTGGCGTTGCTTTAAAAAAAAAAAATCCATGGAGGGAACTTGCTATGGGGAGCATGCATTCTGGAGCTTCCCCTGGACCGTTGTTTACTACTCCTAAGGTTACCCATAACAAATCTCAGAGGGTAGTCTTTCATTTGTGTATCAGTTCCTACTCCAAATTGATGCAACCTCCAACCATATGCATTTGTGACTCAGCAACAAATGTGGGCCACTTTTTTCATGACCCCCTGCTATTCAGGAAGGGTCTCAAAAAAATTTTGCACGCCTGAAAGGCTTCTCATTGCAGCAAAATTGTGTTTGTGCAATGCTGCAAGGTAATTTGAATTTACAGAGCCTATGATTGTGTAATTAGCAGACTTTTTGACTGCAAAATACCTCTGTATATCTGGCTCCTAGTCCCTAACTCAGGTTCCTTCCCATAAAGGGAGCTAGAAATTGGAACCATCAGCATAGCACATTTTTAAGTATTAAGCAACCCACCACTCTGGGAGTTACCCACAAAGGGGCTCCACCTTCTTGTCCATCTTCAGTGTCCGGGTCTTTACAAAGCAAGAATGTACCAAGGTGGGACACCAACCTCAGTTATGGTGTAAAACAAAACAAAGGTGACTTGGGTAACAATACTTTGTGACAGACACAAAAGAAAAGGAAAAAGAAAATAACGGAATAGGCTACACAGGCCCTTACATGAGAAGCAAAGAAGCCATGAGGCCACCAAGCACCTTCAACCCACAATTAGACAGTAAGGTGTACAGATGCAGCCAAGATGCCATGAAGTAAAACTTTACCCTGAAAAAACCCTCAAAAGCAGCTCACGTTCAGCAGAATGACCCAGAAACGGACTAGAGTGAACAGACACCAAACTCCCTATATACCAGCCAAACAGCCAAACAGGCACATAGCGGCGTGCCTCAGATCTGTGATAGCACGATCAAAAAAGAAAAAGTGGAACCGACTAACCAATAAGCATCAGATCCAGGAAAGAATTGTGTGAGGGCTCTGCATATGGTGTGTATGTGGACCTTCAACGTGGGCAAGCAAAGATCTTGAAAAAAACAGGTAGAATAAAAAACCTGTGCAAAATAAAAAAACATGGGGGCCTATTAGCAATAACCGGCGATAATTATCGCTAAGCGCAGTTAGCGCTAGGATAATTATCGCCAGCTATCGCAGGTTTCTATCGCGGAGATAGCGTGCTATCAGCAACGCTTATCTCCAAAGCGATAGAAACCCTGGAGAACAGTGTGAATATCGCTTGAAAACAAGCGATTTTCACACTGTGACCAGTGTTAGCTTGGCGATAGGGCGAGGGGGATTTAGCCATGTAATCCACCTCCCATTGGATTACATGGCTAAGTCAGGTCTGGACCAGGCGTTAACAAACCAGCGCTAAACGTGTTTAGCGCTGGTACGTTAATCACCTCCCCTGCCTCGCTAATAGGCGATAGAGAGCTTAGCGATTGTTTCCAGTCGCTTTTAGGTTGGGAACGCCTACTTTGCATGCCATTAGCGATAAATATCGCTGGCATGCAAAGCGGCACCCAACCCGGTCGCTATCGCCTAGAAGCTGTCGCTAACAGCAGTTAGCGACAGCTTGCTAATAGGGCGTTAGAATTATCGCCGCTTTAGCGGGAAAAAGTCCCGCTAAAGCGGCGATAGTGCCCCCATGAAGACACCCCAGACATTCAAATGTGAACATCCAGCACATACACAATCTACCCCGTGACTACCCCATGACTGTGACCTGCAATGGACTTATATGGCGAATTGATCTCAGTATGAACAATTGGTTCCCAATAAGTTGCCTTAGAGAACAAAATTCCTTGATAAACTTATGAAGTTTGAGCCGGAGCAAAACACAAGTGGGCTCATCACAGAATGGATTTTTAAAACTCTGAATGTGAAGAACTTAATGATTATCATTTGAAATAAAATAACTGGATCCACAACGTTAGGCTGCAGTCTAGATGGCTACCAGAAGCAGGGCAAAAGGACAATTATGATGGTGGAAAAGCAGAACCCTACAGCAGGAAAATGTCGAACTCATTCTGTACCATACCCAAGGAGATCGCAACCGAAAAAAGCACATCAGTAGGAAACCTCCAACCAACCAATTCAAATGCACCAGGTGAACTCCCTGCGACCCGAAGAGAGCCAAAGTGTGGTTCAATATTTAACAGGTGAAGAATTAGAATGGAATTAGAATGGAAATCCATGCACCCTATTGACTGTGTAAAGATCAGTGTCTATGACAGAGACTTCTAGCTGCAGATTCCTTACTTTAGAATTATCCCCAGGTGTAAGACTAGATCTGGATTTTTTTTGTGAGCAGTACACCTGCGCGCCGGTAAGTAGCGTCGTTTGGCTACACGTGGCGATGTTGACGTCGTCCACACCAGAAGTGACGTGCGCGGTGCCTAAATAGGTGCCACCCCAGTGCGCTGACGTCAGTTCTTTTCTTTCCACGCCAGTCCGCATATCCGGAGAGAGAGCTACTCCCAGTCAATTTTTGACTGACCTTTTTTGACTTTTGTCAGTCTTTTTGAGATTTTCTCATGGTGTGGCAGGATGGCCATTAGGAAGGCCGGCTTCAAGCCCTGCAACGCATGTCATCTGCAGATGTTGGTTACGCACCCGTTTCTTGTTTGTCTCTGGTGCCTCGTGCGCAACCATGAAGTGACCTGCGTTGACTGCCACGCCATGCACCCCAATGACTTGAGGGAGCGTTCCCTCAAGATCCTTGCTGCCCAATGTGTGACACCATGATGGTCATGATCCCGGTCAAGAGGAAGGTACAGGGATTGGTCGCAGAGCCCAAGATCCTCATTGCACTCCAAGTTGTTGGGTAAGTCCGACAAACGCAAGAAGAGTAAGAAGTCGATGAGGTCTTCGACTTTGCCCCGCCCGTCAAAGTCATCCAACGACATGAAGGAGCATAATCATTCGAGTCCTGGGTCAACAGTTGAGCCTGGGTCGACTCCGCACCTCCATGAATTTTTGGGAGTCAGTGCAATCCCCCTCCCAACTCTGTGAGTTCTATGAGGCAAATCACCTCATATTTGCACCGTCTATTCCTGCTGGCGTGTCTAAGGGCCCCACGGGTTCATGAAGGGCCCCCACTGGTTCTCTGCTGGCGCTCCACCCCCTGGCTACAGTTGGACCCATTGGATTCATGGATGGATCTGGACTGGTCCCGGTCATACCACCTCAACCTTCTCCGATGCTGGTCATGATGCAGACACTCCCGGCGGTGCTGTCTCCATTCTCATCGCCGACTCTGACATGGAGCCAGAGGGGCGTCATCTGGTGCCAACTGGAGCCATGCCTTCCAGACCAGAGCACGAGCCCTATTCTTATTGACTGGGACTCAGGGAGGATTAGGAGGGGGTCACTGGACCCTGAAGACTACCAGCCCCTGAACCCCAACATGGACTGGTGTGAGGAATTGGCAGACACCAGCGGACTGGAAACCTCTCCACATACTGGCATGCTTTCTCCCCCTACCATGGCTAAAAGGGGTGGGGCTTCTTTGCTGTGGTGGTGAGAAGGGTGGCCGGGTTCCTGGACCTTAGCCTACCCTCAGTGGCAGTCAAGACTAACATCTTGATGGAGATGCTTCAGCCGGGAGTGACCCCCCTCAGAACCGCTTCGCCACTTTAATCAATCCCTCACAGATGTCCTGCTGGGTACTTGGTCCAAACCCTGCAGAGGGGCTCCTGTGAAGAGGACGATTGCCTGCTGCCACCACCATGCCCCAGGGGACCCCATTTTCCTCACACCATACCCTACTCCGGAAAGCTTGTTGGTCCAAGCCTCCACTTCCCGTGTAAATCCTGGAGCATTCCCTATCACCCCACCAGAGAGGGAATCCAAGGGGCTGGACACCTTAGGAAAGGAAATGTTTTCTTTCAATAGCCTGGCACTGCGGTCGGGAGCACCACATGCTTTTTGGGCTGTTACTCCCATTCCTTGTGGGATTTGGTTGCCCAGGTGAAGCCTCTGGTCCCGGAGAAGGCCCAGGCCCTACTCTCTCAAGCTATGACTGATGGGAGAGATGCAGCTAAGTTCACGATTTGATGTGGGCTGAACATGACCGACTCACTGGGCAGAGCAGTTTCTTCGTCGGTGGCCATATGACGCCATGCCTGGCTGAAAACAGCTGGCTTTTCCGGGAATGTCCAAGAGTTGTTTATGGAAATGTTCTTTGATGGTTCCATCTCTTCGGAAACAAGGCGAACTCAGCACTGGAGCGCTTCAAGGATAGCAGAGCTACGGCCAGGTCCTTGGGCCTTTCCATAGCCCCTTGCCAACCCCAGTCTGCCTTTCGCGGCCATGGAAGGAGCTTCCAGCCTCATCTTTACCAGCCCAGCCTCTACAGTGCACAAGCTTCCCAGCCCCTGTGTGGCTGAGAACACAGTACCCACAGACTGTGGGCATCGGGCAGCAAGAGGTTGGGACAGTCCACTACTTCTCCGGCAGCTGCACCCTCCAAACCCCTTTAGTTTGCCCTCTTACCATCATGGGCACCCAGTGGGAGACAGGACACGCCATCGCCTGTCTTGTTGGAAGTCTATAACATCAGACCGCTGGGTTCTACAGACTGTACAAAGGGGCTACTCCCTCCCCTTCCTGACTACCCCTACACCCATGCCACCCACTTGCCACAACTGACGGAGGACCATCTCTCCTCGCTCTGCCAGGAAGTGATGACTCTCTTGGCCAAGGAAGCCATAGAGAGGGTGCGTATGCCAGCAGTAGGTCGTGGTTGTTATTCCCACTACTTTCTGGTGCCCAAGAAGGACGGAGGACCTTGTCTTATCCTAGACCTGGGCCCTCTCAGTTTCTTCCTCAAGAAGAAGTTCAAAATACTCACACTTGCTCAAGTTCTGTCTGGCCTGGACCCAAGAGACTGTGCTGACTTGCACATTCCCGTCCTGAATTCCCATAGGCATTACCTGTGGTTCATTGAGGGCCACAAGCACTTTCAGTTCGCCGTGCTTCTCTTTGGCCTTACCAGCTCCCCACAGGTGCTCACCAAGGTAATGGCAGTGATTGCAGCTCATCTGTGGAGATCAGGGGTGTCAGTCTTCACCTATCTCGACGACTGGCTGTTTAAGGCGGGCTCACCCCAGGCTGTCCTCTCCCCCCTCCAAACTACGGTGGACCTCCTGCGCTCACTGGGGTTCACTATAAGCGTGCCAAAGTCATACCTGACTCCCTCTCAGATGCTTCCTTTCATTGGAGTCGTTCTGTGCAAGGTGCAGTTTGGGTCTTTCCCCCTGAATGGCGAGTCCATGACATTCAGGCTATGGTAATGATGTTTCAGCCTCTGTTATACAGATCCTAAAAATTGATCAGGACTGTGTATTAAACCAACACGAACTTCACAGTATAGAGACTTAGTCCACATATGCGATCAGTAAGGGTTTGGTGCGTTTCGGCTACCTCACAGTTCCATAATCTAACCCATAAACTCACCAAGGTAGCAGTTGTTATTGGCAACCTTGAACATGACACTGTGATTTACATTTAAGTGGCAGAAAAGACAATGCCCCATGTGGTACAATCTTCAACGGGGGGAACTATACCAAGTGGAAGACACATAGGGGTTGATTCCGATCTCGGTCGGAAGGGCTCCGAATCGGATTCGGCTTTGCCTAAAACGATCCGGAGCCCTTGTTTCCGACCGAATCGTTCACAGTTCCGAACAACCAAGTACGATGCCTGGAAACCCTTTGCACTGACCAACTCGGTTCCGGAAGGCATTCGGAGAGATAGAGCCTTCCGGAGCCGATTCGTACAGCTCTATGGTCTAGGTTTTCCAAGCGAGCAAGTACGATGAACGATTCGGACAGCCTTTTCGATTCGGTTTGCCCGGATAGAAAAGGCTGCCGGAATCGGTCTTTGTGGGCCCGTAGCAGGCCCCCCTTCACCCGGGGACCTCCGAATCAAGCCCGTGGGGGTACTCATGGGTCCCCTCTTCCCAACCATGCACAGTGTGACAGGCACCATGGGGTGCCCGCCACAGGGTGTATGATTATCCCCAACCACCCCTTTTGTCAATGCGAGCCAGTGTTCCCGTTCGGTGCACAGGCTCCCATTGAAGCCAATGGGAGCCTGACCGAATTGTATCCGATGCATTCAAATGCATCGTACTCGTTCGGTTGGACTCTCCCAATCCGAGTCGTCCGGGAGTCGTTCGGTATGCTTTCCGAAGGAGATCGGAATCGATCCCATAGTGAGAATTCTAAATTTATCTTGGGGTCCCGTATTGTGAAACGCTGCTTCAAGCTTATATGTGTTTTTGTTCTACCAAAACGGAATTTCCTCCTATTTGGTGGTTATTGTATCCATAATGGCATTAATAGTCACTGGACTAATGGCAGGCACAGCTAACTGTGGCTTCCCAGCTTAAACAGCACTTGCTGGGGCAGTAGTTATTGTATGCATACCAATCTGCATTAGACGTCCATATAGTCCAACTAAATGAGTGTAGTGACCAAGCAGATCACGATTATTTAATGCACCTGCATTTTGATAAGGTGTGTAGGCGGTTAGGACTGGCCATGTTTCTCCATCATGACTGAGAGGACAAAATCTTGCATGTTGGAGTGTGTTTGGGAGGGCACCTTGGAAACAATTCTGATGTTCCTGGTATGTTTTGGTATTTTTAAATATTCCTAAGGTCTAGATGCAGCTGAAACTGCTGCCCCAGTGTATGTATGAAATGTTAGTGTATAGGCATCTACTGTAGGAAAATGAATTCTTTTCACCACAGAAGTCTACGGTGAGAGGTGAAAAAGAGCCTTGGGCAAACGCAAAAAAACTACTCAGGAGACCCATTAAATAAGTACCTGACCTAGAATGTTAGTGGCGCCATGTTACATGGTTCCTTCAAATCTAGCAGGAATTTGTATTAGTCCAACACAAACTTCACAATAAAGAGACTTAGTCCACATATACCATTAGTAAGTGTTGGAGTGTTTTGGCTAGCTCACAGTACCACATCTAACCCCTAAACTGACCAGGGTTACAGATGTTATTGGCAACCTCTAACATGACACTCTGATTCCCAAGGAATCTGTAGAAACAGATCTAACCTGTTTGTTTGTTCACGCTTGCATGCCTAAGGTAAATACAAGAAAGATACAAAGCAAACATTTATTGAAATGATCTTATTCTTGCAAAGAAAGCATGAGCTGCAATTATTAGAAAGATGAGACATGTTACTGTGATCAGCATTGTTAGAATCGTAAACAATCTGAACAATTGAATCATGTGAATTGTTACTAATGTTTGCATACTCCTATCTGTATCTAATACTATACTAAAGAGAGCATAGCAGGGGTACCCTCTGCCAGATCAATTGGGATAGTCTAACCTCTATATCTTGATCTTAGGTCTCAGGAAGCTGGTCAGAGTGTATAGGCTATCTTCCTTAGCAGGATGGAGGTCGGGTTCAGCTGGGCTGCACCTCAGTCATAGTTCACAGCTGTTCCATGATAATCCCACAGTGAAAGTGCTTCTCTCACTGAGCCTTAGCACGGAAGCTATTTATGTAACAAAGTATTGTCTTATCGCACTGTGGCAGACGCGCAGAGCAGCTCCTTTGGTTTTGTCTAGTTAAAATGAGGTGTATCCTACAAAGCACAAAAAGAAAGGAAAACAGTGGCATCAGAAATGCATGTACAGCCCTTTCATGCATTAGCAGGAAAGTGTGTGAAAAGTCGCCATGAAAGAGAGATGTCAACCTAAAAATGGAAATCTGAAATTGAGACTAAACGTGATCCATTCAACACCCTCCCATTGGTCGGAAAGGAGACTCATTACTAAAGCTAGCCGCTCTAAAAGCATTTAAAAGGATAGCCAGTCAGTTAGTCAGTCAAACAAACTTTATTCAGCCATATTTTGACCATAAAAGCACATATACACAAACCATGAATAAAAGGACTAAAAACCATACAATTCATCATAAAAGCAAGTCTAAAAACTCATATGAGCTAATCTTATATAGGTCTTTAGTACCCTCAATTACATGATTAACCTATACAGAGTTAAACTACTACAATTTCATAAGCCTTCTTAAAGTGCATTTCTATACAATATTTATCACATGTCCGCTAAAAACATAGTTGTTCTACTACCCATTTATTGTCAAATAGTTTCCTACGCCGTAAGGCTCCTGCTAAAAAGCTCGCCACTCCAAAACATATCAGAGGTGAAGACAGCATTTGCAGGTATGTCAGAGCAGGCCTCACTTGTGCAAAATTGCAATGTTTTAAAAGTGGTAAAATATATCTGTTCCGAAGATCATTATAAAATCCACAAAAAAACATAAAATGTAAAAGATCTTGATCCGAAAAATCATCACAGGTGCAAGGCTTTAAAGACCCTGGTTTGGAAAAGCCCTTTGGAAACGTAAGACACCAGTGGATACAGTTAAACCTAAATCTTATTAAAAGAAAGCGATGGTGTAGATTTTTGATATAAGACCAAAAAGGATGTTCTAGGGGCCCCGATTTCAATATTATGTATTGCCCTATTGTCGGTTTTTTAAGTTCCATATTTTCCCTTTCCAACACCCTCCTGACTAAAAATAGATTTTTTAATATCTTTCAACTCTCCAGGATACATTTTTCTTGGATGTGTAAAGAGATCAGGGCACCCTAGATTAGCTAGTTGCTGAGAAATGTAAGCTAACCAAGGTACCTCAGCAAACCTATCCAGCCTCATACAATCTTTTAATACATGTTGATTCACAGTAGGTATGGGACTAGGCCATGCTGTTTTCCACCATATTAGGGGGGCCACTGCTATCTGATCAGAAATTTAACCCTGCCCTAATTCTTCATGCACCATAAAAGACAGTGTACTGGGGGGAACAGGTAAAAGCTTCCGCCAATATTTATTTTCAGCCACTTGCAGATCACCGGTCTCCTTCTAGCCCCATACTTCACAGCTATATGTGGCCATTGGTAAACATTTCTCATTATTGATCTTCAGAAGTGGGCACAAGGGTTTACTCCCCAATCTCCTAGCAAAGTCCAATGGTGGCTCCTGCTGCTCTAGACAGAGTATTTTTCTTAAGTAATCGTTGCGCCACCCATGACCCCTTTTCCTCAAATAAAATCCCCAAATACGGGAATGTGGCAACATTTGTCAGTTCCCCACCTTTACATACAAGCATGCACTTTTCCCGTTTTGAATTACCTATGGCCATTATATGAGATTTAGAAAAATTTATCGAAAGGTCAAGTGAGACCATAAAATCAATAAAGGAGTTTACAAGTCGTTTTAACCCTATTGGTGTCCTAGCTAGCAAAACAGCATCATCTGCATATAGAAGAGCTGGTATTGATTTAGAACCTGCTCTAAGGATGTCGTTACTAGGAGTTTCCAAGACAGCCCCAAAATTATTAATATATAGAGTAAACAGGACAGGGGCCAAAATGCACCCCTGTCTCACCCCTCTATTCACATCCCAGGGCTTTGTGAGGGAACCATTTTTGTTAAATCTGACAGAGCAGTCAAATTGAGGTGATACCAATGTAAAAATGCCACCAAATCGGGTTCCATTCCATAATCTATTAATAAGGGCCATAGTTTTGACCTATTCACTCGATCAAAGGCAGACGTTAAATCCATAAATGCCATATACATACGGCCCTTTTTAGCAAATACATATTTGCCGGTCAGTATGAGCAAATTTATACATTGATCCACAGTCCCCATACCTTTTCTAATACCATATTGCAGTTCTGAAATTACATTGGTGGCCTCTACCCATATTTTTAATCAATCTAAAATCACCTTCCCCATAATTTTAGCAGACAAATCTAATAATGATATCGGGCGGTAGCATGTGGAATCATCCCTTGAACCCTTTTTATAAACGGTTAAAATAACCGCTGTTGACCATGAAGGCGGGAGACCACCTACTGTTGCTGCATTAAAAACCTTAGTTAAAATCTTTGCCCATGTCCCTGGATCAGCCTTATAAAGATCTGCAGTGACCCCATCAGGCCCAGGTGCCTTTCGACTAGCAGTGGCCATAATTGCTTTCTGAACCTCATCTATCCCAAAACGTAACAGTCGCGTCTCTATGCTAGGTTACCAAGGAGCAATAAGTTTCTCTTGGTCTACCCCTTTATAAATCTGTTCAAAGTGGCTAACCCATTTAACGGCTGGGATGACACAGTCTATATTCGCTGTATGCTGTTCTGCAAACAAGGGACTATTTATAAGTCTGGGCGGTAAACTCCGCTCCGCTCGCGGAGGTTGCGGCCTTTTTCCGCACTCCACGTTACGCGGGGATCGCGGAGTTCCGAAAAACTCCGCTTCGTGTTGCGGAGCGGAGTTTTTTTCCACGCTCGCATTCGACAACGTCATGTTGGCGAGCGCAAGCGAGGAAAATCCACCTCCCGGTGAGATTTTTCCTCGTTCGCGATCGTCAACATCAAGTTGGCGAGCGCGAGCGTGGAAAATCAACCTCCCGGAGAGATTTCTCAATGCGGGCAGTCAGATTTCTCATTGCGAGTGGTCGCGTATGCTCGTGACCGCTCACGTTGAGAAACCATCCGTTCGCGTTGAGAAAGCTGCCGCTCGAGTAAAAATCTACTCGAACGGCAGCAAGGAAGCAGCGCTCGCTTGCGCTGTGCATGGCGCCGTTCGCGATGATTGCACATTGCGGACAAGCACCTGGCACTGAAAATCACCGCAAACGGCATTTATCTAACATGCTCCGCGTAGCGCAGCAGAGTATTTTTTTGCGCTACGCGGAACTCTGCGAACTCCGCCCAGGCTTACTATTTACAATTTTCCTAAATGTTGTACTGTTTCGCAGAACACTAACCAGATTTAGATCCAGTCATGCCTGTTTCTGTATCTTATTCCTTTGAGTTATACCTAATTTATAAGCTTTCCTACATACCATAATCATTTCTATGTTCTTTGGCTTTTGTTTTAGGGCAAGCATTAAAGCCTTATGGGTTTTAGAGCAGTCTTTATCAAACTATTTTTCCTTTTTATAATCCCCTGTCCTTTGCATCCCTGTTAAATTGCCTGCAATTCGCTTTACAAGGTTACCAAAGGCCTCTATACCCACACTGGCAACTGTAAAATCATCAAGACACAAATCAATACCCTCTTTTCCCTCCATATATAACTTGGCTAAGAAGGCTTCTGGAATTATCTTCCCCCACCTTATTTTTCGGGCCTGGTCTATTGGTATAAAGTCCCTATTTGCCAGACTCTTTCTCTCACCCCCCTGGAAGACCGACTCCCCTATCATTTCTAAAGTTAACGGGGTATGATCCCTATAACAACTCCAAATAGGGTTTACTTTTAGTATGTCAATCAACAGAGGGGCCAATACAATAATAAAATCTATAGTCGAACCACACCCCCAGCCATTAAAAGATGGCACTGAGTCTGTCTCCCCGTATGCTTAAGACAGTGTAGATTATTTATTGAAAGCAAGCTCTCTAACCGAGAACCTTGGGCAGAGTGTTTAAAGTGATTTGAAGGGGCCAAGATATCCCCGGATCTCCCACCTTGGGAACAATTAGAGGGACAAAGATGTATGTTAAAGTCTCCCATTAAAATGACATAAGAATAGGAGCTACTCTCCTCTGCATATTGCTCCCAAAAACCCTCTAATGCTGCAATGTGCTCGTTATTGTTTTCCCTACAGAAGGAGTTATAAAAATTAATTATCACCAAGGTTGCACGCTTGGCAAAAATTAATTCTACAGCTAACACATGGGGAGAAGAGCAAAATAACCTCTTTATTGTGCAGGCTAATTTAAGCGATATCAATGTAAGCAGACCTCCCTTTACGCGGCCTGCAGTGGAGGGTAAAGCAGCTTCATAAAAGGGTGTAAAACCATCCAACACAAAAGAGTTTGGCGTGTCCCAGGTTTCCTGTAATGTAATGATATGACATGACCTTATTATATCTAGCCACGGCTCCTCGTCTTTCTCAGCCCTTAGACCCGCAATGTTCCAAGACATTAACCTAAGGTTAGATGGACCACATTTGATGGTTACAGGCATTAAATGAGTACTTGCGACCACCCCGGATAATTGAGTGGACCTTCCGGGTTCCCCACCCTCAAGTTGAACCAGTTGTCAATCAATACTATCTCGGTCCATCAATGGGGCAAATCTATTTTCAAGTGAAATAGTTGTTTTCACAAATGAGGGTTGAAGTGGCCTTGCTGGCATAAGCCTTTGATGTGGTACCCCTGAATAATAGAAAAAATGAAGCGGGAAAATCTTAATTCCAGTTTTAATATCATGTCTATAGAGGCTATAAATCATGGCTTTAGTATGTATCGGGTGGGTTAGGTTAACCACTACACAATCACCTTCCCTGTCTTTTTTTACAGTAGTTCCAACCCAACCCACTCTTCTGGCCATGATAACATGGGCTGATAAGTGACGACCGTTTAATAGTGATTTGTCCAACCAATTGATCACTGTGTGGATCAGATCTATTGTTGACTCCTTTGTACCCTGTTTAACTGGGGGAACGCCTGTCATGACAGCCACTAAGGGAGCTGACTCTGGGGGCAAGTCAAGAATATCATTTCTCGCTGCTGGTTCTGGGGGGGGATGGAAGGAATTTGTGCCCTGGACATCAGACCTTGAATTATTTCGAGGGCAAGACTTTTCAATAGCTAAGGACTTCCTTGATGTGACATCAACCCCCCCCCCCCTCGTCCTGGTTATTTGGAAATGTACCATGACAGCCATTGGCTTGTAGGCCCTCCTGAAGTTGGTCTGTAATAGCTTGCTCTGACTGTGTGCTACCTCTATACTGTATGTGCTCACGGCCACTTATTAAAAGGGTTGAGGGGGGCCGAGCAGGTCCAACTCCCCCAGATGATTCTGCGCTCCCTTTCTCTATGCTGTCAGAAATATATTGTGATTGCAACTCAATAGACTGCCCAAGTAAAGCTTCTATCTTTGCCAATCGTAAATCAATGGATGCTAAAAGTGATTTTACCATATCTTCAATTTTCAATAGCAAAGTCGGCGCAATTTGCTCCAGGTCCACCTGATCTAGAGCAACTAAACCCACAGGTCCCTTGGGTGTATGCGCTGCCTTTTTACCTCCACCTCTCTTCCTTTTGACCGGGGGTTCGGTTAAAAATGTGCCTTCATCTCGCTCCCCTTCAGGGCCATCTGGAAAACCAATAACATTTGTCATAAAAGGGTCCATCTCAGCACAGTCAACCATTTGCAAAGGGTCACTATGAGGTGAAGCACTCTGAGGATGTTTGAGTATCTCCAGCGAGAGTCTCCTTTCAGTAAGAGCAATTTCATTTGACAAAACGTTTGCCTCACTCATTAAGAACAAATCCAAAGTGGTTGTAGCGCTCCCCCCTCCAGACGGGCCCATAGTTTGCTTCCTTTTTCCCATTTCTTATCAAGGGCAACGTTCCCGGGGAGATGGATGGAGTTGCAAAATTATTGTGACTGCAAAATCTTATCCCATAAACAGAGGGAAAAAGAACCTCCCCCCGAGAGGGGAAACCTAGAGCTCACACAGCTAACACAATTGCCCACTGTGACGTCAATATGCAACAAAAATAGCTGTACACAGTACCTTAGAAATGTCCTCAGATCCAAAGGGTTAATAGGGTGGCCCAGCCTCTTCCGGGCTCTGACGGGTGCGGACAGGCCTGCCCTTGGCCCGGGCTTTGCCCGTGTGTGGCCCGCGTGTGTCCCGCATGCGTCCTGCGCAGCAGTGCCTTGCGGATGCTTTTATGCGCTGCCTGGCACCAACAATGAATCGGTGGAGCCTGGGGGCTGTAGTTTCCTGCCCCGGCTCATAGAATGATGGGTCCCGCGCAGCGGGGCCTCGTGGGTGCTTTTATGTGCCTCCAGGCACCAACAATGAAGCGGTGGAGCCTGGGGCTGTAGTCTCCTGCCTCGGCTCGTGGAATGATGGGCCCCGCACAGCAGGGCCTCACGGGTGCTTTTATGCGCCTTCTGGCGCCAACAATGAAGCTGTGGAGCCTGAGGGGTGTAGTCTCCTGCCCCGGCTCGTGAAATGATGGGTCCCGCGCAGCGGGGTCTCGCGGGTGCTTTTATACGCCTTCTGGCGCCAACAATGAATCGGTGTAGACTGGGGGCTGTAGTCTCCTGCCCCGGCTCGTGGAATGATGGTTCCCAAAGCATGTAAAAAGCATAGCATTATTCAATGTAAAACTTTAATAATATAAGCGCAATTGAAAGCTATTAAAATGCCAACTCAAAATCCATGCAACCTACTAAACAAATCAATAAAACCAATTTAAAAGCAAAAAAGCCGAATTAAAAAGGTTTATGAGGCGTCCGTACTATAGGACGGTAGCTCCAAAGAGTCTACCACGTCCAGAAAGGTTTTTGGTTTCTGGAGGGCACCTGCATCCGCAGACGACAGATTCACAGTAGCCTGAAGAGCAAGTTGCAAAGAATAAACTTGACCAGTAGCAGCCTTATTAACAGAAGACAGAGGTGCCAGAAGTGTAGCCTCAGACAGGGAGCCAGACGCCATAGATCCTGGTGCGGACGCATCCATCCAAAGTGGCTCAGGCAACTCATAATAAGCATCCTGCAGCAACAGTAGCAACATAGGGCAACACTTGAGGTGCACCATCAACGGATACACAAGCAGATCTATATCTGTAGTTTGTCCAAATTGTATAGCAAGGCATATGTCTAGTGCGCACACAAAAGAGCACCAGAGGCAGTGAAACACAGGCTGTGCACTCTGAAACCACACGGGCCTGAAAGACAAAGACCAGTTGTTGTTCAATTCCAGTAGCAAAGACAATCCAAAGTACCATTTGGCCTTGTTGAGGAACATCCATTGAAGAGCAACAAAAATGTGACCAAAACTGCAATCAACAGAAATAATACCAATGGAATGCCTCCAAAAAACGCTTAAAAATAGAGAATGTATAAAAGACGGAATCACTCCGAGTACAGCTTGAAATGCAGTAACAAATCCAGACTGAATCGCTTTAAAAACTAGCGGTTTTGGAAGCATTATAAATGCGTGCACAAGTTCACCAAAATGTAGTGGTAAGTTAGTGCACAAGGGTGATTGTACTTCTGAGGAAGACCGAGCAACTTGGAAATCAAAAGTTTCTTGGCCAGATGTTAATGCCATGTCTTTTTGAAGCAATAACTCTTTTAGTCAGCTTAACTTATCAAAGTTAATTTTAGACATAGGGACTGCTGGCCACAAGGTAATTTCTCCAGCCATGGAAACTATTACAATGTAAGGGACACCAGGCTTAATTCCACAGCAACCTTGGTTGCTCAGAATCCAGTAACTTCCATTAGAAATGAATGAAAAAACTGTCTTAATCAAGGATACGGGAACTCCCTTCAAATAACACCCCACGTTAGTCATGGACACATTACACGCTTAAAGCAGTGTTATCTCTTTACAAAGTAATGAATCGCCCAAAGAAATTCTGCAGTAATTTCTAATAAGAAAAACCGCTGTCTCTACTCACACATTTGTAATCGAAGGAAGAAACGATATTTCATGCAAACAAATCCACCCATGTGCTCATATCTGCCTACTGGAAAGTGTTTCAGACAAGAGATGAAATGTAGAAATACGTAAAGAAATGAAAACATGGATTAACCATATATCGAAGGCGTTTCAGCTACAGTAAAGGGATGCTTCTCTAAATGCTCTAAATTAGGCATAATGTAAGTTGTGTCTTTCTTTGCCATGATCTATTGGATATGTGACAAATTATAAGCCAAAAGCAATTCTCTAGCATTCAAATATTTGTTATGTTATGTTAAAATTTCTTATAAAGCGCACATACACCGATTGGTTTCTTGGCGCTGACCTAGGATATTGCTGACGCCCCATGTATTTGGTTATCTGCAGAATCTAGATATAAGCTTGGGTGAATAGCCAAGTCTTAAGAAGCCTTCTGAATCTAGAAAATTCAGTGCAGGTTCTGATGTCCATGGGAAGAGTGTTCCAGAAGCTGGGTGCCAGTATTGCAAATCTACAACCACCTATTCGTTTCCGTTTATAGGAAGGAATGGTTAGGAGGTTCTTGTGGGCGGAGCGCAAGCTCCGGGAAGGTATATATTTTTGAACAAGTCTAGATATGAATTTTGGGCTAGCACCATGCAGGGCCTTGAAAATAAGGCAACCAACTTTAAATGCACATCTTTGTGGGATAGGAAGCCAGTGTAACTTTCTCATAGTGGGGGAGACATGTTCCCATCTGGGTTGCTGAGATATCAGCCTGGCTGCCTGATTCTGCACCATCTGCAGTCTTTTAGTGAGATATAGCGGGATGCCGAAGTATAGAGAATTGGCATAATCCAGGTGTGATATCACCATGGCTAGGACCACCTGGATCAGGGCTTCCTGAGTAAGTAATCTCCTGATCTTCCTTAGCTGAAAGAAACAGGTGGAAGTTACTGAGCCTATCTGAGATTTCATAGTGTTCAATATTTGTTATGTTATGTTAGAAGTATTTATTCAGCACAAACATTTACCCGGAGGTGTCAGGACGCAAAATATTTCCATGGCAAACTGTTGAATTTAAAAACCTGCAATGTCCAACTCAGTTACAAAATTGGTCTTAATTAACTTTTAACCATGTAAAAGGGCAGGCAGGTCATTTCAATGAATAAATATGAGTAAACAGTGTAGTCATGCCATTATCATCAACTGCTTATGCTTTTTCTAAATTTACCTCATCAATTTGTCACAACCTTTCAGCAGTTTCTTGTTGGGAAATGTTCCAAATCTCATTATAAGTGACATATATGAAACATTTAGAATGGGGAGATCTGGGACCTAATAAAAAATCTTGCAAATCCAGGTTGTCAGAAATAAAAGGTAAGTGTTGCTTAACCACGGACAAGGTGGAATGTTCTGGCCATTGCTGGCATAACTTACCTACACTATAAGTAGTTACTACACCCGAGTGTTGAGTGGTCATACAGAGGGTCAGGTCTGCTAGCTTTAAAACCCATAGAAGAATTTAAAAAACAGGAATGGTAGCCATTAGTGTCAATGAGCCACACTAACCCCCCATCTAAACTGGAAAATAAAGAGTTGTATGTAGCATTCTGCACTGTTTCACTAAGCTGTTCTTCAGTGAGATTAATGTACTGTTGCCATTTGTCAAATCTTCCATTAGAGGGCATGCTAGGTGTATTTAAATTCTTAACATTAGCTAATCCAAGGCACCATGTCTGTTGTACTGTTGTGTTTAAAAATATCATTTGTTGAGGGATCAAACAAGCCTGAAATAAAGCATCAATGCCCTGGATCTGCCAGTGTCTTGTACCCTGAATTGTTTTTCGATCAATATTGTTTTTCCAATAATCATAACACAGTACAGTCAAATTGTAAATGAACGCATCAGAAAACATTAATTTAGTTTGTGTCAGCATGTTTTTAGATGCTTAGAAAGGCATAAGCCTAAACTAAAATGAAACTGGGTCTGTGGGGACATGACCTGAAAAGTAAGGGAATGTTTTCAAATATTGTTGGGGACTCGTCACAGATGGTGTTGGGCAGTGTTGCCACTGTGTATAGTTAAAAACAGCACATAGTGTACTTGCTCTGTGTAAATAATGATGAGCATAGTGATGGTAGCAAAACATTTCACCATAGTTTGCAGAATTCAAATACAAATACTCATTTTCAATACCCTTTAGTATTCCAATTCAGATGACATGTTTGAAACAGTCGCAACATCCCATTCATCTGAAACTGAACCTGAAGTTATTATATCGTCCATAGCAATTTTAAAAACATAAGGAATTTGTAAAGTTTCTGTAGGACCATAAATGTCATACGGGACCTTATCCTAAATAATACTATCATGGACAGGAAATGAGGTAATGTTCACAAGGGATAAGTTTCTTCGGACCTTATGTGAGAAAGAATGGGGCGTAAGTACTTCAGCTACCAGTTCTGGAGAAAAACATTCTTGGAGATAGTGTCCATTCAACAGCAGAAAAAACACTGTAACAAATACAATCCAGATGAAAAGGAAAAACAATGAAACAAATCCAAAGGTAGGCCCATGGAGGAATCAAATACGTTTTTTTCAACCAAAACCATAGCGCATGTGTAGGAAAGTAGGATCTGCTTCTTATGGTTACCCACACTTTTTGCTTTTTGCACCCATTGTTTTGACTAGTCTGGCTGGGATCCTGCTATTCAGGACCCCAGCCTATCTGCTTTATCCCTTAACCCCTTCGGTGCTTATGACGAGCTGGACTCGTCATGGCACACAGTGCTCGTGTGCTCATGACGAGTCCAGCTCGTCATAAGACCACCCACGGGGGAAGCGCTGGCGCTCCCCCCGTGGGAATCCGATCGTCGGGTTTTTTTTTTAGGAGGCAGGGGAAGGACTTCCCCTGCCTCCCCCCGCCCCCCCATCAATGACGTCAGCGCGCGAGGCGCGCTGACATCATTGAGGGTTTCCCTAGCTTCCCGACGCGCTGGAAGCCATTTGCTTCCAGCGCGTCGGGGAAATAAGGTGAGTTTTGGCTCGGGGAGGGGGAGTTTGCAACAAAAGAGGCATCGAGGGAAAGGAAAGGGTTTTCCTTTCCCCGATGCCTCTTTTGTGCATTCCTGCTGCACGATCATGTGATCGTGCAGCAGGAATGCCCACGAGGGAGGGAGGGAGGAGTGCTTTCTGCCCATATCTACCGTCAAACATTAGCTGTAATTCCTGATGGAGGTCTGTGCATCCTTGATTTTCTCGAGCGCAATCCCCGTGTAGGTCCAGTGACCAGGAGGTTCTTTCTCATCTGCTGCTCATATCGCGCTCTGACCCTTTATAAACAAGAGGCATGTGAACTCGCATGGAAGCCCTGCCCCACATACACCATCGGTATGCAACGTCTTCCCGCCCTTTCCCCACTATGATGGACAGCTTACTCAAAGACCCCGGCGCCTTTCCGGCGCGGTGTCAAAGTTACAGACACACAAGGTCACTGGAGACAATTCTTCTGGGCCTTTACGCAGCTGTAGTGTAGGTAAGGCGCTATATATTTACCCAACGAGGTAGCACTTACTGATTAGCCAGTAGAAAGTACTCCAGTTGAGTAGAGGTATCGCACAAAACGGTGGCATCTTTGTGGATAAATACGCAGGGCAGGATTCATTCTGGCACGATGCTCCTGTCACAAAAATTAAACCTCAACAGGAAGCACTTCCAGATATAAATAAAGCAGGTGCCCGAGTTGAAGCTCAAATTCGGTAACGCATTAATCAGCACAAAAAATTCGTCAGCAAGGTCGAGGCTAAGCAGGAGTGCTTTCTGCCCATATCTACCGTCAAACATTAGCTGTAATCCCTGGGGAAGGTCTGTGCATCCTTGATTTTCTCGAGCGCAATCCCCGTGTAGGTCCAGTGACCAGGAGGTTCTTTCTCCTCATCTGCTGCTCATATCGCGCTCTGACCCTTTATAAACAAGAGGCATGTGAACTCGCATGGAAGCCCTGCCCCACATACACCTTCGGTATGCAACGTCTTCCCGCCCTTTCCCCACTATGATGGACAGTTTACCCAAAGACCCCGGCGCCTTTCCGGCGCGGTGGCAAAGTTACAGACACACCAGGTCACTGGAGACAATTCTTCTGGGCCTTTACGCAGCTGTAGTGTAGGTAAGGCGCTATACATTTACCCAACGAGGTAGCACTTACTGATTAGCCAGTAGAAAGTACTCCAGTTGAGTAGAGGTATTGCACAAAACGGTGGCATCTTCGTGGAGAAATATGCAGGGCAGATGTGCCTTCTCTCCATTTACACCCTGAAAAGTTAGCTGTAATCCTTGATGGAGGTCTTTGCATCCTTGAATTTCTCGAGCGCAATGCTCGTGTAGTTCCTGTGACCAGGAGGTTCCTTCTCCTCGTCTGCCACTGAGATCCTGCTCTGACCCTTTATCCCCTTCGGTGCTTATGACGAGCTGGACTCGTCATGGCACACAGTGCTCGTGTGCTCATGACGAGTCCAGCTCGTCATAAGACCACCCACGGGGAAGCGCTGGCGCTCCCCGTGGGAATCCGATCGTTAGGTTTTTTTGGGGGAGGCAGGGGAAGGGCTTCCCCTGCCTCCCCCACCCCATCAATGACGTCAGCGCGCTGACATCATTGAGGGTTTCCCTTTCTTCCCCGACACGCTGGAAGCCATTTGCTTCCAGCGCGTCGGGAAATCAGGTGAGGTTTGGCTCGGGGAGGGGGGTTTGTATCAAAAGAGGCATCGAGGGAAAGGGTTTTCCTTTCCCCGATGCCTCTTTGTGCATTCCTGCTGCACGATCATGTGATCGTGCAGCAGGAATGCCCACTAGGCACCAGGGTTTTTTTTAATTTTTGTGTTGGGGAGTGGCCAAAAGGGCAAGGGTTGCTCCCCTTTTACGGGGGTGAATATTTTATTTATACTGTTAGGCCCACCTACCCCTTAGCTTGGCTGGTGGATTGTGTGTGGACTGGTGCATTATTTGCATATGTGATTGTAATGTTTTTTTTCTCCTTTTTATTCTAGTGTAAAGCTTTTGATTCCTGTTTGCGGTTTCGGCAGTTGTGGTTCTGCAGTTTTGCGTAATTGCATTTATTTGGTAAGAAAAATATTTTTGTTGTGTGTACTCCAAATGAGTATTATTGTCATGCATGAATGAATTTTTTTGTAAGTGGTGCCATAATGGCAGCATATTTGTTAGTGTTCAGAGCATGAAATTCTTTGCGATGTTTTGCATTGTCTTATGTGTAATTTTTTTCTTCTTCTTTTTAGTGGGATATTGTTGATCCTTACTGTGTCTGTGCAGAGTAGGTGGTGGTGAGTCTAGCTGCTTCTGTCACGTGAGTGGTATAGTGTTGGAGTATATAGGTCTTTGTGATAAAGCTACATTTTGTTTATTTCTTTTTTTACAAAGGGTTTGTTGTTGTTGACTTGTTTGACAAGTAACCTTTATTAGTAAGCATTATGGCTAGCCGTAGAATTACTGCTCAGCAGGTGGTTGGTTTGCTTCTTGAATCTTCCTCTGAGCAGGATTATGAGACTGACAGTGCGTCTGAGGGAGAGGAGGGAGGGGAAGATTCAGGCAGTGAGTTTTCTCTCCACATGGAATCATCGGATGATGAAGGTACTCTCAGTGCAGATGAAGTGCCTGATTTAGAGGAGGATACTACTGTGCCGATGGTGCAAGAGGCATCTGGATTGCAGCCTGGGGCTGCTAGGCTTCCTACTGGAAGTGCTGGACTCTGGGTTGATCCAAACATGGTGCAGCCGGTGTTGCCTGCCTTTAGTGGTTATGCAGGGTGTAGAGTGGATTGTGAACATTATTTGCCTATACAGTATTTTCAGTTGTTTATGGATGATGTATTTTTGGGTGAGATTGTTGAGCAGACTAATTTGTATGCTGAACAGTTTTTGAGGGACAACAGTGCCAGACTTAGGCCCCATTCTAGAGCTACCCGGTGGAGTCCCACAAATCTGGAAGAGATGAAGAAGTTTTTGGGTTTGACTTTTTTGATGGGTTTGATAAGGAAGCCGTCCATGGGTTCATATTGGTCTACCAGTCCCTTGATGGCAACGGCCATATTTCCTGCAGTTATGACTCGTGATCGGTATTTACTTTTGCTTCGGATGCTGCATTTTGTTGATAATGGTTTGGCGTTGCCACGAGATCACCCTGAATGTGACCGTCTTTTTAAGATTCGGCCTGTTCTTGATCACTTTGTGGATCGATTTTCAGAGATCTATACTCCAGGGAAAGAAATATCTATTGATGAGTCTTTGGTGCTGTTCAAGGGCCGTTTGGTTTTTAGGCAGTACATTCCTAGCAAGAGGGCACGCTATGGAATTAAGCTGTATATGTTGTCTGAGAGTAGGACAGGATATGTTTTTAATTTGCGTGTGTACACTGGTAGGGATTCCACTATTGACCCCCTGGTTGTCCGTCCACTTTAGTAGGAGTTTCAGAGAAAATTGTGTGGGAACTTGCTAGAGGACTGTTTAACAGAGGCCACCATTTGTACCTTGATAACTTCTACACTGCTGTGCAATTGTTTAAGGAATTGTTCAAAGTGGACACTTTTGCTTGTGGCACAATCCGCTCTAACCGTAAAGGTTATCCAAAAGAGCTTGTTTGCAAAAAACTTCAGAGGGGACAGTGCAGTGCCTTGCGTAGTGAGGAACTGCTAGCTGTGAAATTTGTGGACAGGAGGGATGTGTACATGCTGACTACCATCCATGATGAGAGTACTTCACCTGTGGCTGTTTGGGGTCAGATTGCTGAAGTGCGCAAACCTGTGTGCATTTTAGACTACAATAAGCACATGGGTGGTGTTGATAGAGTAGATCAGAGGTTGGAACCTTACACTGCTATTCGTAAGTCTTACATTTGGTATAAGAAGTTGGCCATCCATCTCTTCAATTTAGCAACTTTCAATGCTTTTGTTGTGTTCAAGGAGTGTTCTCCTGCGTCAAAGTTGACTTTTGTTCAGTTTCAGGAGTCTGTCATAGGCAGCCTTGTTGTTGTGGAACAGGCAAGTG
Source organism: Calotriton arnoldi (assembly GCA_963921515.1). NCBI lineage: Eukaryota > Metazoa > Chordata > Amphibia > Caudata > Salamandridae > Calotriton > Calotriton arnoldi. The sequence goes on along the minus strand of CAWUFW010011606.1, from coordinate 308,332 downwards.
TTCCTAGAGTTGGAGTGGTGGAGGATGTGGCTCGATTGAAAGATCGCCACTTTCCTGATCACATTCCTCCTACACTCTCAAAAGACTTTCCCACTAGGAGATGTAGAGTCTGTTGGCGAAGAGGTACGCGGAAGGAGACTCGTATGTACTGCCCTGAGTGTCCTTCTAACCCTGGGCTGTGTGTGCCTGCTTGTTATAGAGCGTACCACAAGCAAAAGAATTATTGGGAGCAACCATGAGTGGTAAAGTGAACTGCCTGGTCTGTAATGTTTAAGAATTGTTGTTCTGTTTCAAGGTTGGCATTAGTGCAATGTATTTAGTTTCTGATTTTGTGTTAGTAGATTTGTATCTATTTGCAATTTGTTTGTGTTTTCTTTTTTGTATAAAAAAATCCTAAATGTGATGGTGGTGTGTGTAGGCTGGTGCTTGGCTGGGGGAGTGCGTGGAGTGGCGCTTGGCTGGCGGTGTGCGGGGAGTGGCTCTTGGCTGGCGGTGTGCGTGGAGTGGTGCTTGGCTGGCGGTGTGCGTGGAGTGGCGCTAGGCTGGCGGTGTGCTTGGAGTGGCGCTAGGCTGGCGGTGTGCGTGGAGTGGCGCTTGGCTGGCGGTGTGCGTGGAGTGGCGCTTGGCTGGCGGTGTGCGTGGACTGGCGCTCGGCTGGCAGTGTGTGAGTAGTGACTTGCTGCTGGTCACTACACACACTGCTAGCCGAGCGACACTCCACGCAATCCATCAGCTTGTGTGGTTGCTGTGTTAGGAATGTGGGCGTGTGAAAGTGATGGGCCCTTGAATGGCGCTGTCTGCTGGTGTGAGTGTTGTAATGTGATGGGCCCGCGGCTGGTGGTGGGAATGGTTTTGTATTTGTCACACGTATGAAAGGTGTATGAATGGCCTGTAAAGAGGTTGGTGCCTTGTCGTGGCTTTACAGCTCACGAGCTGTGAGTCAATGGTTCAGTTACTCGTCCTTTCAATTATTAACAGTGCATTTCATTTTTGTGAAATCACTTGTTAATACAATTGTATATACTGAACCATCACTCACCCTCGTGCCAAATCCAACCAGTATGTGTGTGTGTGCTTGAGGATTAGATGGCTGTGCAGTAATATTTTTTTTGTCTTTCTCAAGCAGGGTGTACCTTGTCCCTTTTTGTGAATGTTGTAATGTGTTTGTTTCGTGCCTGGGGGTGTGAATGGTCTTGTGTGTATCACGTATGAAAGGTGTGTGAATGGCCTGTAAAGCGGTTGGGGCCTTGACGTGGCTTTACAGCTCACGAGCTGCGAGTCACTGGTTCCGTTTTTGTCCTTTCAATTATTGACAGTGCATTTCATTTTTGTGAAATCTCTTGTTAATAAAATTGTATATACTGAACCATTACTTGCCCTCGTGCCAAATCCAACCAGTATGTGTGTGTGCTTGAGGAATAGATGGCTGTGCAGTAATCTTTGTCTTTTTAGTCTGTCTGCCAAGGTGTACATTCCGTCTAAGAATAACCTACCAACTGTAGATATTGTCGTAAACGAAACACCCATGGGAGTACAAGGTGATATCTCTCTTGTGGATCCCAACAAGTTATGGTACCCACAATGTCCTGCAAACCTCAAAATGTCTGTCACATTTTCCTTGCAATATTGTGCCAAAATTTTCACGCTGCAGAAATAAACAACACATTATCTCAAAATGACCTGGTTTTGCAAGGGGGTCACCTGGGTTTTTGGCCCGGGGCTCGGCGGCCACATAGGGAAACCTACCAAACCCACACATTTCTGAAAAGTAGACACCCGGGGGCTTCCAGGGAGGTATGGCTTGCGTGGATCCCCCAACGTTTCCTTAACCAGAATCCCCTGCAAACCTCACTTTTAGCTGAAAAAATCACTTTTTTCACACATTTTTGTGTGGGAAAGTGTGGCATCACTGGCCTCACACAAATTTCCTACCACCCAGCGTTCCCCCAGATCTCCCGATAAAAATGGTGCCTCACTTGTGTGGGAGGCCCAAGTACCCGCGACAGGCAAGGGCCCACAACGTATTGAGGCGACCTCAAAATGGCCTTTCACAAAACCACCTGGTTTTGCAAGGGAGTCACCTGGGTTTTTGGCCCCGTGCTCGGCGGCCATCTAGGGAAACCTACCAAACCCACACATTTCTGAAAAGTAGACACCCGGGGGCTTCCAGGGAGGTATGGCTTGCATGGATCCCCCAACGTTTCCTTACCCAGAATCCCTGCAAACCTCACTTTTAGCTGAAAAAATCACTTTTTTCACACATTTTTGTGTGGGAAAGTGTGGCATCACTGGCCTCACACAAATTTCCTACCACCCAGCGTTCCCCCAGGTCTCCCGATAAAAATGGTGCCTCACTTGTGTGGGAGGCCCAAGTACCCGCGACAGGCAAGGGCCCACAACGTATTGAGGCGACCTCAAAATGGCCTTTCACAAAACCACCTGGTTTTGCAAGGGAGTCACCTGGGTTTTGGCCCAGTGCTCGGCGGCCATCTAGGGAAACCTACCAAACCCACACATTTCTGAAAAGTAGACACCCGGGGGCTTCCAGGGAGGTATGGCTTGCGTGGATCCCCCAACGTTTCCTTACCCAGAATCCCTGCAAACCTCACTTTTAGCTGAAAACATCACTTTTTTCACACATTTTTGTGTGGGAAAGTGTGGCATCACAGGCCTCACACAAATTTCCTACCACCCAGCGTTCCCCCAGGTCTCCCGATAAAAATGGTGCCTCACTTGTGTGGGAGGCCCAAGTACCCGCGACAGGCAAGGGCCCACAACGTATTGAGGTGACCTCAAAATGGCCTTTCACAAAACCACCTGGTTTTGCAAGGGGAGTCACCTGGGTTTTGGCCCAGTGCTCGGCGGCCATCTAGGAAACCTACCAAACCCACACATTTCTGAAAAGTAGACACCCGGGGGCTTCCAGGGAGGTATGGCTTGCGTGGATCCCCCAACGTTTCCTTACCAGAATCCCCTGCAAACCTCACTTTTAGCTGAAAAAATCACTTTTTCACACATTTTTGTGTGGGAAAGTGTGGCATCACTGGCCTCACACAAATTTCCTACCACCCAGCGTTCCCCAGGTCTCCCGATAAAAATGGTGCCTCACTTGTGTGGAAGGCCCAAGTACCCGCGACAGGCAAGGGCCCACAACGTATTCAGGCGACCTCAAAATGGCCTTTCACAAAACCACCTGGTTTTGCAAGGGAGAGTCACCTGGGTTTTGGCCCTGCTCGGCGGCCATCTAGGAAACCTACCAAACCCACACATTTCTGAAAAGTAGACACCCGGGGCTTCCAGGGAGGTATGGCTTGCGTGGATCCCCCAACGTTTCCTTACCCAGAATCCCCTGCAAACCTCACTTTTAGCTGAAAAAATCACTTTTTCACACATTTTTGTGTGGGAAAGTGTGGCATCACTGGCCTCACACAAATTTCCTACCACCCAGCGTTCCCCCAGGTCTCCCGATAAAAATGGTGCCTCACTTGTGTGGGAGGCCCAAGTACCAGCGACAGGCAAGGGCCCAAAACATTTTTTGATAGGCAATGTTGATGTTGCCTCAAAACGTTTTGTGTCCTTGCATGTCGCGGGTACTTGGGCCTCCCACACAAGTGAGGCACCATTTTATCGAGAGACCTGGGGAACGCTGGTGGTAGGAAATTTGTGTGAGGCCAGTGATGCCACACTTTCCACACAAAATGTGTGAAAAAGTGATTGTTTCATCTAAAATTGAGGTTTGCAGGGATTCTGGTAAGGAAACGTTGGGGATCCACGCAAGTCATACCTCCTGGAAGCCCCGGGTGTCTACTTTTCAGAAATGTGTGGGTTTGGTAGGTTTCCCTAGATGGCCGCCGAGCACGGGCCAAAACCCAGGTGACCTCCTTGCAAAACCAGGTGCGTTTTGTGAAAGGCCATTTTGAGGTCGCCTCACTACGTTGTGGGCCCTTGCCTGTCGCGAGTACTTGGGCCTCCCACACAAGTGAGGCACCATTTTATCGGGAGACCTGGAGGAACGCTGAGTGGTAGGAAATTTGTGTGAGGCCAGTGATGCCACACTTTCCCACACAAAAATGTGTGAAAAAGTGATTTTTCAGCTAAAAGTGAGGTTTGCAGGGATTCTGAAGGAAACGTTGGGGGATCCACGCAAGCTCATACCTCCCTGGAAGCCCCGGGAGTCTACTTTTCAGAAATGTGTGGGTTTGGTAGGTTTCCCTAGATGGCCGCTGAGCACGGGCCAAAACCCAGGTGACCCCTTGCAAAACCAGGTGGTTTTGTGAAAGGCCATTTTGAGGTCGCCTCACTACGTTGTGGGCCCTTGCCTGTCGCGGGTACTTGGGCCTCCCACACAAGTGAGGCACCATTTTTATCGGGAGACCTGGGGAACGCTGGTGGTAGGAAATTTGTGTGAGGCCAGTGATGCCACACTTTCCACACAAAAATGTGTGAAAAAGTGATTTTTTCAGCTAAATGTGAGGTTTGCAGGGATTCTGGGTAAGGAAACGTTGGGGGATCCACGCAAGCCATACCTCCTGGAAGCCCCCGGTGTCTACTTTTCAGAAATGTGTGGGTTTGTAGGTTTCCCTAGATGGCCGCTGAGCACGGGGCCAAAACCCAGGTGACCCCTTGCAAAACCAGGTGGTTTTGTGAAAGGCCATTTTGAGGTCGCCTCACTACGTTGTGGGCCCTTGCCTGTCGCGGGTACTTGGCCTCCCACACAAGTGAGGCGCCATTTTTATCGGGAGACCTGGGGAACGCTGGGTGGTAGGAAATTTGTGTGAGGCCAGTGATGCCACACTTTCCCACACACAAATGTGTGAAAAAGTGATTTTTCAGCTAAAATTGAGGTTTGCAGGGATTCTGGGTAAGGAAACGTTGGGGGATCCACGCAAGCCATACCTCCCTGGAAGCCCCGGGTGTCTACTTTTCACAAATATGTGTGTTTGGTAGGTTTCTCTAGGTGCCGGCAGAGCTAGGGTTCAAAACTACAGCTAGGCACTTTGCCAAAAAGGGTCATTTTTCACTGCGAAATTGAGGTGTGACCACGTTGCGTTTTGCAGCGTTTCCTGTCGCAGGCACTAGGCCGACCCACACAAGTGAGGTACCATTTTTCTCATAAGACTTTGGGGAACGCGGGTGGGTGGAAATTTGTGGATCCACGCAGATTCCAGAACTTTCCACCACAGAAATGTGGGGAAAATGTGTTTTTTTGACAATTCTTTTTGTTTGCAAGGGATTCTGGGTAACAGAACCTGGTGGGAGGCAGTCAAGTCACCCCATCCTGGATTCCCTGGGTGTCTAGTTTTCAAAAATGTATAGGTTTGCTAGGTTTCCCTAGGTGCCGGCAGAGATAGGGTTCAAAAACTACAGCTAGGCACTTTGCCAAAAAGGGTCATTTTTCACTGCGAAATTGAGGTGTGACCACGTTGCGTTTTGCAGCGTTTCCTGTCGCAGGCACTAGGCCGACCCACACAAGTGAGGTACCATTTTTCTCATAAGACTTTGGGGAACGCGGGGTGGGTGGAAATTTGTGGATCCACGCAGATTCCAGAACTTTCCACCACAGAAATGTGGGGAAAATGTGTTTTTTTTGACAATTCTTTTTGTTTGCAAGGGATTCTGGGTAACAGAACCTGGTGGGAGGCAGTCAAGTCACCCCATCCTGGATTCCCCTGGGTGTCTAGTTTTCAAAAATGTATAGGTTTGCTAGGTTTCCCTAGGTGCCGGCAGAGATAGGGTTCAAAAACTACAGCTAGGCACTTTGCCAAAAAGGGTCATTTTTCACTGCGAAATTGAGGTGTGACCACGTTGCGTTTTGCGCCGTTTCCTGTCGCAGGCACTAGGCCGACCCACACAAGTGAGGTACCATTTTTCTCGTAAGACTTTGGGGAACGCGGGGTGGGTGGAAATTTGTGGATCCACGCAGATTCCAGAACTTTCCACCACAGAAATGTGGGGAAAATGTGTTTTTATTGACAATTTTTATGTTTGCAAGGGATTCTGGGTAACAGAACCTGGTGGGAGGCAGTCAAGTCACCCCATCCTGGATTCCCCTGGGTGTCTAGTTTTCAAAAATGTATAGGTTTGCTAGGTTTCCCTAGGTGCCGGCAGAGGTAGGGTTCAAAACTACAGCTAGGCACTTTGCCAAAAAGGGTCATTTTTCACTGCGAAATTGAGGTGTGACCACGTTGCGTTTTGCGCCGTTTCCTGTCGCAGGCACTAGGCCGACCCACACAAGTGAGGTACCATTTTTCTCGTAAGACTTTGGGGAACGCGGGGTGGGTGGAAATTTGTGGATCCACGCAGATTCCAGAACTTTCCACCACAGAAATGTGGGGAAAATGTGTTTTTTTGACAATTTGTTATGTTTGCAAGGGATTCTGGGTAACAGAACCTGGTGGGAGGCAGTCAAGTCACCCCATCCTGGATTCCCCTGGGTGTCTAGTTTTCAAAAATGTATAGGTTTGCTAGGTTTCCCTAGGAGCCGGCAGAGGTAGGGTTCAAAAACTACAGCTAGGCACTTTGCCAAAAAGGGTCATTTTTCACTGCGAAATTGAGGTGTGACCACGTTGCGTTTTGCGCCGTTTCCTGTCGCAGGCACTAGGCCGACCCACACAAGTGAGGTACCATTTTTCTCGTAAGACTTTGGGGAACGCGGGGTGGGTGGAAATTTGTGGATCCACGCAGATTCCAGAACTTTCCACCACAGAAATGTGGGGAAAATGTGTTTTTTTTGACAATTTTTTATGTTTGCAAGGGATTCTGGGTAACAGAACCTGGTGGGAGGCAGTCAAGTCACCCCATCCTGGATTCCCCTGGGTGTCTAGTTTTCAAAATTGTATAGGTTTGCTAGGTTTCCCTAGGTGCCGGCAGAGGTAGGGTTCAAAAACTACAGCTAGGCACTTTGCCAAAAGGGTCATTTTTCACTGCGAAATTGAGGTGTGACCACGTTGCGTTTTGCGCCGTTTCCTGTCGCAGGCACTAGGCCGACCCACACAAGTGAGGTACCATTTTTCTCGTAAGAATTTGGGGAACGCGGGGTGGGTGGAAATTTGTGGATCCACGCAGATTCCAGAACTTTCCACCACAGAAATGTGGGGAAAATGTGGTTTTTTTGACAATTTTTTATGTTTGCAAGGGATTCTGGGTAACAGAACCTGGTGGGAGGCAGTCAAGTCACCCCATCCTGGATTCCCCTGGGTGTCTAGTTTTAAAAAATGTATAGGTTTGCTAGGTTTCCCTATGTGCCGGCAGAGGTAGGGTTCAAAAACTACAGCTAGGCACTTTGCCAAAAAAGGGTCATTTTTCACTGCGAAATTGAGGTGTGACCACGTTGCGTTTTGCGCCGTTTCCTGTCGCAGGCACTAGGCCGACCCACACAAGTGAGGTACCATTTTTCTTGTAAGACTTTGGGGAACGCGGGGTGGGTGGAAATTTGTGGATCCACGCAGATTACAAAACTTTCCACCACAGAAATGTGGGGAAAATGTGTTTTTTTACAATTTTTTATGTTTGCAAGGGATTCTGGGTAACAGAACCTGCTGGGAGGCAGTCAAGTCACCCCATCCTGGATTCCCTGGGTGTCTAGTTTTCAAAAATGTATAGGTTTGCTAGGTTTCCCTAGGTGCCGGCAGAGGTAGGGTTCAAAAACTACAGCTAGGCACTTTGCCAAAAAGGGTCATTTTTCACTGCGAAATTGAGGTGTGACCATGTTGCGTTTTGCGCCGTTTCCTGTCGCAGGCACTAGGCCGACCCACACAAGTGAGGTACCATTTTTCTCGTAAGTATTTGGGGAACGCGGGGTGGGTGGAAATTTGTGGATCCACGCAGATTCCAGAACTTTCCACCACAGAAATGTGGGGAAAATGTGTTTTTTTGGACAATTTTTTATGTTTGCAAGGGATTCTGGGTAACAGAACCTGGTGGGAGGCAGTCAAGTCACCCCATCCTGGATTCCCCTGGGTGTCTAGTTTTCAAAAATGTATAGGTTTGCTAGGTTTCCCTAGGTGCCGGCAGAGGTAGGGTTCAAAAACTACAGCTAGGCACTTTGCCAAAAAAGGGTCATTTTTCACTGCGAAATTGAGGTGTGACCACGTTGCGTTTTGCGCCGTTTCCTGTCGCAGGCACTAGGCCGACCCACACAAGTGAGGTACCATTTTTCTCGTAAGACTTTGGGGAACGCGGGGTGGGTGGAAATTTGTGGATCCACGCAGATTCCAGAACTTTCCACCACAGAAATGTGGGGAAAATGTGGTTTTTTTGACAATTTTTATGTTTGCAAGGGATTCTGGGTAACAGAACCTGGTGGGAGGCAGTCAAGTCACCCCATCCTGGATTCCCCTGGGTGTCTAGTTTTCAAAAATGTATAGGTTTGCTAGGTTTCCCTAGGTGCCGGCAGAGGTAGGGTTCAAAAACTACAGCTAGTCACTTTGCCAAAAAGGGTCATTTTTCACTGCGGAATTGAGGTGTGACCACGTTGCGTTTGTGCCGTTTCCTGTCGCAGGCACTAGGCCGACCCACACAAGTGAGGTACCATTTTTCTCGTAAGACTTTGGGGAACGCGGGGTGGGTGGAAATTTGTGGATCCACGCAGATTCCAGAACTTTCCACCACAGAAATGTGGGGAAAATGTGGTTTTTGACAATTCTTTATGTTTGCAAGGGATTCTGGGTAACAGAACCTGATGGGAGGCAGTCAAGTCACCCCATCCTGGATTCCCCTGGGTGTCTAGTTTTCAAAAATGTATAGGTTTGCTAGGTTTCCCTAGGAGCCGGCAGAGGTAGGGTTCAAAACTACAGCTAGGCACTTTGCCAAAAGGGTCATTTTTCACTGCGAAATTGAGGTGTGACCACGTGGCGTTTTGCGCCGTTTCCTGTCGCAGGCACTAGGCCGACCCACACAAGTGAGGTACCATTTTTCTCGTAAGACTTTGGGGAACGCGGGGTGGGTGGAAATTTGTGGATCCACGCAGATTCCAGAACTTTCCACCACAGAAATGTGGGGAAAATGTGTTTTTTTGACAATTTTTATGTTTGCAAGGGATTCTGGGTAACAGAACCTGGTGGGAGGCAGTCAAGTCACCCCATCCTGGATTCCCCTGGGTGTCTAGTTTTCAAAATTGTATAGGTTTGCTAGGTTTCCCTAGGTGCCGGCAGAGGTAGGGTTCAAAAACTACAGCTAGGCACTTTGCCAAAAAAGGGTCATTTTTCACTGCGAAATTGAGGTGTGACCACGTTGCGTTTTGCGCCGTTTCCTGTCGCAGGCACTAGGCCGACCCACACAAGTGAGGTACCATTTTTCTCGTAAGACTTTGGGGAACGCGGGGTGGGTGGAAATTTGTGGATCCACGCAGATTCCAGAACTTTCCACCACAGAAATGTGGGGAAAATGTGGTTTTTTGACAATTTTTTATGTTTGCAAGGGATTCTGGGTAACAGAACCTGGTGGGAGGCAGTCAAGTCACCCCATCCTGGATTCCCCTGGGTGTCTAGTTTTAAAAATGTATAGGTTTGCTAGGTTTCCCTATGTGCTGGCAGAGGTAGGGTTCAAAAACTACAGCTAGGCACTTTGCCAAAAAAGGGTCATTTTTCACTGCGAAATTGAGGTGTGACCACGTTGCGTTTTGCGCCGTTTCCTGTCGCAGGCACTAGGCCGACCCACACAAGTGAGGTACCATTTTTCTTGTAAGACTTTGGGGAACGCGGGGTGGGTGGAAATTTGTGGATCCACGCAGATTCCAGAACTTTCCACCACAGAAATGTGGGGAAAATGTGGTTTTTTGACAATTTTTTATGTTTGCAAGGGATTCTGGGTAACAGAACCTGGTGGGAGGCAGTCAAGTCACCCCATCCTGGATTCCCCTGGGTGTCTAGTTTTCAAAAATGTATAGGTTTGCTAGGTTTCCCTAGGTGCCGGCAGAGGTAGGGTTCAAAAACTACAGCTAGGCACTTTGCCAAAAAGGGTCATTTTTCACTGCGAAATTGAGGTGTGACCACGTTGCGTTTTGCGCCGTTTCCTGTCGCAGGCACTAGGCCGACCCACACAAGTGAGGTACCATTTTTCTCGTAAGACTTTGGGGAACGCGGGGTGGGTGGAAATTTGTGGATCCACGCAGATTCCAGAACTTTCCACCACAGAAATGTGGGGAAAATGTGGTTTTTTGACAATTTTTTATGTTTGCAAGGGATTCTGGGTAACAGAACCTGGTGGGAGGCAGTCAAGTCACCCCATCCTGGATTCCCCTGGGTGTCTAGTTTTCAAAAATGTATAGGTTTGCTAGGTTTCCCTAGGTGCCGGCAGAGGTAGGGTTCAAAAACTACAGCTAGGCACTTTGCCAAAAAAGGGTCATTTTTCACTGCGGAATTGAGGTGTGACCACGTCGCGTTTTGCGCCGTTTCCTGTCGCAGGCACTAGGCCGACCCACACAAGTGAGGTACCATTTTTCTCGTAAGACTTTGGGGAACGCGGGTGGGTGGAAATTTGTGGATCCACGCAGATTCCAGAACTTTCCACCACAGAAATGTGGGGAAAATGTGGTTTTTTTACAATTCTTTATGTTTGCAAGGGATTCTGGGTAACAGAACCTGGTGGGAGGCAGTCAAGTCACCCCATCCTGGATTCCCCTGGGTGTCTAGTTTTCAAAAATGTATAGGTTTGCTAGGTTTCCCTAGGTGCCGGCAGAGCTAGGGTTCAAAAACTACAGCTAGGCACTTTGCCAAAAGGGTCATTTTTCACTGCGAAATTGAGGTGTGACCACGTTGCGTTTTGCACCGTTTCCTGTCGCAGGCACTAGGCCGACCCACACAAGTGAGGTACCATTTTTCTCGTAAGACTTTGGGGAACGCGGGGTGGGTGGAAATTTGTGGATCCACGCAGATTCCAGAACTTTCCACCACAGAAATGTGGGGAAAATGTGTTTTTTGACAATTTTTTATGTTTGCAAGGGATTCTGGGTAACAGAACCTGATGGGAGGCAGTCAAGTCACCCCATCCTGGATTCCCCTGGGTGTCTAGTTTTCAAAAATGTATAGGTTTGCTAGGTTTCCCTAGGTGCTGGCAGAGCTAGGGTTCAAAAACTACACCTAGGCACTTTGCAAAAAAGGGTAATTTTTCATTGTGAAAATGTGGTACGTCCACGTTGCATTTTGAGCCATTTCCTGTTGTGGGCACAAGGGCTACCCACACAAGTGAGGTACCATTTTTATCGGGAGACTTAGGGTAACACAGAATTGTAGAGCAACTGTTATTACCTATTGACTTTCGATGTATTTCTGCCTTCCAAATGAAAGACAATGTGTAAAAATAAGTCATTTTGAAAAATGACCTATAATTCTCATGCTAGTATGGGTACTCCCAATTTCGGAAATGTGCAAATATCTACTGTTTCTAAAATCTACATTTTGTTCCCATTTCAGAAATACATAGGTGTCTTTCATAACAATTTTTCCATGTATACATTTTCCCAAAATAATTGCTATATACCCGGTACTTAAAACAAAATCATTGCAAGATGTTGCTCAATTATTGGCTCTGGGTTCGTCGGGTTCTTGGTGAACCTACAAGTCTTATATATCCCCACAACCAGAAAGGTCCAGCGGATATAACGGTATATTGCCTTCAAATAGCTGTCATAATTAGAAGAAGTTACAGGTGAAAACGTTGACACAAATGGCTGTTTTTTTCAACTAATTTTCTATTTTTCCTTTATTTAACTGTTAGTTTCTATAAGGAAAACTTTAAGGATCTACACAAATGACCCCTTGCTGAATTCAGAATTTTGTCTACGTTTCAGAAATGTATGGCTTTCCAGGATCCATTATTGGTTTCATACCCATTTCTACCATTAACTGGAAGGAGGTTGAAAGCACAAAAAATAGCAAAAATAGGCTATGTCCCAGAAAAATGCCAAAACTGTGTAAAAAAGTTGGTTTTCTGACAAAAGTCTGCTTGTCCCTGAAAGCTGGGAAGATGGTGATTTCATCCCCACAACCCCTTTTTGATGCCATTTGCAGGGAAAAATCAAGACGCTTTCATCTGTAGCCCTTTTTCGCATTTTTCCCCAAAAAACAAAATTTAGCTGTATTTTGACTAATTTCTGGGTCCCCTCCAGGGAATCCACAAACCCTGGGTACCTTTACAATCCCCATGATGTTAGAAAAAAGGACGCAAATTTGGCATGGATACCTTATGTGGTCAAAAAGTTACAGGGGCCTAAGCGCGCACTACCCCAAATAGCCAAAAAAAGGCTTAGCACAGGAGGGGAAAAGGCCTAGCAGCGAAGGGGTTAAATTGCAACATATGTACTTTGGTACACTCCAGATTGGATACTGGGGTACCCTTATACGTCCCTAGTATATGGTACCCATGTACCCAGGGCATAGGTACCCCAGAGGCCTCCCATGGGCTGAAGCATGTATTATGCCACCCATGAGAGGCCATGCAAAATGGAACTCTAGGTCTGCTACAGCAGCCTGTGTAAGTTGGTGATTGCACCACTTACTTTAGATATAGGTTCACTATATCTATATATATCACTACACTTAAAACTTTGTAAGTCACCCCTATAGCAGGCCTTAACAATCGTGAAGGCAGGGTGCTGGGTTTTACGTGAGCGGGTGCTCCTGCATGAGCAGGGCCCCTCTGCAGTCTTTGGAGACCATTCTCCCAGGCTGTACGTGATACTACCAGACATATAGGTAGAGGTGCATTATAACCTCGCGGTAAATGCTATCTCGAAAACGACTGCAACGAAGTATGCCGTGTTTGGTGTCAAACACCTTGGAATCATACCCCCACACCAGTAACTGGTGTGGGAGGTATGATTTCTCCCCTCAGAACCGAGGTTCTGGGGGTACCTAAGTCTACCGGTACCAACTTTCTCGAGCCTTACATCACAAAATGTATGCTGCCAGCCATAGACACGAGTCTGCCCTCCTGCTGCTGAGCCAAGCTCGAGCAGCAGGAGGGCAGCACAATAGGCATCCTGTCACAGGGAGGTGTTACCACCTCCCAGACAGGATTTAGTGTATTGGGGCTGGGTGGGTGCACTGTCTCAGTGCCAGAAGGTCTGCACGAGGGGCACACTTGGTGTCTCTGTGCATAGTCCAGTTCAAACCAGTTCTAGGAGCCATTTGCTCCTGCCCTGGCACGAAACTGGACAAAGGACATGGGTGTAGCCACCCCTCAGTCCTGTCCCTCCCCTAGGAGGGTCCCTAGAATCTGTCCAACCCTTTCCAGTGGGTATAAAATGGGTTACCTGGCTACAGGACATTAGATTTTATGTGGACAAGATTCTGCAAGAAGATACCACTACACTTCGACCGTCTGGACGCGCTAGACTTCGCTGGACCTCGCTTGGGCTCGACTTCGTCTTCCCTTGCCGTCCACAGTCTCGCCACTGTCTGTGATCCATACAGGCTCCGTGCAGGACCCTGTGGACCTCCAAGACAACAGAAGAATCTCCCTTGGAGTGAAGGAGTCACTCCCCTGCAAACACAGGCACCGTAATGCATCTGACCGGTTTGCTGACCCTGAGCTCCTGCGGACTCCGAAGGCTCCAGCAACACAGGAGGTGGGTTTCCGAAGGTTTCTGATGTCAAACTGCCCTCTTACCGAGTTTGAGGCAGATATCCCTCGTGGGGACCGTATACCCGTACTCCTGTGCACCGCGTCCATTTGAAGCTGCACATGCTTGTTGTCGTGCAACAATTCCGTGCATTGGGCCATTTGTAGCCCTGACCCCAGCGCATCTTTTCTGAGAAGGACTCTGGCATCCTCACACTCTGTGCCCTGCTAGCTGGTATCCTGTGAAACCGCCTGAGGTCCCCTCACGACTCCTGTGCCTTCGGCCTGTGGGTCCACTTGAGGGTCAACTTTGCTTTATTTGGGCTCCCCTGGTTGCTCCAGGCCTGCCCTGACTCCCCTTGCTGTGGTGAGTCTCCTGGTCCTTGCTGGGCCAGATGGACACCGAATTTGATCATCTACGTTGTTGCCGCTGCCAAGGCTTGATTGGTGCTCCTGCCAGACACCGACACCTCAGCACTCGACATCCTTTGTGGGACAGCTTGTATCCGGCTCCTGGTTGTCCAAGACATCTTCTGGTCCGCGCAGCTGAAGAGTCAAGATCACCATCAACACACCTGAAGCACCCGACATCAGTGGGCATTCGTCTACCGAGCCCCTGGTCACTCCAAAGTGACCCAGACTCTGTCCCCTCTGCTTTCAGGTTCTTCTCATCTAGAATCCACTTTTGGATTCCAACGGACACTTTTCTTTCTTCCCGTAGCAGCCTTTCTTTGTCGACATCCATATAAAACGACGAGGGTTTCCGACGCCACTTCGCACCTATGCACCCGGCTCCTCTGGGATAGGTAACTCTGGTACAAAGGTATCCACAGGTGGGGTGGCTCTCCAAACTCTTAAGTTTCAAGGGTTGTTTTCGTAATCTGCTGGGAAGGGTCCTTAATCTCTGATTTTCCAACTGCGACGTTCCCATTGAATTGTACGGAGCACGCGGTCATGTTCCCACACTGCACCCGTCCTCCGTGGGGTCCCTACTCACTCATCTTGGGTGGTTCCTTGGGGTCCCAGCAATTCTACACCTTCTAGACTAGGTCTAGTCCAGAGTCGTGGTTCTTTTACCACTTATTTAGTATATGGTTTGGTCTCCCTCGGGAGCCCACTGTGTATTGTGCTACTTACGTTTGATTCTTTGCAACTGTATTATTTGATTTGTGTTCCATCCTCGTGTAGAGGATACTAGAGAGTGTTATATATAATAAATACATATTTTTATAACTACTGTGTGGTTTCCCTTTCATTTAACCAATACTATAATGTTACATTCTGGTAAAACAAGGTGCTTAACATTCCTTCAAGACTTAGCCTGAAGGCTGCTCTCCATAGCTACCACTAGGATAGCTTTCAATAAAGGTTATCTTTGACCTAATCACAATAAGGGTTGTTTGGACTGGTACAAGGTGCCCACTTTCATTAGTGGACAGCATATACCAGGCCAACTTCTCACATTGGTGTGCAGTGGTTGGGATTCAAGCCTGCATTGTTTTACCAGAAAAATCTTTGTATTGATTAACTGAAAAACCACTAGTATCTAGGAACATATAATACTAGCTTAAGATAGTAAGTTCTACTGAACTTGGGGTTGGGTAAGCCAAGGGTCTAGCACACCCTTTCTCCAACCTAAGAGAGTTTAGTTCCCACTAGGTTAGGTAGGTGCCTACACTACACCTCACCTAGTATGTCTTCTACTGGGAATGCCACTGGTGGCATCCTGCCTACTAAATATGATAGCTTTGCATTCACTGAATTAAAAGCAATGTGTGTATCTAGGAAGCTGAAGACAGGGAGAAATGCCAACACTCAACGTCTCATAGATGCATTACTGCTAGATGACATTAGGAAGACTCCTGGGTCAGATGAGCAGGATAGAGTGGGTGGTACAGGGGAAGAAGATAGGTCTGTAGGGGACACCTTCTATGACCTAGAGTCAAACCTTGGACAGGAGGACCAAAATGATCCACCCCTGAACAACTCAGATCCCCAGGAGGCAGAAGAAGAAGAGGGTCAAGAGGACCAGCACTTTAGTCCTCCAGGGAGAGTGCAGAGTCTACCAAGGAGATCTAGGTCTCCCTCTGCTGAGTCAGATCATTCTAGACATTCTAAAGGGACCTCAGTTTCTAACCAAAGAGACAACTCTTATGACAGGGAGTGCCAATTCCTAGAGCTTGAGAAAGCTAAGTTTAGGCTCAGGCAACAGCAATTGGCCCTGGATAAAGAGTCCCTAGAGGTCCAGAAGGCTAGAAAGAAATTGGGACTAGAGTCCCATGGTGGCAGCTATAGTGTCCCTAGGGTTAGGGAACACACCTTTGATCATAGGAACCTGAGCAAGATTGTCCCTCCCTTCCATGTAGGGGATGACATCCAGAAATGGATAACTGCTTTAGAGAGGGCCTGTAAAGTTCAGAAGGTCCCCCAAGAGCAGTGGGCAGCTATCTTGTGGCTCTCCTTTGCTGACAAAGGTAGAGATAAGCTCCTCACTGTTAGAGAAGAGGATGCTGATAATTACTCAGTCCTGAAGGGTGCTCTCATTGAAGGGTTTGGCTTAACCACTGAACAGTACAGGATTAAGTTCAGAGACACCCAGAAGACACAGACCCAGGACTGGGTAGACTTTGTTGATTGTGCCATTAAGGCTCTGGAAGGCTGGTTACTTGGTAGCAAGGTGAATGATTTTAAAGGATTGTACAACTTGATTATGAGGAGCAGATCCTTAATAATTGCCAAAACCAGTTGTTGCATCAATACCTGGTTGACTCTGATCTGACTTCTCCCCAAGAATTGGGAAAGAAGGCAGATAAGTGGGTCTGAACCAGGGTGAAGCAGAAAGCTCAGACCAATGGTGGTGACCAGAAGAAACCAGACTCTAAGAACTGAGATAAGGGTGGGGACAAAAATAAAGATCAAAAGTCTTCATCAGGGCCCCAAAAACCTGCATCTGGGGGGTAGTCACAATCCAAAAAGGGAAAAGGCAAAAGGAAACCTTGGTGTCACATCTGTAAAGAGAAAACCCATTGGACAAAAGATGCCAATTGTCCAAGGGCCAAGGATTCTACTCCTACCACCACTGCCCCTAAAGCAACTGCTCCCCCTAGCACAGTTTCAAGTGGTGGTACACAGAACAAGGGAATGGTGGGGTGAACCTTGGGCTCTGAGGTGGGTTCTGGCCTAGTCAGAACTCCAGCTCAGGCTGTTCTGGTCTGTGATGGAGGCATGGATATTGCCTCCTTATTTGTTAGTCCCAGTAACCTGGGCAAATACAGACAACAGCCTTTAATAAATGGTAAGGAGGCCATGGCATACAGGGACACAGGTGCAAGTGTCACAATGGTGACAAAAGATCTTGTGGACCCTGACCAGATCATACTTGGTGAGATGTACCAAGTGACCAATGCTAGCAATGTCAGGACAGACCATTCCTTGGCAGTTGTTAATTTCACCTGGGGAGGGGTAACTGGCCCTAAGAAGGTTGTGGTAAGTTCAGACCTCCCTGTGGAATGCTTGTTGGGCAATGATTTGGAGACTTCAGCCTGGGCTGAAGTGGAACTCAGGACTCATGCAGCAATGTTGGGCATCACTGCAGATGTGTTTTCTATGACTAGGTCACAGGCCAAACAGAGAGCCACTGAGCAGGCCCTGGATCCTGAAAAGAGGGATCAGGTGCCTTCCAAGAAGAGGAGCAGGAGGGGTAAGGCTGAGTCTTCCCCCCAGGCCCAGAGTGAGGGTCAGTCTTTTGAGGAAGATGACTCCAGCCCTACAGAAGGAGCTGTCTCAGATGAACTTGAACCTGATCAGGTTGAGGTTTTGGGGACAGGGGGACCTTCTAGGGCAGAGCTGAGCCAGGAGCAGCAAACCTGCCCCTCTCTTGAACCCCTCAGACAGCAAGCTGCTGCTGAGGCTGCAGGGAATGTCAGTGGGTCCCACAGGATCTATTGGGATGAGGGACTTCTATATTCAGAGGGTAGAGACCCCAAGCCTGGTGCCACCGGGATGTTGGTTATACCTCTGAATTTTAAGGGCTTCCTACTCACCCGAGCACATGACATTCCCCTAGTAGGACACTAAGGCCAAAGCAAGACTGGGGACAGGCTTGTCCCCCACTTTCACTGGCCTCATATGTCAGAGGACACAAAAGAGTTTTGTCGCTCCTGTATCACTTGCCAAGCCAGTGGTAAGGCAGGTGGTGGTACAAAGACCCCCCTGATACCACTACCTGTGGTGGGGGTTCCCCTTTGAGAGGGTTGGGATTGACATAATTGGTCCCATGAACCCTCCAACAGCATCTGGACATTCTTACATCCTGGTGGTGGTGGACCATGCTACCAGGTATCCAGAAGCTATTCCCCTTAGGACCACCACAGCACCTGTGGTGGCAAGGGCCCTCCTGGGGATTTTCTCCAGGGTAGGTTTTCCTAAGGAGGTCTTAACAGACAGAGGTACAAACTTTATGTCTAGTTTCATAACTGCAATGTGGAAAGAGTGTGGTGTCAACTACAAGTTCACCACACCCTATCATCCTCAATGCAATGGGTTGGTTGAAAAGTTCAACAAAACCCTAAAGGGCATGATAATGGGACTCCCAGAAAAGCTCAGGCAAAAATGGGATGTTCTGTTGCCCTGCCTTCTCTTTGCTTACAGAGAGGTGCCACAGAAGGGGGTTGGCTACAGCCCTTTTGAACTTTTGTTTGATCACCCAGTTAGGGGTCCACTATGTATGGTGAAGGAGGGATGGGCGTTACCTCTCAAACCTCCTAAACAGGATATTGTGGACTATGTACTTGGTCTCCGCTCCAGGATGGCTGAGTATATGAAGAAGGCATCCAAAAACCTTGAGGCTAGTCAGGAATTGCAAAAGGGCTGGCATGACCAAAAGGCTGTCTTGACTGTTTACCAGCCAGGACAGAAGGTGTGGGTGCTGGAGCCTGTGGCCCCAGCAGCTCTCCAAGACAGGTGAAGTGAACCCCACACCATACTTGAGTAAAAGGGAGAGGTCACTTACTTGGTGGACCTTGGAACTCCCAGGAGCCCCCACAGGGTGCTCCATGTGAACAGGCTCAAGCCTTATGTTGACAGGGCAGACATGGGCTTGCTCATGGCTACTGATGAGGGACAGGAGGAAGAGAGTGACCCACTCCCTGACCTCCTCTCACAGAACCCTGATGATGGCTCAGTAGATGGTGTAGCTTTGGCAAGCAGCCTCACTGAGCAGCAACAGTCTGATTGCAGGAAGGTCCTCAATCAGTTTAGGTAAATGTTCTCACTTACTCCAAGTCAGACCACCTGGTGTACCCATGAAGTGGACACAGGTGAAAACCTACCTGTAAAGAACAACAATTACAGACAACCTGACCATGTCAGGGACTGCATCAGGACTGACGTCCAAAAGATGCTGGAATTGGGAGTCATTGAGCCCTCAACTAGTCCTTGGGCTAGTCCAGTGGTCTTGGTACCTAAACCTCACACCAAGGATGGTAAGAGAGAGATGAGGTTTTGTGTTGGCTACAGAGGTCTCAATGCAGTCACTAGGACTGATGCTCATCCTATTCCAAGGGCAGATGAACTCTTAGATACTTTGGCCTCAGCCAAGTTTCTGAGTACTTTTGACCTTACAGCTGGCTACTGGCAAATCAGACTAGCTGAGGATGCCAAGTCAAAAACAGCATTCTCAACCCCTAGTGGGCACTACCAATTTGTGGTGATGCTTTTTGGCTTGAAGAATGCACCTGCCACATTTCAAAGGTTGGTGAACAAAGTTCTCACAGGCCTGGAAGACTATAGTGCCGCTTATCTAGATGATATTGCTGTCTTTAGTTCCACCTGGGAGGATCACCTGGTCCACCTGAGAAATGTTTTGGAGGCCTTGCAAAAGGCAGGCCTCACTATCAAGGCTACTAAGTGCCAGATAGGGCAGAGTCAGGTTGTCTACCTGGGCCACCTTGTGGGTGGAGGCCAGGTTCAACCATTGCAGAGCAAAATCCAGACCATCATGGAATGGGTTGCTCCAACTACCCAGACTCAGGTCAGAGCTTTCTTGGGCCTGACTGGGTACTACAGAAGATTTGTAAAGGATTATGGGTCCATGGTGACTCGCTTGAATGATCTTACATCAAAGAGAATGCCCAAGAAAGTTCAGTGGACAGTTAGCTGTCAAAAGGCATTTGATGACCTCAAGCAGGCCATGTGCACTGCGCCAATTCTGCAAAGTCCTGACCATTCCAAACAATTCATTGTTCAAACTGATGCATCTGAGTTGGGGGTAGGGGCTGTGTTATCACAATTGAATGCAGAGGGTCAGGATCAGCCAGTAGCTTTTATTAGCAGAAGGCTGACCCCCAGAGAGAAACGTTGGTCAGCTATTGAGAGGGAAGCCTGTGCTGTGGTTTGGGCTCTGAAGAAGTTGAGGCCATACTTGTTTGGAACTCACTTCATTGTTCAGACTGACCACAAGCCCCTCTTGTGGCTAAAACAGATGAAGGGTGAAAACCCCAAACTTTTGAGGTAGTCCATTTCCCTACAGGGGATGGACTATACAGTGGAACATGGACCTGGGAGTAACAATGCCAACGCAGATGGACTCTCCAGATATTTCCACTTAGAACATGAAGACTAAACTGGGCAAGGTTAGTTTCATCTCCTTTTGTTTGGGGAGGGGGGGGGGGTTGTGTAGGAAAAACAATGAAACAAATCCAAAGGTAGGACTATGGAGGAATCAAATACATTTTTTTCAAGCAAAACCATAGCGCATGTGTAGGAAAGTAGGATCTTCTTCTTATGGTTACCCCCCCTTTTTGCTTTTTGCACCCACTGTTTTGACTAGTCTGGCTGGGATCCTGCTATTCAGGACCCCAGCCTATCTGCTTTCTCCCTTAAATTGCAACATATGTACTTTGGTACACTCCAGATTGGATACTGGGGTACCCTTATAAGTCCCTAGTATATGGTACCCATGTTTCCAGGGCATAGGTACCCCAGAGGCCTCGCATGGGCTGAAGCATGTATTATGCCACCCATGAGAGGCCATGCAAAATGGAACTCTTGGTCTGCTACAGCAGCCTGTGTACGTTGGTGATTGCACCACTTACTTTAGATATAGGTTCACTATATCTATATATATCACTACACTTAAAACTTTGTAAGTCACCCCTATAGCAGGCCTTAACAATCCTGAAGGCAGGGTGCTGGGTTTTACGTGAGAGGGTGCTCCTGCATGAGCAGGGTCCCCCTGCAGTCTTCGTAGACCATTCTCCCGGGCTGTACGTGATAATTCCAGACATATAGGTAGAGGTGCATTATAACCTCGCGGTAAATGCTATCTCGAAAACGACTGCAACGAAGTATGTCGTGTTTGGTGTCAAACACCTTGGAATCATACCCCCACACCAGTAACTGGTGTAGGAGGTATGATTCCTCCCCTCAGAACCGAGGTTCTGGGGGTACCTAAGTCTACCGGTACCAACTTTCTCGAGCCTTACAGCACAAAATGGATGCTGCCAGCCATAGACACGAGTCTGCCCTCCTGCTGCTGAGCCAAGCATGAGCAGGGGAAGGCAGCACAATAGACATCCTGTCACAGGGAGGTGTTACCACCTCCCAGACAGGATTTAGTGTATTGAGGCTGGGTGGGTGCACTGTCTCAGTGCCAGAAAGTCTGCACGAGGGGCACACTTGGTGTCCCTGTGCATTGTCCAGTTCAAACCAGTTCTAGGAGCCATTTGCTCCTGCTCTGGCGCTAAACTGGATAAAGGACATGGGTGTAGCCACCCCTCTGTCCTGTCCCTCCCCTAGGAGGGTCCCTAGAATCTGTCCAACCCTTTCCCGTGGGTATAAAATGGGTTACCTGGCTACAGGACATTAGATTTTACGTGGACAAGATTCTGCAAGAAGATACCACTACACTTCGACCGTCTGGACACGCTGGACTTCGCTGGACCTCCCTTGGGCTCGACTTTGTCTTCCCTTGCCGTCCCGAGTCTCGCCACTGTCCGTGATCCATACAGGCTCCGTGCAGGACCCTGTGGACCTCCAAGACAACAGAAGAATCTCCCTTGGAGTGAAGGAGTCACTCCCCTGCAAACGCAGGCACCACAACGCATCTGACCGGTTTGCTGACCCTGAGCTCCTGCGGACTCCGAAGGCTCCAGCAACACAGGAGGGGGGTTTCCGAAAGTCTCCGAGGTCGAACTGCCCTCTTACCGAGTTTGAGGCAGATATCCCTTGTGGGGACCGTATACCCTTACTCCTGTGCACCGCGTCCATTTGCAGCTGCACATGCTTGTTGTCGTGCAACAATTCTGTGCATTGGGCCATTTGTAGCCCTGACCCCAGCGTATCTTTGCTGAGAAGGACTCCTGCATCCTCGCACTCTGTGCCCTGCTAGCTGGTACCCTGTGAAACCGCCTGAAGTCCCCTCGCGACTCCTGTGCCTTTGGCCTATGGGTCCACTTGAGGGTCAACTTTGCTTTATTTGGGCTCCCCTGGTTGCTCCAGGCCTGCCCGACTCCCCTTGCTGTGGTGAGTCTCCTGGTCCTTACTGGGCCAGATTGACACTGAATTTGACCATCTACGTTGTTGCCACTGCCAAGGCTTGATTGGTGCTCCCGCCGGACACCGACCCCTCAGCACTCGACATCCTTCATGGGACAGCTCGTATCCAGCTCCTGGTCATCCAAGACGTCTCCTGGTCCGCGCAGCTGAAGAGTCAAGATCACTGTCAACACACCTGAAGCACCCAACATCCGTGGGCATTCGTCTACCGAGCCCCTGGTCACTCCAAAGTGACCCAGACTCTGTCCCCTCTGCTTTCAGGTTCTTGTCATCTAGAATCCACATTTGGATTCCACCGGACACTTTTCTTTCTTCCCGCAGCAGCCTTTCTTTGTCGACATCCATAGAACTATGATGAGGGTTTCCGACGCCACTTCGCACCTATGCACCCGGCTCCTCTGAGATAGGTAACTCTGGTACAAAGGTATCCACGGGTGGGGTGGCTCTCCAAACTCTTAAGTTCCAAGGGTTGTCTTCGTAATCTGCTGGGAAGGGTCCTTAATCTCTGATTTTCCAACCGTGACTTTCCCATTGAATTCTACGCAGCACGCGGTCGTGTTCCCACACTGCACCCATCCTCCGTGGGGTCCCTACTCACTCACCTTGGGTGGTTCCTTGGGGTCCCAGCGATTCTACACCTTCTAGAATAGGTCTAGTCCCAAGTCTTGGTTCTTATACCACTTATTTAGTTAATGGTTTGGTCTCCCTCGGGAGCCCACTGTGTATTGTGCTACTTACGTTTGATTCTTTGCAACTGTATTATTTGATTTGTGTTCTATCCTTATGTAGAGGATGCTAGAGAGTGTTATATATAATAAATACATATTTTTATAACTACTGTGTTGTTTCCCTTTCATTTAACCAATACTATAAGGTTGCATTCTGGTAAAACAAGGTGCTTAACATTCCTTCAAGACTTAGCCTGAAGGCTGCTCTCCATTGCTACCACTAGGATAGCTTTCAATAAAGGTTATCTTTGACCTAATCACCATAAGGGTTGTTTGGACTGGTACAAGGTGCCCACTTTCATTAGTGGACAGCATATACCTGGCCAACTTCTCACAGCATGTGCACCATGCAAGGAGTTATGTGATGAATCTGAATGAAAACTGATTAATGTCGGCAAAGTAACCAGAAGCAGTCTGCAAAAACAGGGACCTCATTAGGTGAAGGAGAGCAGGTTGATACCTCCAAAGGTGGTTGATAATATATAACTTTGTTGCCGGGAGCAGCAATAGAAAACTGTAAACCCATATCAGAGACCTATCCTGTGTTGGGATTAGTAACAGGCACGAGTGCAAGTTCAGCATCAGAAGACCGCAGCCCGGAAGTAGTTAAATTAGGACTGCTTAATGCATGTAGAGGGGTCTCTTTCTGGGTAAGGAACGGAGATATGGAACTATCCAGATACCCTTGTGGCCTACTGTGGAGAACCGGCCATGTGGTGTAACTTGATTAAACCAATGGAAACTTGTCTTTTCTGTTTACAACCAGCGAGCAGTGGCAAAATCACAATTAGAGTGCCTTGAACAGCAAGGACATGCACCAGTGCATGATAGGACGGGCCAAATTCCTTTTGGTCTGTAATCTTCTTCTGGACCAGATCTCCAATTTTAGGAATCCATCCAGAAGTCACTGGTTGCTCCCTCACTTTGTCAGTGGCTAAACGTTTAGAATTCGCATTCGAGCACTCATCTCTGAAGTCTTGTAATTGCTGTAAAACAGCGAAACATTCCTTGATGTCAAAGTCCTAGAGTTATCAAGATCTGGAACATACATCTAGCCCAAAAAAGGACCTATTGAAGGGCGAACAACCCAAAGATCTTATAGGCAGATTATTTAAAGCTCCATACAGGTGATGATCCAATTATGACCTGAACCTAATACTCTAGCTGTTAAGGACTGCTTTAAGTCATGGTTCTTTTGCTGCACTATTTAATTTCCCTCAGGATGATGGGGATAGGAATTATGCACAGCAACACCCAGGGTGCCCATGGTATTCTGGTAAGCCTTAGAAGCAAAGGTTGGTCCCTGGTCCGAGTGGAATGCTGCTACTGCATATGTACAGAGAAATACCTGCTAATCTTTAATAATAGTTCAAGCATCAGCCAATTGCTGTGGCTGCACCCATAGACATTGAGAACATAAATCAACAGCCAATAAAATAAATATAAACCCACCATCCGAATGGAGCGGTCCACAATGATCCAAATAGACACATTGTAGTGGTTTATTAAAAACTAGAATGGGTGTCTATGGTGGGTGGACAATGGTGGAACCTATAATTTCTTGACAAATGTCACAACAAAGGATGTATGTTTTTAGTCTGTTTATAAAGACCTTGCCACCAATATCGTTCTGTAACAAGGAAACTGTAGCTGCCACACTAGCAGGGGCAGACGCTAATCCTTCATGTGCAGCAATTATTAGCTCTAACCTGCAACCTTGGTTGGGTATCACTCAATCACCCACCCCAGTAATGCGAGCAAAAGGAATGTTTTGGGCACTCAACAGATAGGAGTATTTAGCTGGATAAGTTTTAGGTTGGGGCGTGCCAGTAGCCGAAGCAGTGGCTGCAACCATAATGTCATCTATTCCCGTATGTGAACGAGTAACTGCAGCTACTAAAACTGTCTCAACTGCCACTTTGGCAGATTCATCAGCCAATGAATTCCTTAGAATGTGTACACCAACATGCTGTTGACTCAATGTGTGAATGGCATGAGCCCGTGGTAAATCATCTTTAAGAACTGCCACCTTTTCCCAAAGCAACTTATGCTTGGTAGCATTACCTTTAGACTCTCTGAAACCATTCAAGCGCCAATCATATAAATTGTTATTAAAGGCTTGGACGCAGTAATAAGAATCACACACTATAAGTGTCAGTACATCTTTCTAGGAGACCTCAACTTTCACCTTGAGAACACCCACGACACCAACACGGCTGACCTCCTAGAAAGTATGGCCACCTCTGGACTCAAGCAACTGGTCACTGACCCCTCCCACATCGCAGGACACACTCTCAACCCTATCTTCGCAGCCAGCAGCAGAGTAAAATACACCCACACTAAAGAGTTTACCTGGACTGACCACCACTCCGTCCACTTCGCCATCTTGGAACCCCCTCAACACCTCCACATCCAGCGAAACACGGTGCAGCTGGTCCGAGGTATCAGAACAACGCTGGACCAATGCCCTCAAGTCCCACCTACCCACCACCACTGAGAACACAGAACAAGCAGTGGACCACTTCTCAAACTGGATCACAGCAAGTGCTGACAAGGACGCCCTGAGGAAACCTACCTACCCAAGAAACGAACAAGACACCCCTACTGGTTCACGGAAGAACGATAAACCCAGAAGCGCAACTGCAGACAGACTGAAAGGAGATGGCGTGCCAGTAAGACCTTCAAGGACCGAATACACTTCAAAGCAGCCCTCAACCGCTACCACCACCTCCTGAAAAACACTAAGAAGACTGCGCTTGCCGGCCGCATCAATGACAGCTCCAACAACTCCAAGGAACTGTTAAACATAGTCAAGGAATTCACCACCCCTTCAGCAACAGAAAACATCACACCCTTGCAAGATCTCTTCGCACCATCTACCAAGACTTCACACCCAAACTCCTGCCGCAGACAGCTTCAACTTCCTTATGCCAACCAACACCCACCCACACCAGCTCACCTTGTGGAACCCCCTCACTGAAATGGAAATGGCTACCACCATGAGATCCGTCCACTCTGGAGCCCCTGCAGACCCTTGCTCCACCACTCTTCAACCTCGACAATCAATTCATCAGCAAAGAACTCGCCAAGGTCCTCAACTCTTCGATCACCACAGCCCACTTCCCCCAGAATTGGAAACATGCTAACATGAAGCCTTTGCTGAAGAAGCCATCTGCGAACCCAAGAGAACTGAAGAACTACCGTCCCATATGTCTGCTCCCCTTCCCAGCCAAGGTAATCGAGAAGGCAATCAACATCCAGCTCATCAGACATCTGGAGAACCACAACCTCTTGGACCCCTCCCAGTACGGCTTCAGAGCAAACCACAGCACTGAGACAACTCTAGTCGCAGCCACAGATGACATCCGAAAGCTGCTAGACCAGGGAGTAACAGTGGCCCTTATCCTCCTCGACCTCTCAGCAGCATTCGACACCGTATCCCACCGCACACTGATCAACAGGCTCCATCAAATTAGAATCCAAGGAGCAGCACTCGAGTGGATTGCATCATACCTCACAGGAAGAACACAGAAAATTATCCTCCCTCCCTACTCCTCGCTTCCTAAGAACATCATCTGCGGGGTACCTAAAGGCTCATCCCTCAGCCCAACCCTCTTTACCACATACATTGCTCCTCTAGCCAACATCGTCAAATGCCACGGAATCAACAACATCTCCTACGTCGACAATACCCAACTCATCCTCTCTCTGACTAACAGTCCAAGAACCATCAAAGACAAGTTCCAAAGATGCATGAAAGATGTTGCCGACTGGATGAACATCAACTGTCTCAAACTCATCTTTGGGAAAGGCAAGGACACACACTGGAACAACGAAGGTGGCTCCCAGAGCTTGGCCCCACCCCAATACCCACCGAACAAGCCCGCAACCTTGGCATTATCCACGACAGCCAGCTATCCATGAAGAAGCAATTCAGTGCTGTCTCCATCACCTGCTTCCTTACACTCCGTGTGCTCTGTAAGGTGCTCAGATGGCCCCCGACCAACACCAGGCGAACGGTCTTGCAAGCTCTCGTCACCAGCAGAGTTGACTACGGCAACTCCCTCTACGTAGGAATAACAGCCCAACTCATGAAGAAGCTCCAGACAATCCAGAACGCAGCGGCCAGGCTCATCCTCGACCTCCCCAGACGGACGCACATAGATGCTCAGGAAACTCCACTGGCTACCAGTCATGAAGCAATGCCAGTACAAGACACTCACCCACGCATACAAGGCATTAGACATTGAAGGACCTGCATACCTCAACTAACGAAGGACCTCAAGACATGGATGTTCAACCGATAGGAGAACAGGCAGTTTATCAGACAGCACCTCACGACCCTCATGGGTGATGCAGCCACGCTCTACAAATCCTGATAGATTGATTGATTGAGGAATTCTGGATCCATATTCTGCTTTTCCAGAACCAAAGCTTTTCATTCAGCCAGCTGAGTGGTACAGTCACCCAAAGTTTCTGTGTATGTTTTTGTGCCTGAAGCTCGCCATCTTTCATGACACCCTTCACCGCAGCACATGCTGCTGAGTACACATGCTTAGTACCATCCGCGGGCTGGGATGAACTAGCTGTATATATATAATGAAATCATACTGATTTACGGGCAAAATTTCACTCAACATGGGGTATTCTTGTCCATACTGGTGAAATTCTTGTGTTCCTAATGTAGGGTCAAAAACGTAATCTACATCAGAAGCTGTCAGGGAAGTGGCCCACTGGATGCATCCTGAATGTAAGGCTTTCGGGTTAGTAATGCTTTCCTTGGTGACAGCCTTAAAGGCTAGAATCGGAGAAATCACACTTTTGCGTTTCACCCTGTGCCAATGGATGCTACTTGAAGACAGCTGTTTGAACTACAGTCAGAATTTTTTCTTTTGATGCAAAACACATTCCTGCATTGGAATATAAATGCGATTTATAAGCAATCGGTACATTTCACGTTCATTAAAGGTGATGTATGTATAGCTAGTGAAACCTACCAGTATGTGGATCACCAAATTAGTGTTGTTAACACAAGTGTGTAAGTGTTTGGATGCAAGCATGTCTGTTTGCCATGTTCTGAGAATATCAGTATGTTCTGCAGCCCAATGTTTGTCTGAAAAATAAGAATGAATTAAATCGTACAACTGTTTAGCCTGTTGCACATAATCTTGTATGTATGTTCCGCCAAAGTTTATAAAGCCTAAAAGTGATTGTAGCTTTTGTAATGTATTTGGTTGTTGCAGGAGGCACACTTCTCCACAAAGTATGGTGCAAGGCTTCTGGCTTCATTTGATAATTTGTATCCTAAAAAAGGACATTAAGAAATGCAATTTTAGATTTTGGAAAATTAAATTTGTAGCCATGATCAGCGAATCCCGAAATTATACGATCTGCTCTGGCCATATGTGTGTTTAAATCATTATCTGTAAGATAAATGTCATCCACATAGGACAATGCATCAGAATCAATTTTTTGAAGAATTGATATTACACGAGAGCAAGCAGACCTGGACTGTTTTTACACCCCTGTGGGAGCCGGCAGAATTTTCTCTGGGTCCCTAAAGCAGTAAACACCACAAAATCTCTGCTTTCAGGTGCTATATGTGGACACAAAAAGCCATTGTAATTGTCCAATTTACAAACAATGTTGTTAATCAAAGCTGTGCTATGTGAATTTTGTATAACAAAGGTGTATGTATGACTGTTTAAATATCTATAGTTTAAGACTATGCGATAGGAATGACCGGTTTAGCTACAGGAAATAAAGGATTATTCATAAGAGACAAGGCTCAATTATGCCTTGATATTCTAATTGTGATAAAATTTCTCTAACAGAGCGTTTAGTGCAGGTTTAATAGGATATTGTGGTTGCACTTGTGGGTTGGACCTTATTGGTTTAATATGATAAGGCAAGTCCTTATCCCAGCCTGTTTGATTTCAATATAATGCTGGGGCTTGTGCAAGAGCCCATACTGTGGCATGCGCTTGTTTTACTGCCTCAGGAACAAGACTAGAAAAAGATGATAGTGCATCCTCCCCCTGTGGGACTTTTGTAATGAACTCAGGCGGCCAGTCTACCTCAGCCAAGAGAATGCCATATGCATTGGTCAAATTCTGCCAGAATATTACTTTAATCCTACATGGTATGCCACCCTCAATTTGGATGTCCAAATCCTAAAGTCTATCAGGAGGGCTTAGCTGCTGATCTGGAGTGTCAACTTGAATGTATTCATTAGTCGATCTGGCCACCAGAAACTTTTGAAGAGTCTGGTGAACTATTGTGACCACTGCTGCGCTGTCGAGCAGTGTTTTTGCCCACGTCTTGTTCAGAAGTGTCCTGAGTATTCGTGGCATATTTAGAGGAAATTCCTGTCACTGTCTTCTTTTTAAAGTGTGGTTATTATTGTGGAATTTTCTCATCCTTTTTTATGATGAGATCAGAGGAGCGTTGTGAGCCCTTTTTCAGTTTCACGTACACTTCCTGTCTGTGTTCGCCTTATCCCACTCTCTCTGAATTTTTGTCTGAAGAGTTCTGAAAGGAACGAGAGGACTGTGTATCAGAATACTGATATCTATTGAGCTGTTTAATTGTATCACCTTTACATATATTATAGCGTTTTTCAGTAAACTCCTGTTGGGGAAATCTACTCCCTGTTTTCTGTTTTTCTTTTTTATTATTTTCATCCGAGCATTTTTTAGAAGTCTCGGGTGTCTGCTTGGTGGTATCTGTATCAGATTTTGTTTTTAGTTGTGACTTATCAGGCCTGATTCCCAAACTATCTCGACCTATGGAAGGGTCAGTCTCAGAAAAAATTCTAGTTAGCTTGTGTTCCTGATCAACAGCGGGAACTGACATGAGACTTTTTCGTATCGCTAAAGATGTTACCTCCCCTTTTGTGTTACTTACAATCAATGAGGATACTGTGGAAAAATTGCCAATTAATTTCAGCCCCAAATCCAGCGCAAAGGCCGCCTCGTATTCATTGTGAATTTGCTTAAGCACTTCAGCTAAAACAGCAATTGATGGAGTACCATGTGCCATATGGCAGCAAAGACCGTGCCCCATGTGGCACAGTCCTCAACTGGGAGAACTTTACCAAGTGGAAGACTCATAGTGAGAATTCTAAATTTAACTTGGGGTCGCACATGGGGAAACTCTGCTTCAAGCTGATTTCTTTTTTGTGCAACCCAAAACAGAATTTCTTCCCATTTGGTAGATATTTTACCCATAATAGAATTAATAGTTGCTTGACAAATTGCAGGCACAGCTACTTGTGGCTGCCCATCTTGAACAGCCCTTATTGGGGCGCATAATTATTGTACGCATAACAAACTGCATTAGACGTCTATATAGTCTAACTAACTGAGTGTAGTGACCCAGCAGATCATGATTATTTAATGCACATGCATTTGGATATGGTGTGTAGATGGCTGAGACTGGCCAGATTATCCCGTCATTACTGAGAGGACCCAGTATTACATGTTGGAGTGTGTGTGGGAGGGCGCCTTGGAACTAATTCTGATGTTGCTTTCATGTTAATGGTATTTCTAAGTATTCATAAGGTCTAGATGTAGCTGGAACTGCTGCCTCAGCGTATGTATGAAATGTTCATGTATAGGCGTCTGCTGCAGGAAACTGAACCCAGGAATAAAAAACTCGGCATTCATAAGCTTTGTGTGTCTCAACCATGTACGTAAAGTCTCCCTCGCTATTGGCATGTGCAAGTAAATGTGTAGTAACAGCCTGCCTACAAATAACAGGAATACCAACTGGTAGCGCTATTTTTAATGAGTGGAATCCAGAGAAAGGAAACACTATAGTGGGGTAATCCTTTTGAAAGTTCAAGCCTGAACAACCTACAGCCATAAATAGGTGCTTCCTAATAAGCTGAGGAGGATGAATCCTTTTTGCCATGGACGTCTTCAAGTAGAGGTGAAAAAGAGCCTTGGGCACATGCAAGAAAACTTCTCAGGAGACCCATTAAATAGGTACGTGACCTAGAACTTTGGTGGCACCATGTAACACAGTTCCTACAAATCTAGCAGAAATTTGTATTAGACCAACACAAACTTCACAATATAGAGTCGTAGTCCACATATATCATTAGTAAGTGTTGGTGTGTTTCGGCTAGCTCACACTACCACATCTAACCCCTAAACTGACCAGGGTAACAGATGTTATTGGCAACCTCTAACATGACTCTCTGATTCCCAAGGAATCTGTGGAAACAGATCTAACCCTTTTGTTTGGTCACTCTTGCATGCCTAAGGTGAACACAAGAAAGATACAAAACAAACATTTATTTAAATCTTATTCTTGCTAAGAAAGCATGAGCTGCAATTATTAGAAAGATGAGACATGTTACTTTAATCAGCATTATTAGAATGGTAAACAATCTGAACAATTCAATCATGTTAATTGTTACTAATATTTGCATACTCCTATCTGTATCTAATACTATACTAAAGAGAGCATAGTGGGATTACCCTCTGACAGATCAATCGGGGTAGTCTAATCTCCATACCTTTGTCTTAGGAGTCAGGAAGCCGGTCTGAGGTTATAGGTTATCTTCCTTATCAGGAAGGAGGTCGGGGTCAACTGGGATGCATCTTAGTCACAGTTCACAGTGGTTCCATGGTAATCCCAGCGGGGAAGTGCTCCTCCCACTGAGCCTTAGCATGGAAGCTGTTTATATAACAAATTATTGTTCTATCACACTGTTGCAGAGGTGCAGAGCAGCTCCTTTGGTTTCATCTAGCTAAATCAAGGTGTCTTCTAACAAGCATAGAAAGAAAGGAAAACAATTGCATAATTTTCTAGATGTTTGACCCTGAAACTAACTGTACAGACTACAGGGCTTCAATGCCTATCAGAATGGCACATACAGCACATTCATACATTGGCAGGAAAGTGTGTGAAAAGTTACCACAAGAAAGAGATGTCAATTTTAAAAAGGCAAGTCTTAAAGGGAGACTAAACGTGAGCCATGTAACACTCTATCCTAGATCTCGGTGAGACTGACTCTGAGGCTGCTGGACTTCATGGCCTCCTGCATCCTGCTTGTGACACATGCCCACAGGCATATGCAGCATCAGGGGGATCTCTCGGACATGGTCCAGATCTCAGCGGGAATTGCAAAAGTTCTGCAGTGATGGTTAACGAACCACAATTGGGTCAGGGGCAGACCCCTCCCCATTCTCCAACCAGTTCTGATAGTAGTGACAGATGCATCACTCCTGGGATGGGGCAGCCATCTGGAAGAGGAAGACATCAGAGGCTTCTGATCTCCAGCGGGATCCGGACTCCACATCATCCTACTTGGAGTTCCAGGAGATCCGGCAGACATTAAAAGCCTTTCTTCCCTCCATCAAGGCCAGGGAAGGCTAGTGCAGGTGTTCACAGACACCACCACCATGGGGTACTGTAACAAACAGGGCGGGGTGAGTTTGTGGACCCTCTGTCAAGAGGCCCTGCATTTCTGGACATGGCTGGAACGTCCAGGCATTTCCCTGGTTGTTCAACAATTGGCGGGCTCTCTGGACTCCAGGGTGGACGAACTCAGCCGAAGATGCCTAGCGGATCATGAGTGGCGTCTCCATCCGGAGGTGGTGCTAGGTTTCTTTCAGCAGTGGGGAGAGCTTTGGTTAGGTCTGTTTGCCACCACAGAGAATGCGCAGTCAGGGGTTTTGTGTGCTGGAGTTTCTAAGGTGGCTTTCGCTCAGAGACGCTTTTCATCTCAAGTTGTGCTCTCGCTTCCTCTATGCCTTTCTGCCCATAGCACTGCTGCCCAGAGTTCTCAAGAAGATCAGGAACGACTGGGCCCACCTCATCCTTGAGTCCCGGACTGGCCTCTGAGAGTTTGGTATCCCGAGCTGTTGAGCATGGCCATCGGCCCTCTGATGAGGCTGTCCCTTCGGAAGGATCTTCTGTCTCAGCAGCAGGGGAGGGTTTTCCACTCAAACCGGTCACTGCTTCACCTTAATGCATGGAGTTTGAGCTGCAACAGTTGACGACTTTTGACCTTCCGCCCAAAGTCTGCACTGTTGTTTTGGCAGCCAGGCGTCCTCCACTACGACTGTATTACACCTACCATTGGTGCACGTTTGTGGCATGTTGTGCAGAGAAACAGGTTGAGCCTCTTTCTGCCCCCCTCTCTCAGGTCCTTCTCTTTATCCTTTATTTTACCCAGCAAGGCTGTGCCCTGGGCACTGTAAAGGACTATCTTTCTGCCATCTCAGCCTTTCTGCGGTTGGCTGATCAGCCATCCCTCTTCAAACCCCCTGTTAAAAATAGGTTCTTGAAAGGTTTGCAACATATGTTTCCACCTTCGCCCTACAACATGTCTCAGTGGGACCTTCATCTGGTCTTAAGTTTTCTGATGTGCTCTTCCTTTGAGCCATTGCACAATTGTCCTCTCAGGCTCCTTACTATCAAGACATCATTCCTGGTGGCAATAACCTCTGCCCAAAGAGTCAGTGAGCTTCAGGCTTTGTCATCCAGGCCTCCGTATCTGAACATCTACCCAGACAAGCTGGTTCTTTGCATTTGAGCTTGTTTCTGCAGTAAGTTGTCACTCCCTTTCATGTAGGCTAGTCTATCAACCTGCCTACTTTTTACACTCTGCCACATCCCTCCAAGGAAGATGAGCGACTTCACCGAATGGACCCAAAAGAACATTGTCGTTCTACCTTGACTGCACGAAAGAGTTCTGGGTAGGCCAACTCCTCGTGGGGTATGTCGGAGCAAAGAAGGGAAAATCTGTGCAGAAACGAACCATCTCCAGATGGATCATGCTCTGCATTAAAATCTGCTATGCATTGGCCAAGAAGCAACCCCCTGAATGCTTGTCTGCTCTTTCCACTAGAGCCAAGGCTGCGACCACTGCGTTAGTGCATGGAGTCCCAGTCCTGGACATCTGCCAGGCAGCAACATGGGCCTTGCTGCACACGTTCACAAAACAATATTACCTGGACAGCCAGGTCCGTCGGGATGAGCACTTTGCCCGTTCGGTCCTGCAGAACTTTTTGGTGC
Organism: Calotriton arnoldi; assembly: GCA_963921515.1. NCBI lineage: Eukaryota > Metazoa > Chordata > Amphibia > Caudata > Salamandridae > Calotriton > Calotriton arnoldi. The sequence continues at coordinate 274,457 of CAWUFW010011606.1, read as the reverse complement.
AAAATAGTTTCGCAGACCCACCTCCAGGGAGGTATTGCTTGGGTATCTATTCTAATGTAAGGTATCTGCGGCTAGAAGGCTTTGTCAGATGAACAAGTTACTTACCTTCGGTAAAGCCTTATCTGGCAGATTCCTTACCAACCCTGCCATCCTCCCCACTCTGCAAATGGATTTCTAGGGTCAGGGCTTTCCTTTTTCATGGCCCTAGTTTTTCACACCAGTGGTCAGTGTTCTTTGTGGCTCCGCACTCCTAGCGTGGTAAGTCGTGAAAAGTAACTGACATCAGAGCACTGGAGTGGCACCTATATAGGCACTGCACACATCAGAACTGGCAGAAATTACACCACGTGGAGCCAAACGACACCACCTACCGGTGCGCAGGGATACTGTTCACAACAAATTTCCTGATCCAGTCTGATACCTGGGTATATTCTAAGGTAAGGAATCTACGGGTAGATAGAAACTCTACCAAATAAGGCATTACCGGGGGGCATGGCCAACTGCCGGGAGTAATGGCCGCACACTAACGCGGCTCCGGCCCCGACTGGCCTCGCCCGATGATTATCCTGTAATAAATCTGGCTAAAGGCATCACACAATGTGAGGGGAAGGTGAGCGGCGCCTGGAGACCCGACCCCGGAGTTTGAATACTGCTGTGGACCAAAGAACAAGGGCCGATAAGATTGCGGCCGAATCGGCGAGAGAAGCAGCAGACTCAAGTGAGCGGGTTGCCCCGCCCATGAGAAACTGAGAGCGGGGTGGCGGCGAAGGTGGGCCCGTGGGTGCGGCATTCCGGAGAGACCTCGGCCCCATGACAACCGGAGACTCCACGGAGACGTGCGGTGACAGAAGACGGCACACCACGGTGGTACGGCTGCGAGACACCTCTGCAGTAACACCTTAGGCTAACGACAGCGTGGGGGCGAACAGCGGGCCGGGCAGTGACGCATAAACTAATTCGAAGTGCAGCGCAACGGACGGCCCCAGAGTTCACATCGGAGCCCCCCATGACACTGAATTACTGACATAGCTCCCGGATTGCTTTATGGGTGGCACAACAACAATAGCAAAGCACATTGAACTACGGCTGGCAATGTATGGCCCCAATGCCGATTGAGGAAACGATCATAGCCCACACTGAGAGCAATTGAAACGGTGGGGCTGCGATTTCCGACCATTTAGCCCCATGCAGTGGTTGATAATGGGAAACACCAGCCTGTCCCAAGTATTGCGTCACTGAGTAAAATAGCGCTGCCATACGACGCCTGTAAAGGAGCCGGCCCCATAGCTGCACAGGGAGAGGCAGGCAGATCACGGTCTGGAAAGGAGCTAGGGGAGTGCTACCCCGCGTGCTACACTGGTAAACGGCCGCGGTCCATTCTCAAAGGAGCCAATCTGGACTGTGTCATCCTTGCTATCCTGCGGATCGCCAATTGCTAAAACTACCAGACAAGAGTTGGATAGGGCGGAGTAGAACACCGCAGGAGCAAAACGAGCGCAGCTTAGTGCCACACCTGACTAGGAACAAAGCGAGAAATTAAACAAATGTGCCCTTGATTGGATAAGCAATCAATATAGCAGCACGACGAAGTCTGGAAGTGTTGCGTTATAATCCGGTAGTGAACCGGAGAAGGGCAGGCCCAGTATCATAGCAAGCAAAGTATACAAATCAATACTCTCGTACTGAGACTTGGCGGAAGGGGAAAACCGACAGGCCACGTGAGTCATATCACGGTAGGCGGCGGAGAGTACCCATCCATATCGAATCAACAGGCCCCACCCAAGAATGGCATCTAATAAAGGGGGTCGTGGCTCGCGGCAACAGAAGATAGACAAATTTACCTGCCACAAATCACAAGAAGGGGGGGCAACGACCATAAGCAACGATCAGGAAAATCCAACAAACCCAAAGGAACAAGATTCCCCTATGCTACAAGACATCATGGCGGCGATTAACGGAGTTCACACCTCGCTAGAAGGTCGCAGAGACTCAGTCTCCACTGATATTTCCTTGCTTAGAGCGGACCTCAGGAAAATGGACTCTAGAGTACTTGAGGTGGAAGACTGTACCAAAGGCCTTGTGGTTGACACGTCAGTACTAAAGAAACAAGTCTCCGAGCTGCAAAGTCACACCAAACTACTCTCAATGCAACTCGATGACTATGAAGGGCGCTCAAGACGGACTAAGATTCGCATCCTAGGTGTACCAGAAAGGGCGGAGGGTCCAATGGCAGACTTGTTCGTCGAAGAATTAGTGCTAAAACACTTGCAACCCAAGCGTCTCTCCAATTATTTCTCTATCGAGCGTGCTCACCGCATACCGGGTGAAAGGCCCAAACCAGGGGCACCGCCCCGACCCATTCTTGCAAGGGTGTTCAATTTTCGTGACCGAGACGTTATCCTCCAAACTGCTCGGAGTGCGCCCCACCTTAAATACGAAAACAGCACCATATCTTTTTTTCCCTGATTTTCCCGCCAAGGTGCAGAAACAGAGACGCTCCTTCCTGGAGGCCAAAAAAGCTCTTAGGGCACAGGGACTTACGTATGCTATGCTGTTTCCGGCGAAACTGCGAGTGGAGGCGGAGGGGTAAAAGCTGGTTCTTCGTGGAGCCAGAGGAGGCCCCAGAATGGCTGGATGGCTGGCGGCGAGTAGGATCCGGAGGGAGTTCGAACCGGCAAGAGCGACGGACGACGAAGCAGCAGCAGGATCTAACACAAGACGACGGAGACCAGCACGTCGCGGGAGGATCCTGCATGGCCCCAAGATTGGTAACAAGACTGAGGCCATGAGCACCCCAGAGAGGGGGAAAACAAAACCTGAGATCAGTAGCTCTGAACTGAAACACTCGAGACTGAAAGTAAAGAGGATAATAGGGGGAAGGGGACATGAAGATGAAGATAGACGATTGAAGCTCTAATCACCTCAAGATCTTATGGTAACCAACTCACAGGATAAAATGGAAGGGACGCCAGGTGCCGAACCCAAGAAAAATAGATGAGTATATTGGTAACATGTGTGATGACTTATGAGCATAGTGTCTGATCGATTAAGGGGGAGGCGGGGGGAAGGTTGGGCCACGGCTCCACCACATAGGGATCGGAGGGCGACAGGCACTCTGCATAGTTGGGGAAGCGGGCCATTGGACTTCGTTTAGCAGGGTAGCAGGGAGGGGGGTGTTGGGGTGGAGGGGATACTAGTTTAGTTTACAGTTCTACGACGGCAAAGGAAAGATATAGGTCATATAAAACACAGTTGGGGCCAAGCACGTATCAACACATTTGCAGAGAGCCAAATCCCAGAGATGGAAGAGAGCCATATATAGGTTCCATATGGTGCGAGGGCTTTGGGGTGAGAGATGGGCTGGGATGTCTCCGCTCCAGGCGATGGGAGAAACTACACAAAGACTGGTACATACTGGGGACAAGAAGGAGGAGACAGGTACTACAATGTGCTCCAGCTCATACGCAGGGGTGTGGAATTTAATAAAATATCTACTTGTCCATGGGGCAGGTTGCTTCATAAATCTACTTGTCCTGTAACAAAATCCACTTGTCCTTTTGGTGCCATGTAGTGCGGCGAGAAATAATGACAGCAATCTCATTATATAAGAGCTCTGATATAACCTCTCTGATTATGCCAGGGCTCATACCATAGTAGTGTTTGAATACTTGCAATCCCCTTATGTTGCCACATTTCCGCAGATCTACATACTGGGGCTGAAAGTAGTGGTAAGCAATAGTTCCAGGGTTAGAATGCCCTTTTGAGTCTGTGCAAACCTACTAACTTGCATGTTTTAAGGGTTTTTAACAACTCTTCTCTAATCTTTTCCCATACTGAGAAATGTTGGAAATTTACTCCTGACAATGGCAGACGTAAACCTTCTTCCAGAGTAGGGAAAGTGAACTTGCAAACACTCAGATTTTCGCATGAGCAAATCTACACATGCATATTTGCTCACACTAAACTGCAGTTCACAAATATTTTGTAGGAGTACTATTTCTTGTCCTACTTCTGTAAATTCTTGGGAATTCACGAAAGCCTTATAGCTGCACTTAATGAAAGGACATATACCATAGGTGCACTTTTGAGACTTTCTTTAATAATTGGGCCCCTAATTTGGTCTGGCGTTGACCATGGCCTTTTGCGTTTATTAAAATTCTGTCTCTCTCTCTCTCTCTCTGTATCAGCTGGCTTCACTGTGTGTGACAACATTCTGCGCTTTCACAAGGAGCATATCGGCACACAAAGTAGTTTTGTTCAGTGCCAGTAACTACTGTGGCAGGGTGTGCTTTTTGAGATCAAAAACAATTTTTGCTTTTGCCAATGTTTGTTATAATGGTGAGGGCCCGGCAGCTCCCACACCAATAAGGTTTTACAAAAACCATGCCAAAACAATTCACACATTGACAAAACTAATTTCAGACCTACTGGCTTTGCCAATGCTTATTTTTGTTTCCCATAATCTTATCGAAACTGGTTACACTGATTTTCCATTATGAATATTTTTGGGAAATACTAGCATGCATCAGCACATGTTACTAAATGATGCTGCAAAGAAATAGTTCCTGAAATTTTACAGTAGTTTAGCGAAATGTTTTTTTTCCTGCTTTCATTTTTTATGAACATTTTATTTTGAAAGCAAAGAATCATCAATCTTGCTTTTAAGCTTCTGCGAATATTTGCATCAAATCAGAGAGCATTCTTGGAGCATTATACATAGCCTCATTGCTAAACTTTGAAAACATGTGTACACATTTTTATGCTGGAGCCACTGTCAGTAGTGCAGTCAGAGCTTACAACATTTAATTAGAGCGCTCACCCTAATAATAAAAGATTTCAATAAATGAACCATAAATACAAGTTTGAAGAGCATTAACGTATAGACAAAAATATTACCTTAACTGCATACAGTGCCCTTCCCTGATCCATAATGTGGTACTGCAAACTGGCAGCCAAAGGGTTTGTGCTGCAGGGGGTTGGGCCTACTTGCCCCAAGGACAAAATAAACATGAAAACTTGTTGCCCTTGACCCCAAACAATATGTCCTGGGAGTCGGGCTATAGGAATTCCACATCCCTGCATACGACACTCCCACAATCAGGATGAATATGATAGGTAGAGATCTGATGTTCCTTACATGGAACGTGAACGGCCTGGTAGACAAATTGAAGAGGGTCGTGGTCCTCCAGTACCTGAAGCAACAAGCGCCTGATGTCGCCCTTGTACAGGAAACACATTTAGTTGGGAACACGTGCAAGGCATTAAACAGGTGTGGCTATCGACTCGTAACACATGACGGGTTCACATCTAGTTCCCGTGGGACTGGTATTCTTCTCCGCAAGAACTACCCATACATGATTAGTAAAACATGGGCTGATGATCAGGGCCGATTCGTGGCAGCCACCGGAACATGGGAAGGGAAACCACTAACAATACTATCGGTATATGTTCCCCCAGCACTACAGCAAACCACACTGCAGGATCTTAGCAAATTCATATTAGACCTTCCCATTGGCACTCTAGTGATCGGGGGCGATTTCAATCTAACACTTAACGGGATGAAGGACCGGCTGCCCCGCACAGTGACCCATGTACTGGGTCTAAGCTAACGGCCTTTATTTCATCTCTCGGACTAATTGATATTTGGCGACAGCTTAACCCCACTACCAATCAATATACTTTTCACTCGGGGGCCCATAATACCCAATTCTGCATAGCCTACATGTTCACACACGCGGCCGACAGTCCTGATTTTACTGAAGCCCGTTGTGTGGCTAGAGGCATTTCGGAACACTCCCCTGTTTTGATTAGGATGCACGGCTGGTTTAAACCACAGCGTACCACCCTCACAATTAACCCATGGGCACTGCAAATCCCACATATCAAGATAGAATTGTTACATAACATAGAACTATACTTTCGAGAAAATGTGGGCTCTGTGGCGTCGTCCCAGATCCTCTGGGGTGCATTTGGGGCAGTCATTAAAGGGCGTGCGCTGGCATTAATGGTGGGACGCAAAAAAGAACTAACAAAGCGAATTGAGCAGCTAGAGAGGGAGATCCTAGTAGACGAGGCTAACTTAACCCAGACTACCACTGACATGGCTCTACAAGCGCTGGCAGCTAAGAGACTAGACTACAAACTGTTACTCACTGAGACAGCTAGAGCCAGACAAAGGACTATATATCATAAAGTATATGAACATGGTGAAAGAGCTGGCAAACTACTTGCTTAGCTGGAAAGAAGAGAGCAGGCGACTGGATGGGTCCACCAGCTCAGAGATTCCACAGGAGTGGACATAATTCATCCGCAAGATATTGTTGAGATATTTGCTATCCATTTTGAAGCAATCTATACCTCGAGTACGACTGCAACCTTTACAGATTACCAGAACCTTTTAGCCACTATTCAGGTTACTAGCATCCCACCTGGGGAGCGAGATCCCCTTGAGGGAGATCCCTCAGTAGAAGAAATACAACTAGCGATCCGCGATATACGCTCAGGTAAAGCAATGGGACCAAACGGACTCCCGATCGAGTTCTTTAAGTTGGCGACAACCAAATTGGCACCCCACCTACAACAAATGTATTTAGAGAGTTACGACAGAGGTCTGTTGCCAGCCGAGATTCGACTTGCTTCGATAGTGGTAGTACATAAGCAGGGCAAACCTGCGAACACATGCGGGGCGTACAGGCCCATCTCCCTCCTGACGGCAGAGGCCAAAATACTTGCGAAAGTATTGGCAAATAGACTCATCCCACTGATCAATAAATTGGTGCACCCGGATCAGGCGGGCTTCATGCCCGGCGGTAATACGGCCTCAAATCTACTTCGGCTGCATAGTGTCCTGAGTCGAAAAGACACACTACGAGAAGATGTAGCCCTATTGTCATTAGACGCCAAAATGGCCTTTGACACTAATGAGTGGCCATACCTCTTTGCGATGTTGGAGCGAGTGGGGTTTGGACCAAAATTTATAAGATGGATCAAACTTTTATATGCAGACCCAATTGCACAAATTGTAGTTAATGGCCATACATCTCGACAGATTCGACTGTGCAGAGGAACCAGGAAGGGGTGCCCACTCTCGCCGTTGGTTTTTGCACTTGTGTTGGAACCCCTGGCGGTTTGGGTTAGGGGGGATCCTCTGATACGGGGACTAAAATGGACGTAACAACATGAGGACAAGATATCCCTCTACGCGGACAACATTTTATTATATATGGCATCCCCTACGTCCTCAATCCACCGCATTCTTCATATCTTCCACATATTCGGTAACCACTCGGGCTATACAATAAATTGGTCCAAATCACAACTGTTCCCAGTATATGGCCCTAGGCCCAAGCTGCCGAAAGACTACGACACCCCTATTGCGGGAGACAGATTCCGCTACCTAGGGATATACATAACCATAGATCCTGTTAAATTCTATGAAACCAACCTGCATGGCCCCTTGACACGCTTGTGAACTGATGTTAAACACTGGCGAGGCCTCCCGCTGACTCTGCTGGGACGAGCAGCGCTCTTTAAAATGCTGGCGCTGCCTCACTTTTTATATGCACTGCAAAATACCCCATTTAAGGTCCCAGATTCCTACTTCTCAGATATTGACAACGCGGTTCGCACTTTATTATGGGACGGGCGGGCACCACGTATAGCACTGCAGAAGTAAACGGCTGGATGGTATGATGGCGGGATTGCACTGCCCAACCTCAGGTTGTACTACTGGACATCACAACTAACAGTGATTAACCAATGGGTAAATGGGGCCCATGATGAGCCAAGTACCCGCACGGATCTATGGCTGACGGGACAGGGGGGATACCAAAGAGCCTTATATACAAACCCCAAAAAATTAGGCCTAACGGGTCCTACGGCCCGAATAATAGAAATCTGGCATGTAGTCAACAAAAAATTTGGTTGGTATAAAAGAATCACACTAGCAACCCCACTCTGGGAGCCTGAGTGGCTGGGCCGCTTGAGTTTCTGCCCCGGGTTTGACAAATGGGACCTGATTGGCATCTCGTCTGTAAGGGACATGTGGAATAATAAAGGACTGGTCAAATTTGCAGACCTCCAGAAAGAATATTAACTGGCACAATCTGAAACTTTCAGATACCTGCAGATTAGCCATGCCCTAAAAGCGGTGATACCCAGGGAAGGCCCGATCCCTGAATCATCTCCGCTTGAAGATAGATTACTATTGGATCCAATGCCCAAGAAAGCCATTTCTCTAACATATAAAAAACTGATTAATAACCGGCCGGACCCTTTGATAAAACTTAGAAAACAGTGGGAGATAGATGTGGGAATACTAGAAGACAACGATTGGCGAGATGCTCTGGGCTCCCCTAGGGAAATCGCCATCCCTATGAGGCTGAGACTGGTCCAACTTAAGACCCTACACCGAATTTACCTATCCGCAAAAGTCCTGGTAAAGATGGGAAAGCAGACTGATTCCCAGTGCCATCGTCGATGCACCCTAGAGGGGACCTTTTTCCCACACAATATGGGAATGCCCAGTCATTCAAAAATACTGGGACGCAGTCACAACTCGGATGGAGGATGTAGGAGGAAAAAGTTGAACCCCACCCGAAGCTCTGCCTCTTAAACAGTGGCGGCTGGTGACATTTTAAAGTGGTGAAGCGTAAAATTATTGCTGTACTGCCCTGTGGCGAGCGATCTTAGCGAGCAAGCCCGAACAACCTACGGGGGGTTCGGGTGGGTTGTCCCTCCCGAGAAAATTTTGAAAAAAGAGTGGATAAATGGTGCATTTTTAAGCGAATTTGAGGAATCAGGAAGGTAAATAAAGCAATACGATTGAATTATTTATCATTTAAGAAATTGCCAATTTTTATGAGCTATAGAGGACAATCTTTGCATATGCTGATGTTATCATTTGCCCATATTAACTTTTGAACACACTGATACACTTGTAATGGTTTTAACTATACAATAAATAAATTCATTGACTGTGCAGTGAAACGTACAAACAAAACAGGCATCAAGCAGAGAGAATGTCGTGGTAAAACAGATATCATATATGTGCAAAGAGCTGGCTATGGGATTCTAGGTGAAATTTACGGTGGAGTTGCAACTCGCCCCCCTCACCGGCACCACCTCACGGTGTCTTTCCACCATTTTGCCAAGTGCCTCCAGCACGTGAAATAACAAGGAGCAGCCGTGTAATTAATAACTGTGATAAACTGTGTTTCTCTGGGCGCGTGTGCTCTTCAATGTGTAAGGACGGGAGGGGTTTGGGGTCCCTGGTGGCCAAGGTGGGTGTCACTCTGAGAATGATGACAAAGGTTGGTGAGTGAAAGAAGGAGGCGGAAGGACATGATACTGGGTTGGAGGTCTTCCCGAGGGTCACAAAGAGGATTTACCCCTGAAGAACTAAAAATAAATATAATTAACACAAGCGCTGGTGAAAATTCAATGTATGGCACTATTGGCTAGGTGCTCATGTGCCTTCGAGTGGATACCCAGACACCATCTGCTGCGAGTCATGGCCATAAAAGCTGCTCCACTTTCTTCAGGAGAAATTACGTTTACATGTATAATTTGTTATCGTGTTATTGAACTTCAGCAGGTTCAGAAAATCGTTTTCCAAAGCCTTTTTAGGTCTCGCCTAGCGTTGCAGCGCGCATGCGCTGCTCGCTCTGCGAGGGCTATTGTGATCGAGGAGATTTCAGAAGGGGACTTCAAGCCCCGCCCCTCATTTTCATTGGCTGGCGTCATCGTTTATGTAAAACGGTGGCCTCCGATTGAAACTGAGGCTTTTTTGTTTACGCCCCGTCTCCTTTTCGTCCAGCCCATCCGGACTGGATTGTCTGCTTGCCGGCTGTCGTGACTGAATTTCTTATCTATAGGGGGCGTGTATGTTTACGAGTTAGTCTATGTGTCTGAACAACACCGTCACTTGTTAACAGAGCATTTACGTTTCTGGTTGCAGGCAGCAGAGGGAAGCCAGCCGAGGGTGGGGGGATGGGAGCCAGAGAGCTGAATCAGTGTTCCAGGTTCCTGTCGCCTTCTTGCTCATAGCGTGCTGTGAGCCTCCCCAACCGCTCATGTGAGCTTTACTCTATACGGAGGGCGTTCTGTGCTCTATGCCGACGTGTGTGGGCCAATCCTGCCTCTTGTGACAAACTCTTAAAGGGCTCGTGCTCCTGCCTGCACAATACTGGTGTGTGTGTGCACTGAACCCCCTGGGCACGAAGGAGAACAGCTGGGTTCACTGGCGCTCCGCAGATTGTGAACTTGGCTGAGCGGGCTCGCTCACGGAATGCTGAACGGCAGCTGCAACCTGCACCTATGAATGAAGGTACTGTGCCGGTAGAAGTGGGTGCGATCTGCCTTCGTCCAAGAGGACAGTGGGGGGGGTACATTAGTTTTGCCATTCCGGTCTCGGCGTGGCAGAATGGAGTCTCCCCGAACTCGGAGGCAAAGACGGCCGTGGTGAGCCAAACAACAGTACCGTAATTCCATTAAAGGGAGTGGCCACCATTATCTGAAGGCTCCAACCGCATTGAGAGTCATTACCTATTTGTTTGGGACACCTCATGTTGGGGATAAAAACACTTCCTTATGCGCTAGCGCTGCTAGCTCATATTCCCTCAAACCATTCCAAACATGCTTTTCGTTTGCCTTACTTTGAACCCGAGAGGTTCCAACAGTTCTGCATTCTGCTCTCTCGCAGCTAGGAAGATATGCTTACTGGACAGTTCTGGAAATTGTGTGTAGGCTAAGAGTGTATCACTTGTAGTAGGCGCGCAGGGGGCTCCTGTGGCCTGCATTGTATGACAGTAACCAATCTTTCCCTGCCAGGCGTGCAGTGTGGGGGGATGGGAGCCAGAGAGCTGGATGGGCCAGCTGATCGGGATGTGGGGGAGGGAGCACGCACAAGAAAGAGGGGGAGGCGGGTGACTGAGGTTTCGAATGGAGCCGCGGGGGGAGGGGGCGCGCACACGTGCGCGAAGCCAAGGAGTCCAACGGGGTGGGAGCTTGAATACCTGCTTGTCTCATATTCTGAGCAGGAGCCTGCGAGGGTCTCTAAGGTGACAGAGAAGGGTGGGAGGAAAGCTTCTCAGCATTAGCAATGTTCCGAAATGGAGTTAACTGTATTTATCTTGTAAATGTTTCTTTCACCTGCTCCACCTTCAGAGCACTAAGTCCGGGGCGGTGACCTGCCACACCTGCCCCATAGGTACATGGTATACAGGCTGACAGCAGCGTCTTCGTACCAGATTCTGGGATTTTGCAGGGGTATGTGGATGGGTGTGCGAAATTACAGAAACTCACATGTTCAATTCTTCAAAAAACTTCACAGTTTCATGAATTTTTCAAACTTTATCAGCAGTGAGGGTAAAAACGAAAATAGCTTTGTAAAACTGTCACAGGCGTAATTGTTTAAAACAAATGCTGATGATGTATTTCGCATAAGAGCTGTAGTTTCGCGCAATCCTAGATTTTGATATTCCTTTTTATGACGGGCACATGCTGATGAGCTTGGAGGGGGTCAGCAGGGGGTAAAAGACATTGTCATTTACAATGCCATTTACAACGCCAATAGCTCTAAATTAAGCAAATGCGAGACCTATTGCATTTCCAATGCTTGTTCTTTAAGCGGTCATGACACTGAAAAAAGCTTTAGCAACCTTGAGGCATGCTTTAAAAATCACGTTTTCCCCTTATTGCAAAGTGTGGCGTGGCCTCTGTGAGAGGCTGGGATCCGGAGCGTGTGTTCCAACACCAAGGACAGAGAGGGAACGAACATCAACGTGTCCTCTAAGCAGTCTGATTTTATTGGACACACGCTGGACTAATAGTTGCCAAGGCTCCATTTTAAATCTGAGAAATAACTCAGGAGTGTCACTCTGAGCGTTGACACGATACAATATGCCATGGAGGTTTTTTAGGTCTCGCATAGGCAGCGCATGCGCTGCCTCTACGAGGCATCAAGTAATCAGTATTATGGTGGGTGAAACTCCGCCCATTGCGGGGTCATTTCTCGCGGCTTGCCATTAGTTAACTTTGGCATTTGTTTTGTGAGCGGGCTTATTATTGGCTCTTCATCCCATACGCAACTTCCGTTAATTCCGGAAGCAGCACCGCCTAACTACAGTCTCGTTACGCGTAATTGTTATTTTAAAAATAGTGCGCATTAACATGCGCGCGCTACCTTATATGATACGCATGCGCCAAAAGTATCCCACGAGGAAAAACACGAAGTGATGTGCACACACCACTCTTCTGTTTGTCTGTGCCTGCCGTGCGCGCACTCACGTCATGGGGAAGAAAGTCGCTGTTATCGTGGCCGGCTGCGGCGTGTTCGATGTTTAAATGGTTGCTTTGCTCCCATTGTTGCTTCCGTCCTCCTACCATCGTCCAACACAAATCCGGGCTCCGCAGAAACTTGAGAGGCAAGCAGCGGGTCTTTAAGGTAGGTGGCTGCACTACGGAGCTCTGTGTGCTGACTTTTTGAGTTGGACATTCCGGGCGCTGCGCTTCTTTCATTATAGTTGCTTTTTTTTAAAAAGCGGAGTCCACTCGCACCCCCGCAATCGGCGCCCTTTTTGGTTTCTTTCTGATAGTAATTCAGATTTGTCCTGCTAAGGAGGTTTCGCGAGAGATTCAACTCAACCAGCACACTGATTATTGCAGAAAAATAAAAACGCTTCTGTAACGCTCTGGACTTTGAACTGCTTTCATCTTTCCGACATGTCTACCTAAATAAATCTAACTGCTCAGTGAATAGCCGCGGAGGAGGACGTGCACAGCGACCGGGCGCGCCAGCACTGTTTTTCACATTTACTGGATAAGTTGGACTACTTTTGTTACTTGGCTGTGTTGGCCTCCACAGCATTGGTTTGTTTTCAATGAGTGCCGTCGTTACTTCCTCCCGGTCTCTGGAAGTGCTCGTGCTTTAACCATGCCCGCCCTGTGCCGGACTCCCTGGGTGGGCGCAGCTTCTCTACGTGCCCACTCCTCCTTGCACCGCCTCTGTGCACTGTCACTGCCGCCATGCAGCATGCTCCTTTCTTCCCCAGGTTCTAAATGTGTTTTTCTTTACTGCTGTCCTGCGCCCGACCTATCCTGAATGCACAGCAACATCTAACATTTCTGTTGCGTTCGGGCACGACACGGCAGGCTGACATGATTGGGCCAGGCGGACTGCAATGGGCAGCATAACCTGATCGTAAAGTTAACTAGCAGTTAGCTGCCCAAACAAGTGGAGCCACGCAACACAGCCCTTTCAGGACATGCCAGCCCGACAGAAGAGTGTTTTTCTTGCCTGGCCGCCGTGCTGAGCTTCACCGGTGCCCTCCCGATTGCAGCCGCCATTGGCACCCAGTTGTGGATTCTAGGCACAATGCTCTAAGTTCGGTGCGCAGCTGGTCAACGCCACGGTGGAATTGCTCGAGAAGTTCATCAGTGAGATCCAGTGGGGCCTGGCTGCAGCGACGCACAGCCTCCAGGCAGCAGCCAAGGTTAGTGCCCTTGCATTTCTGGTGCTTGCTTACAGCAGTTTTAATATCTTAGAATTTCTTGTTGCTCAAATAGGTGTAATTTCTATTATTTATATGTGTTTCCCTTGTCTATATTGCTTGATTTTGCTCGTAAGATAGTGTCACTCATAATCTTTTATGCGTGCCCATTTAAAGTTGGTGCTATATAAAAATGCACAAATTCTACTTGCCACAGCTTGAGGGGCAGTGGTTGTGTAGGACTTTATATCTAGTGCTTCACAGACCGTGCATATATGTGTGCATTAATTGCTTATCCTATAAAATACTATTTATGTATGGACGACATATTTTCAAAAGGGACATTTTTGCATTACATTTGTTTAAGGTGTTTCTAATACAACATATGTTTTTAAGTTTGAAAAGCAGAAGCATCAATTGCTGATCAGAGATCGAGTATTTTTGGTATTTACACAAGTATTTACACAAGTTTGAGCTATTGGTATTGTAAATGCCAATGCGTTTTATTTATGTTTCTTTTTTTAAAAACATGGATAAAAGGCATTGTCTTTTACAATGCCAGAGTTTAAGCTATTGGCATTGTAAATGACAATGCCATTTATTTATCTGTTTTCAAAACCAACACATGGATGAAGGGTTTGTCATTTACAATGCCAATGGCTCAAACTTTTGCAAATGCGAGACCTATTGCATTGCAAATGCTTGTTTTAATGGTATACCTCGGTGACAGGTTTTGACAAAACGGCTTTCACGATGGTTGACACTATCTCTTGTCTGGTTTTACGCGCTTTTTGACTGGTCTTGAAGATGACACATTAAGGTTTCATTAGCTATAACCAGGTGCGGTTGTCGTCGCACAGACACCATGGGTAGGAGTACACTTGAAAGCTCGCGAAGCACTGAGGCTCGGACAGGCCAGTGCCCTCCTTCAGTGGCAGCAGTGGGCTGAGAGGCTCATTAATCAACGCCGGAGCCCAGGTGTGAGGGTTTTCCTACACAGTGCCAGCAGACTGAGAAAGTCACATCCAGCACACCGGCTGCCAAAGCGGGCAGAGCTTACAAGCGGCGCAGCCCACTTCTCGAATGGCCCCACATTGACAGTGGCAAGAATAGAATGCCCCCTACTGCCCTCTGCATCTTCTAGTTTTTCATAGGCATTAGCATTACAAAAGCGCGTATTTCTTAAACGAGGACTTTCCTATCTCTTAAAAATTACTCTGTGTAATTACTCCAAACCTCCAGTGCAAGTTTTTCGTGCGCTGCTCTGCACATGCAGTCCTGCTTTCACAATGCATAATGCCAAACTAACAACACCAGAATGGAAAGTAAACAAGCATTGGCATAGCCAATAGGTCTCGCCTTTGGGACCTTATATGTGTTTAGCCATGCAACACTTGATGCTGTTGCACCACGGATATTGTGCTGGATAACTAAACACTTATAAGGTCCCAAATGCGAGACCTATTGGCTATGCCAATGCTTGTCCTATTTGGCTCCTTTATATTGGAACAAGCTGCCACTATGTTAGGACTTGTACGGATCGTTTTTGCTTTAGGAAATTACTGAAGACAATTTTGTTCTGAGCTAGTTGCGATACGCTGCTTGATTGCACCGAGATACCCCTTGGGGTGATTCGAGCGCGTTATAAATGGCATTAACAAGTTTGAGCACAGGCTAGTGGCAGCTGGGGTTGATGGCAGATGAGGGATAGGTGGTGACATGGTGTGATGGCAGGAGATTGCTTGGAGCGTTACGGGGACTGAATGAAAGTTAAAGGCAGAATGTTGACAGCAGATAAGGAAGTGACGTGTTAGGGTAATTAAAGAGCATGGTGATGCCAAAGAGGGGACGCGCGAGGCCAAGACAGTATAACTGAGGTGATGAGGAGGAAGTTGGCAGATAAAGGGGAGGTTAATGTGAGAAGGTGCTGGCAGTCCTCAGAGTAGTGATGGTGGAGACGTTATGGTGGGAGGAAGGAAGTATGCTTTACTGGAAACAGCTGGTGGAGGTTAAACTATGACAAACCAAGGAAAGTCTGTATAATTAAAAAAAAACTCAAAAGTGATGGAAAAAACCCACATCTTTATGCCACAAAATCCTCTGGTCTGTACAGTGGCATTGCTCCAGGAAGCCTTTGGTGGAAACAGCTGCACCCAGACCCATCGTCACCGTTGGGCTAAACGAGGTGTCACGTGACATCCGACCGTGCAAGCAGCAGGATGGCGCACGCGTCTAGCGTGCAGGCAACAAGCAGGGTTAAAGCAGAATACGGCGTTGATGGTAAATGAAGTTACGTGCGGCGCAGGCCACTAATGCCGCATCCTGAAAGCTGTGGCCAGGTTTACTGCATGAGTATCTCCACTGACAAGCTAAGGGGTCCACGCTGCCAGAGTCAGCGCACTGCAGCAATCAAAAAGATAGTGTTTGTTGAACCAGAGCCATGGGGTCAGCCTTTGCGGCCCAGAAAGAAGGGCAACGGGTAATTTCCAGAAATAATGGCAGCGGTGCCCTCTATAGAAGCCCCTGTGCATGTACGAGGCAATTTAGTCACAAAACTAACTTGACCAGCGGACTCAGCTGAGAAATGTCCGATGCAGACTGTGAGGCGATTCCCTCCCTGAGCCGACTGATCTGCTGCACCCAAGCGAAGACGCAGCCCGCGGCTGTCGGTGCCAAAGGATAACGGGGCTAACTTGGAGGGACGCCCGTGCTACGAAAGTGCACAGTCAACCAACCCTGGGCGATTTAGATTTTAATCAAAGCCTTTATCTTGAGATTTAATCCAACTTTTTTCAAACACGGAATCAAGACTACAATTCATAAAATGCATTTGCTAATTAAAAAAAGCCCTGCGGTGGAGCACTACTTCCTTGGTGAGTAGATGGGGGGGGAAATGGGTTTGAGTTTCCGCGTCAGTTCAAGATCGTGTGATTCTGGGCAATCCCTTAATCCCCCCGTGCCTACCCCTAAAAAATTGTCCTTTTGTAATGTAACTGGTGCTCATGAAAAGCGGACCTTCGGATCAAGTTCACGCTATATAAAAACCTGCAACAAAAAATGTTGCCAAGAAACATCTCTACAACAAGCCGATCCTCAAGCAGAGATAGCTTATCGGCAACAGCTTTTCAACACAGCTGCCCCCGAGCGTCGCATTGAGTGTTAAATGCGACGAACAAAAACAAGCAAAAAGACGCGCGGCCGCGAGACACGCTCTGTGGTGGGGGAGGGGGGAGCGTTAAAGCATGAAAGCAAGCAAGATGGAGAGGTGGAGCGAGGCGCGCGCGCTTGTGCGCGTAACCGCACGCTCTATGCCACCGAAAAAGCTGTGGTTGGACTTTAAAAAGCCCACTCACTAAATGTCTCGCCAGAGCAGCGCATGCGCTGGCTCAGGCGAGACCTAAAAACTATGACTACATACGCGACTTCTGCGTGACATTTGGTGCCTTCAATTCAGCTAAACCCAATAAGTGGAATTGAAATTGTATTCATAAAGCTGTAACTACCCCAGGCGAGGCGCTGAAGCGCTTTTCGTAATCGGCTTTTTAAGTTTTTGCTTCCAACAGCAAACTATGAAACACCGCAGTAATAATAACAATAAAAACTGAAACAAATCGTATATTAAGGCTGAAGTTTTGATAATAACAGAACATTTCTTAACTCAGCATGTATCAACGCTTTCTAAAGAAAGAGCAGGCTGCTACCTACTCGAATAAAAGGTATAATACACCTCTTCACATACCTCTCGCTGTGTTGCTCGGTCCCACGTCTAGGTTTTGAAGCTGACTTGGTTCACCAAACATTTCAGAGGGTATGCTGCAGCGCAAAGGAAGCGGTTCACGGAAAAAGCATGTGCTGCTGTGGTGCCGACACCCCCTTCTTCCACCCAATCAGCTGTTGAAAAGTGTATCCGACATCAAATGAAACGTCATTATTCAGTGTAGGTGCTGACAGTTGCTGCCAGCATGACGGGCGGGTGGGGGCGTGGTCGGTGAGGGGTGGGTCGCGCGGGGGCAAAGCGGCCCGGGACGGTAATTAATTTTTTTTTTAAACGTACCTTCCCCGGGTCACGCGCCACCGCCTCAGCTCCTGCTGCTCCTGGCTGGTTTTCCACAGGCAGCCTCCCTCCGGTCCCCTCCGCCAATCACAACGCAGCGTTGTGATTGGTGCTGACGGCGCCCAGCCGGGCGCCTGTAGGGAGGCCCTTTTCTCTATGTAGGCTGCATGCAGCTTAGGCATAGAGAAAAGGCAGAGAGTGTGCATGACTGGTTTGGTCGGCCCCATGGGGCCGACCAAACAGTCTGGGCACATAACAGTGGGCAACCCACTCCCCCCCCTGCCCTCGAGCAGGACCGCCCACGCGCCCACCCCCAACCAGGCACTTCTGCTTTCTCGCAGTGCGAGAAGCAGAAACATAAAATGGTAGTTTTACCATTTTATGTTTCAGCTTTTCGCACTGCGAGAAAGCAGCGGGCGACGCCCCCACGCCCCAATGGAGGAGCCGCCGCTGCTCTTAAATATCTGGGAGGCAACGGAATTAACCCAAACTGAACAATCATGGGTCTCATTAGGGTGGGCCCTGGCGAAACGTAATATCGCACAAAAATGGGGTGTTGGGGACCCACCACTATTGAATGGGTGGGTGGGAGATATGGATAAAGCCATGATTGCGGAGAAGGACGTGTTTAAAAATAGAGGATGCCCCAAAAAATGGGATCGAAAATGGACTGCATGGAACACACACAGAGGCGAGATATGCCTGTCCCCCACAATTGAACTTCGAAGACGAATGGATAAGATACAAGACCTATCAAGTGATGAGGGTTAGTGAAATACCAATTTCAAAATTCGAATTACTATTTGGCTGATTAAAATGTAACTGTACTGTACTTAATTATGGTCAACTGAGCAATTGTATTACTGTGCCTTGGTTATTTTGTTTTGTTTAAATACAAAGAGTTAAAAAAAAAATAGTAAGGCATTACCGAAGGTAAGTAACGTGCTCTTCATGTATTTGTACTTCCTGCAAAAAGCTATAGCTTCCAACATAGTAAATGTTGATAACTTCACGGTCCTTGGAGATCTTAATCTCCATATGGATATCGTCGAAGATGCTTCTGTTATGACAGACGCTCCGGTGGAGGTTACCTGGTCAGATCATATTCTAATGCCATTTGCCTGGCTTTTTCCCAGACGTCCGGAGAAGAAACTTGCGAGTAGTACTTCTCTTGTTAAGTGTTTGGCATAAAGCGCTGATTTATGATCTTCAGATGCTAGAAGTCTCCAGACCTCCACTTTCAGGAAGCACCAATAAGGATGCTATAGCAGTAAACCAGTTGCTGTCTACGCCCGCACACACTGCGTCCACTTTTAAAGCTAAAGGGGGACAGAGGCATACATCATCTGTGCCCTGGTTTTCTCCTGAACCCTCCACTGAAACCACTGCAAAAGATTAGAAAGAGTATAGAGGCAACAGTATTGGGACACGGATGAAACAGCCTGTAAACTAGCCTTAAGAAAATGTCACATTATCAAAGCGGCACGTAGTGTCTTCGATACTCAGAAGATAAGTGATGGTAATAATAGTTTAAAGGAGATTTTTAAAACTGTTTCTTATTTTATGGACCCTAAAAAACGATATCCGACCCTCAAAGCTAATCCAACCTTATGCCAAAAGTTAAGGGATTTTTTAAAAGAAACAATTGTCAAAATACAGTCTAATCTAGCAGCCCCAATTACTGATGTTCATGGAGAGACAACCACCATGACTATGGCTCCCTTTCCCAAAAATATGCTTCTAAAATTTGTACCCCCAGAAAAGGTGCGGTTAATAGCATGTTTTATGAGATGTAAATAAGGCTAACCATTAGACCCGTGCCCGCCCTATATTTTGAGACAGAACAGTATTTGTCCAACTTATCTCACGTTGTTCTGCTCCTCCCTGCAATTGTGTGCTGTCTCTGATATGTGGAAAAGAGCCAGTGTTATTCCACTCTTGAAAAAGTCTACTGCTGATAGTTTGGTCCTCTCAAATTTTATACTGGTTTCCCTCCTTGTGGCAGACTCTAAAATCTTAGAATCTATTGTCAATCAACAAGTATCAGAGTTTATTGAAACCAACAATATTTTCTACCCTTCGCAGTCCGGATTTTGGGTACATCATAGTACTGAGACGGCCCCGTTATAGATAACTGATTCCATCAAGTTGACACTGGATCCGGGCAAAAACGCTGCCTTAATACTATAAGATCTCTCTGCAGCGTACAACACCATCTGTCACAATACTTTAATTTAACATCTAGCAGACAGTGGACTGGGTGGAGAAGCCTTGAAATGGCTTAGCTCCTTTTTGGCTGACAGTGAACAGTCAACATGGATGGAACCATACTTTTCCAGTGCAAAAACCCTCAATTACGGAGTTCCTTAAAGGTCAGCATTAAGCCCTACACTGTTTAATGTGTACATGTTCCTGCTAGCTTTTCTGGTGAAGCCATACAGCATTAAGATTATTTCCTATGCTGACGATACCCAGATTCTGTTTTCCTATGAGTGGGGCCTCGAATTTAGCAAGGGAATCTTTCTCAGCTTGTATGAGGACAGGCATCAGATGGTTGAAAGTAAATCACTTACAGTGCAATCTGAACAAGACAGAAATCCTTCATTTCGGGTTCCATCCGTCCCTTGGTGGTTGGGTTGCTGGCCTGGAGATGGTCCTCAGATACAGGATCTGCTAGAAATCTAGAGGTTGTAATTGATGTTTGGCTTACCTTTAAGGACCAAGGGGCATATTAGCAAGACCCACGTTAAAATTATCGCCGTTTTAGCGGCAGGAAACTGCCGCTAAAACGGCGATAATGGGCTTGCTAATATGCGTTATAGAATTCCAATAGAAGCCCATGTTAGATGTGCAGGACATCTAACCTGGGCTTCTATTGGAATTCCATAACGCATATTAGCAAGCCCTTTATCGCCGTTTTAGCGGCAGTTTCCGGCCGCTAAAACGGCGATAATTTTAACGTGGGTCTTGCTAATATGCCCCCAAATTTCTTCAGTGGTAAAAGCGTGCTTTTGGATAATGAAGCCTTGAAAAAAAATCCTGCCTCTTTTACCTTGGGAAGCTCAGAAACTTGTCATACAAGCATCCATCCTATCTAGATTGGATTACACCAGTACTCAAGTCAAGTCAAGAATAACTTTATTTCGGTTCAGAAAACCATAAAAAGTATCACAAATTCAGAAAATAAAATACAAAACATACAATAAAAGTTTAAAAAACACTTTATAAAACTACAGCTATATCATGTTAAGCTTTTGCAAAGGTCAGTTTCAGCAACAAACTAGTACCCTAATAATCTTTGTACAGATTTACTCATAGTGCTTTCTAATCGCAATAGAGCCTCTTATGTAATTAGCTACTGCAATGCAGATATCAGCAGTAGCCATTGACTGTCAAAAATGTAAACCATCAATATACGAACAAGGGCGAATGTTCCTTAATAGAGGCAGCAGTAATCTAGTTCTCTCCGATTTATACAATGTGCAAAATAGTACAAAGTGCACAGTGCTTTGGCTGGAGGAGTTGTGTTAGAAATGGGATCTCTGGTTGGCTAAGGCTTGCGCCAAAGCCAGGCAGAGACCACCACTCTAGTCAGGGCAAGGGAGTTACACACCCAAGATAACCCCTGCTCACCCCCTTGGTAGCTTGGCACGAGCAGTCAGGCCTATCCCGGAGGCAATGTGTAAAGCGTTTGCGCAACACACACACAGCAACAACCTACTAGGCACACTACAAAAGGAACTCCACACAAGGTTATATATAAAAATAGCCTTTGTATTATCAGAAAACACATTAGAATAGTACTCACATAATATACATCGTGCCACCTGGCACTAGGTCATATTTACAGGGGATTATGTACACATGACAGGGCCACGTGGGCCACTGTCAGAACCATCACTTAGTAAAGATAATAAATGTAAAACATATCATCAACGTACAACCAGTAATCACTGGTAACCACTGTACTCAGCATCAGCCTGTAACATAAACTACATTATGCACAGTATCACCTTAGGCACAAAATACCTTATACGCCAACCTCATAAGCCTAAACACATTAGACCAGAACCTCCTAAGCATAACTCACATTAGGGGCATAACTCACAGTAGAGAATAACTCACAACCTAAACGCATTAGGAAATAATAACCTCAAAAGCATAACACCACATTTAGAGGCATAAAGCAGGGTGCGTAAATCACAATATAGGAAGCACATTTCCTAGCACCACAATGTCACATTAGCACATAACCTCGCAGTAAAAACCATATTAGAGGCATAAATCACATTTAGGGCCTGGCGCCCTATAATCCTAACAGTCCCCCTGGCCAACTGGCCATCTCAAAAAGGGGCTCAAATGCCCTATGTCCCAAGAGTCAGGGAGCGCTGCCAAGGCAGCGAAAGTCAAGGGTGCGCACTCTGCGCAGGCCTAACGTTGCAGCTGGCACTAATTGCTGCGCAGCTGGGAAAGTATGGGGCGCAGGAGTGCATCACACTCCTAACTTCAAACATGCCCCCAAAGAAAGAATAGCCTAAACGGTGCAGCTGCCCACTACTTGCTGGGCAGCTGTAAATAACAAATTAGGGCCTGGGCTCTCAATGTGCCCTTGGAATAAATGCCAAAGTTTGGCAGCTGCCCGCGCTGGTGCGGTGCAGCTGAGGATCAAGAAAAAGGGGCCCTGGCACATCTGTGCCTACGGGGCCTCACTGGGGCTTCTCTGAAATCATGCCCCCAAAGTGTGCCAGCTGCCCTCTAGCAAGCGGGGCAGCTGAAAATATGGCCAACCTGGTAGGGAAAGCACAGGCCTCTCTGGGCCCTCCAGCATTAAATCTGCCCCCTCGTTGGAGCAACCCCCTATCAGGCGGGGGCCGCTCAGGAAATAGGCCGGGACACGGGGAAGTACAGGCACCACTGGCCCTCCGGACCCCCACTGGGGCTCCGAAACTACTGTGCCCTCGTTGGAGCCCCCATGGGCTCGAAAAACACACATGCCCAACGTTGGAGCGGCCCTCTGGCAGGTGGGGCCGCTCGAGAAATAGGCACTGTGCCTGGATTGCGCGGACCAGACGCGCCTAGAGCCCCACTCACCGGCTTTCAGCTCGGACTCTTCTTCTCCCCAGCGCGGAGGGGCAGGCACCGACAATGTGCCTCGCGCCCCCTCCGCACCAGCTCCACTCACCATACTCCTCTTGCGGCGTCCTGCGGGGTCGCTGCTTGATCCGGCCACACTCCTCCCTTCACCCGGCCCCTTCCTGGGACCGGGACTTCAACGGGGAGCCTGCGAGGCTCCGGGCGGCTTCTCCGGCGGGCCGCGCTGCCATTGGCCGGCCAGCTGCTTCCGGGTTTGGACCCGCCCGGAGTCAGGCGGACTCTGCCTGGCTTCCGGGTCAGGAAAAACGATCGGGCAGCGGCGGTGATCTCTTTATGGCCGCACTGAGGGGTGGGCTCCCTCTTAAATTAAAAATATAAAGCGGGGTGGGCACCTGCTATTAAAAGGAGAAAGTAAACGCGGCATCAAAGTGGGGTGGGCTCCCGCCAATTACCACAGCAGAAGCGGGGGAATCCCTACGTCGGGATTCCCTCGAAGATGGTTGCAGCCCAGCGCTGCAGGGGGAAAAATAAGGCAATAAAGCATAGCACTCACCAGGCGCTAGAAGTCCCCCAAAACAGTCCTTTAAGGTCCTGGAGATACAGGGGGCCAGACAGGGCCCAGGGAGGCCAGCACACAGGGCCCTCCAGCAGGGAGGTAAGCCCCCATGGCGGTTCCTCCTGGGCCCCAGCAAGCCCCCAGCCTGGAAGAGAACATTTTCATGGGGTCACAGCCCCTATATTTATATTAGCAAATCCCTTTGTGTCACAGCACAGGGCTTGGGGATACCAGTCAGAACTGGTATAGGGGGGATTTGGAGCACTTTGTTTTGGCAAGCTCCTCTTCCCTTTCAGAGTGTAGGCTAGGGACATCAGACGCACCACAGGAGGTGGAGCCAGCATTGTAGAGGGAAGGCACAGCCCTATTCAGGTCCCAGGTGCAACTCCTCCCACCCTTTCTACATGGAGATCTCTCCATTCAGCCCTGCGCTGACTCACCCTGCCCCTCCTGGAGCCACACACACCTCCCAGCCCCTGTCACTCACAAGCCAGACATGCAATTCACATCAGGCAGGCAGACACAGAGCACACAGAAATGCCAACTTCTAGAAGTGGCATTTCTCTACCAGTCACCATAAATCTGCGCACACCATTGCGCAGCATTTATTCTCACGAATTCAGACATACTAGACTTGACCATGCTGCACCTCTCATAACAGGAATTACCACTGACACACTCATCCTCAATGCATTCCTATGGGAGGGCAGGCCAGTCTCACCACACACACACACAGTGCGCACGCACTTTACACTGGACCACAGTGCTAAAGTGCTCAGAGACTTAAAACTACTAACATACAAGGCAAAAAGTTTAGGGGTGAACCTGCCAAAAAGGGCCAAGTCCAACAAGTTGTCACACAGACAGGGCATGAGCCTGGCAACCACCCCCCTTGGCATGGAAATGCCATCAAAAAGTGCACAGTGCATGAACGGATCCTTGTTAGATAAAATCGAAAGTGAGACTTAATAGAGAAAGTTAAATAAAATTGTGGAAGGGCAGGAAACAAGCAGGGCTCTCCCATATTGCCATGTTGGTGACAAATACGCCTGTTACCCCTGGTGCGGTACGCCTCTTTGATAATAATTTTGGCATTGAGGGAATTCTTTCAGGGTTTTCAAAAAAGTGTTCTAGACCTATCTCATGGTATTTTCTCCTCAAATAATGGAACCAGTTGCAGGTACACAGAAAGAGCGATAGCTATCGATATAAATGTCATCCAAGGGCCAGGTTTCTTGTAGGCATAAAAGATTGAAGCCTTTAATAAAACCCATCCAGTCCACATTCCTTAATTTATGGTTTAGATATTTTTTATTAGTTTTAAGAGTGCAAAGGTATCAATAGCCGCCACCTACATCCACTGGCCGGTGGGGAACGTTAGAGAATGCTTAACTTCGTAAATGGGGTGAGAAGGAATAGAATGTAGAGGTAAGACAGAAAAGATAGGGCTCGGATATCTAGAGGTGATCTGTATCCCAGTAGTGTAAACTTCTGTCCACAGAGGGAGTGTTCTAGCATGTGTGGGTGTGGTCCTCCGTGGAGGGATTTGCCTTAGGGGTCGGAGGACCCAGAGGTATCTCGGACACGTGAGCTCCGTAAATTCCAAGGATAAGAATTCAATGGTGGTACCCCAAGTTTTGTCGAATCTGGGGAATGTGCGTGTAAGACTTGCCGTAATCTTTTCCATGTCCACTACCTCCCATACTCTATGTAACCAGTCCAGTCTATTCGGGACCTCCTCTGTTCCCCATTTAGACAACAACACCTGCTTAGCAGTGCCCAGCGCTAAAGTGATCGCTCTCCCTCGACAGGACTTGAGAGGGTATGTCAGCCTGTTGGGGAGTCCTCATAGAATATAGCTGGGAAATCTGGGTATTTCGTGCGGTAGATGGTGTCTATGTCCCGCATAATTGGGTCTCAATAGTCTTGTATCCTTGGGCATTGCCAGAGTATATGTGTGAGGGTGCCAGGCTGTCCGCAGCGGCACCAGCAAACATTATCTCCCCCAGGCTTCCACCGTGCAATTCTAGCGGGGGTGTAGTACCAATAATGCCCTATTTTGAGGAACATTTCTTTTCCAGTGGTGCTACAGGAGGAGGCCCTGGCCCTATGAATAATATCATGCCACTCTCTGGGGGAGAACTCACGTTCAAGTTCGGACTCCCACTGGCACTGTGTGGGGGATTTAGTACTATGTTTAGGCGTATTCAGGAAGGTGTATATATCTGATAGCAGGCGCTTATCCGAATTTCGGGTTATGTACCATAGATCAAATTTAGTTAGGAGGCAGCTAGCGTGGGGGTACACCTGTGCTTGCGTCACCCAGTGGTGCAGAGCAAGGTTTTGCCAATACACATCCCTGGGGACTCCAAAGTCTGAAATAAGTTGGGGAAATTCCATTACTCACTTCTCGTCGAATAGATCACCAATTCTTTTGCAATTGGCCGCCTGCCATTTAAGATAGCTGTTCCCTTCTCTAGCCGGGGGGGAACTCCGGGTTGCCTATGAAAGGGGTCAGTGGCGACATGGAGGTTGAGAGTCTACAAGGTTCCTGTACCCTGTCCCACACCCGAGGGTGGCTCTCAGAACCGGGGAAACATAAACCCCGACCGGGCGATGTCGTTTAGGGAGCCAGGGTACCTTCCAAATATGCATACCTGCGATCGAGCGATCAATGAAGCTCCAGTGTTTCTCTGACTCCAATTTATACCATTCGATCATGTATCACAATTGCGCTGCCTGAAAGTATCGCTCTAGGTGCGGAACACCAAGCCCCCCATCCTCCTGCCTCAGGTACGCTTAGTGTTGTGCCATGCATGCTCTCCTCCCTCCCCATATAAAGCCCCAGATAAGGTGCTGCAGCTGGGCCACCAGCCGGGGCGGGGGTTGCAATGGGAGCGTCTGCATCACATACAAGATGCGTGGCAAGAGAGTCATTTTAATGGCAGCCAGCATACCCAACCACGACATTGTGTGTTTCTTCCAGGTCAGGAGCTCCCCCCGAATCTCAGCTAAAAGCGTTGAATAATTCACCTGGGCCATCTTATCGATCATGGGGAATATCCGCAGCCCCAGGTAAGGGACACCCTCGGGGGCCCACGTAAATGGGAACTGGGTCGCGAGCTGCTGTTGTTCATCTTTTGGAAGGGTTAAGCTAATGGCTTGCGTTTTCTGGATGTTAATTTTAAAGCCAGAGGCCTGGCTAAAGGCCTCTATTTCTCCTAGAAGGGGAGGTAAAGAAATTAACGGTTGCGTGAGGAAGATCACCACATTGTCTGCATAAAGTGAATTTTTGTGTTCCCTGTCTCCCATTCGGATCCCAGAAATGGTGGGATGTTTGCGGACTCTTTCAGCAAACGGCTCCATATAAAGAGCAAAAAGTAGGGGTGATAGCGGGCACCCCTGTCGGGTACCCCTCATGATCCGAAAGGGCCGAGAGGCGACCCCGTTCACCCTGATGCGCTCTTCTGGGCCACTATATGTACAATCCACCCACCGCAAAAATCGTTTGCCAACCCCAAACCTATATTGCGCCTGCTTCAAGTATGGCCAGTGGATCCGATCAAATGCCTTCTCGGCATCCACCGACAGAAGCACAGCGGGCTGCTGACTGCCCTGGATTTTATCCAGGGGGTGGCACAATTTCTGAGTCCCATCGCTACAACTGCGCTCCAGGATAAATCCGGATTGGTCAGGGTCCACAAGGCCCTGCATGTAGGGGGCCAGGCGAGCTGCAAGTATGCTAGTAAAGATTTTCAAATCAACATTTAATAGGGATATGGGACGGCAAGAGGCACAATCTAATGGATCTTTGCCCGGTTTAGGTATCACAACCACCTCCGCCATAGACATTATAGCGGTCAGGGCTCCAGTTTCGCTAAATGAGTTAAAAAGACGGACGAGCAGTGCGGTGTGGTCAGAAGCAGAGGCTTTATAAAAATCAGCCGAGAAAACGTTCTCTCCTGGAGCTTTCCCTGAAGTAAGTCCCTGGATGGCCCGTCGAACTTCGTCCGGGTGGATATCCGCATCTAGTTTGGTTGCGTCTGGGGATTGGAGAGAGGCCACCTGTGCCTGGCGCACATAAGCCTCGGCCACCGCCGGATCGAAGCGATCCGCCGTGTAGAGATCTGTGTAAAAGGACTCAAATTCGGCAGCAATGGCACAATCGGATCGGAGGATCTCACCTTGGGGGCTTTTGATCCCTACAATATGACAAGCATTTGTCTGAGAGCGAAGCATGTGCGCCAAAAGTTTCCCGGCTTTGTTTCCCCCCTCATAGTAGCGCTGCTTAGTGCGCAAGAGAGAATACTCCGCTCGGTCGCAGCCCAAGGCCATCAATTGCTGCCGCGCGGTGTTGAGTTGCCATCTGATCTGGACCGTGCCCGTATGGCGGTGCACCCCTTCCAACTCCCTGCTCTGTGACTCCAGGTGCTCCCATTTGTCCCTCCTATCTTTGTTCAGGCCTGCTGCCAAGGCCAGAAACCGCCCCCGTATGACTGCCTTCAGTGCGTCCCACACCAGGGAAACAGAGGCTGAGCCATCATCATTGGTTGTTAAATAAGCTTGTATAGCTGCCTGTATTTCGTTAATGTTGGAGTCATATGTGAGCAGTTTGTGATTAAATCTCCACGTTATCTGGCGTGGGGGTCCCCCACCTTGCTGTAGTACAAGGGAAAACGGGGAGTGATCTGAGAGAGCAGCTGTCCCTTTCATGACCTCTTGTGTGTCCCTCGTAACTCACGGGGATGTCAGAAACAGATCTATGCGCGCATAGGTTTGGTGGGCCGCAGAAAAGAACATGTACTTCCGAGCAGTGGGATAGCAGTGCCTCCAGGCGTCTGTCAATCCAACCTCTCCCAGCTTCTGTATCATAGAATCTGAGAGTGACCCCGAATGTCCCATTCGTTGCACAGACCTATCCATTTGGTGGTCAGGTACTCTATTAAAATCCCCCCCAAAATTAAGTCCTCATCCGGGGATTTGAGGATGGTGTTCAGTGTTTCCCGGAGGAATGTTTCCTGATGTTCATTTGGGCTGTAGATAGAAGCTATAGTATATGTATGAGTCCCCAATGCTACCTGCAGCACCAACACCCTACCTGGCGTTTCTGCATGCATGCCCAGCACTGTTCCCGAAAAATGTGTTGGTAAGAGGATGGCCACCCCTGCCCTTTTCCCCACTGCAGAGGAAAAATATTGTCGGTCAAACTATTTGGACCAGAGGTGTTTCCAATCGGTGCGCATTAGATGAGTCTCTTGCAATAGGCAGATGTCGCATTTTGTATCTCTAAGCATAGCAAGAGCGCACGCTGTTTAATAGGTGAATTGAGGCCCCGGACATTAAAGCTTAGTATCAAAACCTTATGTGTTGTCATGGGGAAGGTTTAGGGGAACGCCATGGGGCACATCGCGGGGATTCATGGGGGGGCTTGCGGCCTCCCTCCCCCAACCCATACCCACCCTGGAAAGCGGTAGGCAGCCGTGATCTGACAGCGGAAGTCCTCGCCAACCCAACCCCATTCGCTGCCAGAGAGGTGGAGCTACACTGAACCTGTTGCTAGTACCCCACAAGGAGACCCAAATAATAAAACCTTGCCTGGTTTAGAACCCACTGAGATTTCAAGCTGCACATCCCAAAATGCAAACCCCCCCCTATCTGCCAAGACTATCCCTACGTGTCTCTGGTTCGTCCCAACCTGGCGCACCCTGTGTCTCCGGTCCACCTAGCTGAGTCCCTGTCCCTACCTGTGGAGAAGATGTCTCCGGATACCAAAGGGAAAGAGAGTGGGGGAAAGAAGTGAAAGGAGAGCAGAACAAGGGAAAGAAATATAACAAGAGAACCGTCCTCCATTGGGCATTGGTCACACCATCGTGCATGGGTCCATATGACCAGCAGTCGATCATCACCTCAAGGGGAACGAGCTCCCTCCACCAAGGCCGATTTCGATCTCCACTGGGACACATCAGCTGCCTGCGGCAGCCCATGAACAGAAGAGAGGTACATGGCTTTTAATTCAGTCATTAGAGGACTCTCCTGTACCGTCTCAACTCTGTAATTGCCGAAGCAAGGCTTCTCTTTCTTTCTGGCTTTCCAATTAAGAGGGTCTTGTGCTCTTCTCCCTCCTGGCCCCCCATCGTCGGCCCGGTTTCGGTGGCCCATGAGATGTTGTGTCGTCTTTCTGCAACTCCGAGGCTCCCTCCTCCTCCAAGTTACTTCAGAGTACATCCTGTGCTTCTTTTAGGGACCGCACCGCCTGCAACTCCTTGTTCCACACGAAGGTCAGTTTGAAGGGATGTCCCCAGCGATAGTGGACTCCTTTGTCTCGCAGATAAGTCGTAGCCAGTTTCAGGGCTTTACCCCACTGAAGAGTGAGGGGTGAGAGGTCTTGATAGATTCCAACCTGAAGACCCTCAAACGGGATGGTCACTTTGTCCCAGGTTGCGTTCATTATGACTTCCTTCTGTTTGTATGAATGAAGGCAGGTGAGGATGTCCTGTTGTTAACCTGGGCTTGAGGCCGGCCTTCCGGCACAGTGAGTATGATCCAGAATGATCTCTTTGTCCCCATGCGCCAGCGTGGCATGACGGAAAAAGCGAGTCACCCACTCCTCCAGTATCCCGCCATCCGCCTGGAGTGGCACTCCTTTGATGCAGATGTCGGACGGCCACGATCGTTTTTCAAGTTCCTCCAGGCGGAGACAGAGTTCCTCGTTAAGGTCTCTGAGTTCCAACAGTTTCTGGGCATGTCCAGTGAGCTCCTCTTCTCTACGGTCGCCAGATCTCTCAAATGAATCCATCCGATCACCTATTTCTTGGATTTCCGCTCTGATCTGTTTAATGTCAGAGGCGACATCCTGCTTTAGGCCCGCAAAGTCTTCCCTGAGCGTGCCAAAAAGTTGTTCCAGGAAGCCACGAGTGATCGGTTCCTCCGTGTGCTCACCCACGCGGTCCATGTCCTTCTCTCGGGGTTGGGCCGGCAGCTGCTCGAAGCCATGTCTGTCCGCCCTCTTAGAGCCTGGCTTCTGCAAGAGGTCCTTGATTGTGGCCTCCTTTCTCGCATGGTGGGTAGTCTCTCTGTGAGGCCTCCTCTGTGGGGGCCCAGGGATCCTCTCTCAGTAATCAGATCGCGTTCGGGCCACTGTGAATCAGCGGGGGACACCCGTGTTCCTTCTCTCCTGCTCCAGTGCTGTGTAGTCTCAGCCCCCCGGTCTCACTTGGTGGCAGGGGCCGGATCTACACTTGGGGGGTAGGCCGCCCCTTTGGGACCTTCACACCCGACCCTTCTTTAGTAAGAATGGTGGAGAGTCCAGATGAGGTTGGCGGGGTGCCCAGGTGTCCAAGCCTCAGTCGCCTCTATGGATGGGTGCTCCTTGCGCCCCCTCTTTCAGCTGTGGCCTCACAGCTCCGCCGCGGGTCCCCAACCTCTCAGCCAGGGGTCCGGCCTACCTGTGGAGTGGCCCTCGTTCGCGTTGTTGGTGCCTGCCTTCTTCAGGGCCCGCTGGGGGTGTCAGGCTGTTCCTACTGTAACAGGTGACACCAGGCGCATCCTGTGCCAGGTTGCTTTCTTTTCGGGAGGGTTTAGTGCCTGGTCTCAAGGCTTACCTCCGACCCCCCCATCCAAAATGGCTGCAGCAGTTCTCAGTCTGCTCTGGGCCCTTCGCTGCCACTCAGGTCCTTCCCTGCAGTCCAGACTTCCCGCACTGCCGCCGAGTGCAGTTCAGACGCACCGCCAGTCTCCCCTGCGTTTGCGGCCAGTGCTCCAGGTGGATGGGGTCAGTGGGGGCCCGGGAGTCAGGTCCTCAGTTGCCTTCATGGAGGGGCGCTCCCACCGCCCCTCCATTTGGTTGTGGCCTCACCGCCCCACTGCACGTCTCCGGCCTCCCAGCAAGGAGTCCAGCCTACCTGTGGGGTGGCCCTCATGGTGCTTGCTGGAGCCTGCCTTCTTTGGGGCCAGCCGGGAATTCCGGGTTGTCGCATCTGCAGCAGGCGGTCTCGGGCAGTCCTCAGGCCGGATCTCGCCCTATTCGAGTGGGTGTCGTTGCAGCTTTCAGGCCCACCTCTGGCCCACCGTCCAAAATGGCCACCAGATGTCCTCGGCAGCTCTCGCCTGCGCTCGGGCCACACACATCTGTTCAGTCCTTCCTTGCGGTCCGCGGCTCCAGCAGCGCCACCGGACGCCGTCCAGGCGTACCACCGGTCATCCAGCAGGCGCGGTCAGCTTCTTCAAGCGGAGGCCGCTGTCCACGACTGCTCGCGGCGCCCCAGCTCGATGTCAGGGCCGCCCACTCACGACACCTCCACAGTTGCTCCGAACCTGCTCAGGCCGCCAATTCCCGGCTCAACACCTGCCGCTAATGCTCTGGTTCACGGGCCTCCCTTCTGCTGCATACGGGGACCCGGGATGGCAATGTAGATGCTTATTGTCGGCCTTGGCGAACGGCGCTCCGAAGAGTCGCTGCTACTCCGCAGCCATCTTTGCCACGGCCCCCAGATTCCCCAATTTAGAGCGTATGCCTGATATTCCATGATAACATTTTAAAATTTTCCATGGCAACAACTGCCTGCTGAGCAAGGCCCTGGTCTAGACTATCAGGCACTTCAGGTCTGCCATCATCTAAAGTAGCCACTTCTTCGGGTGAATTCACCTCTTCACATATCATACCCCATTGATTTTTACATGAGTTGGCCAGGCTTCCCTCATTGTCTGGCTGACAGGGCAAAACCTGCAGTGAATCAATCTCAGTTAGACCAGAAAGAGCTTCAAAACTGTTTGTCAAGGTGATAGGATCGGGCTTAATAAAATTGCCAAGATTGGGTCTAAGTTGATCTTGCCTTTCCAGGGTGTATAAACCTGAATGGGAAGGTTAAAAGAACCCTAGGGGTTATGCCCTTATAGGGCCATTCTCTCCCATTGCTTCCGTTAGGCGTTTCAACACAAAGAATGCACATCTAGGGTACCTGAAGGTTAGGACCATGCAGTCACCCCCCACAGATTTCGAAGTGCGGCCTAACCAACCCACCCGCCCTGCCATAATGATGTTATCAAGCAGCTTAGTCTGACGCTTTATTTTGCTAGTACACCAATGGGCAGATTTATTTATAAGACTTTGGGAGTCTTCATGCAACCCTGCTGGCAATTGGGGGACTCCAGCTAGTACCAAGTTATAAGGGGTGCAGTCTGGCGGTAAATTTAATAGATCTTGTGCACCATCCCTGCCCCCGTCAATAGGTGAGAGTGTTGGACAATTAGGGTTTGCATGATGCATTCTACTACTTGTCCGCCAGACCTGACCAGCAGTGCTAACCCATTGGCATGCATCTCGTGTTTTCCAAAGTGGAACTGTTTCCCAGGAATCCCAGTCAGTTGGCAAAATAGATTTGTTGGGGGAAACTACATTTGAAGTAGGGGAATGTGTAACAGTTAGAAGAGCACTCCTCTCAACAGGGGGGGGGTCTTCATGATTGTCAGTGTGTGTAGCCACATCCCTTAACAAGCTATGTGATGTTTTTTTTTTGGAATCCCTCACCACTAAACAAAGCTGTTCTTCAATATGACCCAGACGTTCTAGGATGGGGTTCAAGGCCTCTAATATCATTTGATTTACTTTAGCAAGGAAGGAGGTATCCAGTGTCACTAAAGAGGCCCCCCTGCCCATACCACCTCTTGCCCTGTCCGCACTCCCCTTTAAAGGTTCCTTCCTGTTTTTTTTTGCACAGGGCACTGTCCCTTTGACTTAGGATCTGCCGCCACCACCTCTACCCTTTTCCTTTTCCCTCCTAAAACCTGTGAGCGTCTAGGCTCCTCCATAAACAGATTTGATTTCGGTAAGATTAAATCAACATTTTCACAAGTATTGTCTTTAACAATGATGTTCACCTCTGGTGAGAGTGGTATTGGGGGCCTGGACTCGGTGTCGCCTGTGGAAATATCAACCGAGGCCAGAGGGAGTACTGATGAAGTAGGGGCAAGTGAAAGTCTTCGCTCCGTCATTTCGATTTCCTCATTAATTACCCCCAACAGCTTTCTGCAGAAAACCATCCAATGTGGCACTAGTCCGGGTTCCGGCTGGAGCCACTTTCCGTATACCCATGACTAATAACCCAAATACACAAATATTTAAAAAAGAGTCAAAATGCCACCTTGAGGAATCTTAGTCCATCTTCTTCCTCACCTCTGCTGAGTGCTTCGAAGGTGAAGTAGAAGAAAACTAGGAAACGGGATCCAAACAGAACAGCCAAGAGTGTTGGCCCAGCCCAGCCTCGATCGGCCGCGGACAGGCGAGATGGGCCCGCTCTTCGCCCGGGCACGCGCTGCGGGAGACCAAGCGAGTTCTTGTACATGCCTCCGGGTGTGGAAGTACGTTGGCAGCGTCTGCCGCGTGTGTCACTGGGGCTTGAGGTCCTGCCCCCACCTCCTCTCTGTGCAACAGGCGTCCTGCGCTGTGGGAGCCCAAGGGAGTTCTTGAACGCGCCTCCAGGCACGGGAGTACATTGGCGGTATGTGCTGCAAGTGTCACTGGGGCTTGAGGTCCTGCCCCCACCTCCTCTCTGCGCAACAGGTGTCCTGTGCAGCGGGAGCCCAAGGGAGTTCTTGTACGCGCCTCCGGGCGTGGGAGTACGTTCGCAGTGTCTGTCGCGAGTGTCACTGGGGCTTGAGGTCCTGCCCCCACCTCCTCTCTGTGCAACAGGCGTCCCGCGCTGCGGGAGGCCAAGGGAGTTCTTGTATGCGCCTCCGTGCATGGGAGTACGTTGGTTTTGTCCGCCGCGAGTGTCACTGGGGCTTGAGGTCCTGCCCCCACCTCCTCTCTGGAACTCTGTGAAGTCTACCTTGAAAGCAGAACCCAGCAACCTATGTGGGCTGGAACCTGCATAAGCAGTAGACTGTCTGCAGAAACCAACAAGTTATGTGACACTCCTTAAAAGGCTTATCCGCCAGCAAACACCAGTACTCTTTATTTAGGCCTCCCAGCTTTTTTGATTCAACGTCTGCAATAGTGGAGAACACAGCAGCACCTCATTGTTCAACCTCTCTAAATGCACTTCCACATCTTCATTTCTAAAACAGTTACATTAGCTGCCAGTCAGTAAGAGAATTACCTTTAAAGCCCTATTTCTTGCCAACCATGCTTTGCACGAAATAGGCCCTCAATATCTGAAAAAGAGAGTCCATCTGAACTCCCCCGGCAGGACGCTCTGCTCAGGAAAGGCTCAACTGATTGCGGTCCTCTGCTTTAAAAAAACCAGGGAAGGGGGCGCATTCTTTTCAGTGCGCGTGGCCTCGATCTGGAAACACCTTCCTGTGTTTCTCAGAAATATGTCAAATGCATATGTTTTCCGAAAACAACTGAAAACTTATCTCTTCTGCCTCTGATGTCATCACTCCCTTGGTATTAACATTATCCCTGGGCCACTCTCGAATAACCATGTAATGTATACATTCTTTCATTCATTCATTCATGCAAGCTCTTGACACATAGACCTGAGTCAAACTCTCTAAGGGAATGTGTAACTAACAGACCTATCTCTGTGGCACAGAGATAAACCACCCAGTGGGACTTTTGGGCCCCGGAGTGTATGGAAGGTTATCCAAGCACTCTGGAAAAAGGAGACATTGAAGAGTGCAAGAACAATGATGTGATCTCTCAGCATGGCATCAGCAATGGAAAAACACAAAATGTGCCCTCTGGGCCACCATCAACCTCACGAGTCATGCTAACATGGCACCCTCTTATAACATTTCATCATCAACAAGTCAGTGTAAAACGTTAACTAGTTTTCTCTCCCGAGTGTTCAAGAGACTTCAAGTAGGTCCATTGCATCTTCAGCCTGAGCATACCTGGCCTTTGGATTCCCTGCAGTCAATCTTAGTTAGTAGACTATAGGACAAAGGATAGGCTTCTGTCTTCACGGCTTCCCTTCTCACCTCCTTCATTTTTAGGCTTCTAGTTATGGCTATGTGGCTTAAGTCTCGAATTAGGAGTATTTGGTTCCCCTGATAGAGTAATTCTTTTTTTAGTGCTAGTATCTTCAAGATCTGTTTCCAGATATATTACTTGCCAAGGACCACAGGATTATGCTTCTTTTCCCAGAACTCTTTGTTGATATCCGCATAGTCCTTTCTTTGAATTGTGTAGAACCTCTTGTTAGAGAGACAACTCATGTACATTGCCAAATCTGGCTTGTTGACCTTTGGGGGCCTAAACTCTGATGATTTTGCGTCTGTAGAAATTTTCCAACTGCTCAACTTAATACGATTGAGGTCAGAATGCACTAATGGAACGTGGAACGTCCAATAAATTTCCTCTTCATTATTGCACTATTGATTCTGTCTTCAACCTCTCATCAGTCAAACTGTCCTCCTGTTGGAAGGTACTCCATAAGCAGTGAATCATTGCTTTATAACTTGCCTTCATAGGTCATTTTTCCTCTGTAGGTTCTACCTTGTTGTGCGGTTTGTCTATGAAAGCCACCAAAATCATTTCACTCTTTGTTATTTTGAACTGATGTTCATCCTCCTCTCCAGATCATTCAGAAGAAGAAGGTGGCATGGAGTGTGGCAATCTGCAGTTGAAATACTAATTGCAACTATATTTATTTCTAAAGGTGGCCAGTAAGCATTCAAATAAAAACCAAAGAAGTAGTAGACAGTTGTGAAGAGGTTAACTTGAAGAAATGCGAACCATGTTTGTGGAGAGTTGGTATGGGGAAATATCTTTTGAACTTCATTGTTTCCAGACCAATCTGAGAAGCTTTCTTTGTAGAAAAAAGGAGATCATGGGGATTTATTTTTAAATGTATTCTGAGACGTTCTGATGTGTAAGGATAACGAGGGAACGGTATCTTCAGGGCAAGAGTCATCAGATTCAAGTCTAAGAATGCCTTCCTTTACAGGGAAATCAGGTTAGTCTTCTGTACTACTCCAGTGTTCAAGACTGTGTTCCGTTATATTTGTATTCTTTTACAATAACTATAATTATTTGTTGGCACAGTATGTGTTTAGTACTTATGTTTGTGTTTTTCTATTTTCTTGCAGATATTTCCTGTGTCTTCAGCTTCGTCAGGATATTGCTTCTGGGTGCTTGCCGTGCTCCTTTGTGACTTATGCACTCCTAGGATCCTATACCCTGCAGGCTGAGTTGGGGGATTATGATCCCGAAGAACATACCGTTGATCACATCAATGAGTTTCAGTTTGCTCCTAATCAAACTAAAGAATTGGAGAAAAAAGTGGTTGATCTATACAAATCTCACAGGTCAGTCAGGACCTTCTAATGCCTGAATTGCGCTGGGAGAAAGGAACTACAAAACTCTTACAGTGATCGTTGTTTTTCACTGTGAAGGGATTATGCATCTATGTAATACTAGATTTATTCAAATGTTTGACTGCTCCTTTGGAAAACAGATGACAACGCTGCTGCCAGCATGTAGTATAACTTGCCTTTAGCATGGCCTTTATTGATGAAAAAAAAATTCCTGCCATTGTTGACTTTTTAGCAGATTTATTTTCTCAAAGTTTTCATTGCTAGAAAAGAATGGCATGTGGTGCTGTCCTCCTGTCAGTCAAACTCATTGTCATCAAACTGTGTAGGGCAGAAGATGACTCAAATTACTAATAATAAAAGTTCTGCATTTTTTAAAATATTCTGGCTAGTTCCAGCAACTGTATAAAGCCACCATCATTCTAAGTATATGTTTTGTAATTCTTGAATCCTACGCTTATGATACATTGCAAGGGCATCCGTTTTTAAATAATTTTAGTTCAACTTTTACAATCAAACCTTTGTTTTTAAAGCAATTCGTCAGTGCAGGCTTTTATAGAGACTTACTTTTATGACTCCTTTCTTTTGACCTGGAGTAGATAAGTTGCATTTTTCATGATCATGAGGTATTCAGGGATGCAAATATTACGAGCTTAGGCCCCAGTTCCCAGTTAAGTGATGGTTATCGACAGATTTCGACAAGTCAGACCTACCAAAATTTGGTGGAGGAAAATGTGTGATAGAAAGGAAAGACATGCAAATATTGTTTGCAATAAACACCGACTTTGCAGGTCATGTTTCATTTTACATTTTAAACTTACAATAACTCGCTCAGTAAATATCTGATGCTGGGGTATTTACCGGGTGTGGTAAATTACATCCCCAGTTTTGACCAACATGGAAAAAGGAATCACCTTAGTAATAGCTATTGCAGTTTTTTTTCTTTTCTTTTTTGCAATTTTGATTCAGTTGTGCAACCGCATTCAGGAACTAACTTTGTGTGTCTGGCGTTGGAAACATGATGAATTTCTATGAATGTGTGGTAATATATGGATTTGAGCCCTTGCCTTTTCCTCTCATTTACTTATGCTTTAGCTATCTACTTTGCTTACATTATCTTATCACTCATACTTTTAACTGACTTTGGCGTACTCTCTAAATTTCTTACACATTGACTTACTCGCTCTTTAGCGATTATTCACTTATACACTTTTATTATCTTTCATGATTTTCCCTTTACTGCCCTGATACAAACATTCATTATGTCACTTTCTTTTTCTTGCTTTTTCTCACACAATGTCTTTTGCAATCTCTTTCACTTAGCTCACACTTCATGCACAGAAGGAGTGGGATAGAAGTGCATACCCAGCACCTTCATGCAAATCAGCACCAAACACTTCACCCTGTTGGAAGGCAAAAACCAACACCTTCCACCAAATACACACACAAACAGTTTTACATTAATAATATTCAGCTCAAAACATAAAATACATTCTTAGCTTAAAATGCAATATGCATCTAATAAATATTATTTACCACAAATTAAAATCACCTAATATATATATTTTACAGTAAAATGAATAGTCCACCTAGCTTTATATTCTGACGATTACCTTAACCTCATCTTTATTCATAGGCTGTCATTTGTCCCCACCCACAGCAGGCAGGCATATAGCATCTAATTGAATTCTACTGTACCTTTAGGTGGTACAAAACTACGTAATATCTTTATGGATCAAATACATTTATTTCAAAAACAAGTTTTATCACTGTCAGCACATCAAAACATCATAATGCAATGACTCGTTCCCACTGCTTAAGCATTGAATGCTCAATAAAGTCTGATTTCTACATATGAAACATTACTTACATTTACTACCCAGTGAACATTTTCTGGTTCATTCCCTACAGAACCAAAGAGAAGGGGTATGGAGAGAGGAAGAGGGGTTAGAAAGACAATTCTTGCCTCAACTTTACCAGCTCTTTTGCAAGTAACAATGAAAACTGCTAATCTCCAGGAGGAATAAACCAAAACTTCGCTCAGGAACCCATCAACAAACTCTTTAAACTCTGAACCTTTCATGTTTTTTTCCCTTGATCTTACTTCTTCACACTGTCCCAGAATGTTCTGTGCAGCTTGCGGTTGAGTGAAAATATATATATTCTTATTGGCACAAACCACCTTGAGCTTCGGATAGAACCAGAGAGTTGTATCAAACAGGAGTCCTCATAATTCTTTTTTTATTCCTTAGAGCTTGCACCTACTTTTTATGGTCATGTGGCTGAGGTTGCGCAACACACAAACTCTGTTTTTGCTGAATTCCAGATCTCTGTTCTTCAAAACTGCACTGGTGACAGGCCTCACATTGAATTGATGTCCCTAGCTCAACCAACACAGTTCCAGCTTCCAAGGCCCTCTTTCTTGGACCCTGTGTTGAGAGGTGATTCACCTTATGAATGTCTAGAACCATGAGTTTCTCATGGCCCAGAACTTCCAACTATAAGAACTGGTGCTACAGCACTTTCACATTTTCTGAGTCACAGATCATTGTAACTAAGCCTGGGCGGTGAACTACGCTACGCTCGCGGAGCTTGCGTAGTCTCGGTAACTTCGCGATTCGCGTAGAACGCGAAGTTACCGTACACTACGCAATTTGCGGCATAGCGTAGCTGTTTTTCTTCTTCGCGCGCTGAATATACGTTCTCGCGCGCGCGGTAACGACCTACCGTGATTCTGCGTTCGCCGACGCGACTTCCTATCCATTCGCGGGCGCCACGAGATTTGGAATCCGGCCGCACGATCCCGCGAGAATGTGCGAACGCGAACACGTCATTCGGACGCGCGATCTGACTTCCGGCGGCAGTGTTGGTAAGATCGCGATCCCGAACACGAAGAAACTACAATCTGGCGAAGAATATCTCTCGAGCATCATAAAACATTCTCGAAAATGATGATTTTGCTCCAAAAACTCCTCAGATTGTGATTTGGCTGTAGTTTTTTGTGCAAGGAGTCCTTTTTCTTTTTTTACTTTTTTTTCCAAGAGGAAGGAAGTGCCCCTGATTCTCAAACTTCCTGTTCCTGTCCAGCAGGCTCCTCCCAGTGCTTTGTCCATGTGCTGTTCACTTTCATTTGGATTTGGAGCTGGAAGGATCACTTTTTGTGTCTGTCTGCTGCATCATATCATTGGATTGGATTTGAGGACTCTTGGATTTGAGATTTTACAAGTAAGTTGGAGAATTGGTGTACTTGTTTGTTTGATTGGGGCTTGTTTGTACCTACATTTTTTGGGGGATTTCCATCTTTTTTTAAATTTATTGTTGTGGCCTGTAGTTTCGGCAGGGACCTAGTTGTTTTTCTTTGATTGGAATTTCAGCCATTAGGCCCAGACTAGAG
Source organism: Calotriton arnoldi (assembly GCA_963921515.1). Taxonomy (NCBI): domain Eukaryota; kingdom Metazoa; phylum Chordata; class Amphibia; order Caudata; family Salamandridae; genus Calotriton; species Calotriton arnoldi. The sequence continues at coordinate 234,612 of CAWUFW010011606.1, read as the reverse complement.
CCAGAGGTACCCATGGGTGCATGTTTCTGTGGTGTCTGTTGAATTTAAACATCATGTAGGGCATGCATGGATGGCATTGGATTGATTTGCAAAATGTGGGTTTTGGGGTGGTATTTCAGTTTTTGGGTGTTTGTTAAATAAATAGGCCTTTTCAGCCAGTAGGTAACCCTGGGCATTCAGCTCGCGGACTTTGGGCAACTCCGCACTGCGCGACAACGCGGACTTACACTTTTTATCTTCTTCGCGCGCTCAATATACGTTTTCGCGCGCGCGATACCGACTTTTTGTGACGATCGCGATGCCGAACACGCAGAATTTACAATCTGGCGAAGAATATCTCTCGAGCATCATAAAACCTTCTCGAAAATGTTGATTTAGTTCATTTTGCACAAAAAACTCCTCAGGTTGTCATTTAGATGTAGTTTGGTGAGAAAGGAGTCACTTTTTTTTGTTTTACAATTTTTTTCAAGAGGAAGGAAGTTGCCCAGAGTCTCCAACTGCCTGGTCCTGTCCTTTGTCTTCACTTTTTTGTTATTTTGGGTGGCCTGGCCATGTGGGTGGCGGCCATTTTGTAAAGCCAGGCATTGTGCTTTTGCCATAGGCCTGCATTGTCTGTCTTGTGTTCCTTTTCTTGTTGTTGTGGGTGGCCTGGCCATGTGGTGGCGGCCATTTTGTGGGACCAGCCACTGTGCTTTTGCCATAGGCCTCCAAGCTTGCGGCCTAGTCTGCCAGTAGGCCCGGAGGTAGTCATCCTCATGGGTGCATAAAAACTGTTTCTGTGTTGTCTGTTGAATTGTAACATAATTTAGGCCATGGATGGCATTGGATTGATTTGCAAAATGTGGGTTTTGGGGTGGTATTTCAGTTTTTGGGTGTTTGTTAAATAAATAGGCCTTTTCAGCCAGTAGGTAACCCTGGGCATTCAGCTCGCGGACTTTGGGCAACTCCGCACTGCGCGACAACGCGGACTTACACTTTTTATCTTCTTCGCGCGCTCAATATACGTTTTTGCGCGTCCGATAACGACTTTTTGTGACGATCGCGATGCCGAACACGCAGAATTTACAATCTGGCGAAGAATATCTCTCGAGCATCATAAAACCTTCTCGAAAATGATGATTTAGTTCATTTTGCACAAAAAACTCCTCAGGTTGTCATTTAGATGTAGTTTGGTGAGCAAGGAGTCACTTTTTTTTTGTTTTACAATTTCTTTAACGAGGAACAAAGTTGTTGGGTGGCCTGGCCATGTGGTGGCGGCCATTTTGTGGGACCAGCCACTGTGCTTTTGCCATAGGCCTCCAAGCTTGCGGCCTAGTCTGCCAGTAGGCCCAGAGGTAGTCACCATGGGTGCATAAAACTGTTTCTGTGTAGTCTGTGGAATTTTGACATCATTTAGGCCATGGATGGCATTGAATTGAATTGCGAAATGTGTTTTTTTTTGGAGGGTCTGACTATTTCACTTTTTGGGTGTGTTAAATAAATGCCTTTTTTGCGTGTGTACTGTGTAATTATAATTGTGTTGTTGTAGTGGTTGTCTAACTTTCAAAAGTGTTTTTAGCCATGTGGATTTTAGTTTTTGCATTAAAGCTGTGTGTGTTTTATAAGGCATCCTTTGTCTGCCCATATATAGGCCTGCTTGAGTTCATTGTTTGCCGTGCCTTGTGCCTGTGAGTCACCATGTTGCTGGGGGCCATTTTGTTGTGGTAGTTAGTAGTGTGCTGTTTTTGCCACATAGGCCTGCGTGTCTTTCCATTGTTCCTCTTGTCTTACTGCTTCCAAATCCATCCCCATTGCCAGCTGCAGCTCCCTGATGCTGCTATATAATACATCCCACGTGATGCACAAATTTAGGCCAAACATGCTCCACTACATTTTAGTTTTTGTTCTTTACTATTCTTATTCTTCCAGAGTGTACACTAGCACTACACAGTAGCCAGGAAAGCCCTGGCCTTGTTGTCAACGTCTCATAAATGGCTACACTGTGTGTTGTTGTTCACAGAGTTTCTGAAATTTAATAATTGAGGCCACCACACACTAAGTTCTATATTATATTTGTTTGATTTGTGCTATGTTTGACTGATGTTCTGGCTTTTTTGCTTTTAGGTGCACAAAGACTGAGGAGGAGGTGTGTCTCTCATCATTGCCCGTTGCACTGCCAGACAGACATCCTGCTGCTGTACACACAACACAACGTGACGTGTGACCTGACCAGACATCTCTGCAACTGAGTGCTGCTGACATCTGAAGAAGATGGGCTCAAAGAAAGCAGGTACCAGGTCCTCCAGTACCAAGAAAGTTGCTATTGAGAAGAAGAAGGAACAGAAGAAGGAAGTGACACTTAAGTCTGGTGTGCCGGCCAATACCTTTTTGGGCAAAAAAAATTACGCCTGCAGCAGCGGTGTCCGGGGGCAAGCTGGGGGCAGCACCTCCGCATCAGTGGGCCCAACCCACCAACCCAGGCCCAAGCACATGAGTGTGGAAGAGGTAGCCAGCCTAATGGTGGAAAGCAGTGATGCTGAGCCTGAGATAAACTTATCGCTATCTCAAAGTAGTACCCAATCAACGCAGGAGGAAACACAGCAGATAAGTGGTCAACAACAACAGCCGCAACCACCGCCCGCAATAGTAGTTGTTGTTCCTCCTGAAGTAGGGGCAGTTCAGGAAATTGAGCCTCATGCAGAGGTAGAAGAAGAAGCCACTCATTCAGAAGATCCATTGTCTTCCAAATCCCCAGCAAGGAAAAGGAGGGGTAGTCCATCAAGTTCTTCGCCAAGCCCCCTTCTGATGATCTAGATGCCACTTGGAAGCCACAAACTGAGTCTGAGAGGGAGCCACGTTCCAAGACCAAGCTAGGGAAAAGGAAGGTTCCAGAAAGCCTTACACTTATGGAGGTCGATGTAGAACAGCAGGATGATGATGATGAGCCAGTCATCACGAACATCACTCCCGGCCCCGAGGAGATGGAGACCAACATTATTACCCTATCCAAAATCGCTGCGAGGGATGTAGCACGCATACCTCCACAGGTAACACCAACACGACCTACAGCTTCCATATTTGCATTAGCAAAGGCCCGGCAGCGACCTACATCCAGCACAACCACCACCTCAGTAGGAGTAGGTAGTGGTACAGCAGCACAGAGTCAAATTCAACACACACCCTCCAGTTCATCCGGCATTGGAAGTGGCACCTCCAGCAGGAGGCCAAAGTTAAGCTCCCCAGTTTGGGACTTCTTTACGGTTAGCGAAAAGGAGGAGAACATTGCTATATGCTCCATTTGTAATAGCTCTGTTAGTCGTGGTAAGCTTGGGACAAACTATGGTACCGGAGGCCAAATGACCCATCTGAAAAAACACCACTTGATCAGCTGGGAGGACCACCTTCGCGGCAGAAAAACAACTGCAACCATTGGTGTTGGTGGGGATAAAGGAGTAGAAGAAGAAGATCCAATCACGGTGGAAGAGGAAGGACAGGGAGACATTCTCTCTGGTAGTGGTACACAAGGTGTCCCTGACCCCAGCAGTGCAGTCTTAACGTTGCACACATCTTCAGCAACATCTCAGTGGCACAAGAGTAAGAGTCAGCCGGAGACACCAAGAAGTACCAGGTCCGCACTACCAAAAAGTGCGTTGTGAGCCTAAGAGAAAGGAAAACCATGCAGCCTACCATTATCAGCATGTTTGGGGGTGAGGGGCAGTACGAACGCAACCACCCAATAGCACGTTTGTACAATGCGAAGCTGGCTAAAATGTTAGCACTGGACCTTCTCCCTTTTTCTTTTGTTGAAGGGGTGGGTTTTCTGGAATTTGTGTCAACCATCTGCCCAAAATGGCATGTTCCCAGCCGCTACTATTTTGCCAGAGTTGCAGTTCCAGCACTACATCACGACGTGCTGGAATTGCTAGGAAAGGCCTTGAAGCAGAGTGCTGTTCACAGTATCCACCTGACAACAGACATGTGGACCAGTTGCCAAGCCACAGATTACATGTGCATCACTGCACACTGGATCTGTTTTGCGGGGGTTAGAGAACAGATATCTGCTGGTGTTGATACTGCAGAGATTTTTCATGCCACTCGCAAACATGCAACTGTAGCCATGTTTGCCATGGAGAAATCTCATACTGCTGCAAACATTTTGGAAGAGTTTAACACCAAGGTCTTTGAGTGGCTGCGCCCAAGAGGGCTTACGATTGGTTTTGTTGCCACGGACAACGGCAGTAATGTAGTTTTGGCCATGCGCAATGGTGGCTATTTCAGGGTCCCGTGTTTGGCACACTGCATTAACATTGTTGTTCAAGACTTTTTGAAAAATGAATCCAAAGTCAGCAACTTACTGGTCACCTGCAGAAGAATATGCACACATTTCAGCCATTCTTTTAAAGCCCGGAAGCAGCTGAGGGTCATTCAACGTGAGCATAAAATGCCAGTCAAAGCGCTCATCCAGGAGGTGCCAACACGTTGGAACTCAACTTATTACATGCTTGATCGTCTGTTTGAACTGTACATACCACTCAATGCTTATGTCATGCAAAGATTAGGGGAACCTACTGTGAGAGGCATGACCGTTGAGATGGGTCAATGGGACCTCATTAAATGCCTGACTGAGATGCTACTTCCTTTTGAGATCTTCACACGTGAAGTCAGCAGGGAGGACTGTACTATGGGCCAAGCTATCCCATTGTTGCACATGCTAGAGCAACAGCTGAAGGAGGTGTCTGAAACGTACGCAGGTGTGGATGACAAACAAGACGCATATCATTTGGCGGAGACCTTAGCCGCTCGCTTATCGGAAAATACAAGGATTAAAAATAAAATTTTGTCACAACCACATTACATTAGTGCCACAATTTTGGATCCACGGTACAAAGTATTTCTGAACAGCAAGGCAGTAATTCCTTTTTCGGAAGTGGATGTTGCCAACTACAAAACTTTGATAGCTAAGGAAGCCACTATTTTCGAAAACGAACGGCTGTTAATTACAGGCCCCCCACCCCAGGCCATAACCAGTACTACAGGGCATCCAGAGTCAAGTTCTACTTCGGAGCCTGAGGGCAGTGCGTTTGCCTCCCAGCAGTCACCTACACCAACAATAACATCAACAACAGCAAGAACAGGATCATCCACAGCACAATGTGCAACTGATTGGTTTCTACGGCAGGGGTATGGTAAGTCCAGTGCTGATGCAAAGGCAAAAGAGGCCGAGCACATCGGAGCACCCCTGAACATTGAGCGGACGGTCCAGGCCTATCTGGATGACCCAACAGAGGTCTTCATGGATCGAAACCCATTGGTGTATTGGTATGGGAAAAGAAGCCAATGGACAGTGCTCAGCAGGCTGGCGATAAAGTATCTGGCTTCCCCTGTCGCAAGTGTCTCTTCTGAGCGTGTTTTCAGTGCTGCTGGTGCCATTGTAACTTCGAAAAGGACCAGTCTCTCGGCCCAAAGCGTGGAGAGGTTAACCATGATCAAAATGAATCAGCACTTTATACCACCGGATTACAAAATACGTGAATCACAGCAGGAAGAGGAGAGCGACTTGGATGACGTAAATAGTGCGTTACAGGACCTACTTCTGTCCGAACCACCAGAGTTTGAGGACGAGCTCCTCTTCCCTGACAACTAGGCTTTCAAATTGTTACTTTCTTCCTTCCTTTATGTGTCTGTGTATCTGTCTTTCTGGTTCAAATCAAATCACAACAAATCCATCACCACCGTCTTCTCTTTTTATTTCCCTATTGGAGTTGCACGTCTGTGCATTTAACTGTCCACTCTTCAGAGTCCTGCTTCATCTTCCTGTCTCGCCCTAGTACATTTCCATCAAGCCAGACATTAGTACAAGAAATGTTGCCTTTACCAGTCCCTCCATAAGAAGTGAAACGTGACTATAGCTATCCTCCGTTTTGTTTTCGAGCCGAAACTCATCAGTGTCCGAAGGCTACCGCCTCTGCAGGCGTCCACAACTCTTCACTGTCAGAACTTGGGCAGGCATCCAAAAGTGAACTCATCACTGTCCGAAGGCTACAGCCTCAGCAGGCATCCAAAGGTCCTCACTGTCAGGACAGAAGGTACTTGGCAGAGAAAGACAAGAGACTCTTCGAAGAAACTTGCTGACATTTGTGCAAACTCAAATGACCAGCAATGAGCGCTACCCAGGCCGCGGCCCATCATCACAGTGCTGACCATGTGAAGCAACTTAAACTGTGACAAAGTGCCACAGATGAATAAGACGAAAACCGAAACAGCGACTAACACTCAAAATGAATGTGGACTGGAGTAATGATGAGGCCACTGCCCCGTAAATAAAAAAAAACACACCTGTCAGAACTAGGCATCTGATGATCTGACAGCCAAAGAGAAGAGCAAGACAGGTAATGATGGAATGCATTGGATGCTTGCAGACTCTGAGCGATTGCTGTTGTTTGTTGTTGATGTTGTGCATGAAGTCGAACTCTACTCTACTAGTTAATCTACAAAGTGACTCAAGTCAGTGACAGTCAATGTTTCCCTTCTTGTTGTTTAATAACCAAATTGTACTCCTACTACTGCAGGTGCAGGCCAATATCTGTTGCAATTTTTTAATATGGAATATGGACTTAATCGGAGTCACTACAGACTGAGTTGTAGTTGGACAACACGTACCACACCATGATGATGACCATACTATCTTTGCACGCAGTCAGTCACTTGGATCGGAGATGATTCAAGGAATAACTGCATTTCATGAAGTGGCATAAGGTAAACATAAACACAACAATTCAACAAGAAAGTAAACACAGCAGACCTACATGTCCATGTAGTGGTGTAGTCGAGTGTAGTCATGATGACTGACAGCGGCGCATTGATTTTGTCACTTAATTAGGAAAATGCTAAGTTGCTGTGTATGCCTTTTGTCTGGCTCTGTCAAAAATTAAGGTAAATGGAGGTTGGGTCACGGGCTGGTGCTGTGGTGGGCCTGTTCTGTCCTGTTGTTGTTGTAGCTTAATGCTGTAAACAGAATCTACACGATATATCCAAGCCGCCTCAGTCTGAAAGTGTTCTCTCTTCTCTTCTTGGACTCCACCGTAATTGATGTTTTTTTTATTCATTGATTTTTCAATACCCCTTTTGTTTTTCCATCTAGACGTTACAGGCCGGCCTTTACCCTGTGCTAATTGCTATACTGGGAGACACAACTCACATTTACCTTACCAATCGGCATCAGGAAGGCCACCAAGATTGATGTGCGGAGCGTCCATGGAAGATAGGACCAAGAGGAAGGACGAGATTCAACTCCACAATTTGACCATGATAATACAGTAACTTTAGTATCATTCATCATTCATCTTTTAATTAATTTGAATCCTTTTTTCTCTTCAATCATTAGGACTGTGTGTTGTGTGTTGTTGTTTGTTTGCTAATTGATCCCTACAACTGTTTTTTAATTGTCTTTGCTATCTTTACAAGTAAGCCCAGTACAACATGGAATTTGGGTCTCTGAGGGCATATTACAGGCAAGGCAAATTGCATAGAATATACTGCTGCCCTGTACTGTCTAATTGTCTAGTAGGAGTTATTAAGTACTACTCATTAACCATCAAGTTATCTTCATCATCATGCATGCATTTCCCTTTTCTCCCTTTATAGATTTTTTGGATAAGATCATGGTCGTCTGCCAAGATTGCGCTTTGCTTTTGTTGTCCATGCGTACTGTTTTTCATTCTCAAACCTTTCCCCAAACCCCCTTCCCATCCATTCATCAAACCCTAACCCTCTTCCCCCGGGCTGTGATTTATATTGAGGTGTGATGTGACTACATAAAATGTACACCAATTGATCACACGCTTGCTGGGGCAGATGTGGTGAAAGCAACACTAATTCAATTGCAAGGCAGGGCGAGGAGCTTCTTCTGCTTGCCCACCCATGCTCAGTCTATGTGCAAGCCGTCACCGGCTAATAGTAGTACATCATAATTAATTGCCGGCATTGATTGGATTAATCATCAAACTCCTACCACACAGCAGTAAAGGTTACGAATTACGATTGTGTTAAGTTAAGTGACTCACTCGACACAACTACAGTTTGTAACTTCTTGTACTAGGCTGTCCCCGCCACCATTATGTTTAATTTGACTTTAGCAGTTGCAACTGCAATATTGTTTGTTTGGCAGTCTTCTTCTGTACTGTATTTTACTTCGTTCTACTACTCCTCCCACAGTCGCTCTCAGGCAAGTGACTGTCTCTTTTTTATTTTTTTAGCAAATGCTACTGCCAGTGTCTACTCTACTACTACCACCACAACCATGGCATCTTCTACATTCTCTCTGGAAACCATGCAGCCATCGCTGTGCCGAACGTAATCATCATCAATCACAGGTAAGATAAGTTTGGTGGGAGGTATAATGGACTAGGAGGAGAGACTGACAGTACTAGTAGGACAAATAACTCAGTGAGGGGTACCGCATCTATCTGTTTGTGTTACATCATCGGCAGATTATTTAAATCAAACACTGGCTGCGGCCCTGCAGCAGCAAGGAAACCAATGTGACGTTAATTCGTAAAACAGTAACCCCCACAAAACATTAACATTGTATGTTTAAGTATAAATATAATTTATTACCCTAACAAAAATAAACTATCCCACACCTGACCCACCCCTCTCCCTAACCCCAACCAATGTCCAAAACGAAAAAAGTCCAAAGAATGTCCCGAAACCCCAACGCCCAATTCCCACCCACCAAAAAAAGGAATAAAAAGGGGCAAAGCAACAGGGTCCTAGATGTTATATTCGGCGGGCTTTGAGGTGTTTGTCCACCAGTATTTTTACCCGCTCCTCCAGTTGCTCCTCTAGCCGTGACATCCGGAGGAGAATCTTTCTGCGAAATGCCCTGCAGTGGCATCCAGGATGGGGGACAGCAGTGCTGGCTGCTAGCGAATTGCGGCGGCGGGCGGCTACCAGACCGTGGCGCCGTACCACTCGAGTTGGGGCCTGGCTGGGGCCCGGGGCATCGGACGAGGCTGCAGCTGCTGCCGCCTCCTCCTCCTCCTCCGCCTGAGCCACCAGCCGCCGGTACTCCTGACATATGGCCTCCAGTTTCCGGCGCCGGGCCCTGGCTGCCAACTCCTTCCGGGATGGTTTGTCTTGGGAAGGAGTACTATCTATATCAAGAAAGAAAAAAAATATTGTTGTAACCAGTACTCTTAGCAAAACAGTAACACAAAATTAATTCAACACATAATGGCACAGTAGCACTAGCAAGAAGCACAGTACATAACATGTGTGGTAATAATCTATCTATCCTCCCACTTCCTCGGCCTCTAACATTTGTGGGAGTTTCAGGCATTATACTAGCACTATGGACTCCAACCAGTACACAGTACACCAGTCTTCTTCTTATCTCTAGTTTAGCGAAATGACATAACCTGGTTGTAGCCGGCATTGCCAGCTCGGTCATCTATGCTTGCACCCAAGACAAACATACGAGTCATGACGCAGACTCACGTTAGTTTGATTTACTACTGTCTGCAGGTGGGGAAGCTCGTATTTTTCTATTACGGGTGGCACTGGCCATACTCTCTCTGTTACATGGAGGGCAATTGCTCAATTTCACAGTGCCCTGGCTACTACAAAAAGGCAGATTATATATCTGATCCAATGATCATTGCTTTTATATGGGACAACGACATAAGGTCAGTAGCGGTCGGTGGTGGGACTCGGGGAGTTCTGCCGGGCGGTGACGTGGGGAGGGGCAGGATGGGGGGTAGTAAACTATGGATTACGGCCAATTACAGGTAAGTAAACATATAAATAAATAAAACTAATTTTGTTGCGCGCACTGCATCGCATTTGGCGGTGCAGTGCGCACAATGAAATTCGCTTTATTTATTTGTATGTTTACAGTAAAGTTACCTGTATTTGGCCGCGTAATACATTGTTTACTACTACCCCCACCCTGCCCCTCCCCACATCGGCTTTGCTACTCTGGCGCGGTTTCTTCTACATTCCCTTAAAACTAAAACTGTGCATCCCGTGACAGTCTCCACCTATGCTGTCTATGATGAATACATACAGGCATCCATCCATTCTAAGTAAATGTCAATCATTCTTCTTAATCTCTCCACAAACCTTACTTTGTTTCACCAACAACAACGCATGCGTCCACTCACTCCGTTGCTTGCCTTGGCTTTGAGTTTCACCCAAACACCGCTGATGATTCTTGCTATCCACAGTATCCACCCATACTGTGTCGCCCACCCAGGCAGGCATCCATTCTTCTTTCACCTTCCACCCATCCTTCAACAACACATGCATCTGATTCCTATCAGCCACCTATCCATGCTTCCAACGTATCCTTCTCTGCCAGTCATCATATTAAATCTCGCCCGCCCTTCCTCCTTCCACCCTTCTTTCCCTTTTTGTTCAACACATCCATCAAGGTCATCTGATCTGACTTTTAGTCTCCTCCATAAAACTTTCACAGCTGAGTTGGAGTCAGATATAAGAGGCCATTGGTTAATCAAGTCACGCTGGTAATGCTATTGCTACTGCATTGCTCATGCTAAGTAAAGGGTGTCTTCTTTAACCGTTGTATAATGTTCACTACAACTTCATACCTAATAAGTCTCAACAACAGTACAGTGAGTGAAGTCCACACACCCTTCCAGCTAGTGCAATGTCAATAAGTCATGAATATAACTTACCACCGCCCGCCACTGCTGCTGGCTCCCCCTGTAGCTCCTGCAGGTGCCGCATCTTCTCCTGCCCCCTCCGGAATGCTAGAATCGCCGGTGGCCCCGCCGCCACTGGTGGTCGCTAGTACGCCTAGATAAAAACATGACACATTTTTAGATGCCTGTACACCTCCCCCTATTTATTCTTTTTCACTAGCAAGATTGAAAAAAAAGTTAATACATACATATTATTATAAATCACATTCAATAGTCCAAATCGGGTACTAGAGTACAGTCAGTAGACACTAGTAGTGTTATGGTCCCTAGGGTCATTATTATACTATACTCTACTCTTTGCAAAGTTAGCCTGAGCCATGCAACCATTTTTCGCTTCATGTCTTTTGCGCATGTTACCTCGCAGCTTGTTGTGCAGTAACAGTAAGACGCCTTTTGAGCCCACATGAGCACATACAGCTACTGTCTGAGCGTTGCGTACAAGAGGTCGAAAAACAAGCCACTTTGTTATGGAGTTCGGTTAGTCCGTATTGCTTAGCCATAGGTAACATGTTACACTTTTTTGGCAGGACTGAGAAATGCTTGCATTATACTATATAACACGCACCATTTTTCTCAGGCAGAGGATTCCCTTCTACGAACCAGAGATTTGCAGAGCTTATGAATGATGCATGTAACCAGTAATTCTACGTTCTACGGTGAGGAGTCTCCCAGAATTCGCACAGATCTTTTGTCTTATATCATCATGCACTTGTTGCAACAATGTTTATTGTTTTAATCTTATGCATTTTGCTGTTGGAGCTGGCTGGAGTACACTGAATTTTATAGAACAACATACAGAGCTTGTTAGTTGAAAATAAACCTTTTGAACTTACACATAGACTCTGTGGTATTTGGTGTGGTGGTGGTGGTGGACTTACACGAGTGAGTGAGCGAAAGGGTGTTATCTGTTCTGGGTTGTGTAATCATTGGGTATCTTCGGGTGGGGGTTCGGGGACCTAATGAGACACTATAGCTAGTCGTTCAGGGGATTGTGGGTTCACTTCTGACTGAGGTGTGAGGAAGGTCCAAGTTCCAAACTCCCATCACCAACATCCTATTTTCTTGTGCATAGTTCTGCATGGGGCTGTGCAGAATCCCATTCCCCACATCAGTAGTAGTATGTACTATATCCTATCAAAAATAGTCAAATATCTGGTTGGGCATTTGGTTTGTGGTAATTGTCAAAGCCTCCAGATTAAGAAGCCTAGAAGAGGACAACCGAAAGGACTGGACTCAGCTATTGGTTAATCTGAGTTTTATTCAAAACCGTACAATAAAGAGTGGCACTGGCAATGCAAACTGGGCAAGCTTAGCGACAGACTAATAGTAGTAGTACAGACATTCATAGCAGAGGCAGTTAGAACTTACAGGCAGGGATAAACAGAATTTAGAAACAGATAGTCAAGTCAAGATCAAAGAATCTTTTGTAAAAAATAGAATTAGGGAGTGGAACCATAATTAATAGTTCTGAAAAAATAAGGTGCAGTAAAAGTTAGGGCAAAATATTAACCACTGGAGGACTTACTGGGACCAGCAGCAGGGCCCTCGGTAGAGGAGCGGTCCTCTGGTGGTTGTCCCGCTCGAATCGGACCCCGTATTCTTGCCCCTGGGTGCTGCAGATCAGTGATCATGTAAGAGATAATAAAGAAAGACACAAACATTAATGATTGCTGTGAAACAAATAAATTATGTAAAAAAACGCTCAAAAAAACGTTTTAGGAAACAAAAATTGCAATACAATTGACCTATGTAATCCGATCAACTACTGGCTTGCGGGATTCACGGACAGTCTACTTATTTGGGAACACTAATTCAGTGTTCCATTCTGATTGATTCAAATAAAATCCAGAACACTAACTAAGCCTAAGTACTACCTGACCTAGCCCACCTATTCCAGGCGGGCCAATTGTTCATTAAGTCTGCATTTCCATTTTTTTAGCCCTCAAAAATGCATAGATGAGAAGGAGGACACATGCATAAATTGGTGCATAATGCATACACCAAATTGTTGGTTGGTTAAGTCTGATGTTCTGCAGCTGACTGACACTGCTAAGCTTACCACTAACTAAACAAACTACAAAAGGTTCTACTAAGGACTGGGGTAAGCAGCACTCAGTGACAGAGGATGCGTCACGCAGACCGCTCAAAAATTATCAACTAATAGTAACTAAACCTAGTATCAAACTATCAATCCATCCACCACTATTTGACAGGAGGACAAAGGAAGGACTAGAGTCTCTCTAGCAATAGCATTACCTAACTGAAGTTCTCTAAAGTAAACTCTTACATAATAATAAGGACAAGCGAGCGCAAAGTTGCAAACAAGTAAGAGTAGCGCCCAGCACCTGTGTCCTACAATCACAGAAGATTTTGAAACGTAATTTACCTGCAATGTAAGCACCAGTATTCTTGTTATTTGTAAAACATTTATACACAAATCACAATACTTATACTACTATATATATTAGCTACTCACCAAGCCCCACGACCTCGACACCTAGCAGGTCCAACAGGTCCTGCTCCCGGTCGAGGATGTCTGACCACCGGTGGGCCAGCTGGTTATGGGTGCGCCGGACCCCTGAGCAGCGAAACACTGCCCGGCGCACCTTCGCCCACCGGCGGTGACGCTCCTGGGTCGGGTACCCGGAGCCTGGCCTGCCGCCTGCTGCCAAGGTCAAGGGGAGGTGGCGCTGAACAAAAAAAACAAGGGCGGCCACCTCCGCCTCAGTAAAAAGCTGGCGGGCTTGCACCCCTGCAGGGCGCAGTCTGCCGCAAGGCAGGCGGCGATTGGGCGCACGCGCCTTGCCCTTCGAGCCGTTACTGCTACCCTTCGCCATGGTTCTGGGGTGGGAGGACGAGGCGGAAAAGAAAAGTTAGAAGGGAAAAATAAAGTTAGGGGAAGAAGTAGGAGCTTAAAGAAGAAAGTTATATAAAACAGTCGAAAAGTAAAAAAAACACAGTAAAAAGTAGAAAAAGATGCAAAATATAGACTTAGGCAGAGAGACAGATAGATAAGAAATAAAGAAAAATTGAAAAACAGTGTAAAAAACTAAGGATTCCAAAGATTGAGGGAGGATAGAAAAGCAGGCCCAGAACCATAGCATAGAGTGAAAAAACAAGATGGCCGCGCCCATCGCGACCGCGTGGGTAAGTTTGCGCGATATTTCTCCCCGAGCACGCCAAAAACGTCGCGAACACGTACAACGTGTTCCCGAACATGGAATGCGCATCGCAAGCACGCTATACGCGACCCGGAACAGGAAATAAGGGATCGCGAACGGGCGGGACAAGTGAAAAACAAAATGGCCGCGCCCATAGGGGACCGCATGGGTAAGTTCGCGCCCCCGAGCACGCAAACAGCATCCCGAACACGCACAACGCGTTCCCGAAGAAGAAAAACGCATCGCGAACGGGCGCGACAAGCAGCTACGCACGCTCGCGTAGCTACGCGTAGCGCCCCGACGTCTTCGCGTAGCTTCGCGTAGCACGACTACGCGAACTACGCCCATAAGCACAAGTTTCTTTGCAAGGGTTGCAATTTTAAGCGGTTCAATTTTTACGGTGGGAATTATGTAGTTTCTAAATTTCTCCAGCTGCAGCAAGCCATAGTCTTTTCATATTAAGTTTATTTCGGCTCAGTTGAACCATAAAAGTACAAAACCGTATATCAGCTTAAAAACATTATAAATACCAGCCTCAGTTCATGACAATATGTTGACACCATCAGTTGTTAGGTAAGCTGCCACAGAGCTCAGACAAAAGCAAAGGAGCCAAAAACCTCGAAAAAAAGTCTTTAAGAGAGGGCTCAATCAATACAACAATAAAAGACACAGCAATCAGTATTCATAAATACATTGAAAATAGAAGGGGTTGGGCGTGGCCAGCAGCCGCGGAAGATGGCTGCCATCTAAGAGAGCTGCGCTAGCCAACGGCGCTAAAACCCGGCAAAATCCGTCATAATCCGTCTCGACGGCAGCAACCGTTACAGATTAGGTCACCGCAGCAGCGTCGGCAGTGCCACAAGGAAAATCGGCTTTCAGACCTGCCGGGAAACCGGTCATCTGGCTGTGGGGCGCAACGAGGAGCGGAGGCAAGATGGCGCGGCCCTCGCGCTCCGGCGCGATTTCAAATCGGAAGGTGTCCGGATGGTCGATCGGCTTCCTAGCTGTGGATTTGCGTCCCAGGCAAGAGCGCGGAGTGGTGAATGCGGCAGGGGAGGCGGTAACAGACCTGCAGCGGCAAGAAGTTTGTAGCAGACAGCGCCTCGGGACCGAGGCGCATTTGACCCCGCCGGGCGCGCGCGGAGCCTCCCTGTGCAGCTGGGACTCCCGGGCGGCCGACCAACGACCTAGCGGCGGGTTGGAGCCCCTGGAGGGGGGGCGCAGAGTGAGGAATGCGGCAGCCGGGGATGAGAGAAGATCTGCATCGCCAAGTACGCTGCAGCCAGCAGGGCCATCAACACGAGGCACACACAATCCCGCAGTGAGTGAGCAGCGCCTCCCTGTGAGGCAGAGTAGCGGGCGGGTGAAGCGAAGGGCCTACCATTTGGTGTTTAACTCCGCCGGACATTAGTGGTGGCACCGAGCGCAGCTCTCTCTGCTCTTCCCCCCTCTCAGGGGTTGAGGCTGCCTAGGGGGTTGCAGAGTAGCTCTGGGAGAGCGCAAACAGACCGGACGAACGACAAAGGCAATAGATAGCCCTAGAGGGGCCTAGGGTACAGTGCGCAACAGAGGCCCATTCCTTACCGACAACTACTCCTTCCCCTGGGAGGAGGTACAATCCGGTCTTGCCACGTGGGGGCCCCCCCTGGGTGCGGGTTTCCCCTACACGGCCACTAGAGACAGACGGAGAGGGAACGTGATCTATACTTCCCGGGCCAGATACAGGGAACAACACTCCCGTGACAGGACCTGTGAAACAGCGAGGGCCCTCATACGCAAAGACCTCAGGGGCGCCGAGCGCGTGGCGGACATGGGCCGCACCAAAGCAATGACCTCAGGACAGGTGAATCAAATCGACAAATATACGGTCGCCAGGAACCGGGACGATGGTGCAATGGGTGGAGAACTACTGGGGGAACAGGAGGACCAGCTCCCAGATCCCTCCTTGAAAGACATCATGAGAGCAATTACGGACCTGAGAGGGACGCTTGAACCCAAGCTGGACTCGGTCACTGAGGAAGTAACCTTGCTCAGAGCAGACTTTCGCAAAATGTCTGAAAAGATGTCTGCAGCACAGGTGGACATTGGAGGACTGCAGGCTAAAACCAAACGCCTGGAGGAACAGGGCTTGCGCCTTACTAAGAGCCAGTCGGAGATTTTTGCCCGGCTTGAAGATCAGGAAGGGAGAGCCCGTCGCAACAATATACGGGTGGTAGGTGTGCCGGAGGGAATGGAGGGTCAGTCGATGGACCTTTTCCTTGAGGACTTAATCCTGAACAAGCTGAAACCTAAACGTATGTCCTCATTCTTCTCCATTGAAAGAGCTCACCGGGCGTTGGGAGGTCGGCCGCGCCCAGGGGCGCCACCACGCACGATCATAGCGCGGATACTGAACTTTAGAGACCGGGATGCCATACTGCAAACAGCACGTCAACATGGCGACCTGCATCATGAGAACGCTGTCATCCGCTTCTTCCCGGATTTCACCCTGCATGTTCAGCGCCAGCGACGTACGTTTGATGCAGCTAAGCGGGCTCTGCGAGACGCCAACGTAAAATACATGATGCTCTTCCCGGCAAAACTCAAAATAATAGATGAAGGGAAATCCTACTTCTTTGACTCACCGGCGGAAGTTAACGACTGGCTCGAAGGCTGGCGGAAGGTTGATCGCAAAGGAGGGAGGTCCCGTGGGTCGCCCAGGACTTGAGACGCACCTGAGGGGCGCGAGGTGGAGCATGGAGCAGACGGCCCTGGGACGCGTCCCTGAACAATGGACGATGCTGGCTTTTCCTCATCTCCCGCAAGTATTGTCGTTACGTGCTGCAACTTTTGGTCCCAGGGGCCTTGCGGGAGGGTCAAAGGCCCAGGGAGGGAGTAGGAAGGGTGAGACCTGCAGTTGGGGCCGGAATTCATGCGGACTTCTGTGGCACTGAACTATACTCGCAACTCCACAGACTAAGGGATGAGAGGGCGAGGGAACCAAAAGGCCTAGGTTGCTACCAAAACTCATGTATAGGGTTAAGAATTCTCCTAATGATCAAAAAAAGGCGCTTCACGCTGGTGGCTGGCATGCTGCCCCCTCTTTACTGTTTATTATGACACAGTTCGGGCGACAGGCACTCTGTGTGTTCGGGTGGTGGGAGGTTTTTACTCACCAGGCAGGGTTGCAGGGAGGGGGGTGTTGGGTATGTTGTCTAATGTTATTTAGCATATTTGTAGACTTGCTCAGGACCAATATAATCAACAATGTGCACCAAGTTAGTAAAAAATGGAACCGGGGGGAGGAGAGGGTAACAGGTTGTACATCTCAAACTGTGAATTATGGGTGAACAAACTAACCTGCAAGTGTGGACCTGGAATGTAAATGGGCTAGGCAACAAAATAAAACGTACACTGGTCCTTCAGTACATTAAGAGGCACTCCCCAGATGTGGTATTGCTCCAGGAGACGCACCTGAAAGGCAGCAACAGTAAAGCGCTGAATCACTTTGGTTACAGGCTAGCAGCTCACTCTGGTTTTTCCTCAGGGGCACGGGGAGTGGGGATCCTGATCCGTACTGCTTTCCCTTTGACTATCACTAGTGTACATACGGACGAGGCAGACTGCCTGGTGGCGGCTGTGGGGAAATGGGAGGGGCGCATGCTCATACTCTGCTCACTTTACATACCCCCGGGGCTGCACAGAATCACCCTTCCCAAGTTCAGTTCCTTCCTGCTTGAGTTGCCCCTGGGCACCCTCCTAGTGGGTGGGGACAGCAATGCCATCATGAACTCGGAGCTTGACCGCTCCAGTACCAGGGCGGGCGGTAGGGGAGAGCACGACTTGGCCGACTTCATGTTGGCCCTAGGCATGACTGACCTATGGTGGACACATAACCCCACTACCAGACAGTACACGTACTACTCAGCTCGACACAACTCATTCTCTAGGATCGACTACCTCTTCACGCGGAATGATAGGGTAGAAGAGTTCTTAAATCCGAGGCAGATGGCAAGGGGAATCTCGGACCACTCTCCAGTGGGCGTGGCCATTAAGGGACCCGTGCTCAATAGAGCAGCCTTCCCGAGAATTGATCCCTGGCGTCTAAAGGACCCAGATCTTAGTGATCAGCTCCGGAAGGGCTCGGAGCAGTATTTCCAAGAAAACAGAGGCTCAGTAACCTCCAACGTCATCTTCTGGGAGGCATATAAAACGGTGCTGAGGGGGCAGGCACAGGCACTTATTGGGGGAAAGAAAAAAGATGAGGTGAACCAAGTTAGATCCCTAGAGCATGAGATACTAGAGATGGAGCAGGAGGCGGCAGAAGACACCTCGAGAGACCAGCGACACAGACTGGCATTCAAACAGCATGACTTGCGAGCAATTGCGGATGAGGCAGCGCGAGCATACGCACTCGCGACGCAACTTAGGCTGTACGACGTAGGGGACAAGGCAGCGTGGCTCCTGGCTTGGCTGGAGCGAAGAGATAGAGAGCGATCCTGGGTGACTGGTGTGATTGATCAGGCGGGGGTACTGCAGACAACCAGCACAGGCATAGCGGAGGCTTTTGCAGCGCACTTTGAGGGAGTGTACTCGCCGGTCAGTACTAGAAGCGGGGGCGATTGTGAAGAATTCTTAAGGGACTTCTCCCTCCCCACGTTATCCGAAGAGTCCCGTGCCTCATTGGAAGCAAATCTCACAGGGGAGGAGCTGGGCGAGGCTCTGGGAGACCTCAACTCGGGGAAGGCAGCTGGGCCTAATGGTCTTCCTGTAGAAATATACAAGAGTCAAGCCTCCATAATAATCCCACAGCTGCTAGACATGCTAGTGGAGGCCCAGGAGAAGGGCAGGCTTCTGCCGGACCAATGTGCGGCCACGATAGCCGTAGTGTACAAGTCTGGGAAACCGCCAGACCAATGCGCCTCCTATCGGCCGATTTCCCTGATAAATGTAAAGGCAAAAGTGCTTGCCAAGGCACTAGCGAACCTACTGATACCCGTGCTTTCTGAAATCATACATCTCGACCAATCGGGATTTATGCCTAAAAGAAGCACCCGTCACAATCTGCGGCGACTTTATGGTGTGCTCTACCTCACAGACAGTCCAGAGGCCCAGCAGACGGCTGTGATGTCATTAGATGCCTGCATGGCATTTGACAGTATAGAATGGCCCTACTTGTTTGAAGTCCTCCGCAAACTGGGTTTTGGACCCAACTTCAGTCAGTGGGTAAGATTATTATATGAGAGCCCCAGTGCACAAGTACGAGTCAACGGTGTTCTGTCCAGATCCTTCGCGCTGGGCAGGGGCACTAGGCAGGGGTGTCCCCTGTCCCCCTTGCTCTTTGCCCTCCCGCTAGAACCATTAGCGCACTGGATTCGGAGAGATCCAATGATCGGGGGATAGTCACCCCGGGGGGATGGGAGGAGCGTATCTCGCTAAACGCAGATGATATCCTCTTATACCTGGCAAGACCGTATCACTCAATGGCGAGGGTGCTCCACATTTTTTAGCTCTTTGGTAGCTATTCCGGATACAGTATTAATTGGGCCAAGTCGGTGATATTCCCGCTCTCGGGCCCCCCGCCCAGGGTACCAGCCAGATGTCCCGCCCCGGTAGTAACAGAAGACTTTAAATATCTGGGCATTTACATAACGAGAGATCATGAGGGGTTCATGCGAGCAAATCTCGAGCCCCAGTTGGAGCGCCTTAGCGCAGACGTGCGCCACTGGCGTACCTTCCCGCTGTCCTTGATGGGCAGGGCAGCCCTGTTTAAAATGATGGCCCTGCCCCGCCTTCTCTATGTTCTCCAAAACACCCCGTACCGAGTCCCCCCACCAACTTTTAAAAAATATCCCAGGAAGTCAGACTGTTACTGTGGCAAGGGGGCTCACCCAGAATTGCGCTCACCAAGCTGCAACGAGGAGTGTATGATGGGGATTGGCGGTCCCAGATATCAGACTTTACTATTGGGCTTCTCAGCTTATGGTTATCAACGACTGGGTATATGCCGACGAGAGTGAACCAGCTTACAGGGTCAACAGAGCCGGCATGCCCGGGGGCCGTTATGCCTCACTCCTATACTCAAAGAAAAGAAAGCTGGAATGCCCATCGCATACAAAGGTAGTAGTGGACTGCTGGAGGGAGGCAAATAACCAACTGGGCACGACCGGGGAGTTGACTTCTCAGACCCCGCTATGGGAGGGCGATCTCCTCAAGGAGGTAGCCACACTAACAGGCTTCGGGAAGTGGAAGTTGATAGGGATTGAACACCTAGGCGATGTATGGAGGGGAGAAGCGCCACTCACCTTTGAACAGTTGCAACAGGAGTACGCGTTGCACCGCACGCAAAAATACCACTATCTGAGGCTAATGCACGCTCTGCAGCGGCACATCCAGCGCGGCACCCCCATTCCGGAGTACACGCCTCTGGAAGACAGACTACTCCTTGACCCTATTATGGACAGGCCCACTTCCGCAATATACCGAAAGTTGGTAAATAACATGCCGGACCCCCTAGTGACGCTTAGGACACCATGGACTGATGATCTGGGAAATATAGACGACACAGACTGGCAGGAGGCATTGCAAAGTCCACGAGAGATAGCAGTGAGGATGCGATTTAGGTTAGTACAACTTAAAATACTACACCGCACAAATTACCCGCGCACGCATCTCTACACTTGGGGTAAAACACACACAGCGCTGTGCGTCTGAGGGTGTCAGCAAGAAGGCACCTTTTTCCATATCTTGTGGGAATGCCCGAGGATAGCTAGTTACTAGCGGGAGGTTACAGAGGTCCTGTCTAACGTCTCAGGTGTGCTGGTCCCTATGAATGCAAAATGGCTCCTCCTGATGATTAAAGGTGATTTCGATTGGCCCCGGTACACAGGAATTTGGCTGGCCCTAGCGGCTGGGATAGCCAAAAGGAACATTGCAAGGAGGTGGGGGTCGCCCTTGCCACCAACACTGGGAGAGTGGGAACAAGATCTGGATTGGTGCCAAAGGGCAGAAGAGACGGTCTATAAAGGAAGAGGATGCGCCAAAAAGTGGGAGGGAATATGGTCATTATGGCGACAGTATAGACTGGGCTTGGGCGTTGAGGACCATCACCCATAAAGACATGGAAGTGCAGCTCTTTTTTTGTCGAAGGCGTGACCTTGCCGATTGTATGTATATACTAGTAGGGGTTGTACCTCCTGAAATGTATACTGTTGATGTTTTTATGTCCACCCAGAAGCATATGGTGGTAAGACTGAATGGTCAACTTGGTACAAATTATTGTAACTACTGTCATTTATGGTCAATTGAGCAAACAGTTAATAAAAAGATGTTAAAAAAAAAGAAAATAGAAGGGGTTGTATTTTGGTGAGGTCGCTAATATAGCCAATCACTGCCTCAGTGTGGCAAACGACGGAACTTGTACTTTGGGGGACAGCTAACAATCTCTTAATAAAACCGTTCTTAATTTTTTCAAGGGCCCCTTGATCTTCAATGCCCCACACTCGTGCCCCATATGAGGCAATAGCACAGTATTTGGCTTTGTTAACCATCGAAAGTTCCTTTGTTGGTTTTTGACCAAGTTTGTGGGCAAAATTAAGGACGGCCTCTACTGATTTTGAGAAGGCAGCAGCTCTACTGGACTTTATGGGTCCCCATGAGAGACGCGTATCCAGGAGGATGCCAAGGTAGAAAAATGTAGGAACAGAACCAACTTTCTTGCTGCTCACTACAAAGGACACATTATCCTTCTTCCTTCCCCCAAAGATCATTATGGGGGTCTTATTTTGGTTTACCATAAGATCTAAACTGGCTATAAACGCACTAAAGCCACCCAGCAGATGTAGTAAGCCATTTGCAGTCCTGGCAATTAAGACAGTATCGTCTGTATAGATTAATGTGGGGATGCTCCAAGAGCCTACACAAGGACAGTCTGCCCTGAGGGTAACCAGTTTATCCTCCAAGCTGTTTATATAGTGGAAAAAGAGAAAAGGAGCCAGAACACAGCCCTGGCGTACACCCCTTGCCAGGCTGAAAGCTGGTGTAATTTCTCCACCTGGACCATACCGTACACTGGCAGTAACATCATTGTGCAGATCTCTAAGGAAGTTGACAATGTAAAGTTCAACCCCCATGTCGGCCATGATACCCCACAGTTTAGACCTGTTGACAGAGTCGAAAGCAGAACGCAAAACGCAAATCCATAAATGCCAGATACAACTTGCCACACTTGGCCACAGTGTATTTGGCAATTAATAGATGAAGATTTAAGGACTGCTCGACTGTGGCTAGTCCAGAACGGAAACTGAATCCCAGATCCGAGAGTATGTTGCATTCCTCGGCCCAAAGTTGCAAACAGTCCAGCAAAATGTGTCCCATAATCTTCGCAGTGGAGTTAATCAGTGAGATAGGACGATAGCAGTGGGGATCATTTTTTGTACCCTTTTTAAAAATAGGTGCAATAGTTGCATTGGAGCAGTTCTTAGGAGGGCCAGCAACTAAGGTGGCATTAAGGACGTTTGCCAGTAAAGGGGCTCAGAGTGAGATATTAGCTGATCTTGACTGGTAGGTCGCTCCCCCACCACACAGCTCCGTCTGTGTGCCCTGCTGCTGCCAGCTGATTGTGCTCGTTTTCCTCTGTGTCCCCTTGCTGCCCCTGATTGTGCTTGTTTTTCCCCTGTGCCCCCTTGCTGCCCCTGATTGTGCTCGTGTTTCCCCTGTGCCCCTTGCTGCCCCGGATTGTGCTCGCTTTTCCTCTGTGCCCCCTTGCTGCCCCTGATTGTGCTCTGTTTTTCCTCTGTGCCCCCTTGCTGCCCCTGATTGTGCTCGTTTTTCCTCTGTGCCCCCTTGCTGCCCCTGATTGTGCTCGTTTTTCCTCTGTGCCCCCTTGCTGCCCCTGATTGTGCTCGTTTTTCCTCTGTGCCCCCTTGCTGCCCTGACTGTGCTCGTTTTTCCTTTGTGCCCCCTTGCTGCCCTGACTGTGCTCGTTTTCCTTTGTGCCCCCTTGCTGCCCTGACTGTGCTCTGCTTTTCCTCTGTGCCCCCTTGCTGCCCTGACTGTGCTCGCTTTTCCTTTGTGCCCCCTTGCTGCCCTGACTGTGCTTGTTTTTCCTCTGTGCCCCCTTGCTGCCCTGACTGTGCTCGTTTTTCCTTTGGCCTGTTTCCCGCCGCTGCGCCCCTGCGGCCCCGCCCCCTCACTGCCCATTCGCTGCCCATTCCCTGCTCCTCCCTCCCACCTCCCCATTTATGGTGGCCGCGCAGCGGACGTGCGCAGCGGGCGCGCCTAAGGCAAGCCCGTCTGCGCCCGTCCACGCCTGGACCGCGCCCAGCGCCAGAACCCCTGGTCCGTGCATCCCCCGTGCCCGCCACATCAACAGACGCCGATACGATGCCAGCACCCTCCACGCACTCAACCCCCGGAAAAGATCACGCCTGCTACCGGGCCACCCCGGAGCGCACCCAAGGGCCCTTCACCTGCCGGAACTGCAGCTTCGCCAGCACCCGCCCCGCCAAACCACCGCCCAGGAAAGAACCCAACTACCTCAGATGCATCCTCCCTCAACACCCGCTCCGCCCGCAAACACGCCATCGAACTCTGGGACCTTCTCGACTCAACCTCCCCAGACGTCGCCTTCCTGACGGAGACCCGGCTGAACCCCGCTTCAGCCCCCGACATCGCCATTGCCATCCCGGACGGCTACAAGATCACCCGCAGGGACCGCACCAACGGAGTCGGAGGAGGCATCGCCATTGTCCACAGGAACACCCTCAGAGTCTCAACCAACACCGACGACACCCTCAGCACCGCCGAACACATGCACTTCCAGATCCACACCGATCCCAACACCACCCTCAGAGGAACCCTCATCTACAGACCCCCGGACCCCGACCACAGTTCAGCGATTCCATCGCTGACTTCGTCAGCACACATGCCATCGCCTCCATGGACTACATCCTCCTCGGGGACCTGAACTTCCACCTCGAGAACAACAAGGACACCAACTCCACCACCCTGATCGACAACCTCGCCACCCTCGGACTCAGACAGCTCGTGACAACACTCCACCCACGCCGCCGGCCACACGCTAGACTCCATCTTTTCCGCAAGCCCACACGTCTCCTTCAACCACACCTCCGAACCCCACTGGACCGACCACCACTGCATCCACTTCACCTACAGGAAGCCCACCACGCACCACCGCCCAACAAATGCCTCGCCGCTGCTGGAGCAGAGTCACCGAAGACCAGCTAACCACCACCCTCGCCCTGAGCCCACCCGCCGAACCCTCCGACCCCGACACCGCCGCCTGCAACCTCAGACAGTGGATCGACGACTGCGCCAACAACCTCGCCCCGCTCAAGAATCCGCCCAACAGCCACACCAGCAAGAAAGCCACCTGGTTCACCGAAGACCTCCAGGCCTCCAAACGAACATGCCGAAAACTGGAGAAGATCTGGCTCCACGAACGGACAGCGGACAGCTACGCCGCCCACAAGAGCGCCACCCGCAGTCACCATCACCTCATCAGATCCGCCAAAAGGGCCTCACTCAAAGACCGCCTAGACAACAACGCACACAACAGCAAAGAGCTCTTCAACATCGTGAAGGAACTCTCCAACCCCAGCTCCAACACCAACGACATCCCGCCGTCGCGAGACCTGTGCGACTCACTGGCCACCTTCTTCCACCGCAAAATCGCCGACATCCACGACAGCTTCAACACCACGACCGCCCGGCAACCACCGAGACCACTGCCCCCACGACCACCAACCGCCTGCTCTCCTGGACCAACATCAACGACGAGGACACCAGCGAGATCATGAACACCATCCACTCCGGCTCACCGCTAGACCCGTGCCCTCACCACGTCTTCAACAAAGCCAGTACAGCCATCGCGCCCCATCTCCGGAAAATAATCAACATCTCCTTCGAGACAGCAACCTTCCCGGAAAGCTGGAAGCACGCCGAGATCACCGCCTTACTCAAGAAACCCAAGGCAGACCCCAAGGACCTCAAGAACTTCCGACCCATCTCTCTGCTCCCGTTCCCCGCGAAGGTCACCGAGAAAATCGTCAACAAACAACTGACCCGCTACCTCGAGGAGAACAACATCCTGGATCCTTCCCAGTCCGGCTTCCGCAGCAACCACAGCACCGAAACCGCCCTCATCGCCGCCACCGATGACATCAGGACCCTGCTAGACAACGGAGAAACAGCAGCCCTCATCCTCCTGGACCTATCAGCCGCCTTCGACACGGTCTGCCACCACACACTACGAACACGCCTTCACGACGCTCGGGATCCAAGAGAAGGCCCTGGACTGGACCACATCCTTCCTTTCCGGCAGAACTCAAAGCGTCCGCCTCGTCCCCTTCCGATCCAAGGCCACCAAGATCATCTGCGGCGCACCCCAAGGCTCCTCCCTCAGCCCGACGCTGTTCAACATCTACATGGCACCCCTCACCCACGTCACCCGACAGCACAACCTCAACATCATCTCCTACGCCGACGACACCCAGCTGATCCTCTCCCTCACCAAAGACCCTCACACCACCAAAGCCCACCTCCACGAAGGAATGAAGGCCGTCGCCGAATGGATGAGGACCAGCCGCCTGAAGCTGAACTCCGGACAAGACGGAGGTCCTCATCCTTGGCTCCAACCCTTCAGCCTGGGACGACTCCTGGTGGCCGACATCACTGGGAACAGCCCCGACACCCACCGACCACGCACGAACCTAGGGGTCATCCTCGACCCCACCCTCTCCATGACTAAGCAGGTCAACGCCGTTTCCTCATCCTGCTTCAACACCCTCCGAATGCTCCGCAGGATCTTCAAGTGGATCCCCACCGAAACAAGAAAAACAGTCACCCAGGCCCTCGTCACCAGCAGGCTGGACTACGGAAACGCCCTCTACGCAGGAACGACGGCTAAGCTCCTGAGACGGCTGCAACGCATCCAGAACACCTCTGCACGTCTTATCCTTGACATCCCCCGCCGCAGCCACATCACACCCCACCTGAGAGACCTGCACTGGCTCCCTGTCAACAAGAGGATAACCTTCAAGCTCCTCACCCACGCACACAAAGCACTCCACAACTCCGGACCAGCCTACCTCAACAGACGACTCAGCTTCTACACCCCCACCCGCCAGCTCCACTCCACCAGCCTCGCCCTCGCCACAGTCCCCGCATCCGGAAAACGACCGCCGGCGGCAGATCCTTCTCCCACCTCGCCGCCAAGACCTGGAACACCCTCCCCACCAACCTTCGGCAGACCCAAGACCTACTGGCCTTCAGAAGACTCCTCAAGACCTGGCTCTTCGATCAGTAGCAGCACCCCCCCCCCTCTTCCCCCAGCGCCTTGAGACCCTCGCGGGTATTTAGTGCGCTTTATAAGTGACCTGATTGATTGATTGATTGATTAAACATGTCTGAGGGGAGCCCATCTGGGCCAGGAGCATGCCCAACCAGACAACTAGCCACAGCCTGCATAACCTCTTCCAGTTCAATACCTGGTCCTACAGGAAACTTAGTGGAACCCTGGGAAACATTTAGAGTGCCAGTCAGCGGCAGAGGAAGAACTAGAGGGATATATTCAGGGATATCTGGGCTCCCTAAACCAGGATCAGCATAAAGCTTGGTAAAATGGGCAACACAGATATCAGATGGAATAACAGTGTCAATGCCAGGGTCTATTTTGGCCTCAAAGAAACTGCGATTCACTGTCGCCCAAAAGGCCTTACAGTCCCTAAGTTCACTTGCCTGAACCATTGATGAAAAAACTTCCTCTCTGATAATGTTCTTCCTGATATTAAGGGCGTCTCAATCCAGAGTTCTACATCTCCTCACCGCATCCTGTTCTCTAGTAGTTTGTCTCAGCACAGAGAGTAACTAATTGTGTGCCTGGGTGTGGCTTATGTCCCCGATTATACGGAACCAAGGGAAGGTCAAAAGCCGCTCCACAGATCTTGTCAAAGCTACTAAGGAGTGCAGGACCCCACCCCTGTATATGGTCGTCAGATAAACAGACCAGGAAATCGGGGTATGTAGAAACCACCAACTGCGCTAAGACAAAAGGTTCATCAACCCTTGACCATACTTTTATCACCCCGTGGTTCCTAGAAGCTAATAAACGCGTAGGATGAACCGCTGCAGGGATTTTCGTGATCAGTGAGCCATGGAGAGAGAGAGAGACAAGAGCCTGTGGTCGCTGAGGGGGGAATCAGCAAGATTATAGTCCATAATCCAATCTCTTAGTGATTTGGAGAAGAGAATAAAGTCAATTAGGCTTGGAGTGCCTCGCCCCACAAAAGTGGGTGTAATATTAGGAGTCAGGCTTAGAGCGTCAAAAGAGAAATTAAGGTGAAGTTTAGCCAACAATAGATTCAGCTCATCGCCATGACAACAATGTACAAAATGGGTAATGAGAACTCCAGCCTCATCCCCCAACCCACAAATATTTTCATGAGAGAACTGGCAAACTTTAAAATTAAAATCCCCCAGCAGTAACAGAGCACAGCCACCTTGATTATAGCCGGTACATTTTTCAATGTCCTTGAGTAAAGAGCGTGCTAAATCAGCCTTACAGTGGTCAAAAACGGTATTATAAAGATTTATCAGCAGCAGTCTTGTGGCAGAACACTGGAACAAGATCATCTGTTAGTATACTGAGTCACACTTTGTCCATAGCACCTTCGAAGGGAAGGAAAGAGAAACAAGCGTGGGCAGACCACCCTTGGCCCTGCCCATATTGCTGGCAACTGCTGGTGTGTGGTAGGTAACCTTCCCATCCACATAAATAGGGTCAATAAGCCACATCTCTTGTAAGCATATAATAGCATGGTTTTGATGAACTTGAGCCAATCTAACCTATCCCATTTGCTGGCTAAGCCAGCAATATTCCACAAGGCTATGGACAATGCTTGCAAGGTATGACTTGCGGTGGCCCTAGTGGGAGTGGAACTATGCCCTGCAGGCAAATAAAGCCTATAATCAGTATAACTCCCAGGTTGCTCGGGCTCATCTAGAGGATTACTTAAACCAGAGGGAGTAGCTACATCAGGAAGTCACTCCTGTAGGTCCAATTGCGAAAGAGGAGTAAACCTGTTAGAGGTAGCCACAATTGGCTCAGATGGTAAGGGGGTGGGCAAACACCCTTGGGGTCTGTAAAAATAGCCCAATGGAAGAGCCTCAATAGCAATTGGTAAGTGGCGAATGAAATTTAACTTAGACAAGATATCATATGCCACTCTTCTAGCTTTAAAATTAATAACAATATAGTCGTTGCTATCTGGTTTTGGGGTGTTGCCCACCCAAGGAACTCTACTCACAAGGTTTATCTGTTTGTGACCTAGCAAGTGGCCACCCACTCGAGTGTTGACCCAATGTACAACCTTATTGGTCAATTGCTCATGATCTTAATATGAGCTCTTGCTTAGTTGGGGTACGTTTCTTAAGATCACTATGTAAGGGGTGGCCTGAGGGGGCTGTTGCAATGTATGGCCCCTGGAAGGACCAGAGCGCTGGGTAAAACTCACAGACCTACTTCCAGAGCCATCCAATCTAGCTTGCTGAGCCCGGCCCCCACTAGTACATTCAGAAAAATTCTGTGGGCATACCGCTGGTACATTGGTGTGCCTGGCCGGTTTAGAGTTACAGGTGGTACCCCTGAGGGCTCGAGAGGAAACGGTTGCACCACTAGAGACCGAGGGGCATGATGAGAGGTATATTGGAAGGGCCTTGTCAGTGGAACAGCTTACAAAGCCAGGCAGAGAAGAGTTTTGGACCCTTCTCTGGACCAGCAAAGTATCCCTCAGCTTAGCCAAGTGTTGGACCAGCAAAGTATCCCTCAGCTTAGCCAAGGTTTCCTTGACCTGGCCTAGTCTGTCAATAATAGGAACCAAAGATGCAGTGAGACCAGAAAATACATTTTACACAATTCCCCTGCCAGAGCCCCCAAGGAATCTTGGATACAACTCATAAATTGAGGGCTGATATCACAATTTGGGTCTAGGGCTGGGGTAGATGGCACAGTAGATGGTAAAGTAGTTGGTACTGGATGAAGTCTTTGGGACTTGGCATTCCTGTCCAGTCTCTTCGTCATACCCCCTCTGGTATTGGTGGCCTCAGAGTTAGTCAGGTTAGTTGGAGACACCAGTGGTTGGTCGGGCACCATGATATCATCTCCCCCTCAGTAATATCAGCAGTCAAAGTGATAGTGCCGGCGGAAGTGGCTGAGCCTAGGGCAGATGGAAGAGGAGCGGTGCTGCGGGAGGGCAACCCAGCAGACGCATGGGAGTCAGGAAGATCTTGCAATTTCTCTAGAGGCAGCTCAGGCAAAATTGTCAGGGACAGACACCGTTCGGCCAAGTTGATTTCCCTGCTAATGACCCCCTACAGCTCATTGAAAAAAGCTTTCTAGAGTGGAACCCATAGTAGGTTTACCTGGGACTTGGGCAGCCTTCCATTTCCCCATAGTGACTTGGTAAAGGGCTCAGAGTGCAAAGATGGGGCTATGACACAGGGAGCCAACAAGACAAAAGAGCTGAAGGGTACAAGAGAAAAAACCAGTACCTTCTGGTAGCAGATGTAAAAGGGGTGACCCCACCCCGGCTCTTCCTGGCGCTGACGGGCGGAGACAGGCCCGTTCTTGGCCCGGTCTTCACAACCCATGCGCGTCCAACACTAAGGGACGCCTCACTGAGTTTTATGGCGCCTGTAAACTGCGTCACGGCCTCCTGGCCATGCTGGGGGGTGTGGTCTTTCTCTCCCCCAGCAGCGTAAAAACAAAAGGTTGCAGGCTCGATGAAAGAGAGTCCCACGCTGCAGGATGCCTCACTGAGTTTTATGGGGCCCATAAACTGCGTCGCGGCCTGCTGGCCGTGCTGGGAATGCTGGGGTGTGGTCTCTCTCTTCCCCCAGCCAGCAGCGCAAAAACAACAGGTGGCCGGCTCGATGAAAGAGATGCAAGCCATAGTCATAATTTTCCACCTGACACTCCAGTTTGGTAACCTTCTGCTCCAAACCATGTATCTTATGTTTGACTTGAGCCTTCTTCACTTTCAGTCCTTCTACATTGCTCTCTATAAATGAGACTTAACGGAATCCGATCCACCCCCGGTGGTCACGCCTCATACGGCAGATGAACTGCTCTAAAGACTTCGCTCCTCCTATGCACTGTACAGTAGCTGTGATATATCTGGCTTCCCCCCCCCAGCGCAACCCATTTACCAATCCTTAATTGTGCACCCACACGGATCCCCCCCACGAGCACCCAGGGGTCTCTATCACTTCGCACAAGTGCATCTGATATATTGTCTAACAGGCACTTCCACGCGACATGTGGGGACCGGTAGCACGAGAATTCACACAACATCCCTGTCACCACTAACACTTCACACTGCCACCCTCCCCGAGCAACGCAGTTGATCTGTTGCAGTGGGTCATTCCCTTTCCTACATCTCCACAGAGTGGGCGGATACATGTTGTCACTCTGCCCCAATACAGTTGCCCTCCGTTTTGCCTCCTTCTACCTTGTTTCAAAGATCCTCATGTTCTCCCCCCTCCCTGCGGAGTCTCCAACCACATCTCTAAGACATATATGCCCAGGCCGTACACACCTCAGTGGTGGCTGTTTCCTGCCTGCATATGCTGTCACACTGCATGAACCCCCCAGGCGCATGCCACAACTGCACTAACATGTATCTTTTTCGACAATGTCATCCATTAATAGCCTCACTTGGAACGTGAGGGGGATACACACGCCTATACGTCGCTACAATACATATGCCTATCTCAAACCACACTCAATCCACATAGCATTATTACAGAAAACACACCTCACTTCGGGAGAAACGCAATGGCTCCACCGTAGATGGCGCGGCAGGTGGTTGCCACAGACTACTCCGCGCACGCCAGGGAAGTCCTAATATGGATCAGACCGGGTACCCCATTCCATACAGAGGAGTCTCTAATAGACAAGGAGGGGCGCTACGTATTCATGCGTGGCCGCCTGGATGGGCGACACATGGTTGCTGGGACAATATATGCCCCTAACTCCGAACAAACCCCATTCTGGCGATCCCTATCAGTCACCCTAGTGCACTGGAGCTCCTTACCCTGGCTTATAGGTGGGGACTTTAACGAGGTACTCATCACCTCACTTGACAGATCCTTCCCCCCTCACACGCACAGCAGCTGTCACAAATGCCCAAGCACTACATGACTGGCTCTCTCACTGGCAACTGACGGACATTTGGCGTGCCCAACACCCAAGGACAAAACACTATTAATTTTTCTTGCACCCCCATAACTTACACTTCTGCATTGACTGTTTTGTAGGGTCAGCAACATTGCTCCCCAACTGCCACAAAGCCGACTATTTGGGGCGCACACACTCTGACCACAATCCCCATCTCATCCAACTTAAATGGCCCAGCCCGACCACACCACGCACCTCTGGCATCTCCAACCAACCGCTTTGGAGGACCCACCTTATCGGGAATCCTTAGACGAAGCCATACACACATACTTTTTTTATTTTTTATTTTATTTTTATTTATTTTATTTGTACATTTTCAAAAGTGAAAAAGCAAGATACAGTCATATCGATCAAAACGTTGGCAAGGCATATACATATTGTACAATTCATTTGGCATAACAGAACCTTTCACAATTCAGTATTACAGATATACATAGACATGGTAGCAATTTAAAGTGCATTGTGTGGTGGTACATGGCATAGCCGTCTCGGAGAAAGATCGAACATCAGACATCAGTTACCTTTAGTAGATAAGCAGTGATTGGGCCCCAAATATCACGAGGTTTCGACATTGCAGGCAGTTCCTCAGCATAACATGTAAGCTGATCCCGACAGTATGCCAAGTCCTGCAACCATATACACACATACTTTGACATAAACTCTGGCACGGGAACAGATGCGGGCTCGTAATGGGATGCACACAGGGCAGTGATTCGGGGTCATTGCATGGGTCTGACTTGGGGCATCCGCAAGCAAATAGACAAAGTGGTAACACAAATAGAGCGCACACTTCTCCCGTTGGAAACTGCAGTAGCGTCTGACCCTGGGAAAACCCATCCTCCAATGGAGGTAAAGCACAAGCACGCGGAACTGTTGGAGAGACTGCACTGCCTAAACTAAGCTGCCCATTTGGCACATGCCCATTCATTGGTGGACAGAGCGGGTCGCCTGCTGGCATGGTTAATCAGGCAGGATCAAACACAGCAGCCTATTCTCACACTGCGCTCATGCACAGGGACCACACTTCACACCCAATCGGACATAAACGCTGAGTTCATAACGCATTACAACACACTGTATAGCTCACATACAATGCCGGACTCGCGCAACCTGGAGGAGTTTCCTGCCCCCCTCCCCTTACCTGCTATTACACCACAGCAGCGAGACGAGCTTGACGAGCCGATCTCCTTCCTTAAGGACAGGCTGTGATTAAAGCATTAGCCACTGGGAAAGCACCAGGCCCTGATGGCCTGTCGGCCGAATACTACAAAGCATTCGCCACGGAACTGAACCCCGCCTTCTAGCCCTCTATGAGACTTCACAGGAGAAATCTCAACTGCCAGCATCGCTGCAAGAGTCTCTGATGGTTTCCCTACCAAAACCAAATCCCGTCCCAGAATAGCTGGGCTCATATCACCCTTTGGCTCTCCTTAATACCAATTATAAAATGTTGGCGAAAATACTGGCAGAACGGCTAGCTCCCCTGGTTCCAGCGTTGGTGCATATGGATCAGAATGGGTTTGTCCCAGCCTGTAACACATCTTTAAACCTGCGTTGCTTTTTCCGCGTAGCCAGATACGCCCCGGAGCATTGGCCGCAATCTGGGTGCCTGCTCTTAAATCTGGAGAAAGTGTTTGATACATTAGAATGGAAATACTTGTTCCCAGTGCTGGCCAGGTGCGGTCTGAGTCCTCGCTATCTCCGCCTGGTCAAGCTCCTGTACACACTACCCACAGCAAGAGTGAAAACTGGGCCCTATCTGTCTAAACCAATACCCATTAGACGCGGCACCAGACAGGGCTGCCCGTTGTCACCCCTGTTATTCTCTCTAGCCATGGAACCGCTAGCAGCCGCTATCATGCTTGGTGGAGCGGAATGTGGTACACCACTCGGTGACGCAATACATGCAATATCGCTCTTTGCAGACGACCTAATGCTCTATGTCAGAGACGTTGAGGCTCCCAGAGGAACCATTGATTCCATGCTCACGGAGTTTGTGTCACTATCAGGCCTCAGAGTTAACTGGGCCAAATCATGCCTATATCCCTTCAACCCCATTGCAGCAGATCCAGGGCTATCTATTGCTGGTCAGCAAATTCGCTGGGAGCCAGATAGCTTACGCTATCTCGGTGGCAAGCTATACCACCGCCCGATGACCTACTGGACGGTAATATCGCATGTGCAATAACTGCCACGTGCTCGCAGATGTCATTCTAGCGCACTCTACCCTTGGCAGTTATGGGCCGCATCGCCCTACTAAAAATGGTAGTGTTGCCCAAGTTGCCCAAGTTGATATACTCCTTAGTGAACCTGCCGCTTTACATTCACCCACCAATGTTTTGCTCTCTCGAGACCGTGATGTGCGAGTTCATCTGGAATGGCTCACGCTGCCGAGTAGCGCTATCCAAACTGTACCGACCAGGGGGGTCTCGCAGTACCCCACATGGGACACTACTATCTGGCAGCGCAACTCCAGTGGCTTGTCAGATGGATGAGCGGCCAATACAAACAGGACACAGCCACGTGACACCAAGCCTGTTCAAACTCATCCATTCTAAGGCTCTTCCATCCAGGAAGTCGGGACAAAACCCCAAAGCAACTAATGCTAACAGTGGCCCACAGATGCTTCAAGCGCACCTTATTCCTCACCAAGCATCATACTCCATACGCATCTGCCCTCTCGCTGCTGGGCACTCCGAGAGGGCAAACATTTGTTGCCAGTACAGAACTTTCCATGTGGGAGGCAGCAGGGTTACAAACACTAGGAGACCTTTACAGGGATGGTCAGTTGATTCCTTACCGACACTAGCAACGGAGGAAGGACTCCTCCATGGGCAGTTTCTGCTTCACGTTTCTCTAATAGCAGAATTGAGAAAGCGCTGGGACGACGTGTCTCAAGAACCGGCAATACATCATACCATACAATATATACCCACTATGGGAACTGGGAGAAGGCTAATCAAATGGCTTGCTGACTCGCTGCGCATACACATGGCGCATCAACTACACTCACTCCGAAACCTTTGGGACACCGCCTTGCAAAACCCCAGCACTGACAAGACATGGGCTATACTACACAGGCCAGTTCGCATACCCAGAAATGCACGATTCCGCCTCATACAATTCTACATCATACACAGGGCATACCTCACGCCGTACAATATCAACAGATACTTCCATCGCAAAGAAGCTTAATGTCCCCGATGCCACCTGGTGAACGCTAACCTGTTACATATGCTATGGGACTGCCCCGCGCTGATCACTTACTGGCACACTATCGCCACCCAGCTCACAAATTGCACGGTGTCAAGTACATGGGAAACCTGCATCTTAGGTCCGTACCAGAGATCCAAACAAAACAAAGCATCGTCACGCTTCATTGACCTTGGCCTGATCACTGCCAAGCGCCGTATTACCGGGCGTTGGAAACACACGGATCCCCCCCTCCCCCATGGTAAGCCTGGCACCGTTCTTTCCCAGTGGCGGCTGGTGACATTTGAAAGTGGTGGGCGTAAAATGATTGGCATACTGCACCGTAGCGAGCGAGCGAGCGAGCGTAGCGAGCGAGCCAGCCCGAACAACCTAAGAGGGGTTTGGGGGATTCTCCTCCCGAGCAAATTTTGAAAAAAGAGAGGAAAAACTGTGCCTTTTCAAGCAAATTTGAGAACGCAGGAAGGTTAATAAAGCATTTGTGAAAGTGCAGTTATTACATTAATAATTAACAGAAGCAGTGACTACCTGACCTATTTCCATCATGTGCATTTTGTGATCTGTATCAGGTACATGTTCTTTGCAGCAGGCACATTAACCTTTTGCGCTACCTTTCCATGAGTCAAAACTTCCACTAGACAAAACTCTGATCTCTCTCTAAGTAAAACATTAACCATCAGTGTTATCATGACATTTTTATTGTCTCTCGTCAGGAGGCTTGTGGCTGGTTACGAGCCGCGCCTGGCAGGTACTCTTCTGTCCATCAGGGGGTGAATAGATGTTTTGCTGAAAGATTCTGCTCTAGTGAGCTTCACTGTGTCCCCTGCACTTCCAGACCTTCCTACCTGAAGCTCCCACCCAGCAGTTATGTGTTTTTAACTCCCAAATTCAGGCTCTTGGGCTGCTAGTCGCAAAGTGAGGGGTTTTATGGCTGTTTGCTATGGCAGTTTCAAGTTCACATGAATGAGCTTGAGTGAAGAACAATATTTTTCAATCAGTCTGACATTTGCAGTCTGTGATACTAAGGCCTTTCCACAGACTGCTTTACTGCGCTGGGCGTTTCCACAGTCTGTCAGTGCTACAGATAACTCCTCAGACGCAAGGATAGCTGGGGTGACCCGGGTCAGTATGGCTTTCAGCACTGCACAAACACTGGCATTAGATCTGTCACGGTCCTGCCCCTCTCAGGAGGCTGCTGTCTAGAGCAGAGTGTACAGCTCACATTACCCGGACCAATAATGCACACAGCTCAGGGTGCCATTCTCACACCGCCATGTGGCAAGGGAACTTCAGCCCCGTGCTCTGGCTGTGCAGCAGGGACATCAGAGCTGCCTCCCAGTGTCAGACCGTGCAATTAATGACACAAAATGTGACCAGCAGAGCATAATTTAACAAGCCTGAACCATTCCACAGCCACTACAATTCGATGCATGTGTGAGTGTGACTTGTGCAAATTGATGGGGCTGCACGGTGCACCTGCTGGGTGGTAACGAAATGCCCTTTTTAAATTTTTGCGTAACTGCAATAACAAGCACATTTTTGTGGCTTGATGATGAATGGTTGCCAAGCAATTTCAGACATAAATGCTAGATAGGGGCCAGAAATCAGGGACGTTCGATTTCAGCCACATTGAAACTCATCACGTTGATTTAAACCTTTATTCATCGCGTTTCAAGCACTTAATTTCTGCACGTATTTGGTTACCACCAGCTCTGTCAGCAGACAGTTTATAATCAACAGTTCCTGCAGTCGCCTTATTGAACCGCAAGAGAGTGCGCAGGGCATTAATCATGCAACCCACATGCCACCGCGCGCTCTCCATAGGCAAAATCGAGTTACAGTTCATTTCATTTAATTAGTCTGCCACAGAGCCTTTCCCCGATTCATCTTTTTATTGTCCTACTGACCCGGAAACACTCCTTCTGAAAGCCTTGGCTAAAGCTGCATAATGTTGCCTCTCTCGCACTTGGGCGAGCTATTCTTTCCCATAAGTCTCAAGATCGGAAATTTCTGCGTTTGTGCCTCAAATGGTCTTCAGTTCTTGTCCATAGCAACTGCAAGAACATTTTATATCAAACCGTTTTTTATCTTTCTTCCTCGAGTTAACCCAGTGCATTTCACTCTTCCATTTTGGGGGTCTTTAAAAATATAAAACAGTGAATATTCATTCTGCTAGCACTGAATCCACACACAAAAACGGTTGGATTTGTGTCATGAGCACAGTGCTTCTAAAATGTGTCCCGTGACATTCATGCATTTTTCAGTTTCGTTAAGTGTCGAGGGGTTTTATTTGTTTTTTGACGTGCAGCATTTGAGCAGTATCCTATCTGCAGTAGTTATCGAGCTTTGCATTAATTGACAGAGCTGAGCATCTTATTTGAATCACTTCGATGTGTAAAAATCTCAAATAAATATGGATCGTTAAAAATGTGCACCGCAAAGTCTCGCTCATATTGAGCCTGCACGCGCTCAAGCTCAGGCCTTTGGTTTCGCTTTTCCTGCACTTGAACATCACTTCTCGCATAGCACCACTTTAATGCCTCGTGGCTACAACACGACTCTTACTTGTTTTCACAACGAGTCAGCCACTGTCAGTGTAGCCACGACGAGAGCAGTAGTACACCATCCGGACCGGCGGCACGAAGTACGTATGTGTGGTTTCGTCGTGAGCCGGTGACGACGTGACTCAGACTGGTGCGCTGTGCCTGTGACGACAACGTAGGAAATAAATGATGGCCAATCATCACTCAGTGCCACCACCCACACGCACCCAATTATGCCTCAGGCAGGCTGTGGTGTCTCAGCCAATCCTGGCGCTGCATTACCACTAGCAGCGCCAGGATTGGCTAAGAGCAGGGTTACTCCCTGCCCATTATGAGACCCGGGGGCCGGGGGCTGCTGTATGAAGCACCGCCCTCGGCCCGGGTCCCTCGCAAGTCGCAGCTCTGCCAGGGGAAGGTATAGTGTGCGCATGTTCGGGCTGGTCATTAAAATGACCAGCCCAAAACGGACATGCGCACTACTGCTGCAGCTGCGCGCTAATAGTGCCAGTGTGCCACTTTCACTCAAGATGCCGCAGCCCCGCCCCCACCCACCCCCTTCAGCGCCGTCCATTGCTTGCCTCCTGGAGTCGGGCGTGTCCCGGTAGCGTAGCGACTGCCAGAGTCAGTCACACTTTGTTTTTGCTTGCTGGTGGCAAATTGGCAATAAATTGTAGCGTGAGCCGTGAGGGTTGGTGAATGTCCATGTGGCTTGGTGGGGCAACGCCCCAACGCCCCAATGGACGCACCGCCCCTGTATCTTTCCTCAACTGGGCACAAGCAGAAAGTGTGGCTTTGCGCCGGGAGGATGCACTAGGCCTCCGCCAGATCCCACTTGCAACAGCCTGGGATGCCATGCTCAGAGACCTACAAAACCCCAGTCAGACACCCCGCTCTCCAACATCAGACATGCAACCTGAAACTAGCAACCACTAGTGTCCCCAGCGAGAAGGCCCTCCACAATCCCCCTGTGCTTTCATTTCCATTGCACTCCAGCACATGTGCTCCCTGCCCGGGTGAAAGGGTCAACAGTCAACACCCTATCGGCAGGCGCAGCTACATAGTGAATAGCTTGGGCAAACATCTCGACACACTCGAGACTCCGCGACCCCAGTTAAAACCCCCAAACCCTTCCTTTATACACATGTGAGCTGGTCCGAGATCATTAATGCTCATAATATAGTCCCGTCATTGCACACTAGCCTTTTCTCTAACTTGGCTACCATTCCACGGTCGCAACCTCAATCCAGGGCCTCACACCTATACCCTCGACATATTGTAGCTTCGGCCATATGTCTCCTGCTTATATCTTAATTCGTGGCTGCATATTTGTTAACCCTGTTTGTAACCGTTTAAAAAATGTGAAAAAAGAAATTTAAACAAAAAAAAAAGTAAATGAGACCTAACGAACAATAGTTTGGGTTGTGGTATTCCGGTCATTAAGCATCTCTAGTAACAAGAGTTCAGCTTGAGATACATTAGACAGTTGGGGTTAGCAGCTTCCACTCTGTCATCCCGATGACGTGGGGAATGTAGGAGGGCTATGGGAAAAAAATGTTTGTCATGCTCCTTAAGACCACTTCGGGGACATGATGACTGGTGAAGAAAAACAAACAGTTAAGTCTATGATTCATGGAAATTAGTCATTGCTGCCCCTGATGACACTGCAACAATTCCAGACAATCAAGGATGTTTGCATGAGGAATGTTGAAGCCTAGAATGTTGTAGTAATGTTCCACTGCAGTGGCTCTCTCTGGAAATGTTCCACTTAATGCCAGTTGAAGCGCGTCCCGCAGAGACTACAGCGGTGGCTTCATATCCTCTTATCTAATTTTGATAATAAACTCAGCCTGAGTTAAATCCTTACCTGCATGCCTCTCATTACGCTACAACAAATCTCCAGTCACCTCTCAACCTGAGGTTATTATTAGATGTCACTTTCATTGGGCCTCTTTGCCCAGGCTTAAACCTCTTCGTGCAGTTCTCCCTCCTCCGTCAGCTTGCACTGTGGCCACCTAGGTCAGCGATGAAAACACGGGACACCCAGCAGATCCAGTTCTTGTCAGATTGTTGTGGCATGCCTCTCAGCTGGGCCCTCATGTGTCCTCTAAGAAGCGGCCACCCTCTGATCGAGCACAGGTGAAGGTCATGGCAGGTCTCCGGCCTTCCCTCCACACTACAGAGTGGATCGAAGGCATTAAGTGGTGTGAAGGGAATGAAAGTAAAGGACGGGACAAGCCCAGTAACCCTAATAACTCTAAGAACGTGGGAAGTAGAAGAGTATCAAAATACAGGTTCATTCGGGGAGAATGACTGCACCATTTCTTGGCACCTCCATGTGGGGGGGAACGGCCTGAGGAAAGGGCACCCTTTGGTTACCACAATTTATCTCCACAGGATAAGCTGCATTTTATAATATTTTGCTCTTATTTCAGCTGGCCGAGAAAGCGTTTTTTAAATCCCTTGTTGAAATCTTTGAATTTGAAACTAGTTAGGCCTACCTTGATGTATCTTCAGATGCTCCCCACTGAGTATGTGATTTTTACTGTTTTATCCTTTTTACGAGCTGTTTGGGTGTCTAGGAGAATGAGACCAGATTAATTGTGTTAATGTTCATAGTTTTATGAGCAATTATACTGTTTGTTTTTATCAACTATGAATTTGACATTGTCTTTTGATCTGTATTCTTTTATGGTGATTTTATTTACCGAATAAAGATTAATATTGAATTGATTTGACTAAGTACTTGAGGTAATAGCAACAACAACAAAAATTATTGAGCAACCTCCAAAATAACGACAGTATTAAAATTACAGGCAAGCCACTAATGTATGGAAGATCCTGATGTATCATGAATGTTATTATACACCTAAACAATGTGAAATATCACAATTCCGGGGGGCGCTAGAGAGCCCGGAGCAAGATGGCCGCCTCCTAGTGCTGCTCTGCTGGTCGAGGAATTCAATCCGACAATTATCCTGCAATAACGACGCCATCCCTGGTCAACCTACACATTTCCTGAAACCTTAACAAGTGAGGATCACAGTGGTGCTGTCGTTTTCGCCACTCCGCGCCTCTACCAGCCAAAAGCAGCATCGCCTCACCTCCCACCAAAATGGCGGCGCCGGAGTGCTCCCGGAGCTGAAATCGAACGGTGCGGAGCCCCCAGCACCCGCCGCCTACTACCTGACCGTTGGGGATACTCCCGGAGCGAGTACAGCATTATCCTTGATGTAACCGAGCACCCGCTCCCACTGGCGTAAGGCGGTAAGACTGAAGCATTGCGGCCCGCGCTCCCTGCGCGACGAGATCACCATCTTCATAGCGCTCCCTGGGGCGAGACTGATTCTCCGCGCAGTATAGCTGCTACTTGTGCCACCGCCACCTTTACACTACAAGTGTCAGACCCCACAGCACGCCCCGTACAGCCCGCGGAAGATGCCATAGTCCCCTACTGCACCGCGAGGCGCCTCAGTATAACGGGGCTCTGCTCCGTGGACCGGAGCTTTGCCTACTAACCGTGGGGGTATCTGGGTGCCTCCCGCTGCTGCTTGTACCTGGCTTGCGGGGCTTCGATCGGTTCTGGCTGAGGGCGCGCTGCCAGGCCACTTTGTCCCTGGGGCTATGTGCTGCTAGCGCCAGATAAATCTACAAAATGGCGCCCACCTGCTCCTTCTAAACCGACGGTCTGGAGGCCTGACGAGGCACTGCCTGGAAATCGCCTGTGAGGATCGCGACAGCGATAAAACTCCACTACTCCACCAGCGCCAAATCCTATGCGCAAGACCCTGCAATTGTCCCGCGTCGTTTGCGATTGTTGAAGTTGCAGCGTGCACATAACTGTGGGAGACTGTGCTGGCTGGGAGCGGAGGGCGCTAACACGTGCAAACTGGGCAGTGCTCACGAAGCGGTAGGCACAGGCTCCTAGATCACCACAATCCCTGTCACACTGCCTTGCTGTACCTGATGACCGGCAGCTACCCCGACACAACAGTATAGCGCAGAAAACGACACTATCACTACGCGCAAAGTGGTCACATAATCACTGCATCGAGTGACACACTTTAACAGTGACTCTCCAATGCACTGCTTCTGCACCAATACAATTTGGCTCTGCTGTGCATATCGTCCCACCACTATCCAGCACAATCATGGTGAGAACAGATAAGCAACAGGCCAAATTGAACTTCGAAGCACGACGACTCACGAAATCTCAAACCCCAGCAGCTTCAGACACGGAGCCAGAGCTGGAAGCAAGCGCAAATGCCAGGCTGGAACGCCTGATGCTCAGTATGCAACAAAGTCTGCACACTATTGATACGAAAATTGACCATCTCAACTTGCGCATGGACAACATGGCGGCGAAAATCGACAAACACGGTGCGAGAATAACTGAGGCTGAACAACGTATCTCCACAACAGAAGACAAAATGGAGGTCGTTAGCGCATCGTGCTCTAGCATGCAAAAAATACTTGAAGTGGTCCAAGCGAAGAACGAGGATCTCGAGGCCCGCTCACGCAGGAACAATCTACGAATTATGGGCATCCCCGAATCGACCAACACGGGAGCCATGGAAACGTACGTAGAAACTTTGCTCAAAGACATGCTGGGAGCTGAACACTTCTCTAATGTGCTAATCGTGGAGAGAGCCCATCGATCCTTAGCAGCTAGACCTATACCAGGGGCACCTCCACGCCCCATTATAGCTCGACTTCTGAACTATAGAGACCGAGACACGGCGCTACGTCTGGCTCGGGAAAAAGGGGCCACATCCTATCAAGGCATGAAAATAGAGCTGTTCCCCGATTTCACAGTGGCTGTACAGCAGGCACGGCGGGAATTCCACTCCGTAAAGAAAAAACTACAAGCATTGCGCGTACAGTATGCAATGTTATATCCTGCACGATTGAGAATACAGCATGCAGGGAAAGCCCGCATCTTCTCGACACCCAAAGAAGCCCTGCAATATGTGCGGCAGATTGAGCGGAGGGAATCGGCACGAGATACAGAGGCGGATGTAGATGCTGATGCAGAGGGCTGAACACGTGAGACCTGTACTGAATAGCATGTATGAGAAAAAACCTTGTTCGCAGACTGCTGGTATAAACACTCCCCATTATTAGTGTAACGCTGGTACTGTCTAGTCTCTATCTATTACCCTACAACAATTGCAATCCTATGTCTGCCCTACACGTTGTAATGCATAATGTACACTATTGATAATTACTCATTTGGTACTGTCTATATAATGTTGGAGAATGTGTATACTAGCGATTTGATGTTTCTTGTTAACCCGTTATGCCAGCGGGTGTTATGTCTGATAATTGTCTCCTCGACCCCCCCTGTAACAACCGGGGGCCAACGGCTATTAGCGACCCTCAGAAAGGGAATACCCCACAAAAGTTTTCTATTGTACTAAAAGCACCATCTGGTGCTTGGACTGGTTTCTAACTACGACATGCGGTTGCATGGTAGTAATTTTGTTCTACGGGATGGGACCTTCGGCGAGTTTCAAATGCTGAAGTGGGTGGGGGGAAATGTTGGGGAATTATGTCTCATTGATGTAGTGTTGAGGACACAACAGCAGTGGACCATGTCACGATTCATGACAGAATTTGTACGATGGCGCACTATAATATTTGACAACACAAAGCATGACAAGGACTAAAGAACCCACAATCTCATGGGTGACTTGGAATGTTAGGGGCCTAAACAACCCCAAGAAAGTAAGACAAGTGCTCTCCTATCTGGACCGACACAACATCCATATAGCGCTGTTGCAGGAAATCCATCTTAGTGAACGGGCAGCCTCGACAGTGGCCACCAGATGGGCAGGGGTGCGTCTTGCAGCCTCATACTCCTGTTATGCGCGAGGGGCTATGATATTAATAAAGAAAGGTATCCCCTTCCAACCAATTCATGTAGAGGAAGATAAGATGGGTCGATATATACTAGTACAAGGTACACTGTATGGCAAGACAATACTCATCGTCAATATATATGGACCCAACATTGACGACCCTGGTTTTTATGAAACGCTATGGGGAAAAATATGCCAACTGCCCCCGTCTGCCATTATATGTGGAGGGGACTTTAATGCTGTGTTAGACCCAGCAATAGATAGATGTTCACTAGCTGAGCCCACACTGAAAAAAAGCAACAACCTCCATACATCACGGTATGTTGAATCTGGGACTGCTGGATATTTGGCGGCTACGACACCCGGACACGCGGGAGGGTACATGCCACTCATACGCACGTCAATCCTGATCCCGTATTGACTATTGGCTGGTCACGACAGATGTCAATACGTGGACTGTACAGATAAAGCACCTACCCAGGACACTATCTGATCATGCCCCGGTACTTTTAAGCATAACAATGCCGACACATACTTCCTCCCCATTTCAATGGCGTCTGCAGTCCTCTTCCCTACTTGATCTAGTGTTTCGCGAGGGGATTCGCGAGGCTATATCGGACTATTTCCTGCATAATACTGGATCAGTGCAAACTATGGTGACACTCTGGGAGGCCTTTAAAGTGACTATTCGGGATGCATGTATGGGTTTAAAATTGGGGGTTTTAAAATCCCTACGAGGCACTATGACTCGATTGGAACAGGAGTGGGCGATCTTGAGCGTGAATATAGCGCCACGGCTAACCCTGCCACGTTAGCCACTATTAAAAAAAAGATTACAGAATATAATGACGTGGCTGACCAGGAAATACGCCACATGTCACGCAGAAGCAAAGCTAGATACTACGGGGAGGGAGGCAGGCCTGGAAGAGCACTGGCTGGCAGAATAGCAGATCCCTGGGGGAAGAACTATATGGTTAAAGCCATCACAGATGAGGATGCCACACACTGCGATACACCTAACATACTAAAAACATTTACACAATATTACACCAAGGTCTATGAGCATCGGCAGTCGGCAGGCGAGACAGAAATAGCACAATACTTGGACGACATTGCACTAGTATGGCTTTCGCGCCATCAGCAAGATTTTTTAATGCATCCATTAACACTAAATGAAATTCGTGATGCCATTGCTGCATTGCCAAACGGGAAAGCGGCGGGTACAGACGGCCTACCGGCTGAATTTTATAAGGAATATATCGACATTCTGGCTCCCTGCCTACTTGAGATGTACGTGGAGGCATATGAGGCCCAGAGTTTACCTCCCACTCTGCGGGAAGCACTTGTAATAGCTCTATTAAAACCCGATAAAGCCCTGGACAGGTGCGATTCATATAGACCTTTCTCTTTGATAAATACTGACGTAAAAATATTGGCGAATGTGCTGGCGAATAGGTTGAAACTACTTCTTCCAGTTATGGTTCTCCCTGATCAATCAGGGTTCGTCCCCACCCGCTCCACGTCCCATAATCTGCGCACGCTCTTTGCAGTATTACACATCCTCGAACCCACCCTCCCGGCAGTG
The DNA here is from genome assembly GCA_963921515.1 of Calotriton arnoldi. NCBI lineage: Eukaryota > Metazoa > Chordata > Amphibia > Caudata > Salamandridae > Calotriton > Calotriton arnoldi. The sequence continues at coordinate 190,316 of CAWUFW010011606.1, read as the reverse complement.
GCAGTCCTACTCGACGCCGCTAAGGCCTTCGACTCTATTTCCTGGACATATATGTTCGCTATTTTACATCGCATGGGTGTGCCTTTCATTTTTACAAACTGGATTAAATTGCTTTATACAGACCCAGTGGCACGTGTGAGAGTCAATGGTCATCTGTCGGATATTTTTCGGATACAGAGGGGCACGCGCCAAGGATGCCCGTTATCGCCCTTATTATTTGCTTTAGTGCTAGAACCATTAGCATGTATTCTGCGACAGCGCCATGCGCAGGCATCACTACAATTTTACCAACGACCCCTGGCAGTCTCCATGTATGCCGACGACATGGTGTTGTATGTGCGCGATCCCAATACACATTTAGCACAGCTTATGAGGGAATATATCCGGTTTGAATGGTTCTCAGGACTTGGGATAAATTGGTCGAAATCAGTCATCTTACCCCTCACAGATAGCACACCCGAGGTAACCTTGGATTACCCACTAAAATGGTGAACAGACTCCGTGAAATACCCGGGAGTGTGGCTTCATCGAGACCCACAGGTGGTGGTCCAATCAAATTATGGTACAGCCATCACACGCCTCGAAGAACAAATAGCCCGCTGGATAAAACTACCGTTATCATTCGCGGATAGGATAGCACTAATGAAAATGGTGGTCCTCCCACGATTTTTATATTTCTTCCAGAACATCCCCGTACACTTAACACAACACTTCTTTGACACGCTTCAGTCTCTATTGGTCACACTTGCATGGGGCGGGAAAAAGCCACGACTTAAATGGGAAACATTAACGCTGCCTTATGAACAAGGAGGCTTCACAGCCCCCGACTTCCATTTATATTACCTCTGCGCGCAGGCCCATTATGCTAATTATTGGCAACAAGAACCAGCCCACATTCCCCATGTAGCGGTAGAAGCAGGGGCTGTACATCCGATACCACTGAAGGCCATGATAGTGAACAAACATACTGTGTTTGAAAAAGGGGAGATAGACACAGTGCAAACTACCACTAGGGCATGGCAAGAGCTCAGGAGACGCGTGCAAAAACTGCCACTTTATGCACCAAGCATGCCACTATTACACCACACTGATCTCTCAGTCACCAGGGAACCAGGTGCATTGAAAACTCTTAAAGACATGGGGATGCCCACCATGGGAGATGTATTCTCTGGGGGCAAATTTGTGGAGGTGAAAACTAAGCTCACTGAAGGGCCTAATATTGCCATGCGCACGTTTGTATATACACGGCTACGATCTGCTATACGTGCGTTATATCCTCACTTCCTGGCAGAACCACCAACATTAGAAGCGTGGCAACTCCTATACACGACCCCTTCACGAACCAGACTGGTCACGCGTCTATATTATGCTTCACAGAAGGAGGTGGCTACTGTGGGAACAACGGCAAGGGACAAATAGAGTGCAATCCTATCTGATCCGCTCTCGGAAGAGGACTGGATTAGCTGCTGCCAGATGACAGGGCAACTCACAGCCAATGGGAACTTAAGACTGGTACATTTTAAATATCTACATCAAATGTATTACACACCAGCCCAACTCTATAAGTATGGTTTGCGAGCCACTGCCGATTGTAAACGATGCAGGTCGCCTGATGCCGACTTCCACCATCTGGCCTGGGCCTGCCCCAAGGTTTATTCATTCTGGGAATCAGTCACAAACACTATACACCTGATGGTAGGTTTCCCTATAACATGTACCCCCCAATTATGCTTGCTGGGCAAAGTTACTGACATTAAAGCCTCTCATTGGAAGTTAGTAGCAGTGGCACTACTGATAGCTAAACGTAGGGTTTCAATATGCTGGGGTGGCAGACCAGCACCAACAACTAAACAATGGTTGCAAGACCTGGTGTATTGCCGAGATCAATTCACGTGCTATGCTGAGGAATTGCCTAGCTCCTCCAAACCCCATGATATTTGGGGCCCACTCACTGCATATCTGCTGACTATAACTGATATCTGAGTACTCATGTCACTGATGTAATGTAATGCTTTGATGTCACAATTGATTGCCTGTTTGATTACTATCAAGAGATTGTCTGTCTGTATAATCATCTAATTTATAGTCGATGTATTCTGCCATCTTAATGCTACGAACTGTCAATGTCTCATCAACTGCTACAGCTTAATTGATTGTATATGTTCTTTTAAAATTGAAAAAAAAAATATATATATCACAATTCCAAATGAACACTATCCACAAATGATTTGTTTCATATGACAATTATAACCTATTTCCATTGGACAGCCAAATTGCTTCTCCCGAGTGTTTTGTACTCATAAAGTTTTTTGCACCTTATAACACAAGAGCAATGTGCCCATTCGCAGCATCACGTTTTTACTGAACAATTGATCTTTCTATGAACTGATCTTGAATACAAATGATTGCTTTCTTGTCATTTTAATTTCACCTTCTTTTTAGGGTTTCATCCATTGTCCTTGCTTGATAATGTTTGGTATTACCTCATGTACTTAGCCTTTGCTCCGGAATGAACTAGTGCTTTGATAATTAATGTATTTTCTCTGCTGTTAAAGCCTTCTGTAGTTTTATATTCTAATGTTTGTTGTTAGTTTTATGCAAATTGTATTATGTAAATTTCTGTTGCAGTTTGATGTTTCAGCACCGCAAAGCTGCATGGTTCTTTTCGGAATGTGTGTACAGTATTAAATAAATAAATACAAATCAAGACTTGATATCCCCAAAGGAGCAGCACCAGATTCGGCAGCCTTGACATTAATGTTTTTTTTTTGCTTTTGAAACAATAGTTTTAAATGCTTGGATTCTTTGCTATTTTGTTGAACAAAGGTAAATGACTTCATCTACTTGTGACCCTGTGGATACACAGAAATAATTGTGGAGGTAATCATTGATGAGGATTTCCATGATGGAGAATTACAATAAAATGGGATAAACCTTTCCTTTTTCCAAATGTTTTTACAGCAACGTGATTCTCTTCTGGACTGGGATGCACAATACTTCTCAATCTGCCAAACAGCAATATATTATTGTAGCACTTCTAGTTCACATCTCCATGCATAAATATCCATGTCACACATTCCTGTACTCTGAAGACAAAAGGAAATCCATTTATTTATTGAATATATGGAGCGCAACGGTCACCTTACAGGTATCATGGAGCTGCAAGCATTCATCAAGACAGACCAGCAGTGAGCGTACGATCAAGACAGCCAGTAGATTACTTAGGGAACAGCCAGGTCTTCAAAGCCTTTCTAAAACAGTAGGTCAGTAGAGTATCTAAGGGTAGCTGGTAGCGTGTTCCAAAGTTGAGCTGCCTTAACTGTAAAGGCTTGCCCTACTTGTCTGGTCTTGTGAAATCCTGTAACACAGAGGAGGTTAGCTGACGAATGACATAGACACCAACCTGGGGTATATCTCTTTAGGCTCCGTTTCAGGGGTACAGGACCAGAGCCCTGCAGGGCCGTAAAGACAATGCACAGGGATTTAAAGGCGATCCTCTGTTTCAGACGAAGCCAATGTAGTTCTTTCATTGTTTCCGATGCTGACGCTCTACGAAGTCTGTTTAATGCCAATTTAGCTGCGGCAGCTGGGACTCTCTATAGTCTGTTGATGAGATACTCTGGTGATCCAAGAAGCAGTGCATTGCAATAATCCAACCTTCTCAGAATAACGCAGCGCACTATAAGGGATTTGACTTGGGATGGCATCAAAGGGAAGAGCTTCCTGAAACCATGTAGAAGTGCAAAGTAGGTCCCCGGTACTTGGTTGACATGTTTCTCCAGAGAGAATTTATCATCAAAAATAACCCCAAGCTTGCGAACCGTATCCAGTACGGACAATGCTTGTTCAGTAGGGAGTAGCCAGAAATTGACAGGGAGTGTCATGGGACTTTTCTTGCCGAACAACAGAGGAGTTCTGTTTTCTCCCCTTTGAATATAAGGGAGCTTACTTTCAGCCAGTTAACCATCTGTAATGCGCAATTATGGAAGGAATCAATAACATCCTGCTGATTATCGCTTATAGACATGATCCGCTGCGTGTCATCAGTATTGTTAACTAACCTGATGTTATGAGCTTTGATCAAAGTGATGAGTGGTCTCATATAGACTTTGAAGAGTAACGCGCTAAGAGCCGATGACTGAGGAACTCACTGTTGAATACATTTAAAAATAGAGCGGTGGGGGAGGGCAGGCGACAGCCTGGCACCTGTCAGAAAGATAGGATCTCGTCCACTTCAACACGTTGCCACCAACTCCAATTGAAGCTATACTGTTCAGAAGGATTTGGTGGTTGACCATATCGAAAGTGGCTGACAGATCGAGCATTATAAGAACAGTGGATTGGCCACTGTCCACCCTCACCCAAATCCATACTGCGGTCACCTTACCCCACTGACAGCAACAGAGGCAAAGGAAATTTCAAATGTTCATAATAAAACCCCCCAAACTATTTGTGACTAAAACCCTGAAATAGCCCGGAAAGCCACTGAGAAGCAGAGAGGGGAGGTATTTTACTCACTGTTAAACTGTTCATGCTGCATGTCCTCTGAAGTCCTTTGAAAATCTATTGCCTATATATTTTATATAGTTTTGTTGTTTTTTTGGAATTCAAATAGAGGGACGGGACTAAAGAATGCATGGATATGAGAATCATTATACATAACTGTGCATGTGTAAGTGTCCCTATACTTAAGGGAACACACATATCTTGGTCATCTGTCTTTCTTGTTTTTTTGTACGTATGAAGCATATCAGTTTTATGTAACTCATGCAAACAAGCTGTTCCATCCTGGTCCCTTGTGCAACCAACCCTCTAGTGGGTTCCCCACACACATCAGGATGGGCAGAATCCGAAAATGCATAATTTTCCTTCATTTGCTAGAGGATTGTTTATATTTTTAGAAATAGCTGTGCTTTAGAGCATGCATATTACTCATTAGTGTATGAGAATGAGACATTGTTTCTGTGCTGGAGGTACGTATTTTTAATTTCCTTGCATTTAGGAAATCCACTAGGATATCTATATCTTTATTCATTCTGCTCTTGTGACAGAGTGTTCTTGTGCAAGGAAGCTGTAAGTGATATGTCATGATAAACCTCTGCAGAGTTGATTGCTGCAGGACTTCTTTTCATCCATTCACAAAAAGGAGGCCTGTCGGCGAGAGGGACACTAAAGTGGGAACTGAGCTGGACAGTAAAGAAGGGGATGAGAGAGCAGGGAATGACCCAGGGCAGAGGCGCAATGACCTAAACTGGGAAGTCCCTGCTCAGCCAGGCATGGGCACTGACATGTCACCTCCTGCTGACTCGCAGGCACCACGTCCAGAAATATTAGCAGTATGAGCATACACACAAGCTTGGGTAAGTTAATAGTTATGTTAACTCTGTTTATTAAGTACTGAGGTGGGCTTCAGCAGATGATCTCTGTATTCATGTATACTAAACAGGAGTGGGTGGCAAGTAACCTCATTGCTCAATGGTGAAAGGCAGTAAGGCGCCAATGTCCAGTAAGAGCACAGTCCAAGTAACTGGATTCCAGGAATTAACCGAGTCGTATTTTGTTCGGTGGAGATAGATGTATAAGCAGTGCCTTGAGGGGATAATAAATGTAGAAGCAGTGTCCTGGGGGATAACTAAAATGTTAGAGACTAGTATGTTGAAATTCACTGGCAGCTGTTGAAATTCTACAGTGGTGGAGGAAGCTACTAAGATCAATGTCTTCACTAGTTCCAAATGGGAACACAGTCCCAATTGAGATTGTGGGAATCAATACCTGTAGAAGCTACAAGCCAAAGTGATGATTCAGAATACTTCAGAATCAGTACAACCTCCAGCTATCTCTATCAAAATCTACAGCAAGGAGTGAAGACCGACTCCTAGTCTCTCTTTGACTGGGGGTGGGGGTATTACCATAACCCTGCAAGTAGAAGAAGGATTAAGAATGGTATAGGTGTACCTGTTTGTCACAGACAGGAACCCTTGCAACTTCATAACTCGCCTAAAGCAGGACTTGGAACTTGCTTCTCCTGGCCAAGTGGCCCATAAGGAACTGGTGGCTTATCAATAACCATGCCCAGTAAGGCATCATTCAGACGGATTCTCCATTCAGCTAGGCCTTTTTCAGGTCTTCATGGGATCAGGTTAGCTCCACCTGGCAGGTGCAGACCATTTCCTTGTGCAAGCTTCTTGTCAGTCTTCCAATCAGAGAAGCAAGACTTCACGCAGGTCTTGTCGATTAGGCCTAGTCTGAAGTAGAAGCCTAGCAGAGCTTCCCGTCTGTTGAGATGTGTTTCCAGGAATGGTGTGTAGGTTTCCTCAATCTACCCAGTGCTGGCTCATTTGAGACAGTGTGTATCTCCAAACGGTGGGAAGAGAAAGCCGACCAAATGTCAGCTTTGTTTTAAAGAAGCCTGTCTTTCCTTTGTTTTCCCATGTCCTGAAGACAAGAATAAGAAGACAAGAATGACAGGTGAGATACTTTTAACCTGGGCTAAGTGATTTCAGTGCTTAATTTGTAAAACAATAAGTGACATGGCTCTCGTCAGGAGGCCACTGCAGCTTGCACCACATATTGCCCCTGCTATGCTGCCAATGATAGTGAAAACACAACTACTAACATCCACACTCCTACAAGTGTGCATTTCGGATTATTTCAGGCCCCCAAAGCTATAAGAATGGCTTAGGTGGCAGGTAATAGTCATTTTTAATGTATATTGAATTAATAATTAACTGTTGTGGTCATCTTTAAATTAGCCAAAGAGAGCCCCCTCTTGGCGGTCTGAAGAACCTGGACCACCAACACTACATCCTCACCAAGACCTTTCCCTCAACCATACTCAAATAACATGCTAATAAAAATGAAAACCACTAAAATATGGGAGCAGATCCCTGGGATTACAGAGAACAAATCATGCTAAATTCCTTGCAAACTCTCTTCAATATACTGTGCAGTAGTGGACTTTCCTAGCCAGCAAACTCAGCCTTATTGTTTGGGGCACAAAACGGGTAATTATATGCATTGGACCGCTCTGCAAATAGCTTTTTGGCCCACTGAAAAATCTACTGCATTACAATAGAATCCTAAAAATTTCAAAATTTGTCTTTCAAAGTGCTCCTGTTTTCAGATTTTAAAATTTAGAAGATATGAAGTGAGAGACAGAATTGATAACCCGAGGCAACACTTTGGAAACCAATAATTGGGGATATAGGGTTTGAAATCGCACATAATTAACATTAGCCACTAAAAACAAATCATGATTTTATTAAAGACTAAAACACGTGTTTCTCATCCTTTTGAAAGAGTATATTTCGAATCTGCATTACAAATAAACTATCTAATGAATACATTTTGTTAAGTTCCTGCAGCCTGATCCCCAGGAAACGTTGAAAATGTCACTCCTGTGTGAGTACATGGCATCCTTGGATGCCCCAGCTTCGGTTTGCTGCACGTACAGAATTGTGTAATCCTAGTTCTCCATTAAAAGGCTGTGTGTGGAACAATGTGGAATTCCAGCTACTGTGACGAGTCTTTCTTTTCCTCTCTATTCAAGCTTTGTTTTTTTAGATTAATGCAAAGGGACGATTCATTAAATCATTACTGAGTGTGAGATGTAGCACTACAGTACTCTTACATGCCTTTGTGAATCTGCACTGAAATTTTACAATTCCTATTAGTAAAATTCCAACGAGGGCACAGTTCTTTCTATTTGTACTAATTAAATATGAATTTGGCCCGAATATTCCCATTTGTCTCATAATAAAGGTTTTGGGCCGATTCACAGAAGCATGTAAGAGTACATAATACTACTACAGGACTACGCGTTTGCATACGCTTGCAAACGTTTGTGAAATGGCCCAAAAAGAATTTCATCAGTTTGCAAAAAATGCACTCTCATGTCAAGCTTTTTACCACCTACCTACAATTTTCATATATTAGATTCTGGAAGGGCATCACAATATTACTAAGATTTCATTGCCTTAAAATTAGCCACGATTCAAAAAAATAAGTCTAGCACCACTAGCAAATAGTTTCATCTGTGCCTAAAAGCAATTTTCGCCTCATTAACATTCTCCTTCCTTGTTCCAAACATCAAAAAATAGTAATCCGATGAATGTAAATATGAAATTAATCTTCCTCCAGGAGATAAATCTCACCAAAAACAGCACAACACCGTTATTCTTTCTGTAAACTCCCATCTCAGTTATACAGTTGGCATTGTACAGAGAATGGGGACCCCAGTAATCCCTCACTGGTTATTAATGATTTGAGGGTGCCTTATTCTGGTAGCCAACAAACTTCAAAGGGTCGATTCACAAAGGGCCGCCGCACTCGTGACGGGGGGCCCGCAGTCGTGGCGGGACCTCTGCAATGGGTAAGTGAAGTATGGAGGTCCCGCCACGAGGGGGGCCTGCAGTCATGGCAGGACTTCTGTAATGGATGGGTAAGTGCAGTATGGCGGTCCCACCAGGAGGGGGGCCACAGTCGTGCCCGGACCTCTGCAATGGATAAAGGCAGTATGGCGGTCCCACCACGAGGGGGGCCTGCAGTCGTGGCGGGACTTCTGCAATGGATGGGTGAGTGCAGTATGGAGGTTCCGCCATGAGGGAGGCCGCAGTTGTGGCAGGACCTCTGCAATGGGTATGTGCAGTATGGAGGTCCCGCCACAAGGGTGGAGGACCTTCATGAATCGGGCCCTAAGTGTTCAAGCTGTTCACGTTGCTGCTTGTACAATGTCATCACCATCTAAAACAATATGAGATTTTTGTGCGGCACTATAGAACATCTTCGTGTTATTGCATTTAATTTTACCCTTCTTTTAAATGACCATTGTTTTACTTGTAGGGGTCTGACTCCAGCTCAGGCAGACATACAATATGCTGAAAATGCCAAGAAGCTTCCAATGTATGGGGTAGACTTGCATCGTGCCAAGGTACCGTAACCTTTATTTTTTTAAAACATGGCTACTTAGGAGTATATTCGTAAGATATTGCTGGAGATATCATTCTGGTCTTTCGTTTATTATGGTGCTTTGATCATGGCAATGTATACGAAAATCTTTGCTACAGATACATTTCCAGAGTTGAAAACATTGAAGAGATAACGTTTCATTTTTTGGTAAAACAAAATGTGGATATCAGTCTAGACGGCAGAGTGGACTGGTGCTGGTGCTGCTCCTTGCATTCCAATGACCCCAGCTTTGTGAAAATCCTCCTGGGCACCCTCGCAGCAAGACTGCATTCAGTAATTAGCCCACAATAGAACATTATTAATCTTACATCCAGTAGCCTAAAAGACACTGTTCTTCCCTTGTTTGCAGACTCTTATGGGCACTGGCCATAATAGAGCAACACATGCAATTTGAGTCTCCTAAACTTTCTCTTGGTTGACGTTGGTCATGTTTCATTGGATGTCTAGGCAAGTGGGTTACCCCACTCTCCCAAGTCTATTGCAGCCCTCTGCCACCCTCCCTCTGTGGTACTTGCTTCTCTTATGGGCCAGAGTCGGACTTGCGGTCTATCATTTATGACTGCACCCCACAATTGTCTTCTGAGGCAGTACCACACAGTTTCTCCATTTCTCTGTGTACTTTTGTCTGGCTTTCTCCACCTCTCAAGGTGACAGAGAGATATTGTTCAGACCTCTTTTCACTGCTCTCCATTGGGGGCAAGAGTGTGTTTTTGTTGGGTGCTGTGATGAGGATTTCGTCCCCCTCTTTAGTGTCTTCTGAGAGATCCAAAATAGGTGTGAATTTCTGTGCCGATTTGGCATAGATAGGATGTTTTGTTCTTCCACAGGTAATCTGTGATCTGTTTCATTACTCTTTTGTGTTGGAAAGTGCTGCCAGGTCATTATAAAAATGTAAACACAAGGAGATGATGGACGGAGTGCTGAAACTTTTCAAACACTCACCCCCAGTCACAGATCTGGGTTGAATCCATCATCATTCTTTAGCTCACTTTGCCACCCCAGTTCAGACACAGCTATATGCAAATCAGTCTTGACCCTGTGCCTCATGGGAACAGTCCAGACTGAACTGCCAAGCCATGTCTTCCCTGGACCGGAATCAAGCATCCTGGGACCGGTTTCAGGCTAACAGCCCTCATCAGCCAGGCTAGCTTGACTCCAGTGGCAAAGTGAGCAAGGGACCCACGTCTGGGCATACCCTGCCAACTTAGGGCGAACAAAGCAAACACAAGGAGATGATGGACGGAGTGCTGAAACTTTTCAAACACTCACCCCCAGTCACAGATCTGAGTTGAATCCATGGCTTGGTAGTTCGGTCTGGACTGTTCCCATGAGGCACAGGGTCAAGACTAATTTGCATATAGCTATGTCTGAACTGGGGTGGCGGAGTGAGCTAAAGAATGATGATGGATTCAACCCAGATCTGTGACTGGGGGTGAGTGTTTGAAAAGTTTCAACACTCCGTCCATCATCTCCTTGTGTTTGCATTATAAAAATGTAACTTATGTCCCTTGAAGAAGATAATGAGGAACTAAAAAGGGTCATTATTTTCTCCTTTACATTGAAAAAGTGGCCTCTCTCACTAGTTTCCAGTTTTGATTTTGTGAGTCTTATGAAGGCATATTGGAGATTCATATGAATGTGATAACATATTGTTTGCACATATGAATAAATATTTGAGCCACCTGCTCCCTATGGCAGCCCCTTATTCTAATGTATGTCTTAATCTATTTTCAAGATCTTCTGCTTAAGAGCTAGTTTAGTACATTTTTCCTCTAAGGGCAAGATTCTATTGCCCTTATAATGTCCATATCCTCATCCATATTTGGCTCACAATCATTGCCTATGGTGCCTAATCCAGTAATGCCCGGTTACAAGTCCTTTAAGTACTCTTTAAAATTGCTTCCAAGTGTGCCCACCTCATTTTTAACTTCTTTGAGGAATTGTTGCAGATATTCCTTTGTGATAGAGACTCCGGGTGCTGGTTCTGAATCTCTCTCTGGGAGGATCTAGAGGAAGTAGTAGCTCCTTCTTGCTTGTCTCCCTTGTTTCCTTTCCTCCTCTGGGGTTTCTTTCTTGTGGAAACTCCAGTCCTAGCAGTGCAGAATACAATTATGGGCATCTTCTGCCACAGTGTTCAGCAGACAGCATACTGTGCAATTCAGGTGCTGAACTTTGTAGTAAAATATAATACAAAGCTTGCACCTTGGTAAGTTTTGGCATCAGAATGTCCCCCGTATAGTGTACAGTTGTGTTCCCCTGCCCTTAGTGTCCAATTGCCCAAACAGTTTTGGGATTTTTAGCCCCAGCCTGACGTTAATATGGTGTGCGTGTAGGGGCCTAGTCCTGTTCCTTAAATTTAGTAAGTCCTGGACCTCTCCTGTGACCTGGAGGGTTGCACCATATGTGCTGTCATTAACTGGGAGATGACTATGATCCCTGTTGTGGGTTTAGCATAGAGAGGTTGTGGCAGCTTACTGTGTTTTGTGAATTTATAGTTCTGACCAGACCTTTTTAGGTCGAGCCTGCAGACAACGTGCCTGCGCTATCGCTTGGCGGCCTATTGTGTCTTTAAAAAAAACCTTTAAAAAGGGGCTTTTAGCCCACCCATTACTTACCACTCGTTGGCATCATTATCACTCTTCTTTGCTACCTTCAAATTTGGCAGCGCATCTGAGATATTTTTCTTTCTGTGGTGCACGGACTAACTGCAGCTTGATTTATCTTAATGTCCGTCCGCTACTCTCACTGTCACTGAGGTACTATTTCTTCGACCTAAAGGTACTGGAGCACTTTACATGAGCACCGGTTACAGGGCCCGATTCACAGAACTAACTTACGTCAAAAACGTAAAGTTAGTACTTTTTGGTATTCACAGAATACACTTACTCATTTTGGTATTCACAGAAGGCACTTACTCATTTCGGTATTCACAGAAGTTAGTAGTCCTAACTTTAGGACTCCTAAATGCCTTCTGTGAATACCGAAAGTCTTAAAGTTAGGATTTTTCTCAGTTTAGGAGTAGTAAAGTTAGGACTCCTAACTTTAGGACTCCTAAATGCCTTCTGTGAATACCGAAAGTCTTAAAGTTAGGATTTTTCTCAGTTTAGGAGTAGTAAAGTTAGGACTCCTAACTTTACTACTCCTAAACTGAGAAAAATCCTAACTTTAAGACTTTCGGTATTCACAGAAGGCATTTAGGAGTCCTAAAGTTAGGACTCCTAACTTCTGTGAATACCGAAATGAGTAAGTGCCTTCTGTGAATACCAAAATGAGTAAGTGCCTTCTGTGAAAAACAAAATGAGTAAGTGTATTCTGTGAATACCAAAAAGTACTAACTTTACCTTTTTGACGTAAGTTAGTTCTGTGAATCGGGCCCAATGTACACAAGTTCACATTCATTTTTTTTCCATGCCTCAAAGGGAGTGCACTGTGCTGCAGCACCCTGCACCTTGGGTCTGTAGGTTAAGATGCCAGGATCATTATAAGTGCACACAGCTTTTGTAAAGCCATGTATAGTTTTCACATCCAGATTCGAGTGGCCGATCTGAGGGGCGAACTCTGCAACTTGTACTGTGTATGTGCTCATTCTAGGGCCCTTTTCTAAAACATTTTGCCTCCACCATTCTCGTTCCCTACATGGCCTTCTCCTCGCCCTGCCCGTAGTCAGAGAGGACCGTGTAGCACCAGTAAAACCTGTGTGGTGGTCTCATGGATCAAAGGTGTGACCCAATATGCCCTTTTTAGGTCGAGCCTAGGCAGCGCGCATGTGCTGTCTGCAAGACCTGTAGTAATCAGTATATGGAGTGTAATCCCGCCTGCTGCTTGCCATTGGTTCACCCCGGCGTTGCTCAGTTTTCCTGGCTCATTCTTGGTTGGCGCTCTGAAACGTCACTTCCGTTTTATGGCAAGCAGCACCGACCAACTACAGTTTAGTTACGCAGTAGGTCTGTATTTGTTTTGTTTAGGGACTACTTCGTTTATATTTTATTTTTAATTGCCATGACGCACGCTTCACAGGCTGCCATGCGCATAGGTTTAATATGCACGGGCGCCAACTGCCAAACACATAAGTTTAATATGCAATGGCGCTGTGCTTTATGTTGTAGCACGGCGCCTGCTTTTTACTTTCTTTTATTACCATATCGCAACGTGGCTCTGCTGAGTCTTTTTATGTTCTCTAGAGAACAGACTTGCGCATTAGCCTGAATGGACACCCCTTAACAACAATGCTGATACCACGCACACCATGCCTGTTAGTATCCGTATAAAAATGTCCTCCCAACATCAATATTCAGGACAGGGAGGATGCCATATGCAGAGCATGGGCCATTGATAGAACAAGTAAGTGAAACCGAACGCTTTTTCAAGTGACTAAGTTGTGCTATTTTTAACAACATTGCAGCATTAGATAACTTTGTTTAAATTAAGTGCTGCATTGGTAGACCACCCGCCTCTTCCCCGCGACCTATGGGGCTCTTTCAAACCCTCATTAAGGTATGTCTGCATTAATTTTGAACTTATAGTGTAGTAGTCACCTCCACTGGAACAAAAGGCGTTTCCCTTTATTGTACTGGCACAAATGTTTACCCTTAACACGATCGGCCTTTTGCCATGCTGTTCACTATTCTAGTGTGTCTGTTTATGAATATCCGCGCGGCACTATCACACCAAACCATGACGGCTTACACGAACTGGACCTGAAGGTATCAGAGCACTTAAAATGGCCACCAGTTGCATTACAGATGGACGCATTCAATTTACAGCCAAGGCCAGCGCCAAAACTAAAACCTGGTTCCCCAGCTATAAGGTACACCGCTCTGACCGTTAGGCCACATACGATCGCTGCTCCTGTTCCTCCCACTTTTCTCCTCACATGGCGCCATGTTTCTGTGTCTGATTGGTCAGTTACTGACCTATTTGTACCCTATTTACCTATTTCACAAAATACAGAAACCAGGGCTTGGAAAATAACCTGCTAATGAAAATTAATTTGGCAGGATACAATTTGTAACCCCCTCTGATTGGTCAGTTACTACCAGCAGCCAAATGATAGGGAAACAACTTTTTTCTTGAGCAGTATCTCCGTTTTGCAGAACTTTAGCTTATGTTAACCACCAAGATGTGTTTGTTTTTAATGCTGTTTCTGCATTGACCAAGGGGTGTCTGTGCAGACTGCAACTTCAGACCACAGGCACAGTGACAGGGGTGCCCCTGAGAGCATCAGCCCCAGCACATCACGGTGCATGTGGGAGCTTTACCCACTGCAGAGAGAGAACAAAGTATAACCCCTCCTGGGCCCAGGGGAGTAGGGCCTGGGTGCACTTGGAAGCCTTGCACTAACACCTTCGCTTTGTGAACACGCTGCTTTGTATGTGCGCTGGTTATGCCCACAGACTTCTGCAAAAAGCGGACGATGCGGAGCCAGAGAGTAAACAAAAATAAAACCTGAACTGCAAACGGCACCATCCACAGGGCTGGGCACTCCCTCCTGGGTGTGTGCCTCCCTAGAGTCTGTCAGCCAGGAGTTTAGCTGGGCACTCCCTCCTGGGCAGAGCATCCCTCTTAGGGACGAGTGATTTATACAGTGCCACAAGGACCAGTCAACCTCCACATTCCAACATACACAACCCCCGCTCCCCTGGGCATTTCCTCCAAGGTCTTCACTCCCAGTCCTGCACACTGAATGTTCTGTGACAGACTTTCTCTCCTAGTATGCTGCAATTTGAAGGTCTTGTGTATTTAAATGCATACCCTGCCTTGAAGTTTGGGACCTCACAGGTGAGGACACAGAGCCACAGCACTTTCCTGTGGCCACAGTAGTAAGCACTATGCTACACCGCCAGGCAAAAAAAGATATGTGGGTGTGTGTGTTTATGGGCATGTGTTTCTGTGTGCATGTGTGTGTACTCCCAACTGCGCGTGCCTTCGTCTCTCCGTCCAATTTACCACATGATCCGATTGGAGTGCTCTTGTTACTTGTTGACACCAGGTGGACCCCTGGTGTCAGTGGTTCTGTAACATCTGTTATATGTTTGGCACTTCATGTTTGATAGGAAGTAACTGTCTCTTGTCATAAGGAAAGATCAGCTGTAACGAAGTACAAGAAGGGTTGGAACCTGACCCTCCCATAGGTAGGGTCATAGAGCTAGTCCCTCCCTTTCTTTTAGTATAAGAGGGGGAACCTGTGCATTGCAAACTAGATACCCCTGGACGACGCTCTACAAGAAGAATCCCGGACCTTCGACGTTCCACTACCTTTGGAAGACTGAAGAATCTCCCTTGGAGTCAAGGAGTGACTCCCCTGCTTGGCAGGCACCAAAAACTACAAACGACGGTCGCAAACTACACCGCTCCCGCCGGAGTCCGAAGTCCCTGCAGCCCAAGAAGTAGATTTCCTGATTTCTCAAAGGCCATCGTGAGTCCCCAGCGAAGCTGAGGCCAGTGGACCCCAAGAGTGACGAGGAACCGCGACCCCTGGGTACCGCGCACTATTGTCAAGTGCAACCCCTTCACAACATTCTACAAACTTGTACTTTGGACCACGTGTGGTCCTAGCCTCCAGTAGGAATCCCTCCGAAGATCAGAGGCCTACCACGTCCCGAGTGACCATGGGCCCTTGTTGAGCGAATCCTCCCGATGCGTCTTCGCGATCCCTTGCCAGCCAGCTTGTGTGTCCCCTGAAGACTTTCCTACAGAACCAAAGGGCTCCCCTGGTTGCTCCAGGCCTGCCCTGACTTACCCTCGCTGGGTGAGTCCCTCAGACCTTGCTGGTCTGCGCCATTAATTTTTTACACTTTCCCCCAGACTTGCTGTTACCAAGGCTTGTTGGCTCCAATCGAGTCGCCGACACCGCAGTAAGCTGTAGACATTGTGGGACACGCCGAATCCAGCTCCTGGTCATCGTCGACGCCTCCTGGACCTCGTGGCTGAAGAGTCAAGGCACCCGTGACCGACCTGAATCTTGCAACGACGGTGGGCATCCATCTTCCTTGCCCTGAGTCACTGCCAAGTGACTTTGAACACTGTCCCCTCTGCTTTCAGGTCTTCCATCTTCTGAATCCAGGCTTGGATTCCTCCGGACACTTCTCCTGTCGCCGCAAGCAGCAAGTCTTCACTGGCTCCCATTGAAAACGACGCCGCGACCCGACACCAAAGAACACCTATGCACCCGGATCCCCTGGGTGAGGTAACTTCAGCACTACGGTGCTCCTGTGGGTGTGGGCCCTAGAACTACTTACCCTGTAAGTGACTTGCTTGTAGCTACCCTAGAAGTGACCTAAAACTCTTACTTTCCAAGTGTGACTATCGCGCTGACTCGTACATGGTTCGCGTCTGTGAAAGGGGGTAGGAGCACACTGTCATCACGTCTCAGCGTCATTACCTCTGGGCATCTTGGTCGATGTAGTGTATCATTTTCAGTTCAGAGCAAAGTTCGTAGTAATAATAGGCTAATGCCTTAATTTGTTATCGCGTATCCCTAGACACGTGTTTCTGGATTCCTCCGTCATCAGTAGGGAAAAGGTCGTAGGTTGCTGGACATGCTGCCGCTTAATTGGTTAGACACACCGCGTCCAACTCCCTTGCAACCCTATCTGTAACCGCGACCTTCGACTCGTACAAGGACCGATCGGTGTGTTCGCCTCGAACACGCAAGGGACCTTTAACATTGAAATCTCAATCGCGTCTGTTCGCATAGACTTATACAGGACTCGCACCGGTGCCAGGACACCGCGTCCGTCCCCTGTGGGTCTCCTACAACTACCTGGGGTGGTTCTTGGGGGTCCCTCGATTCTAGATGCCCTAGACCTAGGTCTAGCCAAACTAAGATTGTGATATTCGATTGTGCTAAACTTATTTTGATAACATTTGATTTGTACATATGTTCCTGACTTCTAATCTCATAAAGAGATTAGTAGAGAGTTGTTTATTAATAAATACATATATATTTGATATATATACCTGTGTGGTGTCTTTTCATTTGGTGATTCAAGAGATTGTGTGGTAAAACAAGCTGCTTTACATTCCTTCAAGACTTAACCTGAAGGCTGCTCTCCACAGCTACCACTAGGATAGCTTTCTATAAAGGTTGTCTTAAACCTATCTACCATAAGAGTCGAATTGTTCTGGTGCAAGGTGTCCACTTTAATTAGTGAACAGCATATACCAGGCCAACTTCTCACATTGGTGGCCGCGGTGGGATTCCAGCTTGCTATTGTTTTACCAGAAAATCTCTATTTGAATTACTAACTGAAAACCACTATAGGTACTCAAGGTACATATAAAGTCAAGCTTAGTATCAATCAGTTCTACTGAACTTAGAGCTGTGTGCCAAGGGATAGCACACCCTTTCTACAGCTCAAGCTAGTATCAGTAGGCCACAAACTAGTGTAGGTAGTACAACACTGCACAACACTAGAATGTCCTTAAAGGGTGGAACCAGTGGATCCACTCAGCCTCAGTATAAGGACATGGCTTTCTCTGACTTGAGAGCCATGTGTGTTGAAAGACACCTGAAGCTAGGACAGAGTCCCTCCACACTACACCTGATAGATCTGCTGACAGCAGATGATCTTAGATTGGCTCTAGGAGCTAATGGGTCTGAATCAGGGGTGGGTCAATTACAGTGTCTGGGTCAGATGATGAAAATCAGAATGACCAAGACTCTGTGATTGAAGGGCCAGGCTCAAAGGGGCCAGAAAAGGACAGAGGAATTCTCCCTAAGAGAACTGACAGAGTGGATGAGAGGCATAGGTCCCCTTCCAGGGAATCTGACCACTCTTATCACTCTGGCAGAGAATTTGTCCAGCAGAGGAACTCATACTTTCCCATAAGAGAGAGCTCCTCTGACAGAATGTGCAAACTGCTGCAGTATGAGGAAGCAAGAGTTGCCCTCAGAACCAAGCAGTTGGCACTGGATAGAGAAGCCCTGGAGATCCAGAGAGCTTCTAGAAGAGAGGGGTTAGAACCCCTTGGTGGCAGCAACAGTGTCCCTAGATGCAGAGAATATATTCCAGACCATAGGAACCTGAGCAAGGTTGTTCCTCCCTACCAGAGTGGGGATGATATCCACAAGTGGATAACTGCTATGGAGAGGGCCTGTAGAGTACAGCAGGTCCCCCAAAAGCAGTGGGCAGCAATCTTGTGGCTCTCCTTTTCAGACAAAGGTAGAGACAAGCTCCTCACTGTTAGAGAAGAGGATGCTGATGATTATGAAGTCCTGAAGAGTGCACTGATAGATGGGTTTGGCTTAACCACTGAGCAGTACAGGTTGAAGTTCAGAGACACCCAGAAGGCACAGACTCAGGACTGGACTGACTTTGTAGATTGTGCAACCAAGGCTCTGGAGGGTTGGCTGGTTGGCAGTAGGGTTACTGATTTCAAGGGATTGTATAATCTGATGATGAGAGAACAGATCCTTTATAATTGCCAGAACCATATGTTGCATCAATACCTGGTGGACTCAGATCTGACCTCTCCCCAAGAATTGGGAAAGAAGGCAGACAAATGGGTCAGAACCAGGGTAAGGCAGACACCCCAGAACCAAGGGGGTGACACCAAGAAGCAAGATCCTAAGGGCTCTGAGAAAGGTGGGGATAAGTCAAAAGACCAGAAGTCTTCACAAGGGCCCCAAAAATCTGCATCTGGTGGGGAGTCACAATCCAACAAGGGAAAAGGCCAAAAGAAGCCCTGGTGCAAATTCTGTAAACAGAAAGGGCACTGGACTTCTGATTGTAACAAGTCCAAAGACCAAACCACCACCACTCCTGCCCCTAAGGCAACTGTTCCCCCTAGCTCAGCTACTGGTGGAGGTGGTACTCAGAATAAGGGTGTAGTAGGGTTGACCCTGGGTTCTGAAGTGGACTCTGACCTAGTCAGAGTGCCCACTCAGGCAATGCTGATTTGTGATGGAGACCTTGATATGTCCTTCCTAGTAAACCCCAGTAATCTGGGCAAATACAAACAGCAGCCTGTAATAAATGGCAAACAGGCTTTGGCATTTAGGGACACAGGTGCTAGTGTCACCATGGTGGCAGAGGATCTTGTGGACCCTGGACAGATCATCCTGGGCGAAATGTACCAGGTGACCAATGCAAGCAATGTCAGGACCAACCATAGTCTGGCAGTTGTGAATTTCTCCTGGGGAGGGGTAACTGGCCTCAAGAAGGTTGTAGTCAGTGCAGACCTCCCTGTCGAATGTCTATTGGGCAATGATCTAGAGACTTCAGCCTGGTCTGAAGTAGAGTTATGGACTCATGCTGAGATGTTGGGCATCCCTGCAGAGGTATTTGCTGTGACCAGGTCACAAGCAAGAATGCATAACACTGAACCAGCTCTGGATCCTGGAACAATGGACCAGATGCTTCCCAAGAGGAGGAGCAGTAGGGTAAAGGCAGTGCCTTCCCCTCTGTCTCAGATCACAGATTCACCCCCAGAGGGAGGTGAAGCAGATCCTGAAGAAGGAACTGCCCCAGAGGGACTTGAGCCTGATCAGGTTGAGTTCTTGGGGGCAGGGGGCCCTTCTAGGGAAGATCTGAGTAAGGAGCAACAGTGCTGCCCCTCTCTTGAACCCCTCAGACAGCAGGCTGCTGCTGAGGCTGCTGGGAGTGCTAGTGGGTCCCATAAAGTTTATTTATTGGGATGAGGGACTCCTATATTCTGAGGGTAGAGATCCAGCCCCTGGAGCCACCAGGAGGATGGTAATACCTCAGAAGTTTAGGGGGTTCCTCTTGACCCTAGCACATGACATCCCTTTAGCAGGACACTTGGGCCAAAACAAGACCTGGGACAGGCTTGTTCCACATTTTCATTGGCCACATATGTCAGAGGACACAAAGGAGTTTTGTCGCTCCTGTGTCACATGCCAAGCCAGTGGTAAGGCAGGTGGCACAACAAAGGCCCCCTGATACCACTACCTGTGGTGGGGGTACCCTTTGAAAGGGTAGGGATTGACATTGTTGGTCCCCTTGACCCTCAAACTGCATCTGGGCACAGGTTTATCCTGGTGGTAGTGGATCATGCCACCAGGTACCCAGAATCAATTCCCCTGAGGACCACCACAGCCCCTGTGGTGGCAAGAGGCCTCATTGGAGTTTTCTCCAGAGTGGGTTTCCCAAAGGAGGTCATTTCTGACAGAGGTACCAACTTCATGTCAGGATATTTGAAGGCAATGTGGAAGGAGTGTGGTGTAACTTATAAGTTCACCACCCCCTATCACCCACAATGCAATGGGCTAGTTGAACGCTTCAACAAAACCCTGAAGGGAATGATTAAAGGACTCCCAGAGAAGCTTAGGCGGAAATGGGACCTTCTTCATCCCTGCCTGTTGTTTGCATACAGAGAGGTTCCACAGAAGGGGGTTGGTTACAGCCCATTTGAGCTTCTGTTTGGGCATCCTGTGAGAGGTCCATTATGTTTGGTAAAGAGGGCTGGGAGTTACCTCTCAAGCCCCCAAACAAGATGTGATGGACTATGTACTTGGTCTCCGCTCCCGGATGGCTGAGTACATGAAAAAGGCAACCAAAAACCTGGAGGCCAGCCAAGAATTACAAAAAGCTTGGCATGACCAAAGGCTGTACTGACTGTATACCAGCCAGGACAGAAAGTGTGGGTGTTGGAGCCTGTGGCCCCAGCAGCCCTCCAGGACAAGTGGAGTGGCCCCCATACAATAGTTGAACAGAAGGGAGAAGTCACCTATCTGGTGAATCTTGGAACTCCCAGGAGCCCCCTGAGGGTGCTCCATGTCAACAGATTAAAGCCATATGTTGACAGGGCTGACATGGGCTTGCTCATGGCAACTGATGAGGACCAGGAGGAGGAGAGTGACCCTCTCCCTGACCTGCTCTCTCAGAACCCTGATGATGGGTCAGTAGATGGTGTTGCTTTGGCAAGCAGCCTCACTGACCATCCGCAAACTGAGTGCAGACAGGTTCTGCAACAGTATAGACATATGTTTAGCCTGACCCCTAGTCAGACTACCTGGTGCACCCATGAGGTGGACACTGGAGACAGTCTGCCTGTCAAGAGTAAAATCTACAGGCAACCTGACCATGTCAGGGACTGTATCAGGACTGAAGTCCAGAAAATGTTGTAGCTAGGTGTAATTGAGCCTTCAGATAGCCCTTGGGCTAGCCCAGTAGTCCTGGTACCCAAGCCTCATACCCAGGGTGGTAAGAAAGAAATGAGGTTTTGTGTAGACTACAGAGGCCTCAATGCGGTCACTAGGACTGATGCCTATCCCATACCAAGGGCAGATGAGCTGATTGATACTTTGGCCTCAGCCAAGTATCTAAGTACATTTGACCTAACAGCTGGCTACTGGCAGATCAGATTAGCTGATGATGCAAAAGCCAAAACAGCATTTTCGACCCCTAGTGGGCACTACCACTTTGAGGTGATGCCCTTTGGATTGAAAAATGCACCTGCCACTTTTCAGAGGTTGGTGAATAAAGTTCTGGCAGGGATGGAAACTTATTGCTCAGCTTATCTAGATGATATTGCTGTCTTTAGTTCCTCCTGGCAGGATCACCTGGTCCACCTCAGAAATGTTTTGGAGGCTCTGCAGAAAGCAGGCCTCACTATCAAGGCCACTAAGTGCCAGACAGGGCAGAGTCAGGTTGTGTACCTGGGCCACCTTGTAGGTGGAGGTCAGGTTCAGCCTTTACAGAGCAAAATCCAAACCATAATGGAATGGGTTGCTCCAACCACCCAGACACAGGTGAGAGCCTTCTTAGGCCTGACTGGGTACTATAGGAGGTTTGTCAAGGGATATGGATCTATAGTGACCCCCTTGAATGATCTGACCTCAAAGAAAATGCCAAAAAAGGTTCAGTGGACAGCTAGCTGTCAGAAGGCATTTGAAGACCTAAAGCAGGCCATGTGCACTGCCCCCATCTTACAGAGTCCAGACTACACCAAAAAGTTCATTGTCCAAACAGATGCTTCTGAGCTGGGTGTGGGAGCTGTACTGTCTCAACTGAATGATGAAGGTCAAGACCAGCCAGTAGCTTTTATTAGCAGAAGGCTGACCCCTAGAGAGAAACGTTGGTCAGCTATAGAGAGGGAGGCCTTTGCTGTGGTGTGGGCCCTGAAGAAGCTGAGGCCATAATTGTTTGGCACCCACTTCATAGTTCAGACTGACCACAAGCCCCTCCTATGGCTTAAACAGATGAAAGGTGAAAACCCAAAACTTTTGAGGTGGTCCATTTCCCTACAGGGGATGGACTATACAGTGGAACATAGACCTGGGACCCAACATGCCAATGCAGATGGACTCTCAAGGTATTTCCACTTAGAACACGAAGACTCAACTGGTCAAGGTTAGTTTAGTGTCCCTGCGTTTTGGGGGGGGGGTTGTGTAGGAGAGTAGGATCTGCCTCTTATGTTGCCCCCACTTTTTTTCTGATGTTTACACTGGTTTCTGGCTATAGTCTGGCTGGGTCCCTGCTAATGAGGGACCCAGCCTCTCTGTTCTCTCTAAACGACTTGGAGTGCACTCTAGGTGCACTAGTGATTGGATACTGTGGTACCTTATGAGTCCCTAGTATATGGTACCTTAGGTACTAAGGGCATAGGTACTTCACAGGCCTACCAGGGGCTGCAGCATGTATTATGCCACCCCTGGGAAGCAGACTAAATCTGACACCACAGGCCTGCTACTGCAGCCTGGGTGAGGTGGTGCTAGCACTCCTCACTGAGATATAGGTTCCCTATATCTCTCCTACACACACATATAAACCTATCAGTCACCCCTAAGGCAGGCCCTATCAATCCTGAGGGCAGGGTGCTTGGCTTCTATGTGAGGGGGTGCCTCTGCCTGAGCAGGGCCCCTCTGCAGCTCTCAGAGTCCATTCTCTGGTGCTGTTTGTGGATGCGGTTAAACCATATACTCTTAAGTGCATTATATCCTCGCGGTAAAATGCTAACTTTGGAATGGCTGCATCAAAACATGTCGTGTTTGGTGTCAAACATCTTGGAATACTACCCCCCCGCCAGTCCTGGCGGCGGGGGTAGCATTCCACCCTTCTAGAGGGATAGACATGTACCTACTGTGGAAACGCGGTAGAATCCTGCAGAGCCCTGGCATCACAAAATGGATGCCACCAGTCACAGACACTGGGCTGCCCTCCTGCTGATGACCAACACTCGCAGTGGAGGAAGCCCAACAATAGATATCCTGTCCCAAGGGGGTGTGACCACCTCCCAGACAGGGTTTAGTGTATTGGGGCTGGGTGGGTGCACTCTTAGAGTGCTTTGAAGTCCTGCACTGGGGGAGCAGAAGGCTCCTCTGTGCATACCCCAGTTCAAACCGGCTCAGGGGCTACCTGCCCCTGCTCTGGCGCGAAACTGGACAAAGGGAAGTGGGTGTAGCCACCCACTCCCCTGACCCTCCCATAGGTAGGGTCATAGAGCTAGTCCCTCCCTTTCTTGTAGTATAAGAGGGGGAACCTGTGCATTGCAAACTAGATACCCCTGGACGACGCTCTACAAGAAGAATCCCGGACCTTCGACGTTCCACTACCTTTGGAAGACTGAAGAATCTCCCTTGGAGTCAAGGAGTGACTCCCCTGCTTGGCAGGCACCAAAAACTACAAAAAACGACGGTCACAAACTACGCCGCTCCCGCCGGAGTCCGAAGTCCCTGCAGCCCAAGAAGTAGATTTCCTGACTTCTCAAAGGCCATCATGAGTCCCCAGTGAAGCTGAGGCCAGTGGACCCCAAGAGTGATGAGGAACCGCGACCCCTGGGTACCGTGCACTATTGTCAAGTGCAACCCTTTCACAACGTTCTACGAACTTGTGCTTTGGACCACATGTGGTCCTAGCCTCCAGCAGGAATTCCTCCGAAGATCAGAGGCCTACCACGTCATGAGTGACCGTGGGCCCCTGTTGAGCAAATCCTCCCAAGGCATCTTCGCGATCCCTTGCCAGCCGGCTTGTCGGTCCCCTGAAGACTTTCCTACAGAACCAAAGGGCTCCCCTGGTTGCTCCAGGCCTGCCCTGACTTTCCTTCGCTGGGTGAGTCGCTCAGACCTTGCTGGTCTGCGCCATTGACTTTTTACACTTTCCCCGAGACTTGCTGTTACCAAGGCTTGTTGGCTCCAATCGAGTCGCCGACACCGCAGTAAGCTGCAGACATTGTGGGACACGCCGAATCCAGCTCCTGGTTGTCGTCGACGCCTCCTGGACCTCGTGGCTGAAGAGTCAAGGCACCCGTGACCGACCTGAATCTTGCGACGACGGTGGGCATCCATCTTCCTTGCCCCGAGTCACTGCCAAGTGACTTTGAACACTGTCCCCTCTGCTTTCAGGTCTTCCATCTTCTGAAGCCAGGCTTGGATTCCTCCGGACACTTCTCCTGTCGCCGCAAGCAGCAAGTCTTCACTGGCTCCCATTGAAAACGACGCCGCGACCCGACACCAAAGAACACCTATGCACCCGGCTCCCCTGGGTGAGGTAACTTCAGCACTACGGTGCTCCTGTGGGTGTGGGCCCTAGAACTACTTACCCTGTAAGTGACTTGCTTGTAGCTACCCTAGAAGTGCCCTAAAACTCTTACTTTCCAAGTGCGACTATCGCGCTGACTCGTACATGGCTCGCGTCTGTGTTAGACACACCGCGTCCAACTCCCTTGCAACCCTATCTGTAACCGCGTCCTTCGACTCGTACAAGGACCGATCGGTGTGTTCGCCTCGAACACGCAAGGGACCTTTAACATTGAAATCTCAATCGCGTCTGTTCGCATAGACTCGTACAGGACTCGCACCGGTGCCAGGACACCGCGTCCGTCCCCTGTGGGTCTCCTACAACTACCTGGGGTGGTTCTTGGGGGTCCCTCGATTCTAGATGCCCTAGACCTAGGTCTAGCCAAACTAAGATTGTGATATTCGATTGTGCTAAACTTATTTTGATAACATTTGATTTGTACATATGTTCCTGACTTCTAATCTCATAAAGAGATTAGTAGAGAGTTGTTTATTAATAAATACATATATATTTGATATATATACCTGTGTGGTGTCTTTTCATTTGGTGATTCAAGAGATTGTGTGGTAAAACAAGCTGCTTTACATTCCTTCAAGACTTAGCCCGAAGGCTGCTCTCCACAGCTACCACTAGGATAGCTTTCTATAAAGGTTGTCTTAAACCTATCTACCATAAGAGTCGAATTGTTCTGGTGCAAGGTGTCCACTTTAATTAGTGAACAGCATATACCAGGCCAACTTCTCACAGGCGCACTGAGGATTCTTGAGGGACAGTTCATCGTTCTTTGGAGAGGCGAAGCTCTGCCGGTCAACGCGCCCTTTCAGGAGCCCGGGACGAAGCCAGTGACTGGGATGAGCCCGCTCGCAGCCGGCGTGTGGGTACCCTAGTGTCAATCAATCAATGAATCAATCATGTCACTTATAAAGCGCACTACATACCCGCGAGGGTCTCAAGGCGCTGGAGGAAGAGGGGGGTGGTGCTGCTACTGATCGAAGAGCCAGGTCTTGAGGAGTCTTCTGAAGGCCAGTAGGTCTTGGGTCTGTCGGAGGTTGGTGGGGAGGGTGTTCCAGGTCTTGGCGGCGAGGTGGGAGAAGGATCTGCCGCCGGCGGTCGTTTTCCGGATGCGGGGGACTGTGGCGAGGGCGAGGCTGGTCGAGCGGAGCTGGCGGGTGGGGTGTAGAAGCTGAGTCGTCTGTTGAGGTAGGTTGGTCCGGAGTTGTGGAGTGCTTTGTGTGCGTGGGTGAGGAGCTTGAAGGTTATCCTCTTGTTGACAGGGAGCCAGTGCAGGTCTCTCAGGTGGGGTGTGATAGGGCTGCGTCGGGGGATGTCGAGGATAAGACGTGCAGAGGCGTTCTGGATGCGTTGCAGCCGTCTCAGGAGCTTAGCTGTCGTTCCTGCGTAGAGGGCGTTTCCGTAGTCCAGCCTGCTGGTGACGAGGGCCTGGGTGACTGTTTTTCTTGTTTCGGTGGGGATCCACTTGAAGATCCTGCGGAGCATTCGGAGGATGTTGAAGCAGGATGAGGAAACGGCGTTGACCTGCTTAGTCATGGAGAGGGTGGGGTCGAGGATGACCCCTAGGTTGCGTACGTGGTCGGTGGGTGGCGGGGCTGTTCCCAGTGATGTCGGCCACCAGGAGTCGTCCCAGGCTGAAGGGTTGGAACCAAGGATGAGGACCTCCGTCTTGTCCGAGTTCAGCTTCAGGCGGCTGGTCCTCATCCATTCGGCGACGGCCTTCATTCCTTCGTGGAGGTGGGCTTTGGCGGTGTGAGGGTCTTTGGTGAGGGAGAGGATCAGCTGGGTGTCGTCGGCGTAGGAGATGATGTTGAGGTTGTGCTGTCGGGCGACGTGGGCGAGGGTGCCATGTAGATGTTGAACAGCGTTGGGCTGAGGGAGGAGCCTTGGGGTACGCCGCAGATGATCTTGGTGGCCTTGGATTGGAAGGGGCGAGGCGGACGCTTTGTGTTCTGCCGGAAAGGAAGGATGTGGTCCACGTTCATCTCCAACGCGGAACAAAGTGCTCAGCCCGCTCGCAGCCGGCGTGGGGACACGGTGCTCCAAGACGCTGCCTTCTTCACACCAGAGGTTGTCCCTCTCCTGTTGACGGTGAGGAGGCGGGTTGCGAGAAGCTGCTCAAGAACACGGGAACCATCTGCCTTTAAGTTTGCGGGCCAACCCGCATCTCCCGTGATTGAGGGCAACAGTGAGGGCGGCTCCCGGAGATCCATCTGCTCCCAGAGGTACTTTGGCGAAGTGTGTGCGCGGCCCTCAGCAGCGCGTGCGGCCCGGAGAGGGATCCAGCTCCCATCCTTGCCGGCTGCACGCCCCCGCCTGCCCTCTCACTCTTCCGGTCCTTTGAATCCCGCTACCGGAGCACCGGCCGTGGCAGCATAGCCCCAGGCGAGAGCTGCAGTGTGTTTTGTGGCAGCTAGGGGGGAAAGGCTGCACTCGGGCCCGACACAGGAAGCTTCCGGGCCGGCTCAAATTGGCAACAGTGTTGCAGTTGCCTAGCCCCACCCAGCCCCTCGAGTCACGGAGCATTAAAGGGGCACAACACTGTTTTTCTGCGCTATTGAATTTGAGAGGTTCGTGCTGGTAGAGTTGTGGCAGCCAACAAGCATTGGCAATAGCAACAAAACAAAAAAAAGAGGGGGAAACCAGTTACCAGCAGGCTGCAGGTCAAGGAGTGCAAGCAGCCAGGAGAGGCAAGGTCGCCGGCCAGAAGCTAATTACAGCATTTGCATTTGGTGCATAGGAGGGCGGCAGCACCCTGCTCAGAGGCACGGGCCATGGAAGGTCAAGGCGCAGGGGGGCAGCCAGAGGATCTAAATGAGCTCTTGAGGAAAATTCGGGCTGCATCAGAGGTCCATGGGACCAGCTGGCTGCAGCCACACTTGGGCCACGACGAAGGGGATGGCGCAAGTGACCAAGCAACGGGGGACGCCACTGCACAGGCACCCAAAAGAAGTCAGAGGGCGGCGCCCAAACCACCCCAAGCAAAAGCAACCAGGAGGAGAACCCAGAAGAAAGACCTGCCACCTGTAGCCAACCGGGCGACGGCAGGAGCCTACATCGACGCCAGCAGCACAGCAACAAGGGGTGAGCACATTAATGCAATTGTACAGGAATGCTTGAAATCAATGGCACCCCTGTTGCTCAAGGGGCTGGGGTCACAGGGGGCTGAGAACGCAGGGGCGCAGGCTACAAAAGGGGTATCTGGGCTACCCTGGCACTTGATACTCCCAGGCTGCGCGCGCCAAGAACGCTTGCAAGGGCAGGACTTACAGGGGGCACGGGGGGAGCTAGGATCCCCCTTAGCGGCATGGGGCTGCGCAAGCGCAACAAGCTACCCAGCTAAAGGGGCTTCGGCGGCAGAGGCTTATGCCAGACCCTCGCCAGGTCCGGCTTCAATGACCACAAGGGCCACAGGTTTAGCAAGTCTTATCCCCTTAGCAGTGAAGGAAAGGATATGGAGGAAAGAATTTATCGACATCTTCTCCCTGCTAGAGATACAATTAGATGGTTTGGATCTGACTGTCTGTGACAAAAAGGATGAGGATAGAAGGTAAAGGCGAAGGGAAAGGAAGGAAAGGAATTTCGATAACTGGCTGGACGCATCTAGAATAATGGCGTGCATAATAGTGGAAAAATTCCCGCGCTGCGCCGCAGACTTATGGTTATACGAGGCAAACATCCAGCGATCTGCTGGAAATACGACGCCAATGAATGCACTTGGGGTTCTTCATGCAAATTCCTACACATATGTTCCATATGTGGGGGTGGGCACCCTGCGGCAGGATGCCGACGCAAAAAGGAACATAAAGGGGGCAAGAAAGATAAGAAAAGAAAACAGTAACATACGCAAAGATGTTTTGGGGGACCTAAAGGGGTTACACAACTATCGCCTAGCCCGGTCTCCTATCAACACACAGCAACTTCGCAGGCTAGCCAACAAATATCACAACAAAATAGATGCAGAAGTATTAGTGAAAGGGTTTGAGGAGGGGTTCATCATACCATTTGATGGCCCACTTCCACTAGACGGGGCAAACAACCTAAAATCAGCACTACAGCACCCGGATGTGGTCCGCAAAAAACTGGAAAAAGAGAAGTCCTTGGGTAGGATAGAGGGCCCCCTGCCACCACATTTGCAAGAGTGTTTGGTAATCTCACCACTGGTGGTGGTTCCCAAAAAGGAGCCGGGACAGTTCAGATTAATCCACCATCTTTCCTTCCCCGAGGGGGCATCAGTAAATGACGGGATCTGTGCAGAGGCTTGCTCAGTGGGATACGCTACAGTCGACGACGCCATCGACTTAGTAAGGTCAGCTGGCCAGGGGGCACTCATGGCTAAGGCAGATATTGAGTCTGCCTTCCGCCTCCTGCCAGTACATCTGTCCAGTTTTCACCTTTTGGTTTTCCAGTGGGATGGGGCCCTGTACATCGATAAAGCCATGCCTATGGGGTGCGCGGTGTCTTGCACATATTTCGAGCAGTTCAGCACCTTCCTGGAATGGGCCCTGCACGACAGGCACCCCGCAGGGGGGAAACTTCACTACCTAGATGACTTTTTGTTCACAGGCCCTGCCAGGTCGGCAGAATGTAGCGACACACTGGCGGCATTCCAGGAGTTAGCTGGGGAGTTAGGGATCCCGCTGGCAGCAGAGAAGACTGTAGGCCCCGCCACAAAGATCACATTCCTGTGGATAGAGCTTGATTCAGTTGCAGGAACAGCCAGGTTACCAGAAGAAAAAGTGAGAGATTTCAGGTAGGAAGTAAAGGGCCTATGCAGCCGCAACAAGGCAACACTCCGTGACCTCCAACGGTTGATTGGCAAACTCAACTTCGCTGCAAGGGTAATCCCCGCAGGTAGAGTTTTCGCCAGGCGCCTCACCCAGCTAACAGCAGGTCTCACACACAAACACCACCACATCCGGCTCGGGCGGGGGTCAAACAGGGCCTGCTCATGTGGGACACATTCTTGGCTAAGTTTAACGGTGTCCTAATCTGGAGAGAAGGCTGGGTGACAGCTAGGCAGATAGCCCTGTTTACAGACGCTTCAGGGAACACGGGTTTCGGGCGATCCTGGGTAATAAATGGTGCGCAGACTAATGGCCAAACAGGTGGCACAAGCAGGGCATCACCGGCAACATAACATTCTTGGAACTGTTCCCCATAATAGTGACCTTAACAGCCTGGAAGCAAGAGCTGAGGAACATGAAACTGACGCTGTGGTCAGACAATAAGTGGGTGGTGCAGGCTATCAATAGGGGATCAGTGAGGTGCCCTGACACGCTAAGACTAATGCGGCAGTTGGTTAAATTGCAGCTGAAAGGGAACGTGGACCTGAAGGCCCGTCATGTACCAGGGGTGGAGAACGCAGCGGCGGACGCCCCATCAAGAGCGCAGATTAGCAGATTGAGGGAATTGGCCCCGGGGGTGGAGAAGGTGATGACCCCCTGCCCAGAACAGCTGTGGGGCATGGCGGGATAGACTTGTGAGCGTTAGTAAACCAAGCCCTTGCCCCAGAGGCAGCCAGACGGTACAAAAAAATACGCAGTGACAGTGATGCAGATAGGGGGCATACAGACACTGGAGAACATGGGCGAGACACGAAGAGCAGTTGAGCAATTTATCCTATGGGCATTCACCAACAAGAAGTCCAGATCATGGGCACAGGCCCACTTGGCGGCCGTAGCCCATTTCACGAAGATACACAGAGGACCCCACTGCATCCCTATACCTCAAAGCGGCAATAAAAGGGTGGAAGTGGGCCGAAGGGGAAAAGGCAGACAGCAGGTGTCCAATAGATTTCACAAGATTGGGCCAATTTATGGACACACTAAAGGAATGTACAAGGGACATCTTTGAGCTACACCTTTTTAGGGTGGCCTTCTCCACAGCATTCTTTGGAGCCTTTCGAATCAGTGAGCTAGTGGCACCCTGGAAGAGTGGGCCGGCGGGGCAGTGCATCCAAGCCGCTGATGTCAGACCCAGGGCAGCCTTGGGGGAGATATTACTAAGGAGGTCAAAAACGGACCAGGCCGGCAAGGGAATGGTAGTGCAGCTCAGGTGCATCAAAGATCACAGATACTGAGCAGTATGCTGCTTGTTCACATACATGGTGGCACGCCCATCAGGTGACGGCCCGCTTTTCAAACATCAGGATGGGAGCCACTTAAGCAGGTTTCAATTCACAACAGTGATGCGCCAGGCCCTCGCTTTAGCCGTGCTACCCCCAGCAGCATTTGGCTCCCACTCTTTTAGCATTGGCGCAGCAACATCAACGGCACAGTATGGCATGTCCGAAGCGGGGATACAATCAGTAGGCAGATGGTGGTCCCGGGCATACAGGACCTACATCAGACCCCAGTTACTGTAGAGCCCTCCGGCTGGGCAGCAAAAGGGGCTGTACCAGGGGGAGGAACGCAGCCACCAGCACAAGAGACCGCTTGACATTTGTGACCATTGTTTCAGCAGGAAAACGACCCCGCCTGGTGTGGGTAGTGGGCCACTCGTTCGTGTCCAGGATACAGACTTGGTGGCAGCGGGGGGGCCACAGATTGACAGGAAGACCAGTGAGCACATGCATCCGCTGGCTGGGGCAACCAGGGATGAGATGGAATCAGCTACCAGCGGCCCTCCAGAACCTGCAGGCGGACACAGCCTGGCACCCAGACATTTTGATAATACACCTTGGGGGTAACGACCTTGCACAGATGGGAAGGAAGGCCCTCCTTCAGGACATCCAGGCGAACCTCACGGGGGCATCCAAGTGCTTTGGGAGTACGACCATCATATGGTCTGAAGTGATCAGTAGAATGGAATGGCGGGGGCCGAGTCGCACAAGGCAGTCGATAACTCAAGGAGGAAGCTGAACATCGCAGTTAACAAATTTTGTAAGACCAACGGCCTGGAAAGCGTAGGGCATGGGCTCATCCCCCCGGGCCGCCTGGAACTGTATGGGCATGATGGGGTGCATCTATCGGAGGAAGGGATGCGGGTCTTCTGGGATAACCTGTGGGGAGCAATGGCCCTGGCAGGTTGCAAGTAAAAAAAAACAAAAAAACCAGACATACGGAAATTGGGGGGAGCCGCAGGAAGACGTTAGCCTCCCTGACGGCGTGGCAGAGAAGCAATGGTACAGTGGTTGGTTAGGGAGACACACCGACAGGGCGGTATGTAGGAGGAGAGCCACTCACTTTGGGATGCCGCATGGCAGGGTGAGTTGGCCGAACAAAGGAGGGGGTAGCAAACGGAGACAGCACTCGCAGCCCAGACCCCGCCGGACAACAGGGCACAAATGAGACGGACACTGTAGCGAGTTGGGGCCTAACTCCGGGGGGGAAGCTACCCCCCACACGCAAAGGGCATGGAGACCAACCAAACGATGGTCCCAGAAGGGACAAGACAAGAGAAAGGACTACAAAGAACTAACAAAAGAACTTTCGGTGCCATTTACGAACTGGGGATGTGCATACAATGTACAGCAAAGTAATATATATGACATGCTAAAGATATGATTTATGACCCAAAATATGACAGTTCGCAAATGATAATTATGACCAGGGGTCATACGAATTATGACCAAGATGATTTATGTATGTAATCCTAATAAACTGCAGCCAACAACGACCACTATAATCACAACGCATGTTGGCTGTTTATTAGGGAACACAAGGTTGGCTTGTTTGTGGGACATGTACACTGGAATGGGCGCAGTGCTGGAGTTATCAGCAATACCAACCTCTTTCTTGACTAGCAGATGAGGCGCTGTCCAAAAAAGGGAGTACGTCTTATTGTTTTTGTTTTCTTGGTTCTTTGAAGGGCTGGATACTCACGGTAGATGTCCTGCATCGATTCAGATGTAGATAATCAAAATCAGGGCTCTTTTTCATGAAGCGAGCCGAGGCATGGGCGGTCTATTGTCAACCATTAATACTAACACCAAAAGGGTGATTGTATTTAACAGCCTGCCATATTTACAGCAATCATTGGCAAAGCCAATTGGTCTATTTTGGGCATTTTTATATAGCGCAAGCTCAACCCGAAGGTATTGGAGCACTTTACATGGGTGCTAGTTTCATAACACAAGTTCACATTCATGTTTTTTAGGCATGGGGAGATTAGGTGATTTGCTTAGAATCACAGGATGTTGAGCCAACACCGTCCCTGCTTGGACAAAAAAACATTGACAAAGTCAATAGTTCTCGCCTATGTAAAACTTACTGGCTTTGCCAATACTCATTCATCTGTGTCACTGGAGTGGAAGCCTACTGGCCCGCTCATGTAAAGTTCAATTTCTGTGCATTTCCCCATTTCTAGCACTGACATAGTGAGTGTATGCTGTGCATGTTGATGTACATAGCCTGCATGGTACATGCATGATGTGTATTACTGAGCTAATGTATTGGAGGCCTCTAGGGTCCATTTTGGATATCCCATGTCTGGCCTTTGCACAAAATGCCCTCTTTGTGGCTGTGTTTTGGGTGCTCCAGGTTGGAGACTACCTTGGTGTGAGAATGATCACTCTACCCAAAGGCTGGATCTGGGAAGTACACTTGAACAGATAACACCCTACACTGGTTCTACAGTTGCAGATGGAGAATACACATTTCCTGTCTGATCTTGGTGTATAACCTCATGAACTCACTTTTTGTTCCATTTCCAAGTCATCTATTGCCATGGAAGGTAGTGCTCCACAGAGTACTCTGAGGACTGCCCATGCAACGGAGTTAGTGTGTGCCGGACACCCAGCACCTGAGTCTGGATCTCTTCCTGAAAGAGCTGTGTATTTGTCCTGAAGTGCCTGGAAGCCTACTTGCCTGTTGAGAGAGTGAAGCTGGCTGCCAATCCTGCAGGAGGAATGAGATGCAGTGTGTCCCACGCAATCTGAGTATGTAGGTGTCTCTGCGCCTGCAGGCCCTTTTAGGTTTTGACTGCACAGAGCTTGCGCTGTGCTTGAGAAATCTATTGTTTTTAATACAAACTTAAAAGGGACTTACCTCTCTTTCCTAGCTTCTCATTGGTTCCTGTGCATGCCACTTACCATTCCACCATTTCTATTAGCTGTAACATATTTTCCTGCATTTACCAATGCTTGTTTCTCGTGTGCTTCTCTTATCAGTTTCACCCCGCCGAAATACTGTTAACTTCCATTTTGGTGAAACTATATTTTCATAAAGTTTTGCCTTTTACTCTTGCAGCATATTTATATAACAATTAAGAGAGATTAAGTGATTTGCAGAGAATCACAGGATGTTGCACCGCGCAGCCGAGACTCGAACCAGAATCCCCAGCTCTCGAGTCAGCAGCTATGGCCGCTGCGCCACATCCACTTTTTTTCTTACATTCGCGAAATTGAAGCATTACCAATGCTTGTTACTTCTTCCTGGTGGGAGCAGTGCAAAAAAACCCATGATTGACAAGGTCCAGACGGGGCTGTGGTTGCGTTTTGGTGTGATTTGCATAAGTGTGGCCAGATTTTCCAAGAGAGATCAGCCTGTGTGAGGCTGCAACTGCCAGCTCATGCAGGGCCACATCTGCCGATGTTGTGACCAGTTGGAAGAGGCTTCACTTGAGGCAGCTGGAAAAGATTTCAGCTGCTGCAACATTTACCAGTGGTCCAGTCGGGACCTCTATGACCCAAGGCTGCCTTCTCTGCTTCTGCTGGGCGTACTGCATGAGGGTGGGTGAAGCAAAAAAGAAAAAAAAGAGACGCTAACGGCTGAGAGGATGCAATTGTGTTGCAGAGCTGGGTGACTGCATCAATCCTGCAGGGATTGATTCACTGTGTGGTAAGACTAATATCTAAAAACAGAACGCACTGATTTCAGGAATAATGTAACCTCACCTGAGCCGTAATCACTCTTCTTTCTCATACCCCATGGAGATGGGGGGGATACCATACTGGCAGGCCCTAAAACAACGGGGAAGCTTGGGGGAGGGTGGGTGGGAAAGCAGATGAAAGAGCAATACTGCCTCTTAGTGCCAAGATCACTAAATAGCAGCTTGTTGTGGAGGTTGCACCTCGCAGGGTGTGAGGCCTACCCATGGATTCCCAAATAAACTAAGTGGACACACACCCAGAGTGAGATAGTGTGGATGAAAGACCCCGAGCTGTCTTTCCCTGTTACTTTATCTCCTCAGGGCGCGCCCGCAGTGAGGAGTGATACAACTGCAACAAAGTATAGGAGAGTCCGGATGGCTCTCTACATCCCTCCTTTTCTTTAGCAGCTACCAATCACATTGACATCATGATCGAGGTAGGACACGCACAAAGTCTTGGAGCCGTAGGCTGGGTGCAGGGTTCGGCAGGAGACCATACTTCTGGCTCTGGGAGCTGGAGTTGGACCCTGCTTCGGCTGGGCTGCAGGTCAAAGGCAGTCTCGGGACACTCTGGGATGGTGAACCAACGTTGCTACATCAGTCCTTGCAAACTCTTGGCTTCCTCCGGGCGTCAATGGGGGCAGCACACTGTCAGCCAGGGAGTTTCCTTCTGCCTCGAGGTTGGTGGCCCCGTCCCAACTGGGGCGAGGCCCGGGCACCTTCTTGAACCAGGATATGTTTCTGGTCACGGTTTGCGTGCCCCTTTGAGCGGAGACTATGGTCCATCTGATGTCGACGACTCTCCACACTTCAGGTTTATAGGGTGTCCGGAACTTCCACCGGGGTATCTGTCCTTTACTACGGCATAGTCGCCAACACACAGGGATGGTGACGCGGCACCCCGGGCGAGGCTTTCCTTCCGGTTGGTGTTTTCCCTCCAGGCTTGCACAGCAGCACTATTCCTTTTGGCGGGGCGCCAAGTGGGGTCTGTCGGGATGATGTCCCGTGGGGCATGCCTGAAGAGTAGATGGGATGGAGCGCAATGGGTGGTGCTGTGCGGGGTCTGTCGATATGCGTCTAGGAATTGGTGAAGCGATCTCTCTGCATCGTCTCCTCTTTCCACTCCAATTCGCAATGCCCGGTTGAGAGTCCTCATAAAGCGTTCGACCTCCCCGTACTCCTGGGGCCATTGTGACGTGATTTTTCTGTGTCGAATGGCTTTTCCTGCCAGATACTCCTGGAATTCTCAGCCCTGGAATGGGGGCCCATTGTCTGACTTGACCTAATCTTGGAGGCCCAACAGCACAAAGGTCTTGTCAAGGGCAGCTTGGACCTTCGGGAATGCGATGAAGGAGATCACTTCAACGATGGGGAATTTGGAGTGCGAATCCATCAGAACCAGGGTGCTGCAGCCATTGGGGATACTCCCGAAGTCTATACTCATTTTGGACCAGGGTGTTTCACTGGGTTCCTCTGTGATGACTGGAACCGGAGCCGGGTCACCGCCCGTGATCGTGCATGAATGGAAATTCCGAATTTTCTCCTCTACCAGGGCATCCATGCCTGGGAACCACACTTTACTGCATAGGCGTGCTTTAGTTTTTGCCATTTCTTGGTGTCCGACATGTGCCAATTCAACAACCTGGTCCTGTAGCTTATTTGGGGCTTCGATGGCATGGCTACGCAGTATGATTCCGTGTTCACCTTCACTGAGTTCACTGCGGACACTCCATAGTTGCTGTCTCGCGTGGTGATCCCCCGCATTCAGGCAGTGGGCCCCATCTAAGAAGCGTTGCCACCGTCTTGCGAGCAGGGCTTCCTTGACTCTTGTCAGGTTTTCATCTAGTGTCGTTGCTGTCCCAATTTCCTCCAGAGTCAGTGCCTTGGGGCATGCCTCTTGGGTCACCATCCTGATGAGTGCTTCAGTGTGCTCCTCCTCTGCCTGGGATTGTCGCATGTCTGTCGCGATGCGGTGGAGCGACAGGTAGTTGGCCGGGTTGTTTGCGCAGGGTGAAACACAACCTCGAACCGGTATACTTGAAGTTGGACCGCCCACCATTCTATTCTGGGGGAATCCAGTCTTGATGTTCCCGTGAACAGGGGAATCAGCAGCTTGTGGTCTGTCACCACCCAAAACTCGTGCCCATAGAGGTACAGATGAAAGTGCTGGCATGCCCATTTGATGACAAGGGTTCCCTCTCAATCTGGACGTATCTCGTCTTGGTGTCTGACAGGGCTCGACTGGCGTATGCGATGGGGGCCCACTCTTTGCCTTCACTCTCCTGGAGGAGGACAGCCCCCAGGCCGACCGGACTTGCATCAATGACTAGCTTGGTGTGCCTCTCAGGGTGAAAGTACGCTATGACTGTTTTGTCTATCAGGGCACTGCGTGTGAGGGCTCGGAACAGTTCTGACAGGGAGGCCAGGTTTGGTATGAACCGGCCACAGTAAGTGGCCATCCCCAAGAAGCTGCGGACCTCGGTCGGCGTGGTGGGAATTGGAACCGTCCGGATGGCTGTTGCTTTCTCAGGATCCACCTGTAGCCCTTCCTGCGAGAAGATGTACCAGAAGAATTCGACTGACTCCTGATAGAAGGAGCACTTTGCCTTGTGGAGGGTCAGGCCACTAGCCGCCAGCCATTGGAGGGTGTCTCGCAGGTGCATCTGATCTTCTTCCAGAAGTTTTCGAGAACACCAGGATGTCGTCACTGAGGTTGATGACTCCTTGGATACCGGACAACGTCTCCCTGATGGCATCCTGGAACACCTCAGCAGCTGATGACACCCCGAAGCTTAGCCTCTTGTATCTCCTGAGGCCCACATGGGTGGAGAACATGGTAATATATCTACTCTTGGGTGCGAGCTCCAACTGATGATATCCAGCATTTAGGTCGAGCTTGGAGAACCACTTTACCCAGTTGAGGTCAGCCACTATGTCGTCCATGGTGTTCGTTAGGTATCATTCCCTCTTTACAGCCTGACTGGGGAGGCGCATGTCAACACACAGACGGATGGGCCCGGGCTGTTTGTGCTTCAGCGCGATGACCAGAGGCGATACCCACTGGTCGGGTCGGATACACGCTCGATGACGCCCAGATCTTCGAGTTTTCTCAACTCTTCTTCCACCTGCAGACATAAGTGGAAAGGTACTCTTCTGTGACTCAGTGCCGTTGGCCTGATTGAGGAGTCGATGTGCAGCTTGACCTCTTGCCCTTGAGTTTGCCAGGCCCTCGAACAGCTGCGGGAACTCCCGTAAGATGGCATCGGCATGGGAGTCGTGTACTTGATTCGCGAAGAAGACCAAATCCAGGTCCTCTGCTGTGTGGCAACTGAGCAGGGTTCCCTTTTTCCCTGTCCGTCATGTAGAACCTTGCCCATGTTGCGTGCTTGTGGCTGGCCACTTCCACTTCTATCACTCCTCTCCGGGAGCGGGTGTGTCCCTCCATAGTTGTAGATTTTAGCATTTGTGGGGGAGTGCAGGGAGTGCGGTGATAGGCGATCATACTGCTCCGAGTCCATGACATTCACCGATGCCCCGGTGTCAATTAGTGCTTGCACCGTGGAGCCGGCCACTTGAATGGAGCACATGGGCGGTGGTCACCGCCGCTTATCTGCACGGCCTGCAAAAGATATGCTGATTACTTCATCGTCATCCCCCTCCGTGTCGAACCTAAGCCCAAGTGACGTGTCCTCTCCTTGGGTGAGGTGGTCGTCAATTGAGAGTTGCCTGATGTTGGGTGTGAGACTGCTTGCTCTGGCGAAGGTTGACCTGGACTTTCCGCTTCTGCACACCTTCGTGAAATGATTCTGTTTTCCGCACAGGGAGCAGACCTTTCCTTTTGCATAGCAGGGACCCGTCGTTGGGTGTTCAGCTCCGCAGTTCTCACAGGGCCCTCCCGTCTGTGTCTTTGTGATGGCGTGGGCCGGGTTTGGGCGTCTTTGAACAGCCTCGGCTCTCTCATCCTTGACTTGGACAGGACGGGGAGTGTAGGACGTGGTGGCGTTCCTGTGTAGGGCGGCCTCCATTTCGTCGGCTCGGGAGTTTGATAGCTCGTGTGACCTGGCCAGTATGAGGATGTCGTCCAGTGACATCCCAGGCAGGCGAAGGATTAGCAGCCGTAACAGCACTGACCTGCATCCTTGGATGATCTGGGACCTTATTTCCTCCCTTTGATCCAGAAATGGGCATGTGCTCGCTAGCTGCCTCAGTCGGGCATGAACATGTCGACCAATTCTGTGTCGGATTGTTTGGCCTGCCGCAACTTGAAACGCTCAAAGTCTGGGTTAATTTGGGGGTCGAAGTGTCGGTCTAGAGCTGCCATCGCGGCCTCAAAGTCATTCTCATCCCCTGTGTTTGGGAGTGTTTCGAAGAGGTCGTAGAGTTCTCTGCCTCCATAGTGCATGAGCAGTCATTGCCTGACTGCCCCGTCTGTCTCTCTCGTGCCCTTAAAGTAGTGGCTGCGGCCCCCTTTCCAGGATTTCCAACGGGGGCCGCCGTCGCGGGGTCAGCAAGCTCGCTGAACAGATGAAGAGGGGACACCGCGGCGTAGCTGTGGTGTTGGGGTGGTGTGGCTGGACCTGCCTGTGGGCCATCTGCCCCTGCTTGAGGTGGTGTGATCATGGTAGCTGGCTATCACGTGATGGTCTGCTTTCCTCCATTTTGTGTCCTGGCCTGTTTTTCCTGACCTTGTACAGTCTACCCAGGCACGTCAGCCTCCACCAGGCTTCTTGAGGGATCACCCTTGCTTGTTCCTCTCAGAACACTTCACAATGGTGGGGGTTACTAGGACGTGTGGGAGCCCTCTGGTGTCCAGATCCCCAGATGTGTGGCAGACACCCTTAGTTGCTTGACTGTCTCTGTGATTTTCTTTTTTTTTGGTGCCTTTTATCTTCCCTGCAGTGCTCTTTATTGCTGGCTCCTCTCTGTTTAAATTCCCCACTGTTCTTTTTTTTTTTTCACAGTGGTGCGTGCCTTCAGGCAGTCTTCCCTCCCAGGGCCATGTGGGGCTTAGCGCGCTCACCTCCTTTGCAGCGATGATCTTCAGCGCTCCTGTGCCTCACGCTGCAGGCCTCTTGCGGCCCGGAGCATGCATGTGGTGGGGAGGGTGGGGCCAGCGCTCGCCGACAAAAGGGCAATCGGAGCGGCAGCGCAGTGCCCAACCGCTAGCATCTAGGGAGCTTCGGGCGGTCCCAGCAGGAGTCTGCAGGCGACGCGGTCCTTGCGGAAGAAGGGAACCCGTGGCCATTACGGTGAAACAGGAAGTCTACAGTCGAGGAGGCGTCCCGCCACACGGCGCTTCAGGCCTGCGGGGAGTGCGGCAGCACCGGCAGAAACAGGTGAGCCGGCAAGGCGCGGGTCCAGTACCGGCCTTGTTGCCAGTGTAGAAGTTTCACCTCGCGAGGTGTGAGGCCTACCCCCTGGATTCCCGAACAAACAAAGTGGACACATACCAAGAGTGAGGTAGTGTGGGTGAAAGACCCTGTGCGGTCTTTCCCCGTTTATTTATCTCCTTGGGGCGCGCCTACCCTGAGGAGTGATATAATTGCAACAAAGTATAGGAGAGCCCGGATGGCTCTCTACATCTGCTATGTTTGTGTACTGTGTATTCCATTCCATTTTGCATTCAATTCCTTATCTTTTCATTCATTTATTATGTTGTTGTGCGATTGTTGAGTTCTGAGCTCGAGCATTCCCAGGCTACCTCCCTTAGAAACCTGTGACTACTTACTACGACAGAGAGTTACGGGCTGAACAAAATTAAGTATACAGTAGCTACCTAACCCTTCAGCCCAAAACCGGAACCAGGTAAATATGCGAGAAACAACCAATGGTTCTGTGGGACTCTTTCCATTGTGTGAATAGTGTAGTCCTTTCTTTCACATTCAAATAAAATTCAGGTTTTATTCTCAAAATAGGTATAATCTATCATGCACAGTAAAAATGGTGCAGACGGCGCAGTGCTCAAAAAGTGCAGTGGTTTACAAACATTTATGAAGATACATATATACAGAAGGGATGTCATACATATTCCATATATAACAGCAGTACAATATATGTTCCTTCAATTTCTTTGAACAACAGACAATTCCTGTTAGAAATGTCAATGTTTCGACCCTATATGTAGTTTACGAGGGTCTCCTAAGGACATAAGAGAGCCGTCTGGCACAATACCTCTACGCTGAGTAAACCATGCATGTAGAAGGGTGGTCATTGCAAAATTGGTCTCAGGTTCCCCAGGTACTGTTTAGAAGAAACGTCAGGTAATCCAGTTTCAATGTAATCTGCTGCATTCGCACCTCTGCATTCAGTCTCGAATAATGACTTGGGCAAGGTTGCAGAGCCATAGTAGGATGAACCTCGGGACATCAGAGGCAAATGACCTCAGTCCTCACTATTGAGGACCAGTAGCCCATGATTTCTGTGGCAAATTTACAGTGGTGCAGAATGCATGTCTGACCAGCTCCCTCATCTTATAACTTGCTCAAGGAATTTCATGGAGTTGCTCAGGTTGCTATTTTGGTCTTTCGTCAGTTTTGATTTTCGTTCAGATCTAGCTTAGCAGGCCAATGGGTCCATTCAGTGAAATACACACATTTGCAGGTTCAGGATTTACTCCATGTTGAATAAACTCAAATACTGAGATTACCCTCATGTTGATGAATTCACTATGATAATCACCTTTCTGCAACATGTAATTTCTCGTCCACTCACAGCAGAATTATTAGTATCCTCTGAGTAAATGAGTCACTCAAATTTGCTATTGACATCTCACCTGCGATAGACAGACAGCACAACGATTGTTCAACTTAACACTACCCTATCAGAGCTTCCACATGTTATTACTAAGGTACATCACTTGAAACTGCTCCTTCTTTGTGCCCTCTTTGTCCTTCTTTACATCACATCACATCTCTTTCACTGACACTCTAAAGAAGTCCTGCTGTATTGAGAAAATGAGCACTGTCTGTTTAAGATACCCCCCACATACACATACACCCACAACTTACACCTATCCAATTACTCCACAGTGTAATGTAGTCATACTGAAATTCCTCTACAGATTTACACTATTCAGAGACCAGGATGCACTAGTACCATTAATAGTCTGGCTTCCCAAAATAACCTCACAGCCATCATATACATCTGAAACTAGGCCTGTATCTCCTAAAAGTTGCTGTTTAAGCTGCGCCTTATAAACTGCAGTTTCTAGCATAGCTGTTATCCCAGCACTGCTGCATGTCCACTGTGCTCACAGGGAAAACAGGTTATCCTCTGTGTCTCAACCTGTAATCACTGCCTTACTCCCTGAAATGATACAGATACGACAAAAGATGTCCTCAAAGACTGGTGGTGACACACGTTCATAAAGAATATCTTTCTTCCAAAATCATCAGGTCAGAAGTATTCTCCTCTCTTGCATACCTCCTTGGTAACATTTCTATCAGATACAATTAAGTATAATGGACCAGCCCCTGAGTTAGAAACAGCTCCTTCTCTGAGGAGCTACTTCCTCTCTTTCTAAATTATCTCTCCTCGTGAAACATCTTTATTAGAGACTTGAATTACATTGGACTCAACAAAATGACGATGCTTAATCTCAGCTAAGAACCTTTGCAATTTAAGTGTCAGGCCCCGTTTGGGGAACTAGAGACCAGAAAGTCCACTAAGTCCTAACTGCAGTGGATGAGTTTGCTTGCCACTGGTACCCTGGGGCCAGTCCTACTGTGGTTCGGCAAACTGGGCCAGGTACACCTTTTCTGCACTTGATTATCAGGGTAGCGAAGGCAAATGGTCAGAGGCTTCTCAGGGAGGCAGTGGTGGGGGTGGGGAGCTCAGAACTCAACAGGCAGCCAGCAGTCTCAATAACGTGTTACCCACCCCATGCTTACTATTTGAACTAAAATGAAGGACTTTTAATCACACAGCATAATTCGTTACTACAAAGTGCAATTAAAGGAATCAGACAGAAGGGTGCAATCCTGTTTGTGGGGCACTACAACCTTCAGTATTCCCTCCTATTAGTAGAGTTCCTATGCCTGTATAATCACTGGCATGTAACTCGGGAAAAGGCACTATTAGACACAGGTGCAGTTCACAGAAATCTCCCTCAAGGCGTAGATATGCTAAGCAGGTCAGTCCCTGGAAAAAAGTCTTACGTTTGCAGACCTCATCTGTTATATTCCATAGACCTCAATCTGTAGTTTGAATCTCTTTATTGCATTTCCTTTTTTAATCTTAAACATTTCTGTACAACACAGTGACAAGGCAATGGCAGTTAGTATTCCATACAATGACATCATAGTGCAATATGGTCGTATTATCAATTGTACAATTGTATCATATCGACTGATTGCATTAACTTGCCCATATGAGGGAGAAATTTGATGCTGTGTTCTCCAGCAAGACATGTGATCCAGCAGTATGTACGTGCACAAGTAAAGGGGTTCCGTCCTGGCAACCCCTGCAATAAATTACAGGTATAGTAGAGAGCCAGTAAAGCCATACCAGACAGCAAAAAAACAGAGCCATACATTTAATAAACGTATAGTAGTAAACCCAAACATAACAATGTAACATCCCCCATGATTCACCAGCACAGCACCACCCCCCAGAAACCATCCCCTCTAAAAGGTATGCAACTCAGTCATCCCCACAGCACTCAGTGAATCAAGGAAGAGTATACATGAGGGGTGTCAGTAGAAATACAGCGAGCAGTGTTAGTTCACAGTCGTCGTTTGCTAAACGTATACTTCATCAACTGCTCCCGGGCTACTACCCATCGTGGAAGAGTGATTAGACTGCAGATCAGCTAAAATGGTGTCCCAGTAAGTAGCAATAGGGCATTTGCGCAGCCCGAGCATGTCCTTCCTATGCAGGGCCACACTCTCAGCCTGCGCCCAGTTGAGCATTGACTGTTTTCAAGCTGCAACCTGTGGGGGATCCGGGGGGGCTCCATCTGCAGGTAACAAGATGCCTGGCCACTATGAAGCCCAGATCTAGAAAGCGGGACGTAACTCGATTCCTCTTTTTCCTGTGGAATAGTCCCAGGAGAGAGACTTCCCACCTGTGCAGATCAGGGCGCTCAGTGCAGGCTGATATTTTGGATGTGATGGTGACCCAATTTGTATGTAAATGTGGGCAGGACCCAAGCATATGTAATAGGTCAGCGTCTGCATGCAAACAATGTGGGCAGGCAGCATCAACTCTATGGTAAAACCTGTTGATGGTGGCAGGTGTGAGATAAGCTTTATTCACAATGTAGAGTTGAATGAGCTTGAAATGGGCTTTGCGTGCTATGTGGCATGGGCTCTCCAATAACGCAGCCCATTCCTTCTCAGTGCAGGGGCGTGCTAAATCCACTTCCCATTGGTGGCATAAAGGGAGGAGTTGGGAGCAGTGTGGGAGCGGAGGGAGTCAGCAAACCAGCGTATGAGGTGTCTGCCCCCTCCCAGCACGTGTACATATTGAATTGTTAGATGCCTGGGCATTTCGTTGGTTACGCCCCCCCCAATGGCGCCCCAACGTGGCAAGTAATGCATTGTGTAGCACGAATTGTCCCCAAGGTAGACCCCCCTCCTCCATTAAAACCTCAAGCGTGCCATCTCTGAATAGGTCTCCCAAAGTAAGAATGCCCACCTCATGCCAAACTGCCAATTCAACTATCAATGTGGGCCCCCCAAGCCTGGTGTGCCCAATAGAGTCAACCCTGGTACAGAGGGAATCATGTGTGTAGTGATACGGAGGCATCTGCAGAAGCAGCAAAATGCAACCCGCAGTAACAGTGAACCGGGTACCCTCGGTCGTGTGCAGGGATGAAATAAGTGTAGTAAAGCAGGCAACCCTCAACCGGGGGAGGTCATGGCAGTGTCCGTCAGATTTAGACTCACTAACCACTTTGCTAGCCATTGGACTTGGGCCGCAAGATAATACTGCTCAAAATGCGGGGCAGCTAGTCCCCCCTTGTCTGTGGGTGAGTACGGTTTTCCCAGGGCTACCCTGCATCTCGACTTGTTCCAAATGAACTTTCAAGTCTGTTGCTCCAAAGCACGAAAGAACATGCTAGAGATGTGGAAATGGAGGTTTGCAAAGAAATACAAAAGGCGGGGCAAAGCCACCATCTTCAGCAGCACCACCCTACC
This sequence comes from Calotriton arnoldi, assembly GCA_963921515.1. Taxonomy (NCBI): domain Eukaryota; kingdom Metazoa; phylum Chordata; class Amphibia; order Caudata; family Salamandridae; genus Calotriton; species Calotriton arnoldi. The sequence goes on along the minus strand of CAWUFW010011606.1, from coordinate 145,903 downwards.
CGTGACTGCCAGTGGCAGTGTGTGCCAGAAAGCCATCTGTGCTCGCAACGAGCACTGTTACCACCCAGAGGACATTACCCTTAAAAATATCAGTCAGGGAGTGGTAAACCTGCACCCCCAAGTACCTAAATGTGTGTTGCCATTCCAACCGTGTCCCACCAAAGAAAAAACCAGGGTCAGGCACTGCAGTCTTCAATCTGTTACTAATATTCTCATTCCACTCATTGTTTTTAAGGTCTACAATTACCTGAGTTCTGTTGCAGTTCCGTTACATGTTTCAGTTCTTGAACTGTAGGGTCCGCAACTGTGAACTCACTCAGAACTTGATATCAGGGAGATTTCAGAACACCAGTTAACATGGCAGTTCTCATCTTCTTCATTAGCGTCTTTCCTAGGACTTGTTCAGACGTATGCAGGGTTTATCTCCAGGCTAATCTTGATCTTGTGGATGTCTTAGACAGTTGCAGTCTCCACTCTGATAATGACTCCCACTTCCACAACAATGGAGCATTCTGACTTCGGCAGCACCAGTATTGCAGTCATGGCAGACTGTCAAGCACACTTGATGCTTGGTATTTATAGAAGTCTTGATGCAATTTGCGACGAGAACCATTCATTGACAATGAGGGCCCCTTCCAGATCCAGGTCACTCCTTGCTTCACTCCCTTACATTTTCTTGCTTTCTTTGGCTATTCCCCACGCCGGCAACACACTGGTCTTCTCCTTCTTGTCAGTCTCTTCTTCTGCAGGGCTACGCACACTCCTTCCCTTTATTGGCAGGCGGGCAGATAGACTGCTAGGCTCTGGGCTCCCTACACAACTGTCTCAAAATTTGTCAGGTTGCCCCCATTCTAAAAAAGCCTAACTCCGACCAATCCGACCCCAACAACTACCACCCCGTTTCCAACATCCCTACTCTGGCCAAACTCCTAGGTAAATGTATACACTTTCAGCTCCACAATCACATTGAACAATTCCTACTCCTCAACCACTGTCAATTCGGCTTCCGTTCGATAATGCCCTGTGCTCGACCAAAATTAATCTTGCCTCCTGATCCTGCTGGATTTGTCCACAGCCTTTGACACCATCAACCATGCTACCCTACTTGACCTTCTAGAAAATAGGATGGGCCTCTCTGGCGCCGTGCTATAATGATCCTCCTCATTTTTACACAACAGATCGTAGCACTTACCAATCAATCACACTCTTTCCAAGCAGTCTCTGCTATGACTGGGTTTCCCCCAAGGTCCTATTCTCTCCCCAACATTGTTCAACCTCTATATGGAGCCCCTTACTGAAACTCTTTCACTTCTCATACCATATGTATGCTGACGGCACCCAACTCTACTTGAGAATAACCTCCATCGAGACATCCTCATCCTTAACGTTGCCCTAGCAAAAACGCATCAGTGGCTCACTCATAACCACCTCAAACTCAATGCCCTTAAAACTGAATTCTTACTGATTGCTCCTCACACTACCACCCCTAAAGTCAGCAAATGGCTCCCTCTTCTCTCTGCCTTGAATTTCACTCCACACAATGTCAACTCCGCCAAATCCCTAGGTATAACACTAGACAAAAACTTCTCCATGCAAAAATACATCAGCACCATCACTAGAGGAGCTAACCATCAGCTGCATATTCTTAGGAAACTAAAACCTTTCCTCCCCGCTGCCGACCACACAACCGTGACTCATGCACTTGTGCTCTCTAAACTTGACTACGGTAGCACTACCCTTGTGGGCCTCCTGAAAACCTCACTTGCACCTCTAAAGGCTACCCTTAAAGCTGCAGCTAGGCTCATCATGTGTTCGAAAAAGTGATCACATCACCCCTGACCTTTGCTCACTGAATTGGCTTCCCTTCGAGGTCAGGATGCATTTCAAAATTGCTCGCATGACCCCCCGAGGCGCTGCACCACAATACCCACTCCTACCTGTCCCAGAAACTGACCCTATCGGAAGGAAATGGATCCTCCAGAAGCACAAGCTTCTTACTTCTCAAGCCACAAAAATTAAAGAAAGAGAAAACCTACAACCGTGCCTTCTCTGAAATGGCCCCAAACATTTGGAACTCTACCCACAGAGATCAGATGCAATCCATCCACATCCCTCTTTCGGAAAGAAGTAAAAATGTTTCTATCCAACAATTTCCTCTCTCACTAAGGACTAGGCAACTGGTACCCCTACCCCACACATCCCACGTAACCTGTGCGTCCATACCTCAGGGAAAATGTTGCCTCTACTCTCCCAACCCTATTACTCCCTCCCGCTTCTATCTCAGAACCTAGCGTTCTCATATTCTACTGTATATTGTGTTGTTTACATTTTTTATATTCTGTCACTTGTATTTTTTTATTTACGATTATGTAACCTGAGTAATTGCTGCTATTTTGTTTACACATCTCATTGTATATCGTTTATTCTTTTTTTTCATTACTATGTATTTTAATTTACTCTTCATGTTCCTCATGTTATTCGGTTGTGCTTACTTTGTAAAGCTCTCTGACACCTTCGGATTATGTTTGTGCTATTTAAAACTCCTCAGATAAATAAATAGGCATATCCTCAGCTCAACCAACAAAAAGTGAAGTCTTCAGGTGGTCTTCCTTACATCTAGGAGGCTAACTGCCATGCCCATGACACCAGTCATAGCCTCACAGCAGTCATTTGAGTACTCTACAAAGAGCGCCATTCCTTTGCCCATGAATAACTTAGAACTGGAACAAGTGTTGTAGTTTGGATCCCACTTTTATCTACATTTTCCAGACAAGGGATGTCAAAGATTTCTGAAAGGATTTCAGCTGTTTCTCTTTCAAATGTCATTTCTGGCTATTCCTCAGACACCGTCTTTGTGATAGCTGATGGCTCTCGCAGCAGATAGGGATGATACTATCTCCAACACAAAGCACAATGAAGTGTGAAATCTCAGCACTTGGCTGTCATCAACTTCCCTGTAGCATTAAGTAGAGACAAACATAAGAATGGAGCCTGCCTAGAAACTTCCTCACCTGGAATAAAAGCACTGCATTCTAGCACGTCACCCCTGTCATCCACCAAATGGCAGTACCTAGGAAGGGTTCAACAAGCCTTGCTAACCAGGTCCTCATTGAATTTCTAAGGGGCAGCCTTGTGTCCATCCTCCTTCTCTTCCGTGTCTCAGTCTCCATCCTCCAGACGCAGGAATGCAGTCACCACTACCACTGCCTGGGACAGATGTAACCACCCTCCATCTTGTGCCACACTAAACCAGGAGCCATCCAGAATGGATCTCACTAGTCCAAGTACTCAGACTCTCAAAACCCACACACACACACACACACACACACACACACCACACCCACTACCATACATGTGCTACACACTCACTGTCCGCATATATAAAGTCAACATGCAAACAAGGAATATCAGTGCAAGGATATGGGTTTCACGTAACAGAAATTTTACATGAGATAGGTCAGTGGGACAGTGTCAAGGACAATATTCCTGTGCGTACTATAAGGGTATGCGCTCCTCCAGGTCACAGAACAGGGTCCGGACCTCGCATCACCAGGGACAGGCCTAGGACTATGCCAATACGCTGGATTAATGTGAATTCAGGGTTAAACAATAAGTCAAGATATCAGTTTCAAAAGGAGTCCAGCACCCAGGGCAGGGGTACATGCCCGTTTGCTAAGCAGGGGACATTCCAATCCCAGCAGTTGGGATAATTTCATTCAACAGTGTAGATCTCCCCCACATGATGAAGGATCCACTTTTGATCTCATATTCACCAGGAGAGAATTCATACAAACCTCACACTCTCTTCCAGTTGACTAGTCTGTTCACGTGTCTTCCCTTCTTGATTCTATTAATGACTCTACATATTAAATGTTTTGACGTAAGAGCTGTCCATGCCATGATTGTGTCACTTAAACATTCACAACATACCACTCCATTCTCTTTGAATAGCAACTTAGGCCTCATATTAGATAAAAGTTGCCCTTTTTCTAACAACACTCAAAACAATTAGGAAACCTGCTCATTGATATAGAAGTCCAATAATAAAACAGAGGAAAATACTACGGCCACTAAATGAACCTTGAGGGAGGATCCTTCATCTGACCCACTCAAACATCTTAAATTTGTAAGTAAAATTTACAAACAACATTTCTACAAAGCCAAATGTACATTCTTGAAGAGAAGACTCAACATGGCAAAAGGTTGCCTGACTAGCTCTTTAATATTCGAAATAGTCAGTCAGTTTGATCAGTTACATGATTTAGATGTGAGGAATCTGATGAATCCTTTTCTAATTAAAACTGTGTCCTCATAAAATAGATTGAGACCTATTCATGGATATTTTAAAACACTTTTAGTGGCTGATTGGAGCATTTTCACTCCTATACATTTGCAGACCGTTAAGAAAGTTATCATTGAGACTAGACCCTCTCAATCTTTTGCTGACTGTATTCCTTCCCATATGGCATAGAAAAATAAGAATACTCTTAATCCTCTCTGACTTAATATAGTAAAAGTTTCACCTAAAATGCTGCTATTCCCGCCCTTTTGAAACAGGTCACATACGACCTCTGCGCAAAGGAGACGATGCTGACCTTAGCTTAATTTCTGATCCATCACAGGCATCTCATACCAAGAAAGAATACCTGAGAATTATTTTATTTTCTTATTCATCTAAATGACAACATCAGCTTCTCAGCCCTTGCACACTGGACTTTGGATTAGGCCTTTGTAGCAAAACAAGCCTTTTGGAATCGTTGATACCTGCAGTTCTTGGGTAAAGTAAGCACATGCCTACTAATGCTACTCAATCTTTCCTCAGCGTTTGACACAATTGACCATGATATTTTACTCACAGTTTTACATGAGGGACTGGGACAGACAGATTTTAGTGTATTAAGATTGGTAACTCTTATGGCATTACCCTTTGGCGTGCCAAGAAGGCTCAATAACAGACCCCATAATTCTTATCCTGTCCAATCAAGTGCCAGGAGAATTATTATGTAGGCATGGGATTTTCTTCCACTGATACGTGGGTGATACTCAATTGTACCTTGGATTGAGTGCACTAATAACCTCTACACCGACCACCTACAGCCTATGCGAACTTGGATGAAATATATTACATTAATGTTGAGCTCACAAAAACATTTTCTTATCCTATTATCCTAAAGCATCTGCCAGTTTCCTAATAATTACATTGACCACATTATCAACATAAATCTCTCATCCTAAATTGTTACCACTGCTAAATCTATCACCATTGATTTAAAGCTCAACCTAGAAATCCATGTCAAGGTCATAGTTAAATGTGCAAACTATCGACTGAGGATTAATGACATGGTCAGTCGTTTCCTACAAAGAGCAGATTTAATGAGTGATTTCATAGCTATGGTCATCTCAATACTTTTAATGTGGGAATGTCTTACTTGCAGGCCTTTCCAACACTCAACTTTCATCCCTCAAAATATCATTCCACTGTGCTGCCCAGCTTACCCTTGGAACTGAGAAATCTCACCACATTTGTTTTTTCTTAGAGTTTTATATATCGCGAACTCGACCCGAAGGTATCAAAGCGCACATTTATTTTTGGTAGGCACAGGGAGATTAAGTGATTTGCCCAGAATCACAGGATGTTGAGCGTCCCTGCCGAGACATGAACCCGGCTCCCCTGCTTCGAGGTTGACCGCTCCAGCCATTATGCCACATCCTATCCCTGACACTTCTGACATTTTAGACTTGGTTTCCTCTCAAATATGCACAAGCATGAAGTAAAAAAACTCAACACGTGAGCGCTCTTGAATAACTAATATATATATATATATTCACTATCTCATGGTAGAAGAGGACCTCAAGAAGTAAATCAATTCATCAACTAGAAATGTCTAAGTTTAGGAAATCTTTGCTCTACAAAGGCTCTTTCTCAGGCAGTATAAGGAACATTTTTGACTTGCTAATTCCTAAAAGGAATATGAAAGGAGGTTAAAGAATCACCTCCTGACTGTCATTGATGAAAGAACAATGACATTAACCTTTGAGATGATAAATCAACATGACATAACTCTGCAAGATTATAAACTCCTTTACTCTGGCTACCTATTTGTAAATAGAAATCCCTAGTCTATGCATTGAGGGGATTATTAGCGAAAATAGCATTTCTGCAGAACACTATTCAACATTCATGAAACAGCAAATGCCTATAATAGGTTTGAGTTTACCACATCCTACTATCTGTGATGTGCTTGCATGCCTACTGTCCTCTTTCTGATTCGTAGAGTGTCTGCTATTTTCTCTTTTCTGTAACATGTATGTTATCTATTTTTTCTGCTGATTGAATTTTCTCAAATTCCATTCCGAAAGTGCTGGCAGGGAGCCATGTTGCACTATACAAAGACAAATACAACAAGTACAAATAATGATTATAATAATATCCACAAAGAGAGATTAGTAGGTGAACAATTAGGTTTCGTTGACAATGTAATTTTTAACTCTCTACTATTTCGGGTCTTGCTGTTGATTTTTTTCTCAGAACCTACAAAATTAGAGTATACTCAGAATTGGTTTTGGAGTTAAGTCACTTATGAATTGAAAGAGTGGACAATCATAATTTTTTGTAACTTTAACAATACCTAATTTGGTTTTGGTTGCAGGATTCAGAAGCTGTGGATATAATGTTAGGAATATCTGCAAGTGGATTGCTCATTTATAAGGACAGACTCCAATTCAATTCGTTTGCTTGGCCAAAGATCTTAAAAATATCCTACAAACGTAACAAATTTTACATCAAAGTCCGTCCTGGAGAGGTAAGCACTTTTACTACCAAATATACCAAGATTTTATGAATTTCAAATAGAAGCAGAAAGCTCAGATATCAGGCTGTTTGTAAAGGCCGCAATATTCTCGTCACACTGGTGAAGCATTATCAGACAACAGCAATTTTATGAAGAGTCTGATGTGGAAACTTTCTGCTAAATGTGTCTGCTTTGGATATTGTGGCTCCCTTTACTTCATGATGATTTAAATTCTGATCCATAGGTTTAGTACATTTCTCTAACATAATAAATGTTTGGTGTTTGTGCACCTGCTTTACGTCTTCAATATGTATATATGTGCTAGACAGAATGTATGTTTAGTAAAAAACCTTTACTATCACTAAGAAATTACTGAACGACTCTAAAACACCCCTCTAACATGCACCAAGGTAGAAGGATTTGTTTCATTTAAATGTTTTTTTCTCACAATCTTGTATGAAATTTGCGCTCCCTCTAACCACAAGGTCATAATGTTAGGGGCCAAAGTATTTCAGTATTTATAACCTGCACTTTGCTGTTCCTGAAGACTTTTTCTCAACACATACTATCTAGGTAGTAAATATTTTGTGTGAAGAAATTGATTTCTCTGGAACCAGTGCACATGCAGTAGAGCGCAAACTCATTCTAATACAATTTCTTTCCTGTCTGTAAGTCTTTTTTTATGTAACTTCTTTTTATTGATTTTATTTCAATGTCATTATTAGTCACAGAGCATTTCAACATCTCAGAAAGGTTACGTCAATTCTAATGTTCGCTTTAGATATACTTAGGACTAGTATACCTTCTGCAGCCTAGGTGCTTTGTTTAACCCTTCCATCTTCTTGCATCAGTAAGTCTATTCCACATGGTGTGTGTTTCAGACTTTAGTCATAGTCTAATATGGTCCCTTCAAAGGCCGCATATTTTTTTAAACTGTCGAAGCCAATCTCTTTCCTCGTATATCATTTTTTAAGCTTCCATATAAATGTACATCCCTTTCCTTCACTTCTCAAGTGTCGGTGTGGTCTGGGCTCCCCAGTGTCTGATAATGTCTATTTTAGCCACCATGCACCAAAGAAGCAGAACATTCCCTGTATCCGTCTAGTGAGCCTATTGTCCCCTGGAGCCGCTAGCACAGCCTGTTTAGGTGTGAGTGGAAAGTTTTCTCTCATAATTTCTGACATCTCATTTTATATCTGCGATCAGGACATTTGCATTGGGTTCCATTCCCAAGCCCACATATGAAGGTTTCTACCGCATCTGTGCATTTAAGACAGGAGGTGGCGGGAGCAAGGCTCCTTGTAAATGGATGAGTCCTGTAGTTTTATTCCCTGTGCAGTATTTTAAGTTGAATAAGCCTGAAATTGGATAGCTGATGGCAACCTCCCTTGAATGTCTGAGTATTTCGTCCCAGCATATGTCCTCTAATTCTCCAATATCTCTCTGCCATCCCTCTCTAAGATGTTGCACATTGTCAGAAGTGTTATTGGTAAGCTCCCCTTGCCTACTTTTTAACCTAAGAGCCTCCTTTCAGCTGGTGTTTCCTCCTGCATATCTGTTTAGGCCTCATCTATTACTTCTAGCGTTTCATATTTTTAGGTACTGATAGTGCTGTGTCTGATGTAATTTACAATCTTTCCGGAGGTGCTGAACATATTTTATCCCGTCTGTGCCTGCTATCTCATCCAATTCGGTTATTCCAATTGTGTCCCAGTTTCTGAAGCCTTTCAGGTGAGTCACCTTGTCCCTGAAGGTGCCTCTACCCATGGCGTCTTCTGGGTTTTGACATTGTGCCACCTCACTGTCATCTTGGCCATTTTCCACACTTGTACCACCGTTTAGGTAGCCAGAGGGAGTTTGTTCGATATTTGTCCCTTGTAGAAGTAATGGAGGGAATATAGCATGTTATATCGCATGCTATTACATCGCGTTCTATTACAACGCGGTGGTTACAACGACCGCGTTGTTAGGACGCGATACCTTTACATCGCAAGTCATTAGATCGACTTGCTGTAGGGGGCACGCTGGACTTAGGAATAGTATAATTTACTATTCCAACTCCAGCCTGCGCAACAGTAGGGAAGGTGTTGGAATAGTAAATTATACTTTGCCTTAGGTTAGAGCGCCCCCTACGGCAAGTCGATCTAATCACTTGCGATGTAAAGGCATCGCGTTCTAACAACGCAGTCATTGTAACAACCGTGTTGTAAAAGGAATGCGATGTAACGGCCGGCCCCTGCTAGTTGCATTGAGCGGACGCCACAGTGCTTCACGACGAATCACCAGGTCAGTCGGAGATGGAGTGCGGTGGCGCTGCAACGGCTGCGAGCACAGCCCTCAGGGTTCCCTTCAGGGACTTACAACAACCTCTGTTCACCTCACAGTAAGAGGACTGCACCTGGACACAAACTCAGAGCGCCCCTTCGTCCAAGGTCCCACAAGGATTTGCCACATGTCAGCGACTCCCCGCGCAGCACGTGTGGGCCCTCCAAACGCTGTGGCCTTCTGTGCAACGAACTTCCTGACGGTTCCCGCCACGGCCCGGCGCTACCATACAGTGCATACAGGCGCCCACGCTCGCCATTCCTGTGTTGTCCTTGGCTATTGGCCAACCACGTGCCCTGCAAGTCAGTGCTCCGAGGCACACGCACGCTGCATACACTCTCGAAAGCCGGTGTCCAGCCCTCACACAAGAACGTGCAGAGAAATCTCCTATTCCGAGGGCATCTCCATCACCTACCCAGCGTACAGTGACCGCTGTGCTCTCCTTCTTCTGGGGTTAACCACTCAGGCGCCTACTCGTCTGCTGTGATGTGCACCCAAACCTTCTCCTTGACGAACTCGGTGCCGTTCCTGCCGAAGCCCGGGGAACCTGCCATGAAATGGGCTGATTGGAAGGTGTACTTCCTCTATTACCTCTCTGCCCTGGAGGACGAGGGGGAAGAGGGGTTCTCCAGTAAACGCAGGAAAAGAATCTTACTACATAATCTGGGGCCGGAAGGCTTGAGGGTATATGAGGGACTGGTCAAAAAACCCAGCGGCCCAAATGACACAGACGTATTCCAGCACGCATTGGAAGAATTAGACAGTCATTACCAACCTGTAGTGTGCACGGCCATAGACTGCTACAATTTTTTCCACAGGAAACAAACCGACTCTGAAACGGTGGAAGATTATGTGGCGGCACTTAAAAAACTAGCAGTAACTTGCAAATTTGGCCACCTTCACGATGACCTAGTACGAGATCAAATCATAATGCACACAGTTAACACGAGTGTCCAAGAGAAATTGTGGGTCAGTGGCGATGCCCCACTGAATGAAATCATTGCGATAGTGAAGAAAGCTGAACTGTCTAAAAGATGTGCAGTAGCTGCCAAGAAGGAAGATGAGCACAAGCCGACCGTATGCAAAGTGAGTGATAAAAAACTACCAAGTGACAAACCTGCCCCCAGTGCGGGGAACAGACAGAATGGGCGACCTATGAGAAAGTTTGCAACACCCAACAAGAGCCCGAATGAGCAACGAGGTAGCTGCTACCAATGTGGGAGCCAGTCCCACATGGCCAACGACAGAAGATGCCCTGCGTTCCATGTCAAATGTTCCTTCTGCGGGGTTGTGGGACACTTTGGTAAAGTCTGCAGACGGAAGCCCAGCAACTCCACCGTTAAATGTGTATTGTAGGAATCGGACAATGAGGGCGGGGAAGACAATGTTGATGATGATTGCATATTATGCATTGAAGACCATGTCATGGGTATTGAGTGCAACAGCAGCAAAAAACCCTCCTGTATGTTAACCATTGGGGGGTGCAGGTCTCCATGGTAGCGGACTCAGGATCCCCATACACTATAATCCAAAGACACATATGGGACATTGACTTTGCTAACACCATAGGGAGACATCTACACCCCACTGACGTACATCCTGTCACCTTCAAGGGAACAAAAATCCCCATGGTAGGATTCCAGCAGCTTAAATTTGAATTCAAAGGGAGGGACTCCATGGGTAAGCTGTACGTGGCAGAAAAGGGTCCCTCGGTGCTAGGGTGGGCTGACCAAGGGGCGTTGGGTATCCAGCTCAACCCTAGTGGAGCCACACAAGTTCTCATGACCGATAACCCGCCAGTAGCCGAAGAGCAAAAACTGAAGGAACAGTTTCCTTTAGTATTTGGTGGAACCATTGGAAAGCTGTCAAAGTTCACGCATAAGATATTACTCAAAGAAGGTGCCGTGCCGGTCAGCCATAAATTCCGAAACATTCCCTTCAACTGCAGAGAAGCAGTGCAACTTGAACTGAAACGCCTTGAGGAAAATGGCATAATAGAACCTATCGAAAGTGCGGAGTGGTTGGCACCACTAGTGGTGGCACGGAAACCAAGTGGGAAAGTGCGTCTTTGCATAGACCTAAGAGAACTGAATAAAAACATAATCGTGGACAAGTTTCCGTTGCCCAGAATTAATGAACTGCTGGCTCAAACCAAAGGAATAAATTGGTTTTTCACAATAGACCTCACGGCGGCGTATCACCAAATATCGCTCCATCCCTCATGCAGGAACTTGACATCCTTTATCACTCCGTTCGGCTGTTACAGATTCCGGCGAATGCCATTCGGCCTGGCATCAGCAGCCGCAGTTTTCCAAAAACTCATGCACAAATTATTCAAGAATGTCAGCGGCGTCTTATATTTTCAGGACGACATACTCATCATGGGGAAACACAAAGTGGAACACGATGACAAATTGAAAGAGGTGCTACAGACTCTGTCGGCGAACGGCCTCACGGCAGAATTGGAGAAATGCCGATTCGGTTTATGCACCATCACATACTTTGGGGCACGAGATCAGCGACAGCGGGATCTATCCCAAAAGAGCCAATGTGGAAGCCATCAAATCCGCACCCAAACCACGTAGCAAGGATGACGTCCGCTCATTTCTGGGACTGGCGGAATTCTGCAGCAAATTCGTTAAGAATTTTGCCACTAAAACACACCATTTACGACAAATCTTAAAAGAAAAGAACGCCATCAACTGGACGCTGGAGTCCGACGCGGAATTCGAAGACATCAAGAAGGACATATGCGGTGCAATTCCCCTGCAGGGATTCGACAGCTCGGCTCACAGCATCTTGACGATGGACGCCAGTGAGAGAGGTTTAGGTGCTGTTCTGTCCCAAATGTCCACTGACTGCACGGAAACCACCATCAGCTTCGCATCCCGTTCCCTCGCCCCCAACGAGGAGAAGTTCAGCGTCATCGAGAAGGAAATGCTAGCATCCGTTTGGGCCATTGAGAAATTTCGCCAGTACCTCTGGGGCTCCCGATTTACACTCAGGACGGACCACAAACCGTTGATCAAAGTCCTCACGTCCAGTGGCCACGCCAGTGCCACCCCACGCATTGCTAAGATGACCCTCCGTCTGCTGGACTTTGTTTATGACGTTGAGTACCTACCAGGGTCCAAGAACAAGGTAGCGGATTACCTCAGCCGCTCCGCAGCCATGGAAAGAGCACTCACACACACAGAGTGGGACGAGTACGCCGTGGCCTTCACGACCGACCAAGAAACCGTCATCAGTGCACAACAGTGGGAGACGGCCTATGAAGAGGATCCCCTACTCCCGCAAGTGAAGACGTATGTCACACAAGGATGGCCTGAGAAGAGGCACATGGCAGAAGACCTCCGGAAATACTGGGAGGTGCGTGACGAACTGTCCATCAGCGACAATGCCATATTTTACTGAGAGGAGACAAAGTCGTTCCCCCCAGACAACTGCAGGATCGCATCCTTAGCATCCTACATGAAGGTCACCTGGGATTTGTGAAGTCGAAGAGGAGAGTAAAACAGTCATACTGGTGGCCAGCTATTGACAACCAGGTGGAAAAGTACGTACGAGCATGCGAACACTGTGCTACTGCAGACAAGTCAACGACCTTACTGAGACCTCCCATGGGAGAATTTCCTACTCCCAACAACCCTTGGGAGGAATTATCAATTGACATTTTGGGCCCAATTTTGGACTCTTGGGGTGTCCCAAATATGTGTTGGTCCTAGTCGACAGATACTCCAAGTGGCCAGAGATTGCAGTGTACGAAAAGGTGGACACAGATGCAGTTGTTTCCTTTCTTACCGATACATTCCTGAGGGAAGGAATCCCAAAAATCATCACATGCGACAATGGCCCCCAATTCACCTCGGAGAAATGGAATGCTTTCATAAAGAGGAATGGCATCACGGCCAAACACACTCCAGTGTGCCACCCAGCAGGTAATGGCCTCGTTGAACGGTTTAATAGGGTCATCATGGGTTCTGTCCAAGCAGCCATCAACGCGAGTAAGAGCTGGGAGGTAGAAGTCAGGAACATGGTATGGGCATACCGCATCAAGCCTACCCTAACTGGATACAGCCAGTTCAAGATCCTAAGAGGAAGGGAGCCGTTCACACGTGACAACCACGTCTGGATGAACCTGAAGCTGCAGAGCAAATGGCCCCCGCAGTAGTAAGGAGCAACTTGGAGAAGGCCCAGAAAGTATACAAAGCCAACTATGACAAGAGACACGGAGTGCGAGAAGTCTCCCTGGCTACAGGGGATTGGGTCAGGGTGAAACTTGGCACTCTCGGCAAGAAGGGAGACAGCAAGTTCAGTAAGCCTCTACAAGTCAGAGAACTGTATTCTCGCTCCGCCTTGTTGAGCGACGGAAAAGTGTGGTCGCAATGCAGAATGGCAAAATGCAACAAAGTCATCGGATGGAACAAAGTCCTTCCCACCACCAGCACAGGATGTACAGGTTGGGAGCCTGACAATGACGAAGACAGGTCGGTCACAAGTACACAGAGGTGCGAATTGACGAGGGAGACAATAGGAGAGGCTGGAATCACAGGAGAGATGAATAATGCCGTTACCACTCAGCACACTCCACTCCAAGAAACCAACGACACTCACAACCCAGGCAGTACACAAGGGATGTCCACCGTAAAAGACATGGTCCGGCAAGGAAGCACCAGGGAGACCAGTTCCCACGCAGGGGAAGCACATCAACCCAGAGTTCCCCTTACACGCACCCGCACAGGCAGGGCAGTGGTGTTACCCAAAAGGTACAGGGAGTGACATGGATTGTTTTCTTTCCCCTGCTACCACCTAGCATCTACAAGATCAATTGATCTTGTACACTCTCTCTCTCTCTCTGCCTACGACAGTTGTATTTTAAGTGTTCTATTACACAGAGTAAGCGCATTGGCAAATGTATTGGTTAGTACCTCCGCAGTGTTGTTAAGGGGGAAGATGTGTGGTGTCGCAGTCTAGTTGTTGCACAGCACATGTTGCCGCAAAGCCCGATGGGAGGCTGCGCGCGGAGACGAATCCCGGAGCGTGAGAGACCAGGTTGTGTGCGCTCCCTCTCCGAGAATAAAGCAACGTATACTTTCACCCCAAAGTGTCTGCGCCATCATTTGGGGTGGAAACCAACATTACACTGTGTAACACCCATTTGGGTCTTCCTTTTTTTCAGTGACATGAAGGGTAGGCTCTTTTTGTTTTACCATACTGCCACTCTTCTTGAGCCTCTTGTGAATCCTGCTGATGCGATCAGTTTGTATTTCCCCTTGGCCTGGTGACTACACCGATACTCACCATATGTGTCTCTGGGTTGTTGCAGCAGATATTGTCCAACCATCCCACATTTAATCCTGTCTTCAGGACCATTTACATTTAATGTCAGGGCACTGTATGTGTCCCCTTTATCTTTATTTTGTCTGTCATGATTATCCATGTAAGTGTGTGTGGTGGCAGGATTGGATGCCCAGCTGCCCTCTTTCATGATGTGTGGTCCAAACTTGATATTCGGCACCTGCTTGTGTGGACTTTCCGCTGAACAAGATACCAAACATTCTGTTAACAGTTAACTTACCTCTACATATCCTTCACCCTACCCTTCTAGTCGGTGGATGCAAAATGGATAATTCCTTCTCTCTGGAAGTGTCTTAACACCATACCCCTGCCCGCCCCCATAAATCCAACTGTGTAGCTTTGGTTTGCTGTAGCCTTCCCTCTACCTCCCTTCATTCGCTTGATGTTCCTTAGCTCTGAAAACTTGTTTGATCAGGTAGCTTTGTGGTCTTGTGGAGATAGATCTTTTATTTCTCCATTTGCCAGTCACCCCCCTCCCCACTACGCACCCCTCCAAATCAGGCAAATCTTGTGGTCTTTCTTTTGCTTTTAGAATCTGTTCCCACTGCAAAAATTAATGTGTGTTCATACAGTGCATTTGGTTATTATAATTATTGAGGCATCATTGTTAATTATAAACAGAATATGGGGATTATTGTTTCCCTGTATGGATCTCAACCCAGCTTGGAGACCCCTTTTTGCAGCACCGCCCTGACAATAAGGACTCCATTTCCCATGACCACGCAGACGTGATAATGTCAATGAGACCTTGCGCATGCCAAACAATCTCGCTCGTGCTACCAATCTATTTATATGGAACCCAGCTTCAGGGTCATTAGAAGAGTCGGAAGGAGAACGGAGCAGAAGTAGGTTCCAGAGGTGATATGGCACCCTTGATGACGTGAGTAGATACCTTTCTAAGTCTGGCATTATATGCCTAAACAAGCAATATATGTGGATAGCCTCCCAATAACATATTTTGTCTCCTCTTTTTATATACTTTGTCCTTCCTGCAGGCCGGACATAATCCTACAACAAACTAACTAAGCAATGGCTGCCCAACTGCCCAACTCTGTTCATGCTCCCTGTAGATTGATCCTGGATGTGAATGACAGTCCAACAGAGCATTGGCTGAAGGGGGATGGTCCAAAGCCCATTTATGTATCATATGTATATTATTATTGAATGTATAATTACAAGAGATCTGGAGAGAGAGCTGACGCTGTCTCTAGTTCAGACCTAAAGATGAGGATTTAATAAATCCTTCTTTTGGGTCTATCAGAGATTCAGAACCGGATTCTCTTTCTATCTTACCCATAAGCATGGCCATTGGAATTATGCAACAGGGGAGGGCCAAATTATATGACAGGATTGACTAAATTATGCAGTAAGAAAAGGCAAAATATGTGGCGGAATGCAGCACATTTTGTGACAGCATTTCATTTTTTTTATCATATTTGCACCGGTTAACACTGTCTGGGCATAGGTTGCTACTCATTGGTACCAGTCCACATCATCATCAAATAGCTTTATTTTTTATCACAAAGATCTTATAAAGTGCATGGTACAGCTTAGACTAAAAACGACATAAAAATAGAAATCAGTTAACAGGTAGATTGCATATCACTAATTAAAATAATTTGGGAATAAAACTCATTGTTCGAGAGTAGACAAAAGATTTTCATAAATAGTTTTAAAAAAAAGATGCAAAAGACAATTCATGTAATACATTTAAAACGTTTGATCTATAATGCATGCCAAAATCTGGTCAAACCAAAGACTATCACCCTGCGAGTATCAGTGGCTAAAATTCTCAAAACCTCAAGACAATGGCCAGGTCCGATTAGTTTACAAAGCGGAACAATCCACTTGACCCTCAAGCTTCTGTAATGGGGCAAAAGAATAGCAAGTGGACTATGGATTCAGGACTAGCCTTACACGCTGGACACTGGTCGTCAGAGGGAGCCTCACAACACCACTTTTTACAAAACAGTTTAGTGGGGAGGCTCTTGTATCAGAATTGTATAAATAATTTACGTGCCATGGGTGGAACAATTTCGTCGATGGTTTCCTCATAAAATGGAACAATTTTAAAACTCATAAAATCCTGGGTCTGTGTGCCCACCGGTTTACCTATCTCCTTCTCCTTTATAGTTTCCCAATCTATCTTTTTAACCCTGAACTTCGGTATAAGGGACAGTCTTTCAGGGGTGAACTCCTCTTTCCCAAGTCTCTTAATGAGCTTTTTCAGGGAGCTAAATCAAGGAATGGAATTTACCTGGCTTCGCTTCAGCAAATCAATTGTCACTGCTCGATAGGGGGCGAGCTCTTTAACAGACCACAAACGATGCCAAAACATTAGCAGCTTGTAGTCCAACTTGTGCACCAGCTGTTTATGGCCCAAATCAGAAAACATAGGAACCAGGGGGGTACTAATGTAAATATTTAGAAGTGATCTTAAAAAGCGATTTTCTATCGAAGTAAGAGAGTTTGTATTCCCAATACCCCACAGTTCAGCACCGTAGAAAGCACCCCCATTGCTATGATGTTATACATTCCCAAGGCTGGGGCCACTTTCCTGGACATTGTGTTTTTATGGATTTTACTTATATGAGCGGTCTGCTAGATTGGCGACAATTGGACTTTTTCAATGTGGGGGGCCCAATTTAGGTTAGATGTTAAACGGATAACCAGATAGTCAAAGGCAAATACTTGCTCTAGGGGGCTACTTCCTGCATGCATATTTCTTTTAGGTGATTTAGTGTTCCCTTTAGAAAAGATCATATATTTCGTTTGGACTCGTTTAGCACCAGGCCCCACACCTTACAGAACCCAATAAAATCATTCAACAGTTGTTGAAGCCCTTGGGGGATTTTGAGATTAATAAAGTGTCATCCGCGAAAAGTAGTGCAGGAACTCTTCTCTCTTCTACTTTCGGGGCGTCCGACCCATCCCTATCTAGGTAATTTACCACCCCATTAATAAAAAGAGAAAATAAGGTGGGCGCTAAAACACATCCCTGTCTTACTCCACGTTTAATAAAAAACTGCTTGGTGAGTTGGTTATTTTCCCCCCACCTAACTTGGGCTGTATTTAGTGAATGCAGTCGAATTAAAATCTCTAATAAATTATGGGGTAAGCCCATCTCTGCTAACACTTTCCATAACTTAGCTCGCAGTACTAGGTCAAACGCAGTGCGTAGGTCCACAAAAGCAACATATAACTTACCACCTCTAATACTAACCTCCCTCCAGTAGATACACAGAATGTGAAAGACTAGGTCCAATGTGCTTATATTTGCGCGAAATCGTGCTTGGAGGTCACTCAGGACGTGATGCTCTAAAATCCAGTCCTGAACCCTAGACAACACCTGCTTGCAGAAAATTTTCTGAAGTGAATCAATTAGACTTGTAGGTCTGTAGCTGGCCGGGTTTGCTCTATCGCCCTTCTTATAAATAGAGATTATTTCCGCTATATTCCACGAGGGAGGAATGTTCATACCCGATAAAATGGCATTTGTTAACATATTAATATATGGAGCCCAGACAATTGGGTCCTCTCTATACAAATCACTTGGAATTCGGTTGGGGGCTCTAGCCGGAATGCTAGAGCGAATTGCCCCCTGTGTTTCTTCCAAAGAGAACTCCAAGTCCTCCTTGGCAGCACACAGAATTTCCCTCGATGATTCAATTTGGCTCTTGACCTCATTACTACTAGCGTGTAGAGATCCCCAAAGTGAGTCACCCACTCTTCGGGTAGGACTGTGAACTCCAATTTGGTCTTTCTACCGTTAAGCCAATAGGCCGCTTGTTTCCAGAAAGACTTTGAATCCTTAACTGTTAGTGACTTTTGTAAGGATGACCAAAGGGAGCTTTCCCATATTTTTGTAGCATGCTCAATTGCTTTCCTATATCTTTTTCTACAAGCCACAAGATCAGAATGAACGTTAGATGTTGCGGTCCGAACAAGATCAGTCTTAGCTGTCCTACAATCCTGATTATACCAGGCTGCCTGGGATTCTTGCTTTGGTTGTGACTTATCTTGCTCAGATTTCAGCTCCCTACGCGGTTTGCCCAGCAAATCCCTGATAACTTTAAATAGGGTTTCATGTTGGGTGATCAGTTTTTCCGCTACTTTATCTTTAGGGAGTTTGGACATCTCTTCCACCACCAAACGATATTTAGCTTTAACTATTTCCAAGGCCTCTGGCTGTTCCTCCACCCTGTCCCATCTGATCGTTGGCAAGTTGTTCGTAATGGACAATTCACCCAGGTCCATCCTACCTCTAATATCGGATTCAATTTCGCCCTGCTTTATTAAAGAAAGGATCAGGGCGTTATGGTCGCTATCTGATCGGTTGACCACTGCCATATCATAAACCAATGGCCAGAGACTTAGGGCAACCAGGGAATAGTCAATCCTACTAGTGTGACCAGGCCTGTTAAAGGTTAGGTCCCCATTTTGATCTGATTTCATTCTCCCGTTGGTGGCTCTCAAATTGTGTTGTAGGGTAAGAGCCAACACCTGACTTCCTCTTTTTGTCCATCTAACTGGGGGAAGATCTAGCTGTGGGACAAGCCAGGCACTGTCCCACTCCTCAGTCAGCTCTCAGGGGTCAGGGCAAACGGTTCAAAGGTGCAATTAAAATCCCTGGCTACCAAGACAGGGACACTATCAGTGGATTCGGATAGAACATGATCTAGGACTTTGATGGTATTAGTTTTTTCAGAACCCCTAACAACTCTGTTATAAACATTAAAAATCTTGATTTTCAAACCACTGCATAGT
Source organism: Calotriton arnoldi (assembly GCA_963921515.1). Classification (NCBI taxonomy): domain Eukaryota; kingdom Metazoa; phylum Chordata; class Amphibia; order Caudata; family Salamandridae; genus Calotriton; species Calotriton arnoldi. Next base: position 126,662 of record CAWUFW010011606.1, on the reverse strand, counting down.
TCCAAAACTATGGCTAAAATATCAGGGGAGTCTACATGGACCTGTCTAACTCTTTACCCAAGGGCATTTTTGACCCAAATCGCCAAACCCCCCGATGGTCTCCCCTTATCTTTCCTAGTGGCACTTAAACCATAGGTGGATGTTGTGTCGCCATGCCTGACTCTGTCCAGGACTTCCGGGTCAGGCATGGCAGGAAGCGGATGGGGAGGGGCAGCGCGAGGGAGCGCCAGTTGATGCATGTACAGGGGAAAATAAAGAAGTACAATGCATAGCTCGTGTCCGCGTATCATTTAAGCGCGCGACACGAAAACTGGCGACGAGGGTGGGATGCTAGGACACCCCCCTCCAGCTCTGCACGAAGAAATAACGGTGTTGGAGATCGTTACAGTCACGAAGGGAGGCGCGCTATGATCAACGTGAGAGAGCACTGCTGATCGGCTCATCTCACAAGCCCTGATGAGAGCGCCCTGCAAGACAGGCTCCTGAGGCTCAAAAACTGATGAAAGTGCACGGCATTGGGGTAAGAGCACTGATTCCCCACTTATCAAACCGGCATACAGAAGTCACATTTGGTGGCCATCTTGAAGTCAGGCGCCCCATAGGAAAACATTGTCACCAGTCTGGCGGCCATCTTGAAGTCAGGCAAATAACAGAAAAACACCCCTGAGCCTGCCAAAACGGTATTTTGAGGCCTTGTAAACGCTGTGGAAAGTATCAGAGGGGACAGTGAAGATAGTAACACGTCACCATGTCCAATCAACCTGATTCCACACAAAATGCAACGCCAGGTCCAGCGTCAACTGCGCCACATGGACCCATACTAATGGGGGTATCGTTCCTGCGTCCCCCCGAACCTCTAATACTGACTTCTGGAAACAGCATGGGCCCCAAGTGGAAGAGCTGGATAGAAGACTTCAAAGATTTCATGAAAGGCTCAAGAGTAAATGACCCCGACCATCAACTCATAGCACTAAGAAATTTAGTGGGTAAAGACATTGGACAAATAATCAAAGAACTGCCTCCAGCAGACGTGAGAGAAGCTCTAGACAGGAAATTTCTTCACAAATGTAACTTGGATTACGAACGTTACACTTTCAATCTCGCATCCCAAGAACGTGATGAGCCCATGGGCGATTTCATTTAGCGACTAAAGCGTCTGGCACGATACTGTGAGTTTGACGATTTTAATACCGAAGATGCGCTTCGCCTACGCATCATCGAAGGATGCCAATCAGAGTCACTACGACGTCGGCTACTAAAGAAACATTACTCACTTGACGACATTGAGGAACTCACATGCATAAATGATCAAGCCGAAGAAGACGCAAAGAAAATGGAAGCTGGGAAAACAGAAAAACAAGAACAAGCCCTCTGAGTTCAATCCCAGACGGAAGTGAGACGTCGGTCAGATCATCGGAGGCCTGGTAAACCCACGAGTTCATCCCGTGGTGGGACCAGAAACAGCAACACCCAGAAACAATCGCCACACTGCTACCGCTGTGGCCTGGACTACCCACATACAGGCACCTGCCCGGCCATGGGACAACAATGTCACCGATGCGGGAGAGACAACCACTTCGAAGCTATGTGCCAAACTCGGCGCAAAGAAGCAGGACCAGCCAGATGAAGCACTGGAACGCGCCACCACGTGAGGGCGGTGCATGGAAGGAAAGACCGCTCAACTAGCTCGTCCAGGTCTAGCACCCAGTCACAGGCCTCATATCGATCTCGCCGGTCGACATCAAGAGAATAGTCAGCCCTCACTCCCATATCACAAGACAGTGACGAATACGTGTGCATGGTGGCAGACCCAGACCGGTTGAAGAAATATCCCCGTCTAGACATTCAAATGGGAAATTACTCCGCCAAATTTGTCCTGGACACGGGAGCGTCACTCAATTACATCTGCACGACGGAATATGAGAAAATGTATCCAAAGCCAAAGTTAGAGCTAGCCGCAGTGCGCGTCTACACGTGGATGTCCAAGGAACCACTGCCATGCCTAGGACGATTTCCCACAACGCTAACTTACAAGGACAGGACAATCCAGGCCCAAATTCACGTAATAGAAGGTCCTGAAGTTGCGGACTGCCTCCTCAGCCTACCCACAGCAGAACGGCTGAAGCTGGTAGAGATCCTATTCAAAGTAGACGACTCACCCGACATAATAAACAAATTCCCGAAGCTGTTCTCAGGCCTAGGAAAATTAGTCAACGTCAAAGTCAAACTACACATAAATGAGCAAGTAACGCCAGTGGCCCAACACCACAGGAAAGTACCGTTCCACCTCCAACAAGCAGTCGATGACGAGCTTCAAGACCTGCTGAGAGCGGACATCATAGAACGGTCATCCGGACCTACTCCGTGGGTGTCACTTGTGGTAGTCGTGCCCAAAAGAGGACATGAGAACAAAGTGCGCCTCTGCGTGGACATGCGAGCCCCGAACACAGCCATTGAACGGGAAAGACACCCTGGACCTCATATCAGCGACATGATTACTCGTCTGAACGGAGCGACAGTCTTCTCAAAACTAGATCTCAACAAAGGATACCACGAGCTCGAACTCCATGAAAAATCGAGATACATCACCACATTTACCACACATCAAGGACTCTTCAGATATAAACGCCTTAATTTTGGTATCTCTTCAGCAGCGGAAATCTTTCAAGAAGCTGTTCGGCGAGTAATTCACCACATTCCAAACTCATTCAATTACCTCGTATTTGGTGCAACACGCGAAGACCATGACAGAGCCTTAGACCGCGTGTGTCATGCCCTTCTTAACGCCAACCTCACACTCAACAGGGACAAGTGTGAATTCCACAAGTCAACTCTCAAGTTCTACGGACACATCTTCTCCGAAGACGGCATGAGACCGGATCCCGAAAAAGTCTCAGCACTCGCTGACACCCCACAACCTCGTGATGTCAGCGACATCCGGTCCTTCCTGGGCATGGACAGCTATTGTGCCTGATACATCAAAGACTATGCAACTATCAGCTACCCGCTGCGAGAGCTAACGAGACAAGGCCAAACATTTCACTGGTCCAAAGCATGCGAGCATGCCTTCAACAAGATCAAAAGGGCTGTGAGCTCTGCCGCTCATTTGGTTTACTTCAACCCCAAACGGAAAACCGAAATCACAGTTGACGCCAGCCCCGTTGGCCTGGGTGCCATCCTAGCCCAATATGATGATGAGAGAGACCAGCGTCACATCATAGCCTATGCCAGTTGCAGCCTCACTGACACGGAGAAGGCGTACTCCCAACCGGAGAAGGAAAGTCTGGCAGTGTTGTAGGCATGCGAACATTTTCACTTGTTTGTATATGGGAAGCATTTCACACTCATCACCGACCATCAGGCCTTAATCACCATCTGCAAAGATGCCTCCAAGGATCGAGAGGTGGGGGATCCGCTTGCAAGATTACACATACACCATTATTCACAAACCGGGAAAGGCAGAACACCCAGCGGACTACATATCACGTCATCCCCAAGTACAGACACGCAACTCGCTAGCCGAAGAATACCTCCATTTCGTTATTGACCAGGCACGCCCACCTGCCGTCCCACTAGACGCCATTGTAGAAGCCACTGCCAAGGATGCCACACTCCAGGACGTCATGCGACGCAACCGCACAGACTCATGGAGACATCTGGAGGACTCGCAAATTACCACCGCTATTAACATGCAAGAACTCTCATCTTTCAGACACGTCAAGGATGATCTCACAATCAGTGCAGATGGGTTGATACTAAGAGACCGAAGGATTGTCATCCCTCACCAACTAAGACAAGGGACCATCAATCTGGCACACGAGGGCCACAGAGGCGTAGTAGCCATGAAGAAAGCACTGAGAGAGAGGGTCTGGTTCCCGTCCCTTGACCAAATGGTAGAAGCCACGCTTCAAGACTGCCCACAATGCCAACTAGTAGGGCGAGAAGAACCACACGCCCCACTACAGATGTCTGATCTCCCAGACAGCGTATGGCAACAAGTAGCTGTCGACTTCTTCGGCCCGCTAAAGTCTGGGAAATATGTCATTGTCATCATGGACGAGTATTCCCGATTTCCCATTGCACATCAACTATCATCCACAAAGCATCTGCCGTCACACCCATCCTTGACGAAGTGTTCGCAGCATGGGGAATCCCCAAGATAGTGAAGACAGATAATGGACCACCTTTCAATGGACACGAATTCACGGAATTCGCAAACCACCTGAATTTTAAACATCGGAAAATCACCCCTTTGTGGCCTCAAGCCAATGGGATGGTTGAGCTCTTCATGGCCACCCTGAAGAAAACAATACAACAAGCTGAACTGTCCCAGCGTGACATCCAACCAGCGCTTAATGAAGTGTTACGAGCATACAGAACCACACCACACAGCACCACCAACAGGTGCCCCGCCACTCTGATGCTCGGGAGGACCCCGCGCACCAGGATACCGACCTCGGATGCAGTCATGCAATCCAGACTTCCGTCCTCGGATCATGAGACACTGATGAACCTCGATAGAGACAAGAAAGCAAAGATGAAAGACTACGCCGATAATCGTCGTCGTGCAAAGACGTCTGACATTCAAGAAGGAGATTGGGTACTAGTGAGGCAGGAACGGAGAACCAAAGCCGACAGCCGTTATCATGCCCACCCGCTGCAAGTGGTGAAAAGGAAAGGGACCATGATCACAGCTGCCTCCACAACCAAGAGGACCACAAGAAATGTGTCACACTTCAAGAAGTGCAATCCAGCGGCATATGATCGAGAAGACGAAACAGATGGAGACACGGACACCTCAGAGCCAGGAGTGGACAACCTCGAAGAACGCCTTCGTGTCATCGACACGGATGAAATCAGAGAGCGGCGTCCTTCTCGCCGGCCACAGAGGACCATTCGAAGACCGGTTCGACTCATTGAAGAACTTTAAAGAATAGAAAGATCCAAGGTAATTGACAAATTACAAAAGGGGGAGATGTCGTGTCGCCATGCCTGACTCTGTCCAGGACTTCCAGGTCAGGCATGGCAGGAAGCGGATGGGGAGGGGCAGCGCGAGGGTGCGCCAGTTGATGCATGTACGGGGCAAAATAAAGAAGTACAATGCATAGCTCGTGTCCGCGTATCATTTAAGCGCGCGACACGAAAGTGGAGAACCCACTTCTATGTGGTGTTTGCAAATTCCAGGATTCTTGGAAGAGTATCACATCATATGAATCCACAAAAGAGCCCCAATCAGGGTCTACTAGCAGTTTGTTGATACCTGCCACGTTCCAAACCAAAATTCTTAAGTGTTGAAGACGAACTTTAGTGTTGCTATCAGTGGTACTACACTCAGTGATTGCTCCTCCTTGCTCAATATTGGGGAGGTTGCCAACCCCCTCTACCCTTAAATTCACATTCAAGTGCTCACTATTAGCCTTGAATCTTGTGGCCAAATCTGGCCCTACTGCGGCTTTCATTAGGGACCCGGTCACATTTCGACCAGGTGGGTTACATATGCATTTTGGAGCGGCGGTCCTCCTACCTGTAGTCATACATGTGTTCCTGTGCCATTTACTTTAGTGGGGGGCCCATCTTGTAAAGGCCCAAGGTGACCTGTATAGCATTGGTACCACTTTAACACTCAAATATGGCAATAACTAACAGAAAGGTGACCAGCCAAACTTTGCAACAGGCCTTCCCTGTGCGGCAACACTTGTCACAGCATATCTGATGGAGGCTACTAGCTGCAGATTCCTTACCTTAGGATTATCCCCAGGCATCAGACTGGATCCGGAGATTTTTGGTGAGCAGACCTCATGCACGCCGATAGGTGGCATTGTTCGGCTTGGGCTGGCGTCATCAGAATTGTCAGCGCAGGAAGGGACGTGTGTGGTGCCTATATAGGCGCCGCTCCAGCGCTCTGACTTAAGTTCTTTTCTTTCTGCGCCAGTCAGTGCAGATCCAAAGAGAACTACCCACAGTAATTGTTTGACCGACCTTTTGACTGACCTTTTTCAATTTTTTGTGAAGTATTTTAAGATTTTTTTTCTGGTGTGGCAGGATGTCATTTAAAAAGTATGGCTTCAGTCAAAGGCAGATGTTGGTGACGGACCTGCACCTTGTTTGCTTCTGGTGCCACGAGTGCGACCATGACTCGACGACCTGCGTCAAGTAACACACTATGAACCCCAAGGCCTTGAGGGATCGACCAACGTGCGGCACTGTGGTGGTCTTGGTCCCGTTTGAGAGGAAGGCCCCAGAGTCGATCGCAGCGCCAAAGATTCTCGTTGCACTCCAAGTCATCTTTGAGTAAGTCCTACAAGCACAAGAAGAGTAAGAATTCAAAGAGGTCTTCAACCTTGCCCCATCCATCAAAGTCAACCGACGAGGCAAAGAGGGTTGTTATTCGAGGCCTGGATCTGCGGAAGAGCTTGCGCCGACTCTGCGCCAACCCGAATTTCCGGGAGCTGGAGCGACCCTTGACAAACTCTGCGAGTTCTATGAGGCAATGCACCTCATATTTGGGTGGCCCATTCTCGATGGCACGCCTTTGGGTCCCCTGGGTACAGGAGCGACCCCCAGCGGTTCCAGCTGGTGGTTCTGCCCCCAGCTCCAGTTGGTCCCAATGGATCCACGGATGGACCTGGACAAGCTCCTGTCGTACCATCTCAACCTTCCCCAACGCCGGTCCCAATGCAGACGCCCCTGATTCTCATCTCTGACATGGAGCCAGAGGGGCATCGTCCAACACCAACTGGAACTATGCCTTCTAGGCCGGAGTCCAAGCCCTATTCTCACGGGCTGGGACTCTGGAAGGATTGGGAGGGATCGCAGGACTCTGAAGAATACCAGCTCCTAGACCCCAACATGGACTGGTGTGGGGAACTGGAGGGTTGCCAGTGGACTAGACACCTCTCCAGATACTGGCATGCTCTCCCCCCCTATCGTGATTACGGAGGAGGGGGCTTCTTTTGCTATGGTGGTCGAGAAGGCCGGCCGAGGTCCTGGACCTTAGCCTACCCTCAGTGGCAGTCAAGACTAATGTCTTGATGGAGGTTTCTTCAGCCGGTAGTGACACCTCAGAACTGCTTCCCCCATTTAATGAAGCACTCACGGATGTCCGGCTGGAAACCTCTTTCAAACCCTCGGAGCTCCTGTGAACAGGACAATTGCCTGCCGCCTGTACCCCACGATAGGGGACCCCAACTTCCTCACTCAAAACTCTACCTTGGAGAGCTTGGTGGTTCAAGCCTCCACCTCCCGCATAAATCCTGGTGCATTGCCTACCCCCCACCAGATAGAGAATCCAAGAAGCTGGACACCTTAGGAAAGAAAATATTTTCTTCCACCAGCCTGGCACTGTTGTCCGTGAGCACAGTGCACCGTTTGGGGCGATACTCCCATGCCCTGTGGGATTTGGTTGTACAGGTGCTGCCTATGGTCCCGGAGGAGTCCTGAGCCATACTCACCTAAACTATGTCTGACGGGAGACACGCAGCGTAGTTTCACGATTCGATGTGGGCTGGACACGGATGACTCGCTGGGCAGAGCGGATTCTTCGTCGGTGGCCTTACGGCCCAATGCCTGGGGGAGAACAACTGGCCTTTCCAGGGATGTCCAAGCACCGCTTATAGACATGCCCTTTGATGGCTCCTGTCTCTTTGGAGACAAGGCAGACTCAGAAGCTGACACGCTTCAAAGATAGCAGAGCTTCAGCCAGGTCCTTGGGCTTTTCTATGGGCCCTCATGAAACTGAGCCCACCTTTTGCTATATCATGGCCACAGAAGGAGCTTCCAGCCGTGTCTTTACCAGCCCAGCCACAACGGCGAGCAAGCCGAGGACACAGTACCCACAGAGATCGGGTCATTCAACCTCTCCCCCAGTAGCTGGAGCCTCCAAACCTCTTTAGCTTGCCCTCTTACAATCATGGACACCCAGTGGGAGGCAGGATACGCCATTACCTGCCCCTCTGGAGGTCTATAGCATCAGACCACTGAGTTCTTCAGATTGTCCGAAGGGGCTACTCCCTCCCCTTCGTGACTACCCCTCCACCCATGCCACCCACTTGCATCAGGCTGACTTAGGACGCTCTCTCCTTGCTCCGCCAAGAAGTGATGGCTCTCGGCACGGGGAGCCATAGAGAGGGTGGCGACTCCTGAAGAAGGTCGCAGTTGTTATTCCCGCTACTTTTTGGTGCCCAAAAAGGATGGAGGCATTCGCCTATCCTAGACCTACACCCTCTCAATTTCTTCCTCAAGAAGGAGAAGTTCAAAATGCTTACACTCACTCAAGTCCTGTCTGCCCTTGACCGGGGAGTCTGAACATCTTGGACTTGAAGGACGTATATTTCCACATTCCCATCCTGCCTGCCCACAGGCGTTGCCTGCAGTTCATGGTGGGCCACAAGCACTTTCAGTTCGCTGTACTTCCTTTTGGCCTTACCAGCACCCCTCGGGTGTTCACGAAGGTGATGGCAGTGGTTGCAGTTCATCTGCAGAGATCAGGGGTGCCAGTCTTCCCTATTTTGACGACTGGTTGGTGAAGGTGAGCTTGCCCCAGGCTTTTGTCTCCCACCTCCTGACTACGGTGGACCTTCTGCACTCGCTGGGGTTCACTATCTGCATGCCATAGTCACACCCAACTACCTCTCACACGCTCCCTTTCATGGGCTCTGTTGTGGACACAGTACAGTTTTAGACCTATCCTCCCGAATGGCAAGTCTAGGATATTCAGCCGTGATACTTAAGTTTCAGTCTCTATCTTGGATTTCAGTGACTCTGAGGCTACTGGACCTCATGGCCTTCTGCATCTTGCGTATGACACATGCCCGCTGGCATATCTGGGCTCTGCAGTGGGACCTGAAGTTCCAGTGGGCGCAGCATCAGAGCAGTCTCTCCGACATGGTCCAGATCTCGGAGGGAACTGCAGAAGAACGGCGGTGGTGGTTAACGAACCGCAACTGGATCAGCGGTAGACCCCCTTCCATCACCAATCAGATCTGACAGTGGCGACATATACCTCACTCCTGGGATGTGCTTGCCATCTGGTATAGGTGTAGATCAGAGACCTCTGGTCTCTGGTGGAATCTGGACTCCACATCTACCTACTGGAGATCCAGGCAATCTGGCTAGCATTAAAAGCCTTTCTGCCCTCCATCAAGGGAAGGCTAGTGCAGGTGTTCACGGACAACACCAATGCCATGTGGTACTGCAACAGACAGGACGAGGTGGGGTTGTGCACCCTCTGTCAAGAGGCTTTGTGTCTCTGGACATGGCTTGGAACATCAGGGCATTTCCCTGGTGGTTCAACACCTGGCGGGCTCTCTGAATGCCAGGGCAGGCAAACTCAGCCGAAGATGCCAAGTGGATCACGAATGGCATCTCCATCTGGAGGCGGTGTAAGGTCTGTTTCAGCTGTGGGGAGAGCCTTGGTTAGATCTCTTTGCCACAACCCAGAACATGCAATGTCAGCAGTTCTGCATGCGGGAGTTTCCAATGCGGCTCTCGCTCGGAGACGCTTTTCATCTCGAGTGGAACTCAGGCCTCCTGTACGCCTTTCCCCCCATACCACTCCTGCCCAGAGTTCTCAAGAAGATTGGGAACGACCGGGTCCAAGTAATCCTTGTGGCTCCAGACTAGGCTCAAAGAGTTTGATATTCCGAGCTGTTGAGCATGGCCATCAGTCCTCCGATCAGGCTGCCTCTTTGGGAGGATCTTCTGTTGCAGCAAAAGGGAAGTGTTCTCCACCCATACCTGTCAACACTCTGCCTTCATGTGTGGAGCTTGAGCAGTGACCGTTGACAGCTTTCAACCTTCTGCCTGAAGTCTGCACTGTTATCTTGGCAGCCAGGCGTTCCTCCACCAAGACGATATACCCCTGCCTTTGGGGCAAGTTTGTGACATGGTGTGCAGAGAAACAAGTTACCCTCTTTCTTCTCCCCTCTCTCAGGTCCTTCTCTTTATCCTTTCTCTTGCTCTGCTCTGGGCACCTTAAAGGGCTATTGTTCTTCCATCTCAGCCATTCTGTGTTTGCTTGATCAGCCATCCCTCTTCAAATCCCCTGTTGTACATAGATTCTTGAAGGGTTTGCAACAATTTTCCACCTTTGCCCTTTCTCGTGCTTTAGTGGGACCTTAATGTGGTCTTAACTTTTCTTATGTGCACTCTCTTTGAGCCATTGCACAATTGTCCTCTCGGGCTCCTTGCCATCAAGACTGCTTTCCTGGTGGCAAGAACATCTGCCCGGAGGGTCAGTGAGCTTCAGGCTTTGCCATCCAAGCCTTCGTACCTGAACATCTACCCAGACAAGCTGGTTCTTCGCACTAGAGCTTCCTTTCTGCCGAAAGTTGACACTTCCTTTCACGCAGGCCATTCCATCACCCTGCCTACTTTTTACGCTCTGCTACATCCCTCCAAGGAAGAGGAGCGACTTTACTGCTTGGAATCAAAAAGAGCATTGTCATTTGACCTCGATTGCATGAAAGAGTTCCAGGTGGACAACCAACTCGCCGTGGGGTATGTTGAAGCAAAGAAAGGGAAAGGCTGTGCAGAAACGAACCATCTCCCGATGGATCTGCTCTACATTAAAATCTGCTACACTTTGGCCAAGAACAAGCCCCTGAGGGCTTGCGTGCTCATTCCACTAGAGCCAAGGCTGTGACCACTGCATCAGGATGGGGAGTCCCGGTCCTGGACATCTGCCAGGCAGGAACGTGGACCTCTCTGCACATGTTCACAAAACATTACTGCCTGGACAGTCAGGTCCGTTGGGACAGGCATTTTGCCTGTTCGGTCCTGCAAGTCGTTTTGGTGTGAAATTGTTTCGCAGACCCTCCTCCGGGGAGGTATTGCCTGGGTATCTATTCTAATGTAAGGAATCTGCGGCTAGAAGTCTCTGTCAGAGGAATAAGTTACTTACCTTCGGTAATGCCTTATCTGCTAGAGATTTTATCTAGCCTAAGGACTGTTGAGACCTTATGTCTTGTAACCACAGGCACTTATTTAATTATACGCCCTTTTTTCTGCCATACACTGAACATACAAAATAAATGACTATCACAAATCAGATACAGCAAGTCCTTTCATGTGTCCCTTTGAAAAAATTAATGGTACTTGGGAACACACATTATGTAACTATTGAATAAGGTACGTTCACATCAATGATGTTTGTCTGAAAATTCCTGTTGAAGAATTGAATTGTGGTATTGCGTTAGACTTTTTATATTTCGCATTAACTTTTTCCTCTATTTGAAACTTTCATTGATTTAAAATGTATTAATGAAGTGACACAAAGTCCTTGCCAAAATCTGAGTGTATTTAGAAACTTACTTTTGCATTCTTCTGTATTGTAGATTCTTGGCAAAGTAGTGAAATGTTTCTGTGTGCACGTGTATTCTAAATCTGTATTTTACAGCAGTATAAATTGTCGCTTTTGATGCAGCACAATCCGTTTGAAAGCACCGTTGGGTTTAAACTCCCAAACCATCGCGCCGCAAAGAGGTTGTGGAAGGTTTGCGTGGAACATCACATGTTCTTCAGGTAAATACAGAAAAACCATTGCCCTCTTTTGAAAGTTTGGTTGTCTTATTTTATTCTCTTTTTTCCTTTTAAATCATTTCTTCTTCTGCAGCTCAAAATTATATCATTCCAAGCAGGGGTCAAATTGAAGATTTTATCGTAGGTTTTAGACAACGTAGTCCTATTGTTATGTCTAGCCCTAGCTCCCCTTCCACTCCTTTATTGACAGATTAACATTTTCCAGTTCTGCTAAAACACTGTACCAGTCAATAAACTTTGTGTAATAGTTTCCAAGATAAACTGGTAGTGGATTAAATAGCTCCCTTGTAACCAGAACGAGAATGTTATCATAAAACAAAAGGTTTTACAATATGCAAATCTTTTTTTATTATGGCAAATAACAGCAAAGACAATGTAAATTACATCACCAAGAACGAAATTCCTCATGAAGCAGTGTAGCGTTAAAAAGAATTAACGAGAATGAATCTGCTGCCATACCAGTGCTTAATTTGAGCCGGTGGTTGCAGGTGGGGCCCACCGGCACTTATTTTTCCTCATCAGACTTTGACCAAGAACAAAAGAGAGAAAACCACAAAAGGGGTAAAGAAGGAGGAAGAGAAATATTGAAAAGCAGTGAGAAAGAGAAGACAAAGAACATGCAGTTGTGCGATAGAGGAGCAGGGAGTGTCAGGTGAAGAGTTAAAGAGGGATGAAGGGGACTCAAGACTAGGCAGCCTTATAATCGGCACCCTGACCTTCTGCAGCACTGGCAGCAGCTTCTGAGCAAATGTTTGGGCCTCACACTTATTATTTTACAAATTAAGTACTGTGCCATAGCCTACTCTTTAAAACCCCAGCATACTGATCGTAATGGAAATCTACTAGGTTTGTACGTCTTCTGTTTCCAAAAGCAGGTTGAATCACTGGAAAAGAATCTGAGGAAAACTGTGCATGCTTTTCTGCTCCGGGTTCGCTTGTACTGTATTCTGAGTGTAAAAAATTAGACAGAAACTGGAGGAAAAACTATGGGGCATATTAGCAAGACCCACGTTAAAATTATCGCCGTTTTAGCGGCAGGAAACTGCCGCTAAAACGGCGATAATGGGCTTGCTAATATGCGTTATGGAATTCCAATAGAAGCCCAGGTTAGATGTGCAGGACATCTAACCTGGGCTTCTATTGGAATTCTATAACGCATATTAGCAAGCCCATTATCGCCGTTTTAGCGGCAGTTTCCTGCGGCTAAAACGGCGATAATTTTATTGCCGGTCTTGCTAATATGCCCCAATATTCTTTAGAGAAAAAAAAGAAAAGATATCATTAAATTGTCAACATTCTCAGTCTGTAATTTTAGAAACTCTGATTAATGCCGATGTTTCTTCCACATCTGGGTCTACAGTCCGTGAATTCAGTGCACTTCTGGAATCTTTTTTTCTCATCTGCTCCTCCCCATAACATCTGGATCCCCTTTTGATCCTTGTCCCCCATGCATTCTTAACATTCTTAAAACGACCGTTGAACTCATTTATCTGGCGATCATATACATGTGCAACTATCCCTTGAACTAGCAGAAATTCCACTGACCTGGAAAAAGTCTAGTGAAGAAACTCTAAGTAGATCTGACTATACTGTCTTTAGACCAATTTCTTGGTTACCGTTTCTGTAAAAAATTGGGTTATTGGTCGAAGGGGGGTGGAAGACCCACGCGGCAACCACAATACTTGTCTGGGCAGACCTCAAAAGTCACCAAATTAACCCATGCTTAACCCTCTAGTAGCTTGGAACAAAAGCAGTCAGGCTTAACTTAGAGGCAAAGTGTAAAGTATTTATGCAGCACATAAACAGTAATAAAGTGAAAACAAGCACAAGAAAAATTCCAAACCAATTTAGCAATATAGAGTACATTTTAATAAACAATATGATACCAGAATGACAAAATCAAGCAGTAGAACCGGAGATATTCAGTTTTAAAGTTTCTAGTGAAAAATAGCACCTAAAAGCATAAAGCACCACTTGTGGTCATATGTTCACGCTAGACTGGGTGAAAGTCACCAGTTCAGTTCGGCTGCAGTGGAGCACGGGCCAGATACAGGGACCAGATTAGTCCCACTGAAAAGTTACCTTCTAACTCTGGTGTGAAGAGTTCAGTTCGCCTGGTGTAGGACGTGAGAAGGAGGCTGAGTATCGTGGGAGGTCATTGTTGTAGCGCGAAGCTCAGTCCAGGCATTGCGGACGGTCGTCGCTTAAACGTGAAGAGCCAATCAGGTGTTGTGGACCGTCGTTACGGTAGATTTGTGTTGGGGGTCGTTACAGGCTGTTGCTGTAGCTACAAGTGTGGGTCTCACATTGCCAGTCATCGCTGGCAGTCGCTGTTGGCTCTAAGAGCCGGTGTCACTGGAACTTTACGTTAGTGATTGTCATGGGCACCAGAGTCTTGGTGCGAACGGGTCCATTCACGGTCACGAGGAGCTCAAACTAAAGGATTTTCACCTTTTCTTTAGGAGAAGCACTCTGATGGCACCCAAGGGTCCAGGTCCTGGGAAGGTACCTCTTGAGGATCAGGGGCTCACTCCAGGAGAGGCCCGTAGGGCTCAGGCAGCTTTATTTGCAGGTCAAGTCAGGCCCAGTTGCTGCAGGTCAGCTGGGCAGTTGTAGGGAAGCCTCTGAAACTTGTTGTGTCCCTGTAGCTCACACAGGACGTCAGCCAACTGACCCTTGAAGTCCCTATGATTAGCATAAAATGAAGGCAAGCAGGTCCAATCTTCCTTCTTAGACATCAAGGCAGTCCTCTGGCAGCAGGGCAGTCCTTTTGTAACTTCCTCAGGTCCAGGAGTGTTATAAAGAGTGGCTCTGCAGGTCCAATATTTATACCTGGTGCCAGCCTTTGTGTGGGGCACTCCCTCTCCTACCCCACATCTGGTTCTGTAAAGTTGTTCTCCCTCCCCTGTAAAGGCTCCAAACATCTGGGAATGACAAAAGGCAGGGCAGGCCTGGAGTCATGTTCCTTTGTGCAGGAGGAAAAGCCCTTTGAAGTGTAAGTGGGGCTGGGTGAAGGCCCTTCCCAGTCATCCTATCAGGATGGCCCATCCTTTCTGCACCTAAGCCCCCTTTGCATCACTGTCTGGGAGGAATACAGAAACCCCCACAGCAGAGCCATTCACAGTCATGTGACACTGGCAGAAGGCACACATGGTCGAGAGAAGAAAATGCCAACCCTCTAAAAGTGGCATTTTCAGAAATGTAACTTAAAATCTGACTTCACCATTAAAAATAATTTTAAATGGCTATTCATTTTAGTGTAAACAGCATATCTCTATCTGCAACCAATCTAGAGTTAGTACTTTTTAAGTATAATAAAGTAGCCCAGTTTTAGACAATGGAATGTGCTGATTATGTGTAGGCCAATTTTACCATGTTTCCATCAAGATTATTGAAAAAAATGTTAATTCTCAACTGTCAGGATACATGGAAGACAACTCTTTTAGGGCCATATGTATCAAGCCTTTTTCCCGTTTGCAAACGGGCAGATTCTCAGAATCTGCCCGTTTGCGAATTGGAAAAAGCCTTTTGGAATGTATCATCCCAAAAGGCCATCGCAAAATAGAGAATTGCAAAATTTGCGATTCTCTATTTTGCGAATGCAATTAAGGAATTGCAAATTGCGATTCCTTAAATGCAATTCTGGAAGCACCAGAAATTTGCTATTTGGCCTTAAGGAATTGCAAATTACCACCAACTTCAAGTTGGTGGTAATTTGCGATTTTCTTTAAAAAAGCACTTTTTTGATTTTTTAAAAGTGCCATATGTTGCACATACATGCCCTTAGGGCATGTATGTGCGCAAAATGTGCACACATGCATATTTCAGGGGTGCAACAGGGTGTCCTTTTGGCACCCTTTCAACCTTGAAATTGGATTCTCAATTTGCGATTCTCTAATTGGTAATCGCAAATTGAGAATGTCGTCCCATTCATTCCTATGGGCCTCCTAGCACATTGGAATGAACGGGAAGGTATTCCTTATTTGCGAATCTCAATTTGCGATTCGCAAATAAGGAATATGTAGGATTCGCAAAATTTTTAGCAAATCCTACATACATTGCATTTTGCGATTCTCTAATTGCGATTCGCTAAAAATCGCAATTTGAGAATCGTAAAACTCTTTTTTGATACATATGGCCCTTAGAACCTTAACACTCAGGGTATAGACCAAAAAATAGCACAGAATCTGTGCTACTTGCTGTGACTGAGGACTTGAGAATGATTCTGGACCTAGGTGGCAGGGCCACCTAAGTCCCTTTATTTATTGTGACATTCGGCATGGTATCATACAATGCCTTATTATTCAGTCTTCTGGATTTTGGTATATGCAAGAAAGCATTGTTATGATACCTTAATTTCTTTCAGATAGATTACAGGTAGTTTCCTTGCTACCCTATCAATCCACTCTTTTTTTCCTGTGAGGCTGTGTCCCTGAGAGATGATCATTAATCCCCACATTATAAAACACTTAGTCATACCCATTGGCATCCCTTGTATGATCCTTTGGATTTAGTATGGTTTCTTAACACTATATTTTGGTGTCAATCTCCAACAACTTTAAAACTACAAAAACAAACGTCCGGAAGTGCATATGAGCCATGACACTGAGGATGAGGCATAACTGCCTTAAACTGAATGGAGACAAAATAAAGGGGGGATTGGAAATCTCTAATGAGTTTGGTCTCCTGATTTGTGGGCAAGGGAGTTTGAGGCACCTCCCACCAGCCAATTCAGCTAAAAATCTAGGTGTTATCAACAGTGTCATCCTCTTTTCTGTCTTGTTTGTCATAGCTGTGACAGCAAGGTCCACAAGTTGCACTCACCCAGAGGTCAGCAAGCCACCAATTCATATGAGAAGCTGAGTCAATGGTCTGGCGTGGCCCCAAGAACCAAAGCATAATCTGAACCACCAAAAGATCCATCATGTAAATTAAGCAAACAAATGTCCTGTAAAATTATGACAAGTCTGCTTGTCAGGGCACACAATAACATCATAGAATGCCAAGGTGATTGGTTTTCTTGGCAGACATAGTCTTATCTTTTTATGGATCTCTGGACCGTTGCATGGTAGGTCTGCACTGATGTTGGGTTTCACCTGTGCAGCGCTTGCACTGTGCTTGTGAAATCTATTGTATTTAATGTAAATTTTAAAAGGCCCTTGCTTTTCTTTGGCTCATGTGCTTGCCACACACAAAACGCATTATTATTCCCATAGGCGAAACCTAATGCATTTAGCAGTGCTTGTTTATTTATTGTTGGAAAGCAAACTTTGTTCATTACCGCAACTCAGTCTCGCATTATTAATGTCAGACAGAGAGAGAACCAGCTAATGTTTTTAGTCCCATCTCTAATATGTTTGATATGGTGAAAGAACGTGTTTCAGATAATCATGTGTTTGATTCCAGTTCGTTGTATATTTGATTATTCAAACTAGTGTACCATTGGCATCAGAGAGGAGAGTTATTCTTTCCAGTTTGGTTTAATGTCGGGTTGAAATGGTGAGAGTCGAGTTTGACCCTGTGTGGCAATTCAGAGACCTAGGCACATTCAAAAACAAATGTTCTGCTCTGGTTATGCCCATTTTGCCTGCTGGTGGCTGAGGGATATTTTAATTGCTTGGTTAACATTTCTGACAAAACTCCCATCACTTCATGTAATGTCACATTTGCCATCTCATCCCATGCAATTTATTTTGTTTCTGCTAAACAACAAAGTAAGTACTTCTTCCTTAGGGTTCAGAGTGCCATAGCTCAACCACTGCGGTGACAGAATAAATGAGACCCCATATCTAACTTTCTTAAGTCCATTCATTAGTTTCTATAAACGATAAGCATTTGGTAAAGGTAATAAGCATGGGGTTAATGTGCTAAAGCAAAAAAATTAGCACATTAGAGTGAGACACAAAGTAGGGAGCCAGCAGGAGTGGAGAGAGAGGGGCATAATTGTAAAGTAGTCCTCCTTGCAGTTAAATGCAAGCCCTGCAATGGGGATGGAATGATGTACTCAACTAGCCAATAGCATCTGGGGACAGATGACTACTCCACTGGGCTGAGCCACATTGTAATTGACAAACTCTCAAGGGAGTGGCTGGAAGAGTCTGGTGGAAGAAAGCTAGTTGTTGAAAAGGGCGGACCCGAAGCCTACTCTACTTATTGTAAGCAATAGGTCTGTACGACAACGGTGCTGTAAAACCCATGCCTAAAACTGGATTGAGTTTCATCATCTTATTGTAGCATATGCAGCTCTGAGCCAACTTTTAACTGGCAAGTCCCTGGTAAAACTCTTAGATCCGCGAATATGGCACAGATGCAAGTTCCAGCCTCAGGGACAGCAAGAATGGATGGATGGCTGGGACTTCTCCGTTGTTGCAGCAAAACTTTGGAACACCTTGCATTTCTTTGGTTCATCTTTGTTGAAGTTTAGGAAGGGCACAAAAGACTTGGTTATTCTCTTCAATGCAGTCGGGGTAGGGTGATAGGATGATTGTCAAAGTCTGTTGTTCGATCTTTTGCCTAATGCCATGAAACTCCTCTGTAAATGTGCTCCTAACTACTCAATAAACCCTCCTCATCAATCTGCTCCTGTTGTCCACAGCCATGGGCTCTATAATACTCTCTAAAATCAAGTAATGTTGAGCCTGAGTAAGGTGTATGTACGCATTTGTAGAAATATTTGTGCAAATGTGCATTCTGGATTCTGGGTGCTGATTGTAGGTACCTGCTGCTTTTATCTTGCTTTTTTTGCATTCCGATTGTGTCCTGGCTGTGGGTGTGCAGAGTCACCACAGATGGTGATCTTATCAACTAACGAGCTGGGGTGCTGGTCATGATGGCTTGAGATTAATGTATACAGTTGCTATGATCACTTCTAAATTTTAGTAGCAGGGTCTACTTTAATATGTTCACAGGCTTGTTCATTTAATTATATTTTCGCTCGCAGTTTTAAACCCTTTTGCTCAAGTTTTCTATTTATTGGCCACTCAGAAGCAATGTATGTGACACCACCATGCAATGAAAATTCCTAAATTGGACCCTCCTACCAAAATGGCCATTTATAAGGAGCCATTCAGTGTTGTTTGAGTATTCAGTTGATTAGGAGCTGCAATTTTAAAATCATCTGGATCTAAAGGCAACATTTAAAAATCCATCATTTAAGGGATGGCACTGTTATACATCAATACGGTGTTTTCCGATGTGTTCACAAATCATCAGGATTGTCCAGCATTAGTACACTTGTATTGCATGAAGGACAGACATGTTTTATAATTTGGGTCTTTAACAGGAAGAAATGCAGTAGGTTAAATTTTCCTGAATTGCAAATTCTTACGTTTTGCTCTAAGTCTTAAAATTGCAATATTTTAATGCACTGTCTACAATAAATATATATGTCTAGTTATTACAAATATATCATTGCTTCTTAGACCAAATGTATGCAGCAATTTTACCTTCTTTGTTTTTATTTTTCTATGTTTCTTCTTTTTGTGGACTCATAGCCGTAGAGTTTGTGAACATGCCTAGTGTTTTTTTAAAGATTTGCTTTTTTTCTTACACGTGGGATTCATGCATCAAAATTATTCCTCGGTTTTACATTTGTACTTTTATTATTTGACTGAATTTGAAGGTAGTTCTAGCTACCTTTTCCCATTGTTACCTGATCTGTTTGCTTGAAATATTCAGCACTCATTGCTACTAAATGCCTACCTTAAAATTGAGTTGATGAACATTGTTTGGCGATGGGATAATCAAAAAATCAGGAACTTATATGATCAGTTAGTGGGCACAGTGAGCCAATAACGACATTGTGATAGACTAATAAGATCAAAGAATTTTAGAAGCCCAAAAACGATGGAGGTTCATTGAGACCCTTGATAAGGTTTTGTTTCCTTGCTCTACATACCGTGTCCAGGGAGAAAAGTAAATGGATATGTTGAGCAAGCAGCCCATGTACTCCTAATAATGATAACTTGCTACTCCTCAGAAATCTTTTTACACACCCTTGTTCTGGCTTTTTATGAATTGGAAATATACTGATTGGAAAGCAGGAGTGTTGCTGAAATGTATCAGTAGAAAACCTCCCCGGCATCATGTGTTCTTCAAATAACAGCAGTCAATCAATCTGCGCTCAGTTCTATCTCAAATATTGCATATAACGCACATGAGTGGGTATAATTTGATAAAATAGTTGTCATGTAATACTTGTTTTTAGAAAACACGTAATAACAGGTTAATTACGATTTAAACGTGTTCTGTTACCTTGGTGGTCTAAAAATCAAATTTGTATGCTGTAGGATTGATGCCTTTCATTGATCCACTAAAGTATACAAAAAAGGGATCCACTAAAGTATACAAAAAAGTGATCCACTAAAGTATACAAAAAAGTGATCCACTAAAGTATACAAAAAAGTGATGGATGGAATGCCTGAATTAATCTCAGCCACTGGCAATTATTCGGGCCGAAACACAATCAACCATTATTTTGCACACCATGTCACCACGGTTTGGACCCAGCTATAGGCAAATCAATCTCAACCCTGCTCCAGTCGGAACAGTCCAGCCCGAACTGCCAAGGCAGGTGCTCCCTGAA
Source organism: Calotriton arnoldi (assembly GCA_963921515.1). Lineage (NCBI taxonomy): Eukaryota > Metazoa > Chordata > Amphibia > Caudata > Salamandridae > Calotriton > Calotriton arnoldi. Next base: position 106,540 of record CAWUFW010011606.1, on the reverse strand, counting down.
CTGGAACACAAGCAACCCAGGCATGGTTTGCAAAATAACAATGGATTGGAATGTGGCCTGAGTGATTACCAGTGGCTGAGATTAATTCAAGCATTCTACCCATCACTGTTTTGTATACTTATTATTTCGCCCTAAGTGGGAAGTGTATACCCAGATGTGGGTCCTGTGCAAACTGTCCCTGGAACAAAGCTGTACCTGGATGGTGAGCTCTGAATTAGGGCGAAACCAATCCTGGGTTGCTTGTGTTCTGTTTCAGGGAGGACCTGCCTTGGCAGTTCTGGCTGTACTGTTCCAATTGGAGTAGGGTCCAGACTGATTTGCATAAAGCTGAGTGCAAAAACTGAGGTGTTATGGTGTGCAAAATAAGGATGGATTGGAATGCGGCCCTAGTGATTACCAGTGGCTGAGATTAATTCAAGCATTCTGTCCATCATTGTTTTGTATACTTATTTTATTGATACAGGAGCAGAAGGAAAATAATGGGATGTTAATTGAATTATTTAAAAAGTTAACTTTATAATGTAATAATTATTACAGTTTGTGAACATTTTGCAATTTTAAAGGAATTTATGTAAAAACATGTGACCACTTATGCAACCTTTCTTTGCTCTAGAATGGGACTCTTCTATATGGCTAATCGGCTGGGTTATTTTCGTGTCATAGTCGCTGGAAGGGTCACTTGTTTATGACCTTCCCGTGTAAATAGAAAAACAGTTTGCATGGAAGGCATCCAGAAAACAAGAGCCTTTAAGGAAGAACGACTTTACGAAATGTAGAACTCCAGCATTCCACAAAATGAAAGGCACTTGACTGGAGTGTGCAGTCCTGTTGACTTTGTCACTGTATGTTTTCTATGACTTTCGGGCAAGCAGAGATTGGAAGAGACACCTGATTCTGATCGAAGAATCAAAACATTTGATTTGACTTTAATGAAAGCTTTAATCATGTTATTATGCGCAAGGGTGGAAAAGGAATTACACTTCTAAAGGTGCTTTACCAAGTTGAAGGATGTCAGTGTTATGTACCCTGTTACTAATACTCTTATTAATGTTCTGCTTGCTTATATTGCAACCTTTTTACCTCTTGGCTGGTGTGTGTTGTTGCCACAGGCTCAAGCCACCTGATAAACCTCCGAAAGCCAAGTTCCTAACTTTGGGTTCCAAGTTCCGCTACAGTGGCCGCACTCAGGCAGAGACGCAGCAGGCTAGTACCATGATAGACAGGCCAGCCCCCTATTTTGAGCGCACCTCTAGCAAACATATCTCGAGGAGCCTCGATGGAGGTAAGTAATAACGAGCATTGGCAATGCCAATAGGTCTGGCATTCGTGAGAGTTAGAGTTATTGGTGTTGTAAATGACAATGTCTTTTGCCGATGTAATTTAGTTTGGAGTGGAGTGGATGTATGTGGTGTGGAATGGAATTATGTGGGTTGGATTGGAATTGTTAGCTGTGGAATTGTGTGGAGTGGATTTGTGTAGTGGAATTATGGAATTATGTGGCATGGTGTATAGTTAGGGGTGAAGGCATTTTTATTCAGATAATGTTGTATTTGTTTTTTTTGTTTAAATCTCTTTATTGACATTTGTATTTTAACATTCCAGTACAACAATATGTCAAAAACCACAACTGCCAAGCGAGTACATTGCAGTAAACCATTGAGGTGTCCCTGATAACAATTCCAATAGTGCACCATAATGGTTATGGTGTAGCGATGGTATCTACAGCTATGGAGCGCTTGAGGAGCAGTGTGAGCAAGTGTGTAGACCAAGCACTACTTATTGCAGTGTTGTAGTGTGCACAATATTACATCGTAATGAACAGTGGGGATTGGGTACAACATAATGAGGACAAAATAACTCGACTACGGGAAGGGAAGACCCGCCCGTGACCTAAGGCCCAGAAATGTAACGACGACTAAGCAACTGCATGTGCAGCACATGAAGACCTCCTGTGTCCGCGAGATATGCAAAGATTGCGTGAGGGGATCCCCTTTTTTATGACGCCGCGCAGATAATGTTGTATTTGTTAATAGAGTTTGGAGTGTAGTGTGCTCAAATTAATTCCACAGAAGGTGGAGCCGGGGGCACGTGCGCATGCACCTGAACGTCAACAATGTACCTGTAGCATGTGGTGCACTTTGTGTTTTGTATGAGCTCATTTTTGCCTACAGTGAACTTCAAGGACGCAACAGCGCGTCACGTAATCACTGGTAAGTCTAAAAGTGGCGTGCCACATACGGGCTTTTAAAAAACAGTCAGGCCTAATGGGTTCTAGTAAGACCATTGCACACGGACCCGTTATATGCTGTCTGTAATTATGTGCACGTGCACTATATTTGCCCAGCGCATACACACAGTGTATCTTATCTGCATATGTGTGCATATTCATGAATAAACGCACTGTCATTTGTTGTGTACCTATGTCTATATGCGCATCAACGTGATGTACCCCATGTGTGCATGTGTTTACAAATGTGTAAAATTGTCTGCCGATATGCGAGGTGCACGTCCTGCATCTCGTAAATATGCATATCGGAGCTTTCATACAGTGCGCATTTTGATGTATGTGCATATATCTGAATGAACTGTTCACTTCCTGTAAGTAAATGTGTGTACCACAGCGTACATTGCGCACACATGCGCACAGTGTCCCTCCCGTAGGTTGATGTGTACATCTTTTATATTCCTGCCTATCAAAATCCCAATAATTAATAAGTGTAACTCCTCTGCCCACCTCTATACAGGAAGTAGTTGAAGATTGTCTGCACCCTTAGAACCTGCAAAGAATTGTGTCACACCGCAAACAAGTGTCCTTGATATAACCACCCCTCCCCCAAGTGAATCCTTCCCACCTGGAATCCTGCCCCCTTACTGGATACAGTCACTAATTCAGACACAAGCTGTGTGCCTGACAACACGCTGTGCAGGAAATAAACAAACTTTCCGGGGGTGGGGGGAAGGGGCGTGTGTGAAGCTAGGACCTGCGTACACATAAACATGCATAGAAGGGGACGCGGGTGAAGCTAGGAAGTGTAGCGTCGCGGTCTAGCCTCCCGACGTCACGTGACTCACCGCAATGCATTGTGGGAGTGACGTGACGCGGGCGGCCATTAGGATCGCGGCGCGAAGGCGAGCAGTCGGCCCTCCCCTTGAGCAGTTATAATAAGTTAATAAAGGAGCCTGAGAAGTCCACCGTCTTGTGCATGGTCTTCATTTCGGTGGGGCTCACTTCCATACACCACAGTGGCGACGAGGCAGCAGAACCAGGAGCCATTCCGGCCGCCATCACGGTAGGGGAGAGCCGGCGAAAATGCTGCGGCGGGCGCTGCCTGGTCAAAGCGTCCACTGAGGCCTGAGTAAAGGGGGGGCAACCAGTTCAGTCGCAGGCGGGCTCGGCGCACACATCGGCACGCGCCCCCCCCACACCTGTCCTCATCACCCGCCTTCTCTACTTGCTCCAGAGGGCTGTGTCGTCACCAGACACCCCCCTCGCACGAGGGGTTTTGCGAGGGCCTTCCACAGCCACTCATCAGGCACAGCAACCCCACAGCCAGCCAACCAGCGCGTGGGGCTCCCGGCCACAGGAACGCGTTGTCTACCACGCAGAGGGCGCATCAGGGCGCACGCAGCAGTGGCGAGACAGCACGAGAGGCGCCCTGCTTCCTACAGGGATTGTCCCACTACTAGGCCACAAAGGTTTCCACGCGGCTTCCGCCCTACAGCAAGGCGCACCGCCTTCCAAGCCGCCCACACCATGTGCGCACAGACCTTCTCCCTCACCAACCCAGTACCCTTCCTGCTGAAACCAGGGGAACCGGCCATGAAATGGGCCGACTGGAAGGGGTACTTCTTGAACTATCTATCGGCGCTGGAAGATGAAGGTGAGGAGGAGTTTCTCCAGTAAATGCCGAAAGAAGATCCTCCTACATAATCTGGGTCCAGAAGGCCTGCGCGTTTACGAAAACATGGTGAAGAAGCCCAGGGCATCCACAGATGATGACGTTTTCCAACATGCCCTGGAAGACCTAGATAACCATTACCAGCCAGTAATTTGCACGGCCATTGACTGGTACAATTTTTTCCAGCGCAAACAGACCGAGTCGGAAACAGTGGAGGACTACGTAGCGGCCATCAAGAAGTTGGCCATCAACTGCAAGTTTGGCACCCTGCACGACGACCTCATAAGAGACCAGATTATAATGCACACAACCCACTCAAGTGTCCAGGAGAAGCTGTGGGTTAATGGCGAAGCGTCTCTCCCGGAGATCATCGCGATAGTCAAGAGAGCTGAGTTGTCCAAACGGTGCGCACTCGCCGCCAAGAAGGAACCGGTCCAACAGCCCACAGTGTGCAAAGTGACAGACCGGAAGGTTCCAGCCGCAAAACCTACGACAAGTTCCAGCTCAGCCTCTAACAGGCAATCTACGCCTAGACCCAAGGGGCCCAGCCGCGCTCCCATGGACAAGCAAGGAACCTGTTACAGATGTGGCAGCCAATCCCACATGGCAAACGATAGGAAGTGTCCAGCATTCCACGTTAAATGCTCCTTCTGCGGAGTCACGGGACATTTCGGCAAAGTCTGCAGACGGAAGCCCAGAAGCTCTGCAGTCAAATATGTCCAGGATGACTCCGACAACCAAGATGGAGCAGACCAATACGACCAAGATTGCATACTCTGCATCGAGGACCAAATCCTAGGCATTGGCGATGTTGCCAAGAAGAAGCCATCCTGCATGTTATTGATTGGGGGCGTCCAGATCGCCATGGTGGCAGATTCCGGTTCGCCATACACCATCATCCAAAAACGGCTATGGGACAGTGACTTTGCCCAGGTGGTGGGGAACTACCTCCATCCCACTGACGTCCACCCAGTCACATTTACAGGGGAACGTATCCCCATGGTGGGGTTCAGGCGGCTCGTGTTCGAGTTCAAAGGCAGGCGCACGACAGCGAAATTGTACGTCGCGCAGAAAGGCCCCTCAGTCCTGGGGTGGGCGGACCAGGGAGCGCTGGGCATCCAACTCAACCCAGGCGGTGACACTCAAGTGCTTCTGATGGATGATTCATCCACGCCAGCCTCGTTAAAAGCAGAGTTTCCAGCAGTCTTCAGCGACTACATCGGGAAGATGTCAAAGTTCACCCACAAAATCATGCTTAAAGAAGGAGCAGTGCCAGTCTCCCACAAGGTCCGGAATATCCCATTTAACTGCAGAGAGGCAGTACAGCTTGAACTTAAACGGTTGGAAGACAACGACATCATCGAACCAATAGAATGTGCCGAATGGCTCACGCCCTTGGTGGTGGCGCGCAAACAAAGCGGGAAGATACGCCTTTGCATTGACCTCCGAGAACTCAACAAAAACATCATCGTCGACAAGTTCCCGCTGCCCAAAATAAACGAACTACTAGCCCAGACCAAGGGGGTCAAATGGTTCTCCACCATTGACCTCAAAGCCGCATATCACCAAGTGTCGCTCCACCAATCGTGCCGGAAACTCACCTCTTTCATCACGCCCTTCGGCTGCTACAGGTTTCGATGGCTGCCCTTTGGTCTCACGTCCGGGGCGGCCATCTTCCAAAAACTCATGCACACACTCTTCAAAGATATCCATGGAGTCCTCTACTTCCAGGACGACATCCTCGTCATGGGGAAGACCAAGGCAGAACACGACGACACCCTGCACACCGTACTGCATACACTGGCGGCCAACGGCCTCACGGTGGAACTTGAGAAGTGCAAATTCGGCTTACGCAAGGTGACCTATCTGGGACACGAGATCAGCGACACAGGCATCTCCCCAGAAACAGCCAACGTGGAAGCCATCATGTCCGCGCCCTCCCCAAAAAGCAAAGATGATGTCCGCTCATTCCTGGGGCTGGCGGAATTTTATAGCAAATTTGTCAGAAACTTTGCAACCAAAACGCACAGCTTACGCCAACTGCTGAAAGAAAAGAACGCCTTTGCCTGGTCCGACGAGTCTGAAGCGGAATTCTCGGCCATCAAAAGGGACATTTGCGAGGCGATTCCCTTACACGGCTTCGACGGCACCGCCCCCAGCATCCTGACCACTTACGCCAGCGACAAAGGATTGGGCGCGGTCCTCTCCCAGACAGCAAAGGATGGCACCAAGACCACCGTGGGATTTGCCTCGCGATCCCTCACGCCCAGTGAAGAGAAGTACAGCGTGATCGAAAAGGAGATGCTAGCATCCATCTGGGCGATGGAGAAATTTCGCCAATATCTGTGGGGATCCAGATTCACGCTCCGCACAGACCACAACCCCCTGATCAAGGTGCTCACATCCAGTGGCAACGTGACAGCCACCCCACGCATCGTGAAGATGACACTACGTCTCTTAGACTTCATGTACGACGTGGAATACATCCCCGGCCCACAGAATAGGGTCGCAGACTTCCTCAGCAGGGCAGCTGCCATGGAAGGAGCAGTAACGCAATCGGACTGGGACGAGTACAGCGTCGCATTTATGATGGACCATGAACACACAATCAGTGCCCAAGACTGGACAGACGCCTATGCGCAGGATACCGAACTCTCCCAGGTCAAACTGTACTTCACGCACGGCTGGCCAGAGAAGAAGCACACAAAGGACAACTTCAGAAAATACTGGGAGGTCCGCGACGAACTATCCATTAGCGACGACTCTATATTCCTCCTGCGAGGCGACAGAGTGGTGCCCTCTAAGGAGCTGTTCGATCGCATACTCCACATCAACCACGAAGGCCACCTGGGCATCGTCCAAGCGAAAAGAAGAATGAAACTACTGTACTGGTGGCCGGCCATGGACAACCACGTAGAAAGATTTGTGAGAGCATGCGTACACTGCGCTAGAGCGGACAAAACACTCACCACCATGAGACCCCCCCTATGGGGGGGGGGGGGAGTTCAACAACCCGTGGGAGGCCTTATCCATTGACATCGTAGGCCCCATTCTGGATTCATGGGGCACTCCCAAACACCTCATCGTTGTGGTGGATCGATACTCGAAGTGGCCAGAGGTCGAAATCAGCGAATAAGTGGACACCGACACCGTCATCGCCTTCCTCACCAACATCTTCATGAGGGAAGGCATCCCCAAAACCATCACAAGCGACAATGGACCCCAGTTCACATCAGCCAAATGAACAGCCTTCACCGACCGCAACGGCATCCAGACGAAACACACACCTGTCTACCACCCGGCGGGCAACGGCCAAGTGGAACGCTTCAACCCGGTGATCATGGGCTCAGTCCAAGCAGCCATCAGTGCCAGAAAGAACTGGGAGACCAAAGTCAAAAGCACAGTGTGGGCGTATCGCATCACCCCCACCCTTACAGGCTACAGCCCGTTTAAGATCCTGAGAGGCAGGGAACCCTTTACCAGAGACAATGCAGCCTGGATGACCATGCAACTCCAGAGCAAATGGTCCCCAGCCATAGTCCGGAGCAACATAGAGAAAGCCCAACGCATCTACAAAGCACATTACGATAAAAGGCATCATGTACGGGAAGCCAAGCTGACGGAGGGCGACTGGGTCCGAGTCAAAAAAGGCCACCCAGGACAAAAAGGGGACAGCAAATTCAGCGAGCCTCTGCGAGTTGTGGAGCTGTAAACACGTTCGGCCTTGTTGAGCGACGGCAAGGTGTGGTCACAATCCAGAATGGCCAAATGCAACAAAATCCTTCAGTGGGGCATGGACAGTAGCAACAGTGACCTGGACAAAAGTAACAGCGCCACTGGGATAGAAGCACCGACCACAGAACCAGCGAGAGTGGACATGGAAGTTACCAACAGGAGCGAGGCCAGCACTTCAGCAAATGCGGAAGGACAGACAGCCAAGCGACAAACACCGAGCTTGCCAAGCCAGGACACAGACGAAGCGGGTATCCCGCAAGAGACTTCCGATACAAAAGATAGAGACCTAGAGGAGAGCACGAGGGAAGCCGGATCCAATGGAGGAAGAGAGCAAGGGATCCGAGCATCCGTCACGCACACCGGCAAGGGCCGTGCAGTGAAGCTTCCGAAACGTTTCAGTGAATTCCAATTGTGATCTCTCTCTCTCTCTCTCTCTCTCTCTCTCTCTCTCTCTCTCTCTCTCTCTCTCTCTCTCTCTCTCTCTCTCTCTCTCTCTCTCCAGCCACAGTTCCTTTGTTATTGTTGTTAAGGGGGAAGATGTGTAGTGGCAATTTCGTCAGGGCGCGAGGTCAGTGTTTGCCTCACTGGACAACTGACTTTTGCATGCGGAGTGGCACGTGGGAGCCAAGGGCGCACGTACCAGCTTCCACTGTACCAAAAGGGTGTCTATTCAACATACATCCCTTTATTCTGAAGCACTTTCGTTGCTCATAATATACTGCATGCACACATCTGATGTGCGTCGTCTCGCGTGCCGCTCCGCATGCCACGTGCCATGTTGGCCTACTTTGAAAAGGTTTGCAACATGCTGTGCTTTTAACATTGAGTAAGCTCACGATCGTGAATAAAGAGGGCAAAGCTAAATGTGAGACTTAACTCAATTTTAAATTCTGGGACATACTGTCCTGTATAGTTCACGGGGTTTCTGTTTTGGATACACTCACTTCTAGTCTTTCACTTATTCTTATCTCTTCACTGGACATAAATTCTTTACTTTCAGTGAGAAAGCAACCGATGATGATAGATGTGGGCATGCTGGTGAGAACCTGCCAGTAGCTCCTCTGGTGTAGCGCACGTGAGGTGCTTTCTTACTCTTTCACTTACTTTCTGACGTGTTCTATATTCACCTTTTCTGTAATAAGGGAATATGTTTGTGGAGTTGTTTTTCTTTTTCATATTTTTGGGCACCTAGGACAGGTTTAGACTGAAATCATCAGCGGTTGGGTGGAGGTTGATACCCCCTTAACCCCATGTCCTTTGTATAAATGTAATGCTGCCCCCTTGCAAGCCAGATCTTTGTTGATTAAGTGGTCTGCCACTCGCCTTATTCATGAGCCATGTTGCTTCGACGACCCATACTCTGCTGACGTTTTCTCCGGAATTAAACAGTTATAGGGTAGAAAAAAAAGAAGTATCATTCCAAAATGCTTCTATTCAATAATGGTAATTCTAATGCAAGTGGCAATTCCTAGTTCATATTTGGTGTTCCCAAATCTGTTGTGCATTGTCTCTCTTGTGCCCGTGTGTGCACTTTATCAGTGAACCGTGTTTTGCCACTCTTTTTCCTTATGCTTGCTGCAATGTAGAGTAAATGGTGCAACAGAAATGTCCAGTTCGTTCACATTCATTTTGAGCGTTCCAAAAACGCAGCTCTTTTTGTTAAAAATCTCAATAGTTTGTGCTTCCAAAATTAAAATATATATATATATATTAGTTGTAGCAACACAGCATTGCTGTCTGAAGCACAAGTTGAAAGCTACCTTCTCATCTCGAAAGACCTTGACATTTCTGCACCCAAAGTGCCTGAATTAATAGATTGCTGACGTGTAGACATAGGGACGCCCCATTGTTTCCTACACCAAGCGTTTCCACTGATACTAGCTACAATCTCTCCTTTCTTTTGGATGTGAGTGGAAACGGGTGATTTCAAGGTGATGGGCATGCTTCCCTTCTGCATGCAAGATGCTGTGAATGTTGGTGTTGAATCTGCTGCCATCTTTTTTTATCACCATGCCTATTAAGTGCCAGATTTCTCTCAATATCCCAACAATGAGTATATCTAGTGTCTGACTGTAAACCCAGCATGCTTTGCAGTGGCCCCTTCTAGAGAAAAGAATCAGTATGAATGTGTTGGATAGTTTGATATCATTGGTAGTGCTATCCCAGCTTTTGTGTACCAGTTTGCACTAACAATCTTCTTTCTTTTTTTCCCTTCCACTCTGATACATTTTCACCACTTTTTAAATATTTGCATTCTTTTTTGTTCTGTTTTCATATCCACCTGTGGCAGGACTTGCTTGAGCAACCCACTTGTCCATCTTCCCCACCACCCCTACATGCTTTGTGTTCCTTGTCGCACAGCAAACCTGCCACCTATCCCAGAGATGGACATGCTTTCAGACATTTCTGAGGAAGATCCCTTCGGGGAGCTGGAGCAAGCTGCCTCAGGCAGCGTAGAGTTCCTCTGCAAAGGAAAAGAGGCGAATGAAACAATTGCTCCCGTGGCAGTCGACAACCTGCCTTTAATAACTCATCCGGTTGCAGTCCTACGCCACTCGTGTCCAAATCTCATCTCTGAAGTGCAGGGGAAGAAGCGCATTAAGTTTAACTGCAGTAATGCCAGTTATCGCTTCTTTTCATTCAGTTTCTGCAAGTGTTTTCCTGCCAAGTTCCTATCTCTTCTTGATGATGATGGTTCCATTAGTTTCCCCAGTCTCCCAGAGGTTTGCGTCTCTTTTCTCCCTCCTGGCCTCCAGCATTATGTTCCTTTGACCTCTCCCTCGTTCATTCCATCCTTCCTACTCATCTTCCTGCTTCTCCTCTCTGCTTCACGGTCCCTCCCTTTCTCACTGATCCTTTCCCTTCCTCTCGCTCTGTCCCTGTGCTATCTGGAATCAAAGGTGACTTCAGTGAGCGCCTTTAATGACATTGACCTGAAAGACAAAGCGGAGGAAGAGGTGTGGAACCTTGTCGCGTAACGTTGATTCCACAAACTTTATTTTGTGTAGCACTTTGGTTACAGCAAACTGTTTTAAATTGCTCATTCATCAACTATTCTACCCAAAAAAAACATTGGGGCATATTAGCAAGGGCACTATCGCCGCTTTAGCGGCACTTTTTGCCGCTAAAGCGGCGATATTTATATCGCCCTATTAGCAAACTGTCTCTAACAGCAGTTAGCGACAGTTTGCGGGCATTAGCGCCCGTTTTTTACCGCTTTGCATGTCAGCGATATTTATCGCTAATGACATGCAAAGTGGGCGTTCCCGACGAACAAACCTGGGAAACACTCGCTAACAGGCCTATCGCCTATTAGCAAGGTGGCCATGGCCCCAGTTAGCGACGTGAAAAGTCGCGCTAACCGGGGTCATCGCCATTTATTTAACACCTGCAATTAGCAGGTGTTAGCCATACCTAACATGGGGGGTGGATTATGCTGATACGACCACAGGGTCGTATCAGCAAGGTGTTCTCCCTTCTCCATGCAACATCGCTGGTTTTTCAGCGATGTTGGCCCATTTCCCCCGCTATCGCTGGAATATTCATCGCCATAGCGCTAATCGTTGCTAATACAGCGTTAGCGTGGCGATATATTCCAGCGATAGCCGGCGATAAAAAAATCACGCTAAGCAGGGTTAGCGATGATTATCGCCTCTTCTTGCTAATATGCCCCATTGTCTTCCAGAGCCATCGTTAAACTAGTGTAGGAGCCTTAAACTCATGATTGGTTGACTAGTGAGGAGCTGGGACATCACTTCTTGGGGTCCATATTGAAATCATATATAGTCGTCCATTAAGTAAAATCTAAAAGATAATAGCTCTTTTCGGAATAGGTCTCCAAACACCAGAATTCAGCCTTCCATTCATCTTGGAGGTTGCTTTGGGGACTTCAGCTTTGCAGATTTTGCCCCCACATTTAAGGTCACCCCAAGTTCCACCCTGGCAATAGCTAGGAACCTCAGCTTGTGGAAGATGTCATTCTTCCTTTCCTCTACTAGTGTGATATGCTCATTTTCGCCAAGTGCCACTACATTTAGCGACTGCTTTTGCGCACACAGAGTACCTTCCTAATATCACTTTTCAAATCTGATTTGATAGGTATCTGGACACAATGTTGCACTATACAGCAAACCGTTTAGGAAGATGGAATAATTCAAGTGTGTAAACTGATCAAAAAGAGCCTCACTGAAATGAAGAGCCAATACGTGTTTGCTGTTAGGGTTACGATGTAAAGTATGTGATCTATACATTAACTTAGCTGCTGCTGGCAAGGATCAATGCACACTCAAAATTATCAGACCAGACATACACAAACCGCATGAAGAAATGCTGCCGAAACACAATATGAACTGTCTAGCAGACCAGCGAGATTGCACCAACCCTGCCTTCGAATAATGTATTTTTTTTGGCTTCCTATAGCAATGACGAACCTCAGTATTGTTGTCTTGAGGAAGCTCATGTCCTCGAAGTGCCTGATTAAAATACGTGTTGGCGGAACTCACTTTATGTGCGTACATCTAGTTTTTGTATGAAACACAAAAAAATCCTTTTACCAGAAATGAAAGAAAAAAAAATCTTAGTTAGGGCATTCAAAGATGTCACCGAACATCACAAATAGCAGATCTTCTATTTAGATTAATACGAATGTAAAACCGTGAGAGAGCTTGGCAGCCCCCTTGCTTATGGTCACCTGGAAAGTTTGCTTATATCCACCTGAAAACTTTTTTGTTGCATATTATACTCTTTCGAATAAGGAAGCTTAGTTTTATTTAACAACGCATCCCTTTTTGTATTGGCCCTCTCACTTTCTCCTTTTCACTCGTAGTGAAAAAACAGGGATATTTGGGGGTCATTTTCAATGTTGCTTTTCACGTTTCTTCTCAGATAAGTGATGTCATTAGTTTGCTTTCACTCACATTCGACGAGTCATTACATTGATGGCGTAGTTGAAAGAACCTGCAGGGTCATAGAGTTCAACTTTTGTCAAGTTGAAAGAGTTTCTGAAGTGATGTGGTGGTGATCCATATGAAGGGGGCAGCTTTTGTTGCAACATTTCCCACTTTTGCTTCGAAGTAGAAAGACCAAGCCTACATTTTTCAGAATTCATCCATTTGTCACTAGTTATTTTGAGAGGGAGCAAAGAGGACAGGTCAGTCTGAGGTACAGAAAGATGGGGAAACAGACGTCAGAGCAATCTTTGCCCTATTAGATCCTAGCTGAGAAACCAACCACTCAAAATAAGATGCAGAGCTGCCACAAAGACTGCGCTGTGAAGACTAAACACGCACCCACAGCATATTGTCTGTATAGAGATCAGCATGGACACACAAAATGATTGACAAAATTGGCATAGGTGAAATAAACAAGGGGGAGTGTCCCAAAAACGTTAGCCCATATGGAATTCCGGGCAGGGGCACTCCCATGCTGGAGGCAACACTGAAACACTTCATGTATGGAAGGGACCGAAATCTGGCCTCTCTACAAAGCATCACTTTTGGGAAACTAACACTGCACACACATCACGTACATACACTCACCCCGAGGAAGGATAAATGTCTCCAGTTATCACCCGTCTCCAATCGCACACCCAAGAGCTTCATAGGCGGGCGGAAGATGCTGAAAACAGAGCCCGTCGTAACAATCTCCGCCTAGTGGGATTCCCGGAGGGAACGGAGCAGGGTCGCCCAGCAGACTTCATAGACAAATGGCTTCGCTCATGGGTCACCGAGGGCTCGCTATCCCCGTGGTTTGCGATTGAACGAGCGCACCGCTCCCTTGCCCCTAGGCCGCCGCCGGGGACAGCCCCCAGACCCATCATCATGCGAATTCTCAATTTTAAAGATCGGGACTCCATCTTGGCTGAGGCCCGCAAACAGCAATGTCTTAGGTACGACAACCACACGATTATGGTCTTCCCCGATTACACCCGTGAGGTCCAGAATCAACGCCGTTCATTTGGGGAAGTTAAGCAAAAGCTGCGTGCCCTTAACATTCAGTACAGGCTCCTTTTTCCAGCACGCCTGCGAGTGGTTTTCTCCAACAAGACCCTTTTCTTTGACACCCCTGAAGAGGCATGGACTTGGGCCACGGAGGAACGCCCCCTGAGAGTTACCGACCATCCATCCTCACCAGGTGGCATGACTCGTGGATCCGGCAACCGGGAGGCTCCTGGTCCCCGGCCCCAGCGCAATCACTCACGAAGACGCCGAGGTCAGAGAAGGGCCCGTTCTGATTCCCCACTGGGCCCCCCCCCAACAACCAACTCCGCTACCTGGGGGGCCTTCCGGTCTGAGACGGTCCGGCTCCTCGGGACATCTGAATCCTGGAGGTTCCTCGCCCCGTCCTTCATCGCTGGACCTTCCGGACACTGATCTGTTGCGTAGCCCAATGCTCCTCAGGGACCCTACTTGAGCGCGTCTCTGCCCGCCGGGCCTGGCTCCGCGGCCGGAGACGGCAGCTCGGCTAATCAGTGCTGCAACCTCAGACGGACTTCACGATGCACATCCTGCAATGAGGAGGGGTCCTCCACGCTTCCCAGTCCCGAACGTTTTAGTTTGGTCATTGTTGTTTTTCCACTGTTAGGGCGACAGATGCTTCCGTTCCTGAAGTATAGGGTGGGGGTTGGGTTCGGGTGGGGGGACCCATGTCCCGGGTTCTATGGTGTTTTTGTTTTTTGTTTTTCTCATGCCAGCACTTCTGCCTCATCTTGTCACATGTATACAGTGATAGATCTTGTCCTTCTATGTCCCACACTTCAAGCGCGTCCACTGCCACGCTCCCTGCGCATATGGGGCACTCAACCACTTAACCCGCCTCTCCATGTCTAACGATCACACGGGTTTAACATCACTACACATTATGTCATGGAACGTGAACGGCCTCCTCGAAAAGGTTAAACGCACTGCGGCCCTGCGCTATGCACAGCGACACAAGGTAGACATATTGCTGCTTCAGGAGACCCATCTAGTAGGCAACCACTGCCCCTTCCTTGCGCGCTATGGCTACAGCGGGGTTTGGCATGCTGGTTTTACCCGGGGATCTCGAGGGGTGGCCGTACTGCTGCGCCGTGCTCTGCCATTTGTTGAGCGTAAAGCAATCCAAGATCCAGGCGGCTGCTTTCTCGTTCTGGAAGGGAGCATTGGGACCCAAGCCCTGAATTTGATAACGGTGTATGCTCCCCCCTCTCTGCTGTCCTCCACGCTCCAGCGCCTCACTCCACTAATAGCCGCCCTACCTCCGGGGACCACTGTGGTGGGGGGGGACTTTAATGCAGTTATGGCCCCAGCTCTTGATTCTGCTGCGACCCCCTCTATCTCCTGGGTTTCCCAATCCACAATCTTTTCAAACTGGGCTGCGAATCTGGGACTTAGTGATGCACGCGACTCTGGCACCCGAACACTGCTATGTTCACTCACACATCGGCTGCCCACCACACACAGGCCAGATTGGACTATATGTTTCTCCCGGCCCTGGACTGTCGTTCGGTCCAAGCCATCACTATCCTTCCCAGAGGCCTCTCGGATCACTCCCCAGTATCTATGCATCTGGGTAGCCTCCCGACCTCTTCACGCCCGATTTGGCGGCTCAATGCCTGGTTTCTCCAGGATGAAGATCTCAAGAAACATGTAGGGCTTGAGCTACATCACTACTTCGCGGATAATCAAGGCTCGGTCTCGTCCCCGGGTACCTTGTGGGAAGCCGCTAAGGCAACCATTCGCGGTTTCGCCAAAGGCCAACTCAAAATTCAACGCTCGAAGCAGGAGGCCCGGCTCACACTCCTAGAGGCTCATGCGGCCCGGCTGGAGGCCCGTCCACCCGGGGAAAGAACGGAGGAGCAAGATCGAAGACTTACCTTTCTCAGAGATGAGCTCAGACAGGCCTCCATGGAGTCCGCCAAGCTGCTATGGAGATCCTCCGTGGCGAGAGTGTATGGGTGGGGGGATAAAAACGGGAAACTTCTCCATCGTCTGGCCACTTATCCAATGGCTAACCGTATTATTCCCGAAGTGGCCCAGTGCTTTGCCTCTTATTACACCGCTCTATACTCTGCCCGACCTCCAGATCTCGCCCTATCAGAACTTCTCCAGAATGAAGGATTCTCGCTCCCACAGCTCACTGACACGGAGGCGGGCGATCTAGACCTCCCCATCACTCCGGAAGAACTTAATGATGCTATTTCCCGCATGGCAGCGGGCAAGACGCCAGGACCAGATGGCCTCCCGCAGGAATTTTACACGTCCTACTGGGCCACGTTGATTCCCCATCTTCTGGCAGTATACCGCGAGGCAGCGGACCGTGGTTTCTTCCGTCCTGAGACGGATCTTGCTACCATCGTGGTGATCCCCAAGTCTCAGCCCCCCTCAGTCCACTGCTCTGATTACCGTCCCATCTCCCTTATTAATTCAGAACTCAAGATCTTTGCCTCAGTTTTGGCGCACCGTCTACGCCCTCACCTGGCCAAATTAGTCCATATAGACCAATGCGGCTTTATGCCCGGCCGGGGCACCAGGCACTGCCTGAGACGGCTCTACCTGGCTCTGGCACACCGCCAACAACTGACTCCCTATCTCTCCTTGCTTCTCGTAGATTTTGAGAAAGCATTTGATTCTGTGGACTGGCGGTACCTGGAGGCAGTGCTGTCGGAGATGGGATTTGGAACCCCCTTTCGCAACTTGATTAAGACCCTGTACTACGAGCCGCAGGCCCAGGTGATGGTTAACGGAGGTCTCTCCCGCCCCTTCCCCATTGGGAGAGGCACGAGACAGGGTTGTCCCCTCTCGCCCCTCCTTATCGCGTTAGCGATGGAGCCCTTTGCCTCGCTCATCCGCGCCGATCCGTTACTTACGGGATGGCAGTGGCCCGGTCAGGAGGAGGACAAGATAGCCCTTTACGCCGACGACGTCCTGCTCTTCCTGTCGGACCCAGCCCGTTCAGGACCTCGATGTCTCCGAGCTCTACGTCTCTTCGAACGAGTCTCTGGTCTCAGATTGAACGCGGTCTTGGTCCCCCTTCATTTGTCAAGAGAATGTTTCGACTGGCAGTCCTCGATCCATCTCCGGCGCCAGTCATTTAAATACCTGGGGATCTGGGTGACGCTCCTTCCTGATCTCGCCTGGGCTCTCAATGTCACTCCGCTGGTGAAACGGGTACGCGCGGATCTACTTCGATGGCAAAGATTGCCGTTGAACCTTATGGGCAGGATCGCTCTTTTTAAGATGATGGTCCTACCACGATTTCTCTATATGCTCCAAAACACGCCCCTCACCTTCTCGCGGGCCTGGTTCAGAGAATTGGATGGCTTGGCCACTAAATTCCTCTGGGGAGGGTGGCGGTCGAGATTGGCTCTCGGTCATTGCAGAATTCCACCCTTTGATGGGGGACTGGGAATGACGAACTTACATCTATATTACCTGGCGACGAGGCTTCTCACTGTGCATGACTGGTTTAATGGAGGCTGGGCGGATCCGGCCTACCGACTGGAACTACATGCCTTGGGTTTTTCCGGTATTCAAGGGATGCTGTACGGGACCACTATCCCCCACACCATGCCAGGGATTACCCGCGGGGTGTTTTTGGCCTGGCGAGCCGCCCTGCGCCATACCTGCTGGTCAGGCAGACTAACCCAATGTACTCCTCTGTGGAGTGGAACATGGCTCAGAGATGTTGCTTCTCTCTCCGGATTCAGAGTCTGGGATCTCATCGGCATTTCTCAGCTGGGAGATGTCTGGAACGGCAGTCACATTCGCGAATTCTCAGACATGCAGACCCGGTTCTCCCTCCATGCCTCTCAGTTTTACCGCTATCTTCAATTGCGCCACGCACTTCATGTCCACATCTCGGAAGGGACCGCCCTACCTGCATACAGTCCACCAGAGGCACAGGTCATGACGGGCAACCTGGGGAAGGGGGGGATTTCCCGTATCTACCGCTCCCTCACGAATAACACCCCCAATTCCCTTTCCTCTCTCGGGGATAAGTGGGAGGGTTGGATAGGCTCCCTAGAAGATGCTGATTGGAGAGACGCGCTGATGGCTCCTAGAACTGTTACTGCTTCAGCGCGACTCCGCTTAGTTCAAATATACTATTTGCACGCGGCCTACATCACACCACTGCGCCTTCATCGCTCTGGGCTCCGGCCTGGTGCGTCTTGTTCCCGCTGCCAATGCTCACAAGCAGTTTTCTATCACATGGTATGGCTCTGTCCCGCAGTTACGCGCTACTGGGAATCAGTGACAACTGAACTTACGGAGGTCTTGGGCTGGGAGGTCCCACTGAATCCACTAAACATCCTTTTAGGGGTTACTGATGGTTTAAATGGGAACAGGGCCGAGAAGCTCTGCCTCACCACGGCACTGATGGTTGCTAAACGGGATATCGCAGCCCTTTGGATGGACCCGTTGACCCCCACTGTAACACGGTGGCGAAGGGGGGTGGATTGGTGTGCGGCGCAGGAACAGCCAATGTATGTAACCCGCGGCTGCCCCAAAAAGTTTCGAAGGGTGTGGGGTAAATGGATCGGGGTGGTGGAAGACTGAATTTCCTGAGGCTGCTCCATGGACAGGGATGTGGGCAATGTTGCTTGTTATTCCTTGTTGGACTCATGCTTGTCAGAGTGTCACTCCTACTATGTCACTGTTCGATACTGATCAATGTGCTGTATGCTGGCTTGTTTTTTGCTGCAAAGATGTTAACTAAAATCAATAAAAATTGGTTATCCCAAAAAAAATGTCTCCAGTTACCTTCTATGCTCCTGCACATGAAAACATACGGGTCTTCCCTTGAGAGTACATACAAATCAGACATCAGTCGGGCCCCAGAAATCAAACTACCAGGAGGCCCAACAATTTACAAATATATTTAACAATCATAAATTCATCTATGTCAAGGTAAAACTAGTGTAAGTCAGCCCTGTTAAAATTTTCTAGCAAAAAGTGTAATGCACGATTCATAATGTTGCAGCTCATTTTCTAGTTGACTGACTCATATAGTCCTTGTAAAACTGTATTTAAGGACATCCAGAGTATAGTCAATCTGGAATATGCCATATTGTCTGTTAAAAGCCAGATAGATTATCTGTTAACTAATATTAAAACAAGCAATGGCAATGCCAATAGGTCTGGCTTTAAAGGAATGTTGTATGGCAATGTGAACCATTATAACTAAATTGTATGGCAATAGATATGTAATTGTGTGGAAGCAAAGAACTGTAGAATAATATTGGTGTAGGTTAAAAGGTCAAGTGACAGTTGCACTGACAAGACAAACGTAAAAGTCCATGTAGGTTAAGGACTGCCCTCCTCCCATCTGTGCTGCTGCCAGAAAATAACACCATAAATTATCTAATTATCAAAGATGCTTCAATAGCATTCAAATGTCACGTGTGAGCTCATGAACATTCAAGCTCAGGAAGCTGGATACATAAACAAAATGATCCTAGCTGGGTGGAGGGCAAGCTCTTTTTTTGTGGAGGCACACAACCTCTGCTCAATCAAACATGTACTCATGGCTCCCAACATGTTGCCGGGGCCACAGCCCCTCCCTAGTAAAGCATACATAATTGTCTGGCGACAGCTGGGCTGTTAGGCCAGACCATAAGCACATCTTTCGACCACACAGCAAAGCGCAAATATTGCTGACTAGCTTCTTAAATAAGAGAACTTCAAATCTTCAACTGTAGTGTCATCACTAGTCTCCATTCATTGATGGAAGCCAAACAATACACCCTCAAAAAACTAACTTCATTAAAAAAAACAAAGGAAACCGTTTTGAAAGAATACTTGAGTATACAAATCATTTTGCATGATGATATTGTTCAGAACCATTGGGTTCCACATATTTTAAAGAACATTATGGCTCAACTACAAAAATTAAATGTATACATTTCCTTTAGTAGAGAAAATGTTGAAAAACATTTAAATTATTCCAACATCCGTATATTCAACATCAATGTATTAGGCAAGTACATAACATTCCAAATAAAGCATACTAGAGATTTTTGAGATTGGAAACTTTACAATATATTACTGTATTTTTGGTTGCCTTCCGTGCTCCAAACTTTACGTTTATATCAAACACACTCCAAAACATGTCAGTTAACAGTCCTTGAAAGGGAATGAATACACCCATTCGTCTTGAGGAAAGCGGCCATCAAAAATCGATGTGCTTAAGCATCAGTACTAGACACCAGACTGGAGTGGAACAATGTCTTTGTTCCATTGTCTAAAATATTGTTTTGTTAGCCTGATGATTATTAGTGTTAAACTAATTATAAACCAATATAAGATACTCTCTCCACTAATTATGATGTTTAGAACCATAAATTATATAGTGTGCTTGGAGTGGAATCTTTAGCAATGTGTCATATGTAAGTAAAAACATTTGAATTTTGAATGCATTTTAGATATCTTGTTTGTAGCATGTGTGGCTGTAGATACACATGCTTAGCATACTCCTGGCATCTAATGTTGGGCTTGGACGTTTGAAAGTGACCTGAACAGTTTTCGTTGGTCCCATGCAGTTCTTTTTCGATCCCATCACTTCAGTTCTTTTGCCTCCCCGATGTATGAACGCTTTCGCCAGCACCAAAGCCTGATTGCGACGATCCAGGCTTCGAGGGCATTGCATCCCTCGGGTGCCCAGGGCTGTCTCCATTCTTTCATCACCAGAAAAAGCTGCACGGGTTATGGAACAGACACCCTTTCACATTTGCCCTCACTGCAGTTCAAAATATCCGTGTGTGTACCACCATAAGGAGTCAACTTGTGCCCGTAAGTTGACCAAAATGACATCTCCTGTGTATCGTGCTTCACCTTCAGTACCAAAAAAACCATCAGGTGCTGAAGAGAATGGCACTGGGAAACTCAAAGGATGCACCAGCAGTGATCCTCAGAGACCCCAGACATTTTTGGCGAAGAAGATTCCCTTAGCACCAAATAACAGAATAACAGGAAGACACCTACTGAAGGAAGTGGCCCAACTAGGGTCACCCAGGTCACTCTCAACCTCCTCTTGCCTTCCTGTAATGAAGAGTCGATGACGCAGTAGAGAATGCAAGAAAACTAGTTTATTCACAAGATACACTGCAGTGGAGTCCAGTCTGACCAGCCTCCTATGATGGCTGACGAGGGACTGACTCCAACAATCATAAAGTTACATTATGTAGGTTGCGGAGCCCACAAAGACCTGCCTGTTATGGAAAAGTACTGGTAGCTGTCGTAATACAATGGGGGCACAGAACATTAGTTTCCATTCCGCAGCCTGGTACAAGCTATCTACTATCCAAGGTCGCTGGCCTATCCTCCCTTCTAAACAGGTGGGAGAAGGCCTCCATGTAACAGAAAAGGCATGCGTTAATGAGCAAGTTTCAGCATTGGAGAAACGAAACTTACCAAGGATCATTTCTTGTAAATGAGCAAATAACAGTTTCGATTGAAATACAAAATGGCGTCTTGGAAGGCTAAAATGGCGGCACGGATGTCAACCTAACTAACGCAGCTTCTGCATTTACTGATTGCGTCTACATACAATATACAAGTATAATGTATTAGCCATATAAATGCTAACATAATTTTGGGTAAGACACAAATAAAATGACAATGTTACGTTTTAATTCTATCAGACCCTCCTTTTAGCATTTTATGCTAATACGGATAACCTTTATTATTGCTATCAGGTAAGGGTCTTTACAATTCTAATAGTGAAATGAAAAATATAGTTATACAAACGATAATATATCGGATGCGAGTACTTATATAGATATTGCCTGTGTAAAGAGAAATAGGACACTAAGCAGTTGCAGTACAAGTAACATCAGGATCAGAACCTGCAAGAGAAGTAGTTGAACCAAAAACTCCCTTATCCAACTGCATAATGGTATCAAGCTCCTTTTGAAGCATTATAGTCGCATTTGTATCATGAATCGAAATTCTTTTGGGAGTGAGATAAGTAGTACAATATGAGCAACATAAGGGAAGACACTGAATCAGAATACAGCAGCATACTAGAAGGACAATGAAATATATTATCTTTTCTAAAAATCCAACCCCAACCACCGAACAAAGACCAGCTCCAATTTCCACTCTCCATCCCTTTAACATTTTCCAAAATATCTAAAATATGCTGTGTAATATTCTTTTCCATATTCGTAATACCGACCACACACTGCTCTCCTATTATTGCGCATGCACCACAGTTTTTGGCTAAAATAAAATCGACTGCATATCTCGTTTGTTCGGAGTATATGCGCATACTTTCTAACTGAGTGGTGATGTCCCGTAAAGCTGCCACTGTGGAATTAGATCAAATTTGCAATTTACACCCAAAATATTATCTAGCTCGTTCACACCTGGCCATGGCGGTACCACCAAACGTGAGAATAGAAGAAAGGATGTATCCAAAAGTGATACCATTACTATAATTATTAACTTCTAGATCAGTAACTCCCTCGCAGAATTCCTTAGTCAATGTTCTTTTTACCCATCTTATATTTGGTCTACTATGCCTGCAAGGTACCCCAAGAGGTAGCACCATTCCCAAAGCCACATCCTCTGTACCGTTGTATATATTGGTATACGTACCATTTGATAAAAAATAAAAACCTGGATGTGCATAGAGTGGACCTTGATAATCTAATGGAGCATATCTAGTATTCATCCCCTTCATATTGGGATCATCCTTCCTTCCTAAACGTATCACATTTTTGTACACTACTTCTCCAGAGCAATTGAGATACAAATAAGCATCAGTACTATTTATTACAGGGCAACACGCGGGATAAATACCTGCCTCTTGAGTGACGGTCAGATCCTGGTAGTGCCAACCTGTCAAGGTGATATTTCTTCTACTAAGATACAGATCACCACAATACATTTCAGGCATGCATCCAGGATACCCTGTTCCCCTTGGCTTTCTATAGTATAAGCAAGGTCCAGGATATCCCAGGCCGAATTCCCCTTTTACCTCTATGAATTGGGGAGGACGAACATATGTGTAATTCACCAGTGACAAGGGGTAGGCGGTCCATAAACTTGTAACAGAATCAGTGGGATAACAGGCTGTGTTATCCCCAAAATATTTTCGATGTGTGTCTAAAAAAACATTGCCATGCATATCTCTCTTTCCACGATCTGAGGAAACAGCCCGATGTAAGACACATGATGAGGTATCATCAGAGCACTCCAGCATCCAGAACAGCCCCCCTCCCACCAATAGGAACAACAATATAACTACAACCCGAAATATTTTCTTCCTGAACAACCATGCAAACCAACCTGCCCCAGGCGCAGGGCAATAAGAAACTGTTCATCTTCTGCATAAGGTCGACCAAACAAATACATTTTTACTACAATGTTACAATTTAAATCACCAGAGAAAGAGACGTTATATGATGGAGCCAAATGATGGAAAGGACACAAAAAACAAAAAGTAAAAATGTCAAACAGAAAGAATCAGGGTCTGTTCCAAGCCTCCCTGGCAGGCTTCTATCGTCCAATCCTTGGTGGTGCTATTGAGCACGCCGCGGTGGAGCCACACTGTTGTAGCCCGTCTGTAAATGTTCAATGTTCTCAGAATGGGGCACTTTCCCTCCTTGGAAAATACCCTCAGCTCATCCCGTCCTGCGTCACAAGTAGTGCACCAAATCTTCCACTCCCTAATCTAATGGGAAAACGCAGAAACAAGGGGCATTAGCAATAATCTTATCCAAAGAAGTCCATCCCTAACTACACTCACTTCTCTTCTGGTGCACCACCCTTCCGTCGAGGACGCAAATTGTACCTTTCTACTCCAGGTATTGTTTCATCTCGAAGAAGAATCTGAAATTCAGGGGGCGCCAGGGACTGAGACTCAGGTTCCTGCGAATCAGATGAAGTGGAAACCTGAGCAGCCTTAATTTCTGGGGGGACTGCCGCATTCAAAATGGCATCATTTTCTTCCTCTGTCTGTGTCCAAACTAATTGGGCATCGGAGAACTGAAGAAATCTTGGGACTTTCTCTGTCTTGTGGTCTCCAATGCCATCACGCACCCAGGCATCGTAGGGAAGGGGTAGCGGCACCCGTTGGCAGTGGGAAGCATGTATCCAATGCTTCCGGCCTTCCACTCTTACCGCTGTCCTTGTTGTGATGAGGACCAGATAGGGTCCCTTCTATCTAGGCTCCAAACTGTCTCATCTCTGGAAACTTTTGACTAATACATATTCGCCAGGTTGAATGGTGTGCCCAGGCCCCTCGGATGCTGAAGGTAACACCTCGTGTATCTGTTGGTGAATAGAACGCAAGCTTTTAGTGAGTTCATACAAATAATCAACCAATAGAGGATAATCTATTTCTGAAAACTTCTTCGGTCTAGGGACACCCCACACATTTGCTGGACGACCAAAGATCACCTCATAGGGTGATAATCCTGTTCTAGAATGGGCTGTCATTCTGGTGGACAATAGGGCAAGAGGTAAGGCATCTGGCCATTGCAACCAAGTACTTTCTTTGATTTTGGCCAATTTTAGTTTGAGAGTACCATTGTACTTCTCAACTAAACCTGCTGACTGAGGGTGATTGGCTGCATGGAATTTTTGCTTGATGTGCAGACCATCGCACACTAGTTGAATCACCTTCGCATTGAAGTGACTTCCGTTGTCACTCCAAATCAAAGGGGGCAAACCGTAGCGCGGGAAAAACTCCTTAATAAGAGCCTTTGCCGTTGCCATGGCAGTATTTTTCTTCGTTGGATAAGCCTCAATCCATTTGCTAAATGCCAAGCTACCACTAACACATATTTCAAATTATTAACTAGCTGTAGCTCTATGTAATCCATCTAGAGTACCTCAAAAGGGAAAGAAGGGGGTGCAAAATTACCAGAAGGTGTAGGGGTACCCTTTCCAGGATTGTGTTTTAAACAAATCATGTAGTGCTTCACTAAATGAGCAGCAACCTTTGAAATATTATCATTTTGCCACACAGGTTCTAGTAATTTGCAAATGCCTTTAGCACCAATATGGGCCGGACCATGTGCCATGGTAACTACGGGAAGTACATATGCATCTGGTGGCATCCATCTCTGTTTCTCGGATTTATCTGTCCAGCATCCTTCATTATCTAGATGCCCTGTACTCTCCTGCCACACTGCCAACTCCTCTACTGTTGCCTCACTCTGTATCTCTCTAACACTCTCCAATGAATTCTCAAACATACCAACTTCTGGTACCCATCTAGCAGGACCTGCCACAAACATTTTCGGCGTTCTCGACCTTGCTGTCTCTTTTGCTGTCTGATCTGCAAAGGCATTTCCCCTCCCTGCATCAGTTGTAATTGCTTTATGAGCACTACATTTAACTATTGCCAATCGTTTGGGAAGAGTCAAAGCTGTCAGGAGTCTCTCTATCAATGGACCATGTTGAATTTTGGTCCCATATGAATTCAAGAATCCTCTCTCTGCCCAGAGGCGTCCAAAATTATGGGCCACCCCGAAGGCATACTGGCTGTCAGTATAAATATTGACAGTCAGTCCTTTACTTAATTCACATGCTCGCAAAAGAGCTATCAGCTCCGCAGCTTGCGCTGATTGATGAGGAACACGTGACGTCTCAACTACAGTGTGCAGCGTGGTAATAGCATACGCCGCTGTAGTGGTGCCATCTGACAATTTGAAACAAGAGCCATCGACATATAGTTCCCCTTGAGGGTCAGATAAGGGAACATCAATCAAGTCTACCCGTCCCTTCGTCTCCTCCTCCGTCCGGAACAGACAATCATGGACGTCCTTGTCCTCTTCTTCCGAAGGCAGGGGTAGCAACGTGGCTGGATTCAGTGTGGCACATCTTTTGATAGTAATATGAGGTGCAAACAACGTTAATTCGTACCCCGTTAGATGAGCACTGGTTAGGTGCTGCGTCTTTGTTTTATTCAAAAGTACATCCACAGCATGCGGTACCATTACTGTGAGATCATGATTGAGAACGAGTCCTGCCGATTGTCGGATAGAGACCGCCGCAGCCACTGTGTCTCTTAAACAGCTAGGGAGGGCTCTGGCGACAGGGTCAAACGTAGCAGAGAAATAAGCACACAGCCTCTGCTTACCTCCAAAGGCTTGTGTTAACACAGAGAGTGCACATCCAGCCGCTTCGTGTACATACAACACGAAGGGCTTCTTATAATCAGGCATGCCAAGCACAGGTGCAGAGCAAAGCGCAACTTTTAATTGTTCAAAAACATGCTGACATTCATGCGTCCAAGGCAAAGGTTCATGCACATCCTTAGTTATCAAGCAAAGCAAGGGTTGTATTAATAGAGAATAAGCAGGAATCCAGTGCCGACAATACGAGGTGATGCCTATGAAAGCACGCACATCCCTCTGAGTCACAGGGACAGGCATCTTAACAATGGCATCAACTCGTTCAGGTGTTAGCCTCCGACCCTCCTTCGACAGCAGGTGACCTAAATAGGTGACCTGCTGTTGACAATATTGGAATTTGGAAAGGGACACTTTATGTCCTGTGTTTGCCAAATGCTTTAACAATATAACCGTAGCATCCCGACAACCCTCTTCGGTATCGACATACTGCAATAATACATTACCTGCGGGAAGAGAGAGAGTCCAATTGACTTTTCAAAGCTTGACTATAAATACTAGGACTTTCAGTATAACCCTGAGTAACCCTACAGAATTGAAAACTTCGGCCAGCTAAGGGGAAGCCGAATAAATATCGGCTGTCTGGATGTACAGGAATGCTAAAAAAAGCATTTTTCAAATCAATAACCGAGAAGTATTTAGCTGTGGGAGGAATCATTGTTAAAAGGACGGTAATATCAGGGACTACCGGAAACTGAGGAACAACTATCAATTACAAAACGATAAACATCAGGATGCGCATCAGGGGAATCCACAGGTGCCTTTTTAAGAATAGGGAGAATGGGGCTGTTGAACACGTTCGCTACTGTCTCCTCCACTACCCCTGATTTGATCAGGTCCTGTATAATCTGCATCAAAGCCTGTTCCCCAGCCTGCGATATTTTGTATTGGGGAATACGAGGAAGCACAACGTTATCTTTAACCTTTATTGAAACTGGTGGTATCTGTAACAACCCCACATCCGTATTCCCTGTGGCCCACAATGAGGACGGTACATCCTTAAATTCAACAGGAAGCAGTGCATCTTTCACCAAACACTGCTTTGTACTAACCACATTAGGTCCAAAAGTCAGATAAACACCATCCGGGGAACAATAAATGGTGGCATGTAACTTCTTCAATAAATCCAGACCTAATACATTTCCCCCACAATTCTCCGTTAACAAAATTGGGAGTCTACAGTAAAAGGACCAACTGTAAAAGCAAGAGGTCGGGATATGGGACACACAACCGGTACACCTGAAAAACCTACAGAGACATTATTACGGCCAGACATGGCTGCCCCGGGGATCAGCGAATGAGAAACAGAGCTATTCATTGCACCTGTATCCACCAAACATTTCTGTGCCGAACCATGCAAATCTGCCGTGACATAAGGACCACGCTGATCTACAGGAATTTGGACTGGTCCCTCACCCTGTCCCTTGCTGTTCTAGCTATAGGACATCCCTGTAACGTCATCCATATCATAATCGTCATGATAGTACTGCCTTCCCCGGGGATCATTGAAGTAATTCTGATCTGAATGACCCCCTAAAGATGTATCAACTTGATCCTCATCCCGACCAACCTGTCCACGGCCCCTTCCACCTGGACCCCACCCTCTAGGTACTGCAAGTTTCTGTAACAGTTCCGGACACTCGCGTCGCCAATGTCCCTCCTTTTTACAATACGCACACTGATTCAGCCCCAAGGGCACACCGCCTCTTCCCGCACCCTGTGACCTTTGAGCCGGACCAGCGCCTCGACCCCTTCCAGACCCCCTTGCATCCTGCTGTAGTAACACCTTCGTCTTCAAATCCTTACTCTTTTTCTCCACTTTATCCTTTTCCTCATTCTCTCGATGCTCATAATATTGAGCCATACTCAATATCACTGAAGGGGAGGAAGTAGTCCAAGTACTCTCAGAAGCTTGCAGTCAAGCCGCAATTTCAGGAAGTAAATTCGTAACAAACCTATTAACAAACAAACGAACACCACCTTCAACTGACAAATCCTGCCCACTGAAATCAAGAAACACCCCTTCAAAACGAGTAAAGAAATCTGACACACTCTCCTCTTTCTTCTGACGGCATGCCGTTAACTTGTCCCAATCCACCCGTCTAGGTGGGATAAGAGAATGCATATAGGTGATAATGCGGCTTGGTAAGGCCAAAATTTCAGCTTTGGGCTTTTCACCAGCCTTTTTCTCCTTATCCCATGCCCTAATCTCATTCCAAGTACCACCCAGCTCTGCTGCATGATCCTGTGTATGCACTTGCCGCCAAATGTCCACAGGCACCAAAAGGCCAAAAAACATCTCAATGTCTGCTAAAGTCATAACTGATGAGGAGGCAGCTTCTGTTAATTCTTTATAGTATGCAGTAGGATTTTTCCTAGGGTCTGGTAACTGACTTTTAAGAGCAAGGACCTCGCTTCTTTTCCATGGGGAAAAGACCCATTGTTCCCGAAAATGAGCCTCTACCCTCTGTTGAACCACATCTCCATTCTGCTTACGCTGTTCTGGGATCTCAGGGTAAAAAACAGGGTGCACCTCTCTTATTGGAAATTGGGACACTGTAGTTGGAGTACGGTAATGTAATCTTTTTCGATAACCAAGGAGCGTTCCAACATTTCCAAAAACCTCTGCAGGGGCCATACCAACTGAATATACACGATCTCGAATATCATAAATAACTTGAGGAGCTGTGCCTCCAATACACTGTTCCCACAAACCAATCAATGTAGCCGACATATGCTGCAGAGCATGCTGTTGTACAAACGGGTCAAAATCTTTCATCACACTCCATATATCGTCCACACTATAAATCGGATTCCGAACCCATTGTGCCGCCTGATTTGCAACCATCTTCTTCTCCTCTTCACCCACATCAGACCAAATTAATGCCCGCCCCATTCACTCCCTTGCTGCCGCCCAATCCCCTCCATCTGACCCTCTCACCGGTGTCTCAACCCTCCCCAACACCACAGATGAAATACCTGGGACAGACAGAAGAGGTACAGACGCGGATGACAATGTCAACAATGACTGTGTAGTGGGTGTAAGAGAAGGAGGAGAAACATGAGGGGAAGCAACAGACACTGCGGGGGTGCCTGCAGTCACCACACTCGCATGTTGCCAAACTAGAGGGGAGACAGATAGGGCTGGAGCCGAAGCTGTTAAATCTGCGGAAAAACCAGAAGGGGGCGGTGGGGCAACGGAGGACTGAGGCGATGGAACAACAGGATATATTCTCTGTGGGGCATAGGGAGGTGGGGGACGGGTGTCCAACAGATCCTCCACAAAAGGATCCTCATCCTCTCGAACAACATAGGACTTATTACATTGCAATCAAAATTTCCTATCTGCACACTCAATACCCTTTTCAGCTTGCTCCTTATCATAAGCTACCACTTTCTGAACCACTGTTTGCATTGCCTTCTTCCTAGACTCCTTCTCTGCTCGTATACGCCTCTGTTTAGCTTCTTTCTGCCATACCTGCAAAGTATCAAACATCGACTGTCTACTTCTTCTAGCAAATAATTTATCCTGCAAATAATTCAGTTTTTGTTCATCAAAAGTACCTTCCAGTGGCCACTGAAGCTCAGTATTGTCCCTCGTATACTTGTGCCATAATGTACGAAACATAATAGGGCCAATACCGTGCTACACATACATCTCAAAACTCGTAGTGCCTTCCGGAGGCGCAGGCTGCCTTTCCTCCAGCCGATGCTCAGCAGAACAACAGCGGCAACCCAAGCATAACACTTTACTCCAACAAGGCATTCTGGCATCAGACGCATTCACTCTCCACCTAAATCACACACACACACAACGAGAACTCACAAACAAAAGAGCTCTCCAAGTCAGTCCTCAGACTGCACCAAGACAAGATAGGCTCTAGCCCCAGGCCTTTTCAATATTAAACCAAATTCAGCAAGTGGCCTGGCAGAACGTTCAAAACGCTCCGTATCACAAGGGTCCACCCGCCCACCAAGTTAATCAAGACGGCGCTGCACTTACCAAAACTCACCCGGTGCACACAGGTCAGACAAGATTATTCTCCACTGCCGACTCTTCGAACCCAAATGGTCAGATCCAAGGGTTTCGCCTTTTCAGGACCCCAGCCGAGATGACCACTAGACAAGGAGCCGCCCGATCAGACAGGCGGGGCAGCCGCGAGAACCAAGCTCTATCATATGGGGATCCCCGATCCGCCCAACCAACCGATTACGGGCGGGATGGGTCACCTGGTGGAGTCCCTGTTCGGGTGCCAACTGAAGGAAGTGGCCCAACTAGGGTCACCCGGGTCACTCTCGACCTCCTCTTGCCTTCCTGTAATGAAGAGTCGATGACGCAGTAGAGAATGCAAGCAAACTAGTTTATTCACAAGATACACTGCAGTGGAGTCCAGTCTGACCAGCCTCCTATGATGGCTGACGAGGGACTGACTCTAACAATCATAAAGTTACATTATGTAGGTTGCGGAGCCCACAAAGACCCCCCTATTATGGAAAAGTACTGGTAGCTGTCGTAATACAATGGGGGCACAGAACATTAGTTTCCATTCCGCAGCCTGGTACAAGCTATCTACTATCCAAGGTCGTCTGGCCTATCCTCCCTTCTAAACAGGTGGGAGAAGGCCTCTATGTAACAGAAAAGGCATGCGTTAATGAGCAAGTTTCAGCATTGGAGAAACAAAACTTACCAAGGATCATTTCTTGTAAATGAGCAAATAACAGTTTCGATTGAAATACAAAATGGCGTCTTCGAAGGCTAAAATGGCGGCACAGATGTCAACCTAACTAACGCAGCTTCTGCATTTACTGATTGCGTCTACACACAATATACAAGTATAATGTATTAGCCATATAAATGCTAACATAATTTTGGGTAAGACATGAATAAAATGACAATGTTACGTTTTAATTCAATCATCTGGTCTGCCAGCCATGCAGCAAATGCCCAGTCTGGAGGCAGTGTCTTCGAGCAACTCTGGCCACGAGGAGATGGAGGATGCTAGAGGAACAGGGAACACTTGTCCCTCTTTAGAATTTCGGTGGTTAAGGCCTTCATGGAGAGTTAGAACAGGGCTATCCCCCCTAGAGTGCCTCCTGCTCCCATGTGGAATCTAAATGTTGTTCTCAGCACTCTTGCCCCCTTAAGTTCCTCTCTTGGTAGGTGGCATTCCCTCTGACCATTGGCTCACTCAGACACATCATTGAACTGCACGCACTCTTCCTACAAGAGCCCTTCATTCAGGTCCACAAGGTCAGGGTTGTTCTTAGACCAATCCTACATTCCTCCTGAAGGTGGTGACACCCTTCCACCTTAGCCAAAGAACTACCATTGTTTTCCACAACTGAATCCTGTTGTGTTAAGAGCACTGCACACATAATATCAAAAGAACTCTTACGTAATACATTGACAGGACCAAGACATACTACAAATCAGATCAGCTCTTTGTCTCCTTTGCAAAGCCTCAGAGAGGGCATCCCATCTCCAAGGCATTCATAAATATAAGTGGATAGTCCGATGTATTCAAACCTGCTACCCTAAAGTAAAGAGTTCTACCGCTCCACCCAAAGTGCACTCCACTTGTAAGAAAAGAGTGACCATGGCCTTCCTAGGAAACATCCCACTAGCAGATATTTTTAAGGCAGCCACCTGGTAAACACCACACACCTTTACCAAGAACTGTTGTGTGGACATCCCAGGGCCCATGAACAAGCCATGGTAGGTCAGATGGTGCTAAGGACTTTGTTTCAGACATCTGCATCATCGACACCCTAGCCACCGCTTCTGGAGGGCATTACTTTACAGTCAATGCTAAGCATGTGTATTTACAGCTACGCATGCTATGAATGGAAAAAGTTCTGTTCTCACATGTACATAGGTATTAATTGTAGTTAAGCAGTTTAACTTATCCTCATTTATAAGGTAGCCTTACATGAAGTAAGTCTACAGATGATGGAATGGTTTATCCTACTCTGAGATTAAAGCGAGAGATCCTTATACATTTGCAAGCAGTGTGGCATTTCTAGGGAAGTTTAATAATTGTACGATAAAAAGCCTGCTATGTGCCATACTCTGCTATCATCATTATTCTGCCTGTTAGTCGCTGGTTTCCGTACCATCCAGCTTACCAAATAAATAAGACCTCACATGAAGATAATACACTATACCCATCCATCATAGAAGAAATTATCCAAAGCAGAAACATGATTTTATCTAGTGGTATTGTCCTGGTGTGCCAAGACCAAAGTGTACTCTGCTTGATCTCTAGTTTGGCTCTATTCGTTCTCCAGTGACTCAGTTTTCTTGTACCTTTTCTTGATTTTATGAGTGACATATTGAGTGCCCTATTGGCGTATTTTACAGACCGGAACCATTTTAATCCCTTCTCAGAGATGGGCTTTTTTATTTGGAGCAAACAACGCTGTTGCCTTATATGCTCATAGCTTACTCTGAATCACCAGGTCATATGGTCAAAGGACTTGATGAATACCAGTGAGTTCTGGAGTACTACAACTGATAATAATGAAGAAAACTTATTTTTATTTAGCTCTTTAGACCACACTACCAATTTAGGCATTGTAAGTACGGGAGATGTTAGTATTACCTGGTTTGATAGCACTCAGTTTTCTAATCTTAGAACAATGAAATGTTGAATTGACCTTTCCATGATCCACATTTGTGACTTATTATTCAAAGCAGATGTCAATGGCGAGCATGTAACTCTCTGAGACATATCCCCAGTTAGAAAGATGATAGTCCATGAAGAGATAGTCCTCTACTAAGGATTCACCATTTCACAACAAACCATCTTTCGACAAGATAGTCCAACAACATATCAGCATGAAACAATATTGTGTTGATATGTTCATACCTTCCTGTATTGGGGCACCTGCTAATGTGATAGGGTAACTATAAAATTGTGGACGAGGTTCATTTATTCGATTATATTTTGATACAAAGTTACTGGACCCATTTTATCTCCAGCCTTGCTGGAGGTATACACAACCAAGTCAGTGATGATGAAGTGTGGGTGGCAGAAGTTTCTTGTTCTTAGCAAAGCCCATGTTTTCAAGTCTGTCACTGTTCCCTTGAAGGAGGATAATGTAGCCTCCTGGCTAAATGCATTTGCCAGAGTGGTGTCAAAGATTGGCCCTGCACAAGTTAAATGTTATAAAAGTTAACTAACGACCTTGTTCTAGTTTGAAGACTGCAAGGGTCTGAGGAAGGAAGTATGACAGGTTCCTCGCTCAGTCCCTTATTATTATTGATATGGATCCAGTCGTCTGACAAGATTTTCATACACTCCCTTGGAAGTGAAAATCCACTCCTCTCTTTTTGTACATAAGCACATTTCACTCAAACCTTGGCCTGCCTTTTCCTCCCCATTGCAGAGCACGCTTTGCTGCCGTTGCTTGTGGCCTATCCTGTCACCCAACGCACTCTTGCAGACAATGGTTTTCTGCAAGGATGGGTGGGGGTTACAGAGAATGGAGCCATACAGCTCTTCCCTGCAACCCCTAACCATTGGTGTGAGACATTTGAGTTCCAACAACTGATTGAGAGCATGTTGACACCTTTTAACAGTGTGGATACTGCAGTCAATCATTGTTGTGTATGCCATGCCAAGTCAGCTTATTCCCTATGCCTTCCCGGCCCCTTTGTCCCTTCTTTTTTTGGTTGAACTGAGTACCTGTTTACTATGAGCCATTTCTTTGGAGGCAGTTGATGTGGTTGCAGGATGGCCAGTGAAGGTTAGCTCGCAGCTAGGAGTCTTGGCGAAATGGTATTGGTTCTTTGCCAGTCTGCATCATGGTGGTGATTTAGGGACTAGTCTCTACTGGAACCTCGGTTGCTGGAGTGAGGCAGTGTTCTGTGGGCCTCTTGAAGGTCAAGGTTTCATTTATGTTTCCTTAGTTTTACTGGTGTTTATACTGCTTGAGATCTTCCGGCTAAGCGTCGTAGAGCTGTGTGAATCACCGACCACAGCGGTTTGTGGATCACCAACTACACCTGTTTGTTTCCCAACAGTCGGGCAGCATTCATTGGTGGTTCACTTGAGCCTTAGGTTTTCATTAGAATTCAAGCAGACATTACCATTTGACCAGGTCTCTAAACTGCCCAGCAGTACTGACGTAACCAAAATGCTATTCACTTTTGACTACTGCCTTTGTGTGCAAAGTTGGATCTGTGCTCTTCTTATGGTAAATGTTTTAACTGATGATTTACATGGAATAATAATTATGTAAAATGTGTATTGACCATTTTACCTAAAGATGTAATAATTTGCTATTCTAAAGATTGATCCATTGCAGGAAAGTAGGATCTGCTTCTATCGTTACCCCCACTTTTAGCTTGATGTAATGTTGTTTCTGACTAGTCTGACTGGTATCCTGCTAATCAGGACCCCAGTCTCTCTGCTTTCTCTCCTAAATTGTTATGGTAAGTACTTAGGTACATCCCAGATTGGATACTGGGGTACCCTTATAAGTACCTAGTATATGGTACTAAGGTACCCAGGGCATAGGTACCCCAGAGGCCCCCATTAGGCTGAAGCATGTGTTATGCCACCTATAGGAGACCATTCAAACTATCTACAGGCCTGCCATTGCAGCCTGTGTAAGCTGGTGCTAGCACCACGTACAAAAGATATAGGTTTCCCTAAATCTAGGGTCACTGCACTTAAAACCTATAAGTCACGCCTACAGCAGGCCTTTTCAATCCTGAAGGAAGGAGCTCGGTTCTAAGTGTGAGGTTGCCCCTGCATGAGCAAGATACCCTTACAGCCTTCGGAGTCCATTCTCCCGGGTTGTAAGTGAGACAGCCATATAACATATAGAGGGGCACCGCGTCATTACACGATGACCATCTCGAACCTGGCTGTAACGAACCCTGTCATGTTTGGTTTCAAACATGTTGGAATCATACCCCCACACCGTAAATGGTGTGGGAGGTAGGATTCCAAGCACTGTAAAAGCCCTCCGTTATGTTATATTCCATATAGGTACCCAAATATAGGCTCGGGTAACACCGCAACCTTTCACCTATATTCATCCCTACACTACATACATAACGGGCTGCTAGGACTGACCCTTTACCTAGTTACAGTACTGCACACAGTATGTCGGTTTTTCCCTGAACACTACCCTCATACATTATGCATGAGGATCCTTGGATTCTTGGAAACCCAGCAGGGCTACCATCTCCTGCATAATAACTATGTACAAGGTTCATTCCCGCCGTCATCCTAAGTCAGACAGCGGCACAGCAAGGTAGAACCCCTGGGGATACCTTCGGGTATATAAACATCACATCTTGCTGAGATAGGGAGAGGAGATCAGGATTCCATGCCGACACACTGACGCGAGACGCTGAAGCACCCTGCATGCAGATACTCCAGCTCGCAGTGGTCTGATATCCCTTGCGGGGTGTCCAACCCGAAACCAGGACGGGGTCCCACAGTCTTTCACTTCAGGTAATGGGGTTGACTTCATCCTAGAGGGATTCTTGGCATAAAACCTACATACATGCGAGGTTCACTTAGGTACATCAAATTAGGATAGCATCATAGGAGTACGCATTTTATAGTCATGTATTCTATATACTTGCCTGTATTCATGGTTATAGCAAAATGGTAGAAATCTACAATCCTTTCACTTTCTTAGTGCTTCTAATAATTTATATCTGTTACTGTCTAATGATTGTTTCAGCACACCTATTTTACACTAGAATAACGACTGCTCAATCAATACTTATTGAAACGTCACTACTGTTTATTCTGTGTATCTCTCTGAGACTAAGTGAGCACGAGTGACTAAGCAAAAAGTAGTACACTGTTTCCAAGGTCCTGAGGGATCAGGGTTGTCATGTTCGATAGTTGCCAAGAACTATTCTCTCCTTGGTAAGAGGAGTTTCTAGTGGCATTGTGAGCTAGCTGGTCTACAGGCCAACATACCCGGTGGGGGTGTCTAGAATCAGTCTGACACCAATCCTGCAGTGTATGTCATCCAAACGCGCAGATCCTGTATAGGTTTTATAGGAACTACACGACAGTTAGGGCCTCAGTGCTCCCGGTACCAGTCTTCTAGACCCGGACAGCACAACATGGCTGCTGCCAACCAGAGACACGATTCTGCCCTCCTGCTGCTGAGCCAAGCTCGAGCAGGGGAAGGCAGAATAATAGGCATCCTGTCACAGGGAGCTGTGACCACCTCCCAGACAGGGTTTAGTGTATTGGGACAGGGTGGGAGTGCTGCCAGCGCCACATAGTCTGCGTGCAGGAACATTTGGTGCCCTCCATGCATAGTCCAGTCCAAACCAGTTCAGGGAGCCGTTGGCTCCCGCTCTGGCGCGAAACTGGACAGAGGACAGGGGAGTATCCTCTCCCTTGTCCAGCCCTTCTTAGTGAGGGACCCCTGGATCGTCCCAACCCTTTCCTTAGGGTACTTAAGGGCTTAC
The DNA here is from genome assembly GCA_963921515.1 of Calotriton arnoldi. Lineage (NCBI taxonomy): Eukaryota > Metazoa > Chordata > Amphibia > Caudata > Salamandridae > Calotriton > Calotriton arnoldi. The sequence goes on along the minus strand of CAWUFW010011606.1, from coordinate 70,332 downwards.
CTGAGGGTGGGTCCCTAGATTCGTCATGGGACACAATCCAATTCAGACACTACTACAACTTCAACCGTCTGGGCACTCTGGACTTCGCTGGACTTGCTATGCACATCAAGGCTGCAACTGAGAAGACTCCTGCTGCTCCTGATTTCTCTGCCCTGCTCGTCTGCTGCAACGTCCGTGCCTATGCTCCATACAGGAAACCTTCCAAGGCCTGTGGGCATCCAAGACACCTGAAGGCATCTCCCTTGAAGTGAAGGAGTCACTTCCCTGCATCTGAAGGCACCGCAACTAAGCTCACCAGTCTGCTGCTCCTGGGCTCCCACGGACTCTGAAAGGCTCAGCAACACAGGTGGTAGCTCTTCACATCCCTCGAGGCCTGCCCTGTCCTCTCACCAATTTGAGGCCAGTTTCCCTCGTCGTAGCCGCAGGAACCAAACCCCTGTGCACCTTGTTGACTTGCCGTTGAAAAGACTTGTTGGCTTCCTTTCATCAAGATCTTCAGGCTCCAAGTAGCCCCAACCTCAAGCAACTCCAGTGACCAAGATCTTCATCCTCACCGCATCCCTTGCATCGTGGGCCTGCATCTTTGGTGAGCTGCTTGAGGTCCTCTGTGACTCCAGTGCCTCCGGCTTGTGGGCCCTGTCGAGGGTCACATTTTGAATTCTTTGAGCTCTCCTGATTGCTCGGGGCCTGCCCTGACGCCCCTGCTTGTGGTAAGTCTCCTGGGCCTTGCTGGTCCCGACATTGCACCTTTTTCTATTCCTTCCTTAGTTGCAGTTGCCAAGGCTTGTTGGTGCTCCAGCCGGACACCGACCCCTCAACTCTCGACATCCGACATGGGACAGCTCGTGTCCAGCTCTTGGTCTTCCACAGCATTGCCTGGTTGACACAGCTGCAGTTTCAAGGTCACCATCAGCTCTCCTGCAACACCCGACAACGGTGGGCATTCGTCTTCCATGCCTCCTGGTCACTCCTGAGTGGCATAGACTCTGTCCCCTCTGCTTTCAGGTTTTTCACATCTTGAATCCACATTTCGGTTCCACGGGACACATTCACCTTCTCCAGCAGCGGCATCTTTCTGAAGTCTCCCATTGAGTTCGACAACGGTTTCTGATGCCACTTCACACCTATGCACCCGGCTTCCCTGGTGCAGGTTTCCTGGTTCCTAAGGTATCCACGGGTGGGGTGGCTCTCCAATCTCTTGTCTTCAATGGGGTTTCTTCAGGGCCCACTGGGAAGGGTCCTCTTTCTTTAAAATTGCTACCGCGACTTACCCATTGACTTGCATTGACCCCGCTGTCATGTTCCCACTCTGCACACGGCCTCCGTGGGTCTCCTGGTTACTTACCTTGGGTGGTTCCTTGGGTCCCTGGCACTTCTACATCTTCTGGGTATAGTCTTGACTCGAGTCGTAGTTCGCATACCACTATTTTAGTATATGGATTGGTCTCCCCCTGGTGACCCCTTGTATTCTGTGCTACTTACCTGGTTCTATCGTAAAGTTTTGTGTGCATTGTGTATATCTCCGGCTAAGAGATATCTGTATGTGTTAGTGAGTGTCTTATAATAAATACATATTTTTATAAATACACTGTGTGGTTCTTTTTCACTTAATCAATACCTATAACATTATGTTCTGATAAAACAAACTGCTTTACCTTTACACTCCTTCTGAACTAAGCCTGAAGGCTGCTCTCCACATCTACCACTTAGAGAGCTTTCTAAGGTTGTCTAAGACCACTAACATCACCATAAGGGTTGTCTGGACTGGTGCAGGGTGCCCACTTGCATAAATGGGCATCATATACAAGGCCAGCCTCTCAAATTGGTGTGCAGCGGTTGGGATTCAAGCTTGCATTGTTTTACCAGATAATCTTGGTGTGGATTAATTGAAAAACCATCACTAATATTAGGCACATATAAATACAAGATTAGAATAAGTAAATTCTACTGAACTTAGGGTTGGGTAGTTAAGGGTCTAGCACAACCCTTTCTCCAACCTCAGAGAGTTTAGTTCCCACTAGGTTTGGTAGGTGCAACACCTCACTACACCTTGTATGTCTTCTAAAGGAGATGCCAGTGGCTCTCTGCCTTCTAGATACAGTGACCTCATGTTCCAGGAACTGAGGGCCCTGTGTTCCTCTAGGAAGCTTAAGACAGGGAAAGGCCCTAATACTCAACACCTCCTAGAAGTGTTACTGTTGGATAGCCTACAGAAAGCTAGTGGGTCAGATGAACAGGACAGAGTGGGTGGGCAAGGAGCAGAAGATGGGTCAGGTGGGGAATCCCTCGTTGACCTGAATTCTGACCCTGACCAGGAGGATTCTCAAGACTCCCACCTGAAGAACTCCGATCTCCCAGAGGATAGTGCCAATGGCACAGAGGGTGCCCCCAGAAGTTGTCTCCCTTTGTTCCTCCTGGAAGGATCCAGAGTAGACCAAGGAGGTCTAGATCCTCTTCTAGAGAATCCAATGATTCAGGACATTCTATAGGGACCTCCATATCTAGTAAGAGGGACAACTCTTTTGACAGGGAGTACCAACTGCTTGAACTTGAGAAAGCAAGACTTAGGCTCAGGCAAGACCAGCTGGCCCTTGACAAAGAGTCCCTAGAAATCCAGAAAGCTAGGAAGAAATTGGGACTAGAGTCCCATGGTGGCAGCAACTGTGTCCCTAGGGTTAAAGAAACCTCTTTTGACTGTAGGAACCTGAACAAGATAGTCCCTCCTTACCAGGAGGGGGGATGATATCCATAAATGGATCACTGCTTTAGAAAGGGCCTGTAAAGTTCAGAGGGTCCCTCAAGAGCAGTGGGCAGCTATCTTGTGGCTCTCCTTTGCTAACAAAGGTAGAGATAAGCTCCTCACTGTTAGAAAAAAGAGGATGCTGACAATTACTCAGTACTGAGGAGTGCTCTCATAGATGGGTTTGGCTTAACCACTGAACAGTATAGGATTAAGTTCAGAGACACCCAGAAGGCACACACCCAGGACTGGGTCGACTTTGTAGACAGTGCTATTAAGGCTCTGGAAGGCTGGCTTCATGGAAGCAGAGTACAGGACTACCAAGGATTGTACAATTTGATTATGAGGGAGCAGATCCTTAATAATTGTCAGAACCAGCTTTTACATCAGTACCTGATGAACTCTGATCTGACCTCTCCCCAAGAATTGGGAAAGAAGGCAGACAAATAGGTTCGCACCAGGGTTAAGCAGAAAAAACATGATAATGCAGGTGACCAGTGTGAGAAGTTGGCCTGGTATATGCTGTCCACTAATTAAAGTGGGCACCTTGCACCAGTCCAAATGACTCTTATTGATGATTAGGTTTAAGACAACCTTTATGAAAGCTATCCTAGTGGTAGCTGTGGAGAGCAGCCTTCAGGCTAAGTCTTAAAGGAATGTAAAGCAGCTTGTTTTACCAGATCAGAACCTTACTTAGATATAGGTTCACTATATCTATTCTAAATCACTGCACATAAAAACCTATCAGTCACCCCTATGGCAGGCCTTATCAATCCTGGAGGCAGGGTGCTGGGTTTTGTGTGAGAGGGTGCCCCTGCATGAGCATAGCCCCTCTGCAGCCTTCGGAATCTATTCTCCGGGGTTGTCTGTGATGCAGCCAACCATATATACTTAAGTGCATTATAACCTCGCGGTAAATGCTAACTTTAAAACGGCTGCTTAGAAACATGTCGTGTTTGGTGTCAAACACCTTGGAATCATACCTCCACACCAGTAACTGGTGTGGGAGGTATGATTCCTCCCTTGTAGTACCAACTCTATGGGGCACCGGTCTACCCGGTACCAGCTTTCTCAACCTGGGCAGCACAAAATGGATGCTGCCAGCCACAGACACGAGTCTGCCCTCCTGCTGCTGAGCCAAGCTCGAGCAGAGGAAGGCCTGACAATTGGTTTCCTGTCACAGGGAGGTGTGACCACCTCCCAGACAGGCTTTAGTGTATTGGGGCTGGGTGGGTGCACTCTTAGAGTGCCAGAAAGTCTGCACTGGGGGCACATTTGGTGTCCCCGTGCATAGTCCAGCTCAAACCGGTTGCAGGAGCCATTGGCTCCTGCTCTGGCGCGAAACTGGACAAAGGACATGGGTGTAGCCACCCCTCCGTCCTGACCCTCCCCATGGTGGGTCCCCAGAGTTAGTCCAACCCCTTCCTTGGGTATAAAGTAGGAAACTTGACTACAGGACTTTAGATTTTACCTGGACTAAACTCTGCAAGAAGAAACCAAGTACTTCGACGGTCTACACTTTGCTGGACGACAGAAGAATCTCCCTTGGAGTAAAGGAGTTACTCCCCTGCAAGGCAGGCACCTTAACGCATCTGACCAGTTTGCATCTCCCGAGCTCCTGAGGACTCTGAAGATTTCTGAAACACAGGAGGTGGGTTCCCGAGCGTCCCTGAGGTTGATCTGACCTCTCAACAATCCTGAGACCAGTATCCCTCGTGGGGACCGTGCAACCCGAACCCCTGTGCACTGTGTACTTTTGCAGCAGCATATGCTTTTTGGCGATCCCTGAGGCTGTGCTTTGGGCTACGTGTAGTCCTAGCCCCGAGCAGTATTTCCACTGAAGATTTCCGGCCTACACTCCACGAGTGTTCCGTGGGCTGGTATTTTGTGATTCAGCTCGAGGTCCCTTTGTGATCCCTGGTCCGTTGGCCTGTGGGTCCCTGTGAAGGTAACTTTGACTTTCCTTGGGCTTTCCTGGTTGCTCCAGATGTGCCCTGACTCTCCATAGCTTGGAGAGTCCCCAGGACCTTGCTGGTCCTCACCGTGACTTGTTTCCTCTGCCTGCGTGGGTTGCAGTTGCCAAGGCTTGTTGGTGTTCAATCCGGACACTGACCCCCCAGCACTCGACATCCTTTGTGGGACAGCTCACCTCCGGACTTTGGTCATTGTCGACATCTCCTGGTCCCCGTGGCTGCAGAGTCAAGCATCCGAACTTTTCACCTGAAGCACCCGACATCGGTGGGCATTCGTCCACTGAGCCCCTGGTCACCTGAAGTGACCCAGACTCTGTCCCCTCTGCTTTCAGGTTCTTCTCACCTCGGATCCAGGCTTGGATTCCACCGGACACTTTTCATCTTCCCGGCAGAAGTACTTCTTCGCCTCACGCCATTGAAATCAACGAGCGTTTCCGACACCACTTGACCCCTATGCACCCGGCTCCTCTGGGATAGGTAACACGGGTACCTCGGTACTCACAAGGGTGCTGGCCTTAGAACCTTCTATGTTCCAAAGGGTTTGCTTGAAGTCCTCTCCGAAGTGTCCTTAAACTGTAATTATCCAACCGCGACTTTCCCATAGAGTTGTACGGAGCTCGCGTCTGTGTTCCCACACTGCACCCGTCCTCCGTGGGCTCTCTGTGTCACTCCTGTGGGTGGTTCCTTGGTGTCCCAGCGATTCTACGTGCTCTAGGCACTGTGTCTATTGAAGTCGTGGTTGTTATACCACTTTCTTAGTATATGGTTCGGTCTCCCCCTGGAGCCCGCTGTGTATTGTGCTATTTACTGTCGTTCTATTGATTTAATATTGTGTATCTTGTTCTCTAATCTCATAAAGAGGTTAGTAGAGAGTGTTTAGTAATAAATACATATATTTTATATATCTCTTGTGTGGTTCTCCTTTCATTTGGTCATTCAGGAGGTTCTGATCTGGTAAAACAAGCTGCTTTACATTCCTTCGAGACTTAGCCTAAAGGCTGCTCTCCACAGCTACCACTAGGATAGCTTTCTATAAAGGTTGTCTTAAACCTAATCATCAATAAGGGTCGTTTGGACTGGTGCAAGGTGCCCACCTTAATTAGTGGACAGCATATACCAGGCCAACTTCACACAACCAGAAGAAGCAAGATTCTTCTAAATCTCAGGATAAGGGTGGGGATAAAGTCAAGGATAAGAAAGAGTCTTCTCAAGGGCCCCAAAAACCTGCATCTGGGGGTAAGTTCCAAAATGTCAAGAAAGGCAAAAATAACCCGTAGGGGCCGATTCCGATCTCGCTCGGACAGCCCTCCGAGAGCTGTCCGTAGCCTTACCTTGCGACCGACTCGTACTGGGAGCCGGTCCGTCCGGACGATGAAGTACGATGCGCAAAAGTGCCACAATTCCGAACGACACGTAGGCTTCGATTCCAGCAACATTTCCCGTACGAGCCGCTTATCCAAACGCCCATCCGAGTCGCCCGGAAGCAGTTTCCACAATAGTTTCCGGCCGGACAAGTACGATGCGCAAATCCTACGCGCCGAATGGGTCGCCACTAGCAGCACGTCACAGCATCCGGGAGAGATGATAGCAGGTCCGATTCGCGCCACAACACGATCCACTGCTACGAAACGGACCAACTCACAACGTGTACGAGACGGAGCAACAATCACCAAGTACGAGACGAACCAATGATGAATCCCATCGCGCAGGTCATCCCAGTACTGTATATCTATGACCGGATCATGAACAGACGCGTACGTCGCAGACGGTAAGTCAGACACCCACAGAAACAAACGTCACGAACACGCGAAATGCTACACACACATAGGGGGGGGACATGCCGTCCACCAGCAAAAGCAAAACCACAGGGGTAGCATGGTCCACACCACCAGCAGTGCCCACACCTAGGGGGGGGGTGCCCAGCACCACTACCATCCCCACTCATAGGGGGCTGGATGCCCTGCACCACTACCATCACCACTCATAGGGGTCTGGATGCCCATCAATACCAGTACCCCCCACTCATAGGGGTCTGGATGCCCTGCACCACTACCATCCCCACTCATAGGGGGCTGGTTGCCCATCAATACCAGTACCCCCCACTCATAGGGGGCTGGATGCCCTGCACCACTACCATCCCCACTCATAGGGGGCTGGATGCCCATCAATACCAGTACCCCCCACTCATAGGGGGCTGGATGCCCTGCACCACTACCATCCCCACTCATAGGGGGCTGGATGCCCTGCACCACCAGCATTCACACGCATAGGGTCACTAAGCAAACCCCCACCCCAACCATCTTTGCAAGATTCCATGTATGTGTGTGCCAAATGCCCACAACACTGATTCTGATAGTGAACATACAATGTGACTCCCATCACATGTGTGCCCAAAAGATGAGTGTGGGGTTCAAAACTCCAGCATCTCAGGAACATTGTGGTAATGGGTTCCAACGCCCACATCACTACAGTGACCAGAAGGTGAGTGTGGACAAAATAATAGCAGCATCACCAGACCAGCATTTGTGCTCACTGGTCCCAAATCCACAACCAATGTAGTGGCAATGTGGTGGTTGTGTCACATACAAACATAGATTTGAGAGGCAAAGATTGCTGTGTATCACAAGAACTCCCTCTGCCATGTGCAGACAAGCATTGGCCATGAGCCCTGACAATGCCCACAGTGTCCAATTAGACTATGTTAAAAGTGAGCATCATGATGCATACACACATATCTCTACGAACAGACACACAAACTGAGGAATCCTGTGGAGACTGTCGATGTTAGGTGACAAAGTCCCATACCATGGCAGCAATGGGACATACCAAACATGAGCAATGTGCAGGATGATGAGCTACAAGATGCATGGACATTTGGGAAAAACCTCCAAACTACATGCACACAATGGAACGCAAAAGCAATACCAATGCAGAGGTGCAGATGCACAAACACAGACAGGCAGACCCACACTGCATATCATACACAACACGTGTGTCTGTCTCAGTGTCCCCAGGCTAGTACACAACACATGACGGTGGGATGAACTCCAATCACACAGATGTGTCCACAGTGCCATACAGTAACTAATGAACTGGGCACCCCTTTGTGGTCAAGCATACATCGTCAGATGAGTGGTATAGCAGCGTATTCATGTGACACAAGCTGGGTGGAACAGCAACCAACACAGCAAGAGACAGACCCACTACAGCACTACCCTCTAGTACCCTAATTTGTGGTGACAGTAGCCTGTACGCCAATCCCACTGTGATGACAAAGGTCTGTTTTGCCTATACTGTGGAGCACAGTCAGCTGTGCATACTGGGTCATGTGTCCAGAACAACAAACTCACATCACACCTCCATAAACACAAATCACTGGCCATGTCCTGCAACCAATGTGCAAAATGTAGGTAGGGGCCTAGACATGAAACAACTCACATGTGGCCACCCTCAACACCACACACCCTGATCTGCAACAATGTGCATCAGCTAGGCACACAGGGACTGTTGACATTGCTCAAGCACCCATTACAATCCCAGGGGTGGTGGGGGGATCTAAGGTACACAAAAATCAACACACATGGCCTGTCAACAACACCTGTGAATGTCTGCCACACTGCACAGTATGCGGAACATGGGCATAATGTGAAGACAACACGATTCATTGGGAACCCTGCCACACACCTACACCAATGAGGAACCAAAGGAGACCCACAAAGAACACATGTTGACACCTTCCAACATTGCAGCAATGACCCTGATGAGTGGGAGTAGTCACACACACATACGAGTGAGCCTCACACTGACAGATACCACATAGGGAAAACAACATGATGTTTGAAACACATAAGTGCCAATGGGAATCCTGAATGTGTCCCATGTGCGTTTGACAACATCCCCTGAAATTACAACTAAAACAGCCATGGATGACAACCTAATGACCAGTAGTCTGCCATGCACCTACATCCCAGTAAACCCAGGGAAAAGAAGTCTGATGAACACAGGACAACTCAGCAAGTGCACATAACAGGAACATCTGCATGGAACACAGGCTGAGTCGAAAAAAGGGAAGGCAACACACACAGACATGCTCACACAACACACACCATGTGCACAGGCAATGCCACGGAATGACACAATGCCATGAGGGGTCTCCACTCCTGGGGAATGTCAGCTGTGAAAAACGTTGTTTGTGCAGGGTCCTGTCATGCCAGCACACCACTTGCACAGTGAGCCAACAATTACAACACAATGAAAGCTCTGGTCACAGCAACATGTGTACGGGAGTGTCCCTTCAGTCATCTGCACATACGCAATACACATGTAGAGATAGTTGCACTGATGACACAGATGACTTGTGTACCATGGATGCACAAACCTGCCTGTCCAGTGTAGATGGGCCCAGTCAGGGAATCTCACCATGTGCCCAAATGTAAGTACAACATATGTGCAACAGTGTATGCCAAAGATGTGAAGTAGCAAACCCAAAGAGATAATCCTGGTTACAACATTTTGCAATCATTACACCCTGTAATTGCAGCAAAGGATGTCATGGATACATAGCAGAAAAGTACACATATCCCATGGACCACATGGAGTCCATCACATCAACAAATCATCCTGTTGTACCTTCAAAACACAAGTACAACATCAAGTCCATGATACTCATCATCAACATCATGTACATTAGATGCAACAACAATGGATAACAACAATTTGCTTTATTAAAAAATGAAACTCCTCAAAACTGGTAATTCGAGTCCACAATGTCAAAAGGCCAATGGCCAGTCCATTTCTCAATTCAACCAGGGTGACATGTGACAAGTTGTCACCCATTGCTTGCCTGCACTGCTACGACCAGGGGACATCTCCCCTTGGAGGGGCATACATGGGGCAGGCCAGGCACCGCAGGGACAGGATCAGGGGACAGCAGAATGGGGCAGGGGAGGGGTGGTGGGTGCTGGAGTGTCACTGGCAACTGCAGTGGAGGTGTCTGACACAGTGGGCACCGTCACAACTGCAGGGATGAAGTCAGATGGGGTGGTTGCCGGCACCACAGCAGTGGGCAGGTCAGATGGTGTGGACGTGGTCTCCACTGCAGTGCCAAAGTCAGACGGGGTGGATGAGCTCTCCACTGCAGTGCCAACCTCCAAAGTAGTGTCATGGGGTCCAGGTGAGGTGGGCAGGACAGAGGGGGAGACACGGACTCCACACCAGTGGCAGGAACAGGCTGAGCGTGTGAGGTGGGGGTGGAAGTGCATGTGGTAGGGGGGAGGGCCTAATCATTTTGGGGATGCGGTATCGGTGTGTGGGTGAACCAGGGGCAGGGTGTGGCTGGGGGACCTGTGGAGTGGTGGCCTGGGGGCTGCAGGACGGATACTGTGTGGTGGAGCTGCGGGATTGTGGTGGGGTCTTGCTCTTCCTAGTCCGGGGGACTTGCGGATGGGGGCCTCAGTGTCCGTGCGCCTGGGGGAGGGTGTCCGTGTGGCAGGGGAACTCCCCCTGTGCGTGGTGACTTCCTCTTCCCCTTGTGAGTTGGAGCAGATGGATCGGTGGGGAAGAGGCCAAGGTCACAGAGGAAGAGCTGCTGGGAAGGGGGGTTGCAGGTGAGGCAAGGGAAGGGGTTTTGGAGGGAGAGGCATCTGAGGACTGCGGAGTGCTTGTGGATGTCTGTTTGTGCGTCTGTGACCCATCCCCTGTGTGTGTGCCATCAGTCCCCGGAGTGTGCGTGCCTGTGGCTCTGGATTTTGGCTTGCGTGGCTGTGTGCTGCTTGTGTCTGTTGTGGTGCGTGCCGGTGCTGGTGTGTGTGTGCGTTGGACAGGTAGGGCAGTGGGGATTGTGGATGTGGCAGAGGTAGGAGGGGTGAGGGACTGTTGGAGGAGGGACACTGCTGACGTCTGTGTGGAGGCCATGGCCTGAATAGTCCGATGTAGGGCAGACATGTTTGATGAGATGCCCTCCATGAAGGACACCAGTTGTGTCAACAGACTGGTGTGGGAATGGAGGACACTCAGCATCGCTGTCTGCCCTACATGGAGCTGCTTCAGCAAGTCCACAGACTCCACACTCAGGGCAGCAGGGGAGACAGGGGCAGGGGGTGCGGTGCCTGGCACAAAGGAGACATGCTCCCTTACACGGGGGCCTCCACGGACCTCTGGGATGGGAGCAGATGGGAGGGTGGAGATGGTGGTGGTGGCGGGGACAGACTCGCTCGGTGTTGTCTGGGGTCTGCTGACACCCGCCTCCACAAGGGAGTCCTCACTGGAGATGCTGTGTTCCTCAGCCGAGGTGGTTGTAGCTGAGGTATCCTCAGTGTGGCTCCCCTCACCCTCTGTGCCACTGGGTCCCTCCAACTCCTCTCCAGCAGACCCAGTCTGGCTCTGCGGCTCCTCTTGGTCCGTGGAGCTGTCTCCTCCAGTAGCCGAAGATGTTTCTGCAAACAATCAGGATAAACAGATACACATAAGTCACTTGTTTCACCTGAGACATCACAGTCATTACAGCACATTACAGATGACGCATTTTCCGCATTTGCTAAATATTGCTAGAAGTGCTGGCACATATTGAAAAATACACCTGTCATTCTGCCAGTCAACCATGCCACTCATACACTTCCCCTCCATGGACCCATCTGTCTGGTGCATGTAGTATGCCACTACTTATATGTGCACACATGCACCGCATAGACATATCTCAGAACATCTTAAATTGTGAATGAAATGTGTCAGTACACACATATCCCATCTCCTGCCACTGACTCAGTACATGTGTCAGGATGAGGGATGGCCAAACTCATTGTCAGTAAAATGGATATGCTTCCTTCACAAGACACCATGATGTGCCCATGTATTGATGGTCAATGCCACAATAGAGTGTATGCCGTACAACTGACATAACGGCAGGATACACATTAGCAAGTGGGATACCATGCTACGGGCCAGTCTGGCTAATCAGTCATCACTGGATAAAGTCACAGGGGCAGTGCATCCATAAATAAAAAAGTCTGCACTGTGTCACAATCATAATCATTTTGGGGAATGTAAGCCCTGCAGCTGTCAAGTGCACATGTTCCACTACTGCTACACACATCTTAAGGCATATGATGATCCCACGTAATACAAATGCGACAGTTGAGTGACTGCAAGCACCAATCTGTGAACATGATAACATCACAGTCTGATGAGAACGAATTGAGGCTGCCTGCACTATTATGTATAATACATCATTATGCACCGTCAAGTGATCACACACCTATGTTTTTCCCCATTGTGATGATCCATTAGCCACACCTCAGCTAGCTGCCAAAACCAAAATGCTCAACACCACAGGAGTCTAAGATGCTAGGCCACTCCAGAATGACACCGAGGCAGACACCATATTGCATATTTCACAATTAACTAAATGTAGGCTGACACACAGGAGTAGGAGCACAGAGTGTTCCTCATGTCCGGAGTAGGCATACCTGTCCAGTTCCATGTGCAACATGGGATTACCCTGAACACTAGGCATGTGTTCATGCATGTGTGACACACATGATGTACATTATTATGAGGCCCCAAGATTGTCTTACCTGCTGCATGGCTGTGTGGTAAATACCACAGACACATATGGTGAGCCAAAGCATCAATTGGAACACATATCATTTGCCCACATAGAGTACATGTCTGATTTCTGGCAATGTGCAGACACATGGCAATCAATTGCCTCACTCATGAGGACAAAACAATGCACCGGTAGCAGATGCTGTTTACAACCTTTAATTTTGGACAACAGCAGGGACACACAACACAAGTGACACAAGTCACAGACTGAAAGGGCCACACCTGTGTATCAGATGAGGATGGGCCATGAACTAATTTAGGAACATGACTCCTGTTCAAGCAGACAGGAGATCTGTGGGAGTGTAACCAGGATGAAGGAGTGCAAAGAGCATGTGAGACATAGTTCACAGAAAAGGCATGCACTTACCCCCTCCTTGCTGCTGTCTGGCCTTTAACTGCCCATCCAGGTCAGGGAAGACCACCGCCAGGATCCGGTGCATGTGGGGGTCAGTGTCCGTCGTCCGCCCCTTCTGCGAGGAGGCGACAGCTTCAGCTGGACTCTGGCGATCCTCCGGGTCCAGCCACGAAGGTCCTGCCACCTCTTCTGGCAGTTGCGGATGCGGCGTCTGTAGACCCCCACAGAACGAACAGCCCGGGCAATGGTCAGCCATATCTCCTGCTTCTGATGGGCATCAACCTGTGAGGATGACAAGGATAAAAGTCCATTACCAGAAATGCAACATGTTTGTGCAACACACAGTTGGATATACATGTCTTCATCACAAGGGCATATGATGTACACAGGTAGTGCAACTATGGTGATTGACAGTTGTCCTGCATTTACAAAATTGAAACATTGCCTGAGTATAATAACTGTGTTAAAATGCCCTTTTCATGCACAGTACCTGTCCACTACAGGTACATACACACTTTGGGGGTAACAACTACTCAGTGAGCATGCTAGCCACTGGTGTACACAATGCCATTAGTGCCAGTAAGACAACATGCACAATGAAAAAGGGATGTGGACTGCACACTCACCTGCTCCCCTGGTGTCCCATACAGCTTGCTGTACTGTGGAAGGAGGCTGTCCAGCAGGGCCTTGTTCTCCTCCTCTGTGAAGGCTGGGGCCCTCTCCACAGTACGTGCCATTCTTTGAGCCAGAGGATGCAGAGACAGCAGCAGTGGTAGCAGAGATGTCAATCTGGAGCATGTAGTGCAGGCAAGTGAGCTCTCAGGGGAACAGACAGCCTTATATCTGTGCTGCTGAGGCAGATTCTGTCCCATGCGTCCAAAGCGATAGGTCCAACACGTTTGCATCCTATGAATCTGGCCAATCCATCGCATTGCACGGCTCGTACACGCCTTCCGCATCGTTCAAATATTTCAAACCCATTACACCAACGAGTCTGATACATTGTTGTAGGGAGCCAACTGATTTTTCACAACACGAATCGTACAAGGGCCAAATCCGCGTCAGTCCCCATTGCAGTCAATGTGCAAGGCGTGTGTGCAAGGCGTGCGCTCGCCTCGTTCCCTAGGTGTCCGACGCGTCTTTTGAATTGGTCACCTGCGTCAGTCCCCATTGCAGTCAATGTGCAAGGCGTGTGTGCAAGGCGTGCGCTCGCCTCGTTCCCTAGGTGTCCGACGCGTCTTTTGAATTGGTCACCCGCGTCAGTCCCCATTGCAGTCAATGTGCAAGGCGTGTGTGCAAGGCGTGCGCTCGCCTCGTTCCCTAGGTGTCCGACGCGTCTTTTGAATTGGTCACCCGCGTCAGTCCCCATTGCAGTCAATGTGCAAGGCGTGTGTGCAAGGCGTGCGCTCGCCTCATTCCCTAGGTGTCCGACGCATCTTTTGAATTGGTCACCCACGTCAGTCCCCATTGCAGTCAATGTGCAAGGCGTGTGTGCAAGGCGTGTGCTCGCCTCGTTCCCTAGGTGTCCGACGCGTCTTTTGAATTGGTCACCCGCGTCAGTCCCCATTGCAGTCAATGTGCAAGGCGTGTGTGCAAGGCGTGCGCTCGCCTCGTTCCCTAGGTGTCCGACGCGTCTTTTGAATTGGTCACCCGCGTCAGTCCCCATTGCAGTCAATGTGCAAGGCATGTGTGCAAGGCGTGCGCTCGCCTCGTTCCCTAGGTGTCCGACGCGTCTTTTGAATTGGTCACCCGCGTCAGTCCCCATTGCAGTCGCAAGGCGTGTGCAAGGCGTGCGCTCGCCTCGTTCCCTAGGTGTCCGACGCGTCTTTTGAATTGGTCACCCGCGTCAGTCCCCATTGCAGTCAATGTGCAAGGCGTGTGTGCAAGGCGTGCGTGTGCAAGGCGTGCGCTCGCCTCGTTCCCTAGGTGTCCGACGCGTCTTTTGAATTGGTCACCCGCGTCAGTCGCCATTGCAGTCAATGTGCAAGGCGTGTGTGCAAGGAGTGCGCTCGCCTCGTTCCCTAGGTGTCCGACGCGTCTTTTGAATTGGTCACCCGCGTCAGTCACCATTGCAGGCAATGTGCTAAGTGTTCCACCCACAATAGCTTTCCATGGACTCATGGGCACACCAACAACAATACAGCCTGTGACACAGTATATCAGGGGGCATGTCAGGCTGCATTACATGTGTGTGCATATGTGGGTAAACATGTGATTTGGTATGTGTCACTTAGTGGCTCCCACTCCCAGGCAGGGCAAGGTGTCATGGGGACAGATACCGCTGTGTGTTGGACACATAACCACTGTGATTGACGTCTGTACAGTTCAGGGCATGAGGCATGTACACAGTTCCCGGGGTACGTTGTGTATGACATGTGACATACACCATGACTCTTACGTGGAATGGGATGTGTGTCACAGGGTGTCCCAGTGCCACAATTGTGATGTTCATCCACAGTATGTGTGCATTTAGCTACGGAGATTACTCTGATTTCATGTGCTCAATGTCAAACGGTCACCACATCCATGTGTATTGTCAATGTGAGTTGATGTGGCGTCTGTGTGTCACAGACACCATGTGTGAGATGCAAAAAAACATTGTGGCACTTCATGTGTGTGTCATGTGTGAGTTGTGGTGTGTATATGAGACGCTACATCATGATGGTGTTCTTGTGGCGACACAAGGTCCCTGTGTGTGTCTGTCAAAAACCTGTGATGTGTGGTAGACATCTGTCCTCACTAGTGACTGTGGTGTGTGTCTGGTATGTGACACTCATACTGATGTACTGTGGCAGAGCCCATAGATTGGTCACAGCACAACATGGACCTTGATGTGTGGACCTGTAGAGCTGAGATTTCAGATGAAGGGCATGTATCTGACATGTGTGCACATACACTACAGCACATACATCATGTCTTTGTGTCCTGTTGCTTCATGTGCTATTTAGCATGTACACTGGCACCTAGATAGGGGAACTGACAAACTGTCTTTGCTCATCTATGTACTGCAGGAGACCAGCTGTCCACAGACCGTTCCCTGACCTTGCCACCATGGTTGAACGTGACTGCATGCGACGGTACCGCTTCACTAGGCCACTGATTGAAGATTTGGCGGAGCAGTTGGCACCACACTTGCAACCTGGCCGGACATACCCTACTGCGCTGACCCCCAAGGTGAAGGTGATGGCAACCCTACACTTCTTTGCCACCGGTACCTTCCAACACACAGTTGCTACTGCTGGTGGGATGTCACAGACCATGTTCAGCCATGTGCTACGAGATGTGTTGGAGGCGATGTTGCATTTCCTCAACCACTACATCCATTTCCCAACACCACAACGACTCTCTGACATCAAGGGTGACTTCTATGCCCTGGGAAGGATGCCACATGTCATTGGCTCCATTGATGGGACACATGTGGCTTTGGTACCACCACAGGCACATGAGCAGACCTACCGGAATAGGAAACATTTCCACTCAATCAATGCTCTGGTGGTATGTCTGGCCGACATGACCATTTCACATGTTTGTGCACGTTTCCCAGGTTCAGCGCACGATGCTTACATCATGCGGAGTAGTCGCATCCCAACGATTATGTCACAGATGCAGCACCAGCGTGCCTGGCTTGCCGGTGTGTACTGACTGTTTACTATTATGTGATTTTGCTAAAGTTTATTTACACCCTCTTTTAAGACTCATCTAATGTGCTATTGTCTTTATGTAGGTGACTCCGGATACCCCAACATGCCGTGGTTGCTGACACCCCTCAGGAACCCTGTGACACCGGCGGAGATGCGCTACAATGAGGCACATGGTCGGAGCAGGAGAGTGATCGAGCGGACATTTGGTCTCCTGAAAAGCAGATTCCGCTGCCTGGACAAGACAGGAGGGGCCCTCCCATATGCACCTGCTAAGGTGTGCAAAATCTTCATAGTGTGCTGCATGCTACACAACCTGGCAGTGAGGAAGGAGTTGCCTCTGATCCAAGATGACGATGACCAACATCTGCCAGCCAGGGAGGATCCTGCCCTGGGGCATGATGCCAGTGATGATGAGGGTGAGGATGATGTTCGTAGCCAGCTGATCCTCAACTTCTTCACATGAATGTGAGTATACACTGATGTGTCTTCAAAGTATTGTGTTTGCCTGATATCTGTTGGTGGTGCACTTGTGCTGCTTGAGTGTGACTGTGTGCTACTTGTCAGGATGCTTGCTGTGATGTGGCCTTTCAGGTAGTCTGTACTCCCAAACAGTGTTTAGCTGATTGATATGTTGTGTGTACGTAGTTTTGTTACATTTGTGGGCATGTATATTGTTGTTGTATGCTGTAATTCAAGGTTTTTAGGATTGTGTTTTCTGTCTGTCCTTCACAGGGTACTTTGGCTGCTGTATGGTGAGGTCTGAACCCCAAAACCCAGATCCTTGTTCCAGAGTGCAAGTAGTCGTTGTCCCAACCAATGATGTGCCGCACACCACTAGACTTTCCTTGTTTACAACTTGTTTAATGTTTGCTCACTGTTACGTGAGGTTAACTTGCATCAGTTGTGGGCTTTTCACGTTGTGAATCTGTAATAAACCTGTGCTTCACTTTGGGATGTGCTCCGTGTGTATCTACACATCAGACAGTCATTAGCATCCTGTACCTGTGGAATGCTTGCCACTGACCCAGGATGGGTGTGGTGTATGTGCATTCCACTGTATTTCCTGTTGACATCACTTATGAGGATGAGTTAGCTGGACATGGTGAGTATGTCTTGTGTTGCCCTAGTGGTGTGTCTCCCTCATATGTGTCACATTACCATGACTCACATTACGGTGTTCACATTGCTGTGGTAGTTTGCATGCACAGTGTTCCTTATCAGATCATCATCGCCATGACACAGACAAAGTATAAATTACGACAGAGGCAAGTATTGTGTGAATGTGATTTTATTTACAGACATGTGTAAGGATGGTGAACGGATTTTGAAGTGCTGTACAATGTGATGGTAATCCAAAGTTCACAGGTGAGTTGGTAGTCTTAAGAGATGAAATGTCCAGAGTAGAATCCACAGTCATTAGCTGCATTGTCACAGCTTTGACCCTCCATGTCAAGTGGGAGATTTGTGTGTCAGTCGACAAGGTTAATTGGTTTGCACACAAGGGACGACATACAGAACAGGTGTTGAGTTCCTGGGGGATATGCATGGCCATCAGCGTCTCAATTCCCCTTCTTTGGACGACCCCTCTTCTTTCTCTGGGGACCCTCGTGTGCAGGCAGCTGCGGTGCAGAGGACTCTCCGCCAGAGTCCTCCTCCCTCCCTGTGGCAGTTGCGGATGTTGTGGCAACAGATGTTGTGGGCGCACAGGGAGGTGTGGACATGTTGGTGCTGATCTGGCGGAGGCAGGTCAGTATGTCCCTATGCACCGCTGTTAGTTCATCCAATTTGTCCCACTTGGACTCCATCCGGGACATGTGGGAGTCCA
Source organism: Calotriton arnoldi (assembly GCA_963921515.1). NCBI lineage: Eukaryota > Metazoa > Chordata > Amphibia > Caudata > Salamandridae > Calotriton > Calotriton arnoldi. Next base: position 52,196 of record CAWUFW010011606.1, on the reverse strand, counting down.
AGCGGGCATGATGTGCAGCATGCTGTTCTTTGATGTCCTTGAGAATCCCCACTACCTGTCCAAATCCTCCGGTGCTTTCCTGGTACGCATCTATGATGCTTCCCAGGTGTGGCTCATCATGCAGTCCAGCCCCCTCTGCAGGCCGTGTCCTCTGCCTGCCCACCCTCCCACCGCCCCTACCCACACGGGCAGGAGCTGCCGTGGCCGGCACAGGCAACACTGGGACCACTTGAGTGTTTGCTACGGTGGTGTTGTCCCTTGATTCCAGGGTGCCCTCTGTACCTGTTCCATTGTTGTTCAGTGGCCTCGGCCTGTCCGTGTCGGCAGGGCTACTCGGTGTGGTATCAGATGTGGCAGGTGTGGTTGCAGGGGGTGCTGATGTTACTGCTGCTGGGGCTGCACGATGAGTCACACCGGAGGTGCCAGGTTATTCAGGGTCGTCGTCCGAAGAGGACAGGGACTGATCCACACCGGTGAGCTCAGGGTCCGCCAGAGTCTGGGACTGGGACTCTTCTTCAGGTCGTGCTGTGTCCCCAGCATCCCCTGTGTTTGGAGGAGACACACAATGTATGTTATGTTTCTACCAACATCAACGTTTCACACACATTACATTTGCCACTGGACATCATAATGAGAGTCTGTACATTGCATTGTCAAAAGTTGTGACGGACTGAGGTTGATATTGTTGGAGCACTTTGTCATGGCAACCTGAAGCATTTCGATGTGCACGTCAAGCTGTGTGCATGACCAGCTCATGTATTGATCAATTGTCTGTACATGTCCATTGCTACTCAGGTTTCATCACATTCCTGACACAGCTGTATCATCCCTGTTCACATTTGTGCTATAAAGATGACATACGTACAATTACACTTAGGGTATGCATCAAGCTTGGTGCATGTGTGGTGGAATTTGTTGCGTTGCTCTGTGCGTCACATTGGTGGGTCTGTGCAACATGGTCACAGTCCGGTATGCCTGTGATCCAATGTGAGATATTTTCTGGTTATCTGTGTTCCTAGTTCACATCTCATTACAAACAAGTCATGGTGTTACCGTGCCTACTGATGTTGGTGCAGAGTTTTGTCAGTGCTAACGTCTTTTATCTTGTCTATTTCCTCCACAGTGAGAGGGATTGGGCACAGCAGCACTCTTTCTTTTCCATGCTCATGACAGTGATGGGCAGAGGTGTGTGTGTTACAGTTCTGCTGCTGTGAGTTGCATGCGTCATCCGATGCAGTCCAGGATAGTCATTGTGTTTGGATTGTCCATGACAGTGAGTGATGTGTTGTGTGAATGATGCGTACAACGCAGACCGATGTGGTATTGACATGCAGCTCACAACTGCACATTTTGTGTATGACACCATGCTACAGTGTCAGCTATATGTGTGTGTCCATTCTAGTCACTGTCAGGTGTCCACTGTCAATGATGTATATGTGACATTGTGTGTGCTTGGTGCTATGTACTATGTCTGCATCTCCCCAATTGTCATCTACGAAACACACCTTCACAGGCAGGTCAGGGGACACCCCAGGGACACTGAATCTCCAGACAGTGGGAGGATACCTACAGTTCCAATGGCTGTGAGTGTAAATGTGTTTGAGTTGGCCAGTGCGTAGGTGTGACTTACAGTCAATTCATACATCTGGACCATGTGTCAGTCATCTTGCCAAGGCATTTACTTTTGGAGTGACTGGTCCCAGGGTGCAATTTGTTCGAGCAGAGAAGGTGTGTTTTGATGCGGCATTGATGGCATTTGGAGTCATTGCAGGACCTCCTTCACCCACAGTGGCCAGGTAATCCCCCATGTGGCATGCTTCCATTGCAGGGAGTCACAATTTACGTTCAGGCTGTCAGTCAGTAGTTTCCTGTTGTTTGTTTGAGCATTGTCTGTGTTCTTGGTAGAGACTTTTCACTCACTCTCTTGTGGAGCATAATTCTAGGTGTGTATTTTGGTGTTGGTGGGAGGGGTGTGTGTGTGCAAGTACCTGCTGGTAGATGTGGTCAGAGCAGGCAGTACTCCTCCCCCAGTCCAGTTATCCCACCATGCAGCATGCTTCCATTGCAGGGAGTGTGAGTTACCTTTCAGGCTGTCAGGCACTCCTTGTGAGGTGAGCATGGTTCAGTGGGAGCTTGCTGGGACATGTGGGTGGGGACTGTTGGCTGTGACTTCAACTCCCATCATGCTTTTGGCTACACCCACCTTCCCACAATACCTGACCTTACTTCCTGTGAAGCTTTTTCCCTATGTGGTGGTGTGCCTGTGCTGACAAGTTGGCAGGCATTGTTGTCCTGGTGTTTGTTTGCACAAAAGTACCAACAAGCCCATGTGCTTCACACTGCAGAACCCAGTGTGTTTAATCTTTGTGGGATATTTAAATGGATTCTGAGGGAATGCATTATACCAGGTGGGTTGTGTTGCGTTTGTGTTAAGGGGGTGTGTGTGCAAGTACCTGCTGGTAGATGTGGTCAGAGCAGGCAGTACTCCTCCCCCAGTCCAGTTATCCCACCATGCAGCATGCTTCCATTGCAGGGAGTGTGAGTTACCTTTCAGGCTGTCAGGCATTGGTGTCCTATTGTTTGTTTGAGCCCAAGTCCCAGCAGGGCCTTGTGCTCCCCACAGCAGGGCCTAGTGTCAGCCATCTTGGCAGTGCTTTTGCACTCCCTGTGAGGTGAGCATGGTTCAGTGGGAGCTTGCTGGGACATGTGGGTGGGAACTGTTGGCTGTGACTTCAACTCCCATCATGCTTTTGGCTACACCCACCTTCCCACAATACCTGACCTTATTTCCTGTGAAGCTTTTTCCCTATGTGATGGTGTGCCTGTGCTGACAAGTTGGCAGGCAGTGTTGTCCTGGTGTTTGTTTGCACAAAAGTACCAACAAGCCCATGTGCTTCACACTGCAGAACCCAGTGTGTTTAATCTTTGTGGGATATTTAAATGGATTCTGAGGGAATGCATTATACCAGGTGGGTTGTGTTGCGTTTGTGTTAAGGGGGGTGTGTGTGCAAGTACCTGCTGGTAGATGTGGTCAGAGCAGGCATTACTCCTCCTCCATTCCAGTTATCCCACCATGCAGCATGCTTCCATTGCAGGGAGTGTGAGTTACCTTTCAGGCTGTCAGGCATTGGTGTCCTGTTGTTTGTTTGAGCCCAAGTCCCTGCATGGCCTTGTGCTCCCCACTGCAGGGCCTAGTGTCAGCCATCTTGGCAGTGCTTTTGCACTCCCTGTGAGGTGAGCATGGTTCAGTGGGAGCTTGCTGGGACATGTGGGTGGGGACTGTTGGCTGTGACTTCAACTCCCATCATGCTTTTGGCTACACCCACCTTCCCACAATACCTGACCTTACTTCCTGTGAAGCTTTTTCCCTATGTGGTGGTGTGCCTGTGCTGACAAGTTGGCAGGCAGTGTTGTCCTGGTGTTTGTTTGCACAAAAGTACCAACAAGCCCATGTGCTTCACACTGCAGAACCCAGTGTGTTTAATCTTTGTGGGATATTTAAATGGATTCTGAGGGAATGCATTATACCAGGTGGGTTGTGTTGCGTTTGTGTTAAGGGGTGTGTGTGTGCAAGTACCTGAAGGTAGATGTGGTCAGAGCAGGCAGTACTCCTCCCCCAGTCCAGTTATCCCACCATGCAGCATGCTTCCATTGCAGGGAGTGTGAGTTACCTTTCAGGCTGTCAGGCATCGGTGTCCTGTTGTTTGTTTGAGCCCAAGTCCCAGCAGGGCCTTGTGCTCCCACAGCAGGGCCTAGTGTCAGCCATCTTGGCAGTGCTTTTGCACTCCCTGTGAGGTGAGCATGGTTCAGTGTGAGCTTGCTGGGACGGGGGGGGGGGGGTCTGTTGGCTGTGACTGCAACTCCCATCATGCTTTCTGCTACATGCACATTCCCAGCAGCCCAACCTTCCTTCATTTTGACTCAGCTTTCCTGTGAGGTGGTGTGACGTTGTTGGCGAAATGGATGACTGTGTTTGTTGTGGATTTATGCTAATGCCTTGCAGTATTTGTCGTTAGGTTTGTACATATTATGTCGTAGTTCCATTTTACTGTGGGATGGCAGGTATTGTGTTTGGGTAACTGGCATACACATCACAGGAGACTTGCCTTTATGTTGCTATGTCTTTGCTGGCAGGAATTGGTTTAACAGTCCCCTTGAGAGTGATATATGTGTATTGCCGCACAAAATTGAGTATATTGTTTGTGTACTCACCAGGCTCTGGTATTTCTGTTAATCCATGGATGCTCTCCGGTGGTAGGATGGCCCGCACCTTCTCCTCCCAGGTCCTGAAGTGCGTTGGTCTGGCAGGAGGGCCACCGCCAGTGTTTGTGCTCAAGGCGTGCTCCTTGTTAATGAGCTTCTTGACCCTCCTGCGCACATCATAGTACCTGTTCTGTATGTCGTCCTTTGTGCGCCGACAAGGAGCTTGTGCGTTAACCTTGTCGACATTCCTCTCCCACATCTTGGTTTTCTGTGACATGGGGGTCTGTTGGACCAATGTGCCAAACAACTGTGGCTCTACCCTGAGTATTTCGTCTATCATGACTTCCAACTCACTATCTGTGAACTTTGGATTCTTCTTGGGGGGCATGGTGCTGGGTGGTTGTGGTGATTGATGTGTGTGTGAGGGTGTAAGTGAGTGTGGTGGGTGTGGTGGGTGTGAGTTTGTCAGTGAATATGTGATTTGGTTTTTGAGTGGTGCAAATGGTGTAGTTGTTGTGTTTTGTGTGTGTTGTGGTGTGTCTCTGCAGTGTGGTGGGGTTGTCTGCTGCTGTAGTTTGCAAAGGATCATGGAAGGGATTTCTGGCCTTTATATAGTTGGAGTTGTGGGTGTGTCTTTGTTCCTTATTTTTTTTTTTTTTTTTATAAATTGGCTGTGTCATTGCTTTTTAAAAAAAAAATGTTGTCTTATTTCCTTTGCTTGTGTTGTGCATGATGGAGACGTTCGTTTGACCGGGTCGGACGCTGCCTGTGGCTCGCGCGGGGTGATCCGAGTCTGTCACACTGACAATCTGCTGTGTTTCGACTTTGGTGTACGCCTCGGACGCGAAGGGCTCTATTGTTTGCTAGTCACTATTTGCTGTACGTCTCGGTTTCATGCTCGTGCTCCGTGCGAGTCGGTCGCGTTTCACACGTATTGCATCGTACTACGCGGCTCATGCATCGTGGGTACGTTTCGCTCGCGTCAATTCCTAATGCGTGTCGGTCGGTACGATTCCCGGTCAATTTACGGGCGAATCAATGATTTCTGAATGGGTCGGGCGTGCGGCTTGTGTTCCGTGCGGGTGGGTTGTAATTCACACACAAGGCATCGTACTGCGCGGGTCGTACGGTGCAGGTCCGTGTCGGTCGGTCTCCATTCCAGGTCCAATTCGGTCGGTACGGTTTACGACCGGAATCGGAATCGGCCCCTTAGTGTTACTTCTGTAAGGTGAAGACTCATCGGACAAAAGATGCTGATTGTCCAAAGGCCAAAGAAACTACTCCTACTTCCACTGCCCCTAAGTCAACTGCTCCGCCTAGCACAAGTAGAAGTGGTAGTACAGCAAACAGGGGATTAGTGGGGTTAAACTTGGGTACTGAGATGGGTTCTGACTTAGTCAGAACACCAGCTCAGGCTGTGTTAGTCTGTGATAGTGGCATGGACCTTGCCACCTTACTGATAAGTCCCACTAACTTGGGAAGGTACAGGCAACAACCTTTAATCAATGGAAAAGAGGCAATGGCTTATAGGGATACAGGGGCCAGTGTCACTCTGGTGACATAGAAACTTGTATCCCCTGAATAGGTCATACTTGGAAAAGTATACCAAGTAATCAACGCTAGCAATGTCAGGACTGATCATTCCTCGGCAGTTGTGAATCTCAGCTGGTGAGGGATAACTGGACCTAAGAGGGTTGTGGTATCTCCAGACCTACCTGTAGATTGTTTGTTGGGCAATAATCTAGAAACTTCAGCCTGGTCTGAAGTGGAGTTCAGGACTCATGCAGAGATGATGGGCATCTCTGCTAGTGTGTTTGCTGTCACCAGGGCTCAGGCCAAACAGCTCACCATTGAAAAAGCACTGGATCCTGGAAAAATGAACCAGGTGCTTCCCAAGAGAAGGAGCAGGAAGGGTAAGTATTGCCCTGTTCACAAACTCTCAGTGAAGATCAGCCTCCTGAGGGAGATGATCTTAGCCCCTGTGAAGGAACTGTCCCAGAGGAACTTGGGCCTGACCATGCAGAGTTCTTGTAGGCAGGGGGCCCTTCCAGGGCAGATTTGAGTTTGGAGCAAAAGTCCTGCCCCTCTCTTGAACCCCTCAGACAGCAAGCTGCTACTGAGGAAGCAGGGAATATCAGTGGGTCCCATAGGATCTATTGGGAGGATGGGCTTCTATACTGTGAGGGGGTGGAGACCCCAAGCCTGGTGCCACCAGGAGATTGGTAATACCCCAGAAGTTCAGAGGTTTCCTATTCTCCCTAGCACATGACATTCCTCTTGCAGGACACTTAGGGCAAAGCAAGACTTGGGACAGGCTTGTCCCTCACTTTCACTGGCCCCACATATCTAAAGACACAAAGGAGTTTTGTTGCTCCTGTGCCACTTGCCAAGACAGTGGTAAGTCAGGTGGCACCACAAAGGCCCCCTTAATTCCACTTCCAGTGGTTGGGGTTCCCTTTGAGAGGGTAGGGATTGACATTGTTGGTCCCTTGACCCCTCCAACTGCATCTGGGCACAGTTATATCCTAGTAGTGGTGGACCATGCCACTAGGTACCCAGAAGCTATTCCCCTTAGGACCGACCACCACAGCTCCTGTGGTGGCTAGGGCCCTCCTGGGAATCTTTTCCAGAGTGGGCTTCCCTAAGGAGGTCTTAACTGACAGAGGTACAAACTTCATGTCAAGTTACATAACTGCAATGTGGGAAGAGTATGGAGTGAACTATAAGTTTACCACACCCTACCATCCACAGTGCAATGGGCTTGTTGAAAGGTTCAATAAGACCCTCAAGGGTATGATCATGGGACTCCCAAAGAAGCTTAGGTGAAAATTGGATGTCTTATTACCCTGCCTTCTCTTTGCCTACAGAGAGGTTCCTCAGAAGGGGGTTGGCTACAGCCCATTTGAACTTCTGTTTGAACAGCAGTTAGGGGTCCACTGTGTCTAGAGAAGGAGGGCTGGCAGCAACCTCCTAAACAGGACATTATGAACTATGCCCTTGGCCTGCGTTCACGCATGGCTGAGGACATAAAGAAGGTCAGCAGAAACCTGGAGGCAAGCCAAACACTTCAAAAAGCTTGGCATGACCAAAAGACTGTCTTGATTGTTTATCAGCCAGGCCAGAAAGTGTGGGTGTTGGATCATGTGGCCCCAGCAGCTCTCCAAGACAAGTGGAGTGGCCCCCACACCATCCTTGAACAAAAAGGTGAGGTCACCTACCTGGTGGACCTAGGTACATCAAGAAGTCCCCATCGGGTACTTCATGTGAACCGCCTGAAACCTTTTGTTTACAGGGCTGACATGGGCTTGCTGATAAGGGAAAGGAGGAAGAGAGTGACCCTTTCCCTGATCTCCTCTCTCAGAACTGTGATGATGGATCAGTAGATGGAGTAGCCTTAGCAGGCAGCCTCACTGATCAACAGCAGACTGATTGCAGGCAAGTCCTCAATCAGTACAGAAATATGTTCTCCCTGACACTCAGTCAAACCACCTGGTGTACCCATGAAGTGGACACAGGTGACAGTCTGCCTGTAAGAGTAGGATCACAGACAGAATATCGAGGAGAAGAATATCGACCTGCCACAATATCGAGTGTCAAAATATCGACTTCCTATCTACAAACAGGTAAGTACAAAAATATCGAATCCTAAATATCGTTGTTAATAATATAGTTTGCTAAAATATCGACTTTTTTAAATGTCTTAAAAGTAATATAAAATTAATGAAATAATAAATATAATTAAGTAAAACATACTTAAAAATGATTAAAAAAGGTTAAAATTAATAAATAATAAATGTAATGTAAAAAAAATAATAAACATGCATTTTTAATTTTTTTAATATATATTAACTTACTAATATTAAAAAATAATTAATATTTTTAATTATAAAATGTTAAAAACATAATTTAAAATATAATTACATATATATATAAATAAACCTATAATATAAATATAAAAATAAATTATATATAATAAGTTAAACATTAAAATAAATATTTAAAAAAATAATAATATTTACACTACATAAAATATACCAATACTGAAAACGTTGCAAAGCGTAGGGGATAAAATTACTATTCCCACTCCAGCGAGTGGTACAGTAGGGAAAGTGTTGGATAGCGGGTGGATAAAAATTACTATTCCCACTCCAGCGAGTGGAACAGTAGGGAAAATGTTGGATAGCGGGTGGGTAAAAATTACTATTCCCACTCCAGCGAGTGCAACAGTAGGGAAAGTGTTGAGCGGGTGAGTAAAAATTACTATTCACACTCCAGTGAGTGCAACAGTAGGGAAAGTGTTGGATAGCGGGAGGGTAAAAATTACTATTCCCACTCCAGTGACTGCAACAGTAGGGAAAGTGTTGGATAGCGGGTGGGTAAAAATTCCTATTCCCACTCCAGTGAGTGCAACAGTAGGGAAAGTGTTGGATAGCGGGTGGGAATAATGTACTATTCCCACTCCACCAAGTGTAACAGTAGAGAAAGTGTTGGATAGCGGGAGGGTAAAAATTACTATTCCCACTCCAGCAAGTGGAACAGTAGGGAAAGTTTTGGATAGCGGGAGGGAAAAAATTACTATTCCCACTCCAGTGAGTGCAACAGTAGGAAAACTGTTGGATAGCGGGAGGGTAAAAATTACTATTCCCACTCCAGTGAGTGCAACAGTAGGGAAAGTGGATAACGGGTGGGTAAAAATTACTATTCCCACTCCAGTGAGTGCAACAGTAGGGAAAGTGTTGGATAGCGGGTGGGAATAATATACTATTCCCACTCCACCAAGTGTAACAGTAGAGAAAGTGTTGGATAGCGGGAGGCTAAAAATTACTATTCCCACTCCAGCGAGTGGAACAGTAGGAAAAGTTTTGGATAGCGGGAGGGTAAAAATTACTATTCCCACTACGTCGCACCCTATTCCCCAATAAACACACAACCCACTCCACATAAAATTTCTCATAATTAATATAATTATCAATTAATCAATTAATATAAATTAATTACCAATTAATAATTAATTAGCAATAAATTAATTATCCATACCAATAAATAATAATTAATATAAAAAAATTACCAGATAATAATTAATTAACAATACATTATCAATACCCAAAAATAAAAAGTAATAATTACTTCATTACAATTAAATTACTTCCCACCCTATTCTCCTATAAACCCACAACGTGCTCAATAATAATTAATACAATTAATATAATTATCAATTAATATATTAATAAAAATTATTTACCAATTAATAATTAATTAACAATACATTAATTATCAATACCAATAAATAAAAACGAATAATTACTTCATTACATGTAAATTAATTCCCACCCTATTCCCCTATAAACCCACAACCCACTCCTAAAAAAATACACAGTTAACATATTAACAAATTAATTATTAATAATTAATTTCAAATTAATAACTAATTAATAAAAAGCATTACACATTAAACATAATTACCAATAATTTATTAATTATTATTAATCAATTTATAATTAATTAATAATTAATTAATTAACACAATTGACAAAATAAATTATTAAATACAAAATTATTAATTAATTAATTAATTAATTAATGTAAATTAAATTACTTCCCACCCTATTCCCCTATAAACCCACAACCCGCTACGGAGTAAAATTACACAAAAATTAATTTACATATAAGTAATTAATTCAAAAAAATTGTTAATTAATATATTATAATTAAATTACTTCCCACCCTATTCCCCTATAAACCCACAACCCGCTACAGAACTAAAATACGCAAAAATAATTTAACATAAAAATCATTACTTTAAAAAAATTCCAACATACATTACAAACATAATATATACTTTTAACACATATACTAACACTTAAAACACTAAAAAAAAACGATATTTTTACAACTATATTATGACTGTCGATATTACTAACTTCGATATTATCAAAAACGATATTTCTTACCTGCATTTCGATATTCTGCACCACTATATTTTTGTAAGTCGATATTTTGGCAACTCGATATTTAAAATTCAATATTTTGGCAACTCGATATTTAAAATTCGATATTTAGACTGTTTACCGTAAGAGTAAAATCTACAGACAGCCTAAGCATGTCAGGGACTGCATCAGGACAAAGGTCCAAAAGAAGCTGAAATTGGGAATCATTGAGGCGTCTGATAGCCCCTGGGATAGTCCAGTAGTCCTTGTACCTAAACCTCACACCAAGGGTGGAAAAAGAGAGATGAGGTTTTGTGTGGACTGCAGAGGCCTCAATGTAGTCACTAGGACCGATGCTCATCCAATTCCCAGGGCAGATGAACTCAAAGATACTTTGGCCTCCTCAGCCAAGTTTCTGAGTACATTTGACCTGACATCTGGCTACTGGTAAATCAGACAAGCTGAGGATGCCAAGCCAAAAACAGTTTCTCAACCCCTAGTGTGCATTATCAATTTATTGTGATGCCCTTTGGTCTGAAGAATGCACCTGCCGCATTTCAGAAGCTGGTGAATAAGGTCCTAACAGGTCTGGAAACCTATAGTGCAGCATATCTAGATGATATATCTGTCTTTGGTTCCACCTGGGAGGATCACCTGGTCCACCTCAGAAATCTTCTGAAGGCCCTGTAAAAAGCAGGCCTCACTATCAAGGCCACTAAGTGCCAGATAGGGCAGAGCAAGGTTGTGTACTTGGGCCACCTGGTAGGTGGAGGCCAGGTTCAGCCATTGGAGAGCAAAATCCAGACCATTGTGGACTGGGTTGCTCCCACTACCCAGACTCATGTCAGAGCTTTCTTGGGCCTGACGGGGTACTACAGAAGATTTCTGAAGGGATATGGGTCCATTGTGAATCCCTGAATGATCTGACATCAAAAAGAATGCCCAAGAAAGTTCAGTGGACAGTTAGCTGTCCAAAGGCATTTGATGACCTAAAGCAGGCCATGTGCACTGCTCCCATCCTGCAAAGTCCTGACTACTCTAAAACTTTCATTGTCCAGACAGATGCATCTGAGATAGGGGTAGGGGCTGTATTATCACAACTTAATGCAGAGGGCCAGGATCAACCAGTAGCTTTTATTAGCAGACGGTTGACCACCAGGGAGAAACGTTGGTCAGCCATTGAGAGGGAAGCCCTTGCTGTGGTCTGGGCCCTGAACAAGCTGAGGCCATACCTGTTTGGCACTCACTTCATTGTTCAGACAGACCACAAGCCTCTCTTATGGCTTAAATAGCTGAAGGGTGAAAATACCAAACATTTGAGGTGGTCCATTTCCCTACAGGGGATGGACTGTACAGTGGACATAGACCAGGGAGTAACCATGCCAATGGAAATGGACTCTCCAGATATTTACACTTAGAAAATGAAGACTCAACTGGGCAAGGTTAGTCTCATCTCCTTACGTTTGGGGGGGTTGTGTAGGAAAGTAGGATCCGCTTCTATGGCTACTCCCACTTTTTGCTTGATGTAATGCTGTTTCTGACTAGTCTGACTGGTATCCTGCTAATCAGGACCCCAGTCTCTCTGCTTTCTCCCCTAAATTGTTATGGTAAGTACTTGGGTACATTCCAGATTGGATACTGGGGTACCCTTATAAGTCCTAGTATATGGTACTAAGGTACCCAGGGCATAGGTACCCCAGAGGTCCCCTATAGGCTGAAGCATGTATTATGCCACCTATGGGAGACCATTCAAACTATCCCTACAGGCCTGCCATTGCAGCCTGTGTAAGCTGGTGCTAGCACCACGTACAAAAATATAGGTGTCCCTTTATCTAGGGTCACTGCACTTAAAACCTATAAGTCACCCCTACAGCAGGCCTTTTCAATCCTGAAGGCAGGGTGCTCAGTTCTAAGTGTGAGGGTGCCCCTGCATGAGCAGGACACCCCTGCAGCCTTCAGAGTCCATTCTCCCGGGTTATAAGTGAGACAGCCATATAACATATAGAGGGGCACCACGTCATTACGCGATGACCATCTCGAAACTGGCTGTAACGAACCCTGTCATGTTTGATATCAAACATTTTGGAATCATACATCCATTCCATAAACGGTGTGGGAGGTATGATTCCAAGCACTGTTAAGGCCCTCAGTTAGGGCCTCAGTGCTCCCGGTACCAGTGTTCTAGACAACATGACTGCTGCCGACCAGAGACACGATTCTGCCAACCAGCTGCTGAGCCAAGCTTGAGCAGGGGAAGGCAGAACAATAGGCATCCTGTCATAGGGAGGTGTGACCACCTCCCAGACAGGGTTTAGTGCATTGGGACAGGGTGGGAGCGCTTGTCAGCGCCACATAGTCTGCGTGCAGGGCACATTTGGTGCCCTCCATGCATAGTCCAGTCCAAACCAGTTCAGAGAGCCGTTGGCTTGTCCTCTGGTGCGAAACTGGACAAAGGACAGGGGAGTATCCTCCCTCTTGTCCAGCCCTCCATAGGGTGGGACCCCCTGGATCGTCCCAACCCTTTCCTTAGGGTACTTGAGGGCTTACCTGAGGGTGGGTCCCTAGATTCGTTGTGGGACACAATCCAATTCAGACACCACTTCAACTTCGACCGTCTGGGCACTCTGGACTTTGCTGGACTTTGCTCTGGGCATCAAGTCTGCAACCGGGAAGACTCCTGCTGCTCCTGATCTCTCCGCCCTGCTCATCTGCTGCAACGTCCGTGCCTGTGCTCCATACAGGAAACCTTCCAAGGCCTGTGGGTATCCAAGACACCTGAAGGAATTTCCCTTGAAGGGAAGGAGTCACTTCTCTGCATCTGCAGGTACCACAACTAAGCTGACCGGTCTGCTGATCCTGGGCTACCACAGACTTCGAAAGGCTCAACAACACAGGTGGTGGTTCTTTACATCCCTCAAGGCCTGTCCTGTCCTCTTACAAAGTTTTAGGCCAGTTTCCCTTGTCGGAGCCGCAGGAACCGAACCCCTGTGCTCTGCATTGACTTGCTGTTGCAAAGGCTTGTTGGCTTCCTTCCATCAAGATCTTCAGGCTCCAAGTAGCCTCAACCTCAAGCATCTCCAGTGACCAAGATCTTCATCCTCACTGCATCCCTTGCTTCGTGGGCCTGCATCTTTGGTGAGCTGCTCGAGGTCCTCTGTGACTGCAGTGCCTCCGGCCTGTGGGTCCTGTCAAGGGTCACATTTTGAATTCTTTGAGCTCCCCTGATTTGTTGCATCTGCCCTGACTCCCCCGCTTGTGGTGAGTCTCCTGGACCTTGCTGGTCCCGACATTGCACCTTTTTCTATTCCTTCGTTGGTTGCAGTTGCCAAGGCTTGTTGGTGCTCCAGCTGGACACCAACCCCTCAACTCTCGACATCCAACGTGGGACAACTCATGTACAGCTCCTGGTCTTCCACAGCATCGCCTGGTCCACACAGCTGAAGTTTCAAGGTCACAGTCAGCTCTCCTGCAACACCCGATATTGGTGGGCATTCGTCTTCCGTGCCTCCTGGTCACTCCTGAGTGGCATAGACTCTGTCCCCTCTGCTTGCAGGTTCTTCACATCTTGAATCCACCTTTGGTTCCACCGGACACATTCACCTTCTACAGCAGCGGCATCTTTCTGAAGTCTCCTATTGAGTTCGACTACGGTTTCTGATGCCACTTCACACCTATGCACCCAGCTTCCCTGGTGCAGGTATCCTGGTTCCTAAGGTATCCACAGGTGGGGTGGCTCTCCAACCTCTTGTCTTCCACAGGGTTTCTTCAGGGTCCACTGGGGAGGGTCCTCTTTCTTTAAAATTGCAACCGTGACTTACCCATTGACTTGCATTGATCTCGCGGTCGTGTTCCCACTCTGCACACGGCCTCCTTGGGGCTCCTGGTTACTTACCTCAGTGGTTCCTTGGGTCCCCCGCCGTTTTACATCTTCTGGGTATAGTCTTGACTCAAGTCGTGGTTCGCATACCACTATTTTAGTATATGGTTTGTTCTTCCCTGGTGACAACTGTGTACTCTGAGCTACTTACCTGGTTCTATCGTAAAGTATTGTGTGCATTGTGTATATCTCCAGCTAGGAGATATCTGTATGTGTTAGTGAGTGTCTTATAATAAATATATATTTTTATAAATACACTGTGTTGCTCTTTTTCACTTAATCAGTACCTATAAGATTATGTTCTGGTAAAACAAGCTGCTTTACACTCTGGACTACGCCTGAAGGCTGCTCTCCACAGCTACCACTCAGAGAGCTTTCTAAGGTTGTCTAAGACCACTAAAATCACCATAAGGGTTTTCTGGATTGGTGCAAGGTGCCAACTTGCATAAGTGTGCATCATATACCAGGCCAGCCTCTCATATCTATCTATTGAGTTTATTATTTGAGTACAATTGTTAATTGCTGTTTGTAGTTAAAAAATGAGTTTTGGCCGACGTGGGCAAGCAAATTTTTATTAATGTGGGATAACGGCTGAAGTCTACTCTAGATCAACAAGAGATTTTCCACTTGTTTGAATGGGTCCTCCGATTATGTTCTTTTTAATGCTGGAGTTAGCTACCTGTATGCTGATTATATAATCCAAGACTAATGTGATTCAAGAGTGTACCTTGTCCAGACTAAGGTATGTCCGTCCCTATGGAGGCTCCTGCTAGCATTGCTTATCATTTCCAGTCTTCTACCAGAAAGAGTCTCAAAACTGTTTTGTTCACTTCTCTCTGGCATTAATCTAGCAGCCTCTTTTGACAAATACAGAACACGTTTGGCGCTTGATTAATAAAGTATAAACTATAAACTTATCGTAAAAAAATAAGCAATTATAAAGAATGGAATGCTGCAGTAAGTTAAGTTTATACCAGCCATTGCAGCTTTTCTGTAAGGTACTTAAGCAAATAATTCCTCTTCTTTGTCTCCCAAACACACATTCAAAGACCCAAATAATAGTTTCATTTGTGTTTGTCTGGAGGGGAAAGACAAAGGGAGTGGTTGAACGTTTTATTCACAAATCTTTTATTTCACAGCATCATTTTGAAAGCAGTAGAGGGAATATACAATTTGTTGTTCTTTCCTTTGTTAGCGCACTTAACCGTTGAAACCAATATCTTAATCAGTTGTGGTTCTTTACTAAGCATTGTTTTTGGTAGCGTGGCCTGTGCTCTTCTTTCTAGGCAGATTCTTTCAGAATTGTCCATTATTGATGGGTTGTCCATTCCCTCCCTCAATTTTTGTTTCAGCTGAATCAGAGGGGTTCCAAAGCAAATGCACAGGAACTGTTCCAGAACAGTTTAAGATTCCATTTCCTTTTAATCTTTACCACATTTTACTTCATCCTTTGCTGCAACACCATAGGTGGTGGAAGATCGAAGTGGCTTCAAAGGTGCAGCAGCAAATCTGACCAAAACACAAAAGGTCTGTAAACAAGGCCCATCTTTCAAGGCTTTGTTTTTCAAAATCCTGTTTTTTAAACAGAGAAAATATTGCAGTGTTAACATATGGTAACAACTCTTTTTAGGTAGAGCATTCGAGACCTCTTGTATATACTTTAGTATATACTTATATGTGTATGTACTTTGTGGGCTCTGGAGATCAGCCCTAGGACTTGTCTGCTTCCACTTAGGGACTTTTTTTTTCTGTTCAACTGCCTCTATTTAACTGTCTTGATAGAAAACGACCAGCAGAGGTCAGTAAAATACCAGAATCACTTTAGCATTCTCTAGATTCCAGTCCATAGAAATTGTCTTCCACGAGCTCCCGTAGACAATAATATTTTTTTCAAATCTTGTATTTTCAGTGATATGACCACTGAAGGCACTGATTTTATATTAAAAACAGAGCTTTGGACTATACCATTTCCCGCTGAAAGGCAATATTTCTCTCCATGTGTTCCCATTCCTGGCATGTCACACAGTTTGGTGCTTACTTTCCCTCCATGTTAAAGATCAGTAGATGTTTCAGCACCCAGGCTAATGTGCAGCATAGCTAAATACATATAAGGTCCCAAAGGCGAGAACGACTGCATTGCAAATGCTTGTTTGGTAACCTTTCACATGGGTGTGTGGTTGTCAACGAACAAAGAAGAGGAGGAAACCCAACAGCAGAAGGTCATAGATCCTGTGTCTGATTTTTGTTACTGTATGAATTGTTTGTGTTCCTGCTTGCTTTTATGATTGCTTAGGGGGTTTGCTGCTCTCTAATTTTAGGTTCCCCAGATTACTGTTTTGCTGTCTCCTTTTTGTTTTGTTTTATGCTTTAGATCACCTTGGTTTGTGTTTAAACTGTGGGTCATGTAGTTTCCTGGTTGCTTGATTTACATCTTTGCGTTGATTGTGCCCTCTTTTTAATTTGATTTCACAGAACAAGTCCTTGAGAATAGAAGGGGAAAATATTTATGTCAGTCATAGCAATTTAATGTTGGAGGTTTGTGTAAAACGTCTACTCTCACGGGCTGCCAGGCTGCAGGGAATGGCATTCACTTGCAGGCTGCTCTGTGGACACGGTGCATGGCATGCTTGGGGGCAGAGTCACATGGGAAATGCATGCTTTGAATCGTTTACTGTATAGAACAATGATCTGTAGATGAAAGCGTGCAGTAATTTGCAAGGGGACAGCTGGTGAGCATAGCCCTGTTGAAACAGGTTTTTAATTCACCCTCATTACAATTACCAAGAAAAAAACATTGTCTGCATGTGAAGTAGTAATAAGAACGTCACAGCACTATTGAGATGTTTGCAAACAGTTCGCTGTGTGCCATTGCCATCCTGCTACACTCTGTCTCAGTGTCTCATGGCACATTTAGCACAGATAGCTGAACCCATTGAGGTCACTCATAGCCATTACTTGATCAGCTCTCACTGTTGGCAAGGGGCTGCTGAAGATTCACTCCGTCACAGCTGAGCTTGTGTTTTATTTTTACTATTTCTTGTTGTATATGAGGATTCAGTTTCTGTTAAGTAGCAGTCATGACAGCCTTCCGTAACCTTACTAATGCCTTTTGTTGCTTTTTGCAGATTTGGTAAACTCATAGTGAATTTCCAGTGTTAACCTACTAATGCCGGAAAACCACCCTGTATAACATTGCTTTCTATTCGTTAAAGAAGTCTGCCTCGTCTCATGTTATGATCATTGGTTCCACAACTGAGATACATGGCTAAATTATTTACAGTTTTCAGCTTGGCTGTACTCAGTGGTGGGGACCAATGAAGAATGCTTGATCTGCCATTCCAAAACAATGAAGCACGATCACTTGGAGTGAATTTGGAGTCATAGATAATGTACCTCCAACATTTTTGTTGCACACAGGGTAGAAGTATTACCAGTATTAATGGCAAATGGTGGCGGTGGACTTAAAAGATATTGCGAGGCCTGGATCCTGGCTAGATGCAGTACTGTTTCTATCCGGCTCACTGGTAATTTACACTCCGAGATCTCTAGAATAAGCCATCTTTCAGTAGCCAAAAGTATTTCACCTAATATATCTTTTCAACTGCAACTACCAAGGGAATGAACCCAAACTAGCTGGAAATCTAGAATGTCAGTGGGATTGGGAGTTACAATTACTTGAGTCTTCCTGTTGACAATCCCTTCACTGTGCCCTTATTTCAGATCTGATTATTCTTTACCTACATGACGGTGAAACGTCGTATTGCTATTTTAAAAGTGTCTGTATATGTAAATTCAAGTAATTGTGACAAACACTACGAGGTAGGTCCTCTTCTTACCTGCAAGGGAACTGCATTGACTATTACTGTCCAGTCATGTTTGGTGTAAGCTCTTAGCTTGACTTCTTTTTGACTGAATGATAGTGTAATGTCTTCTTTCTGAATCACTGAGTCCCTGAATTATGAGCAAAGTTTAAATCATCTATAAGCTGATAGTAGTAATAGTACTAATCATCACTGTACGAAGTTGGGTTATTGATTGCAGGGGTGAAAACCCTATTCAGACAACAACCACAATCCCTGTCAGGGTGAACCACATAAGTCACTAAATTTACCTTTTTTTAACCCTCTGGTAGCTTGGCACAAAAGCAGTCAGGCTTAACTTAGAGGCAATGTGTAAACATTGTATGCAGCACTCAAACATTAATAAAGTGAAAACACAACACAAGAAAAAACCCACAACAATTTAGAAAAATAGAGAAAAATGCAATAAATAAAATGATACCAAATTGAATTAAATCCAAACAGTAAACCAGAGTTATGAATTTTTAATGTTTTTGTGACAAATAATGGCTAACTAAATCAAGCACGAACCACGGGTATCTGGTCACGTAAGGTCGAGTTAAGGTCAAAAGTTAGGGCAGACAATAATGGAGCGAGGTCCGGGTACACTAGTGGGATTGCACCCAGCCTCGGCTTACCTAGGGATTTAAAATATATTTTGAAGGAAAATTCCTGAAAAGGTAAAGTTCAGCAGGGCAAGGTAGCCGGGGGTGTCTGAGTAGGAGGAGTCGTCGTCGGGGAGCCACTTCACGGAGTCGCAGTGAAGATTTCTACCTTCGGATTTTGCCACTTTTTGGGAAGTCAAAAATCTGCAGAGGGGTGAAGCTGCAGGCTGTAGCCAATGAAGGCTCCACGAAGCCAGATACCTTTGCCAAGATGTTCCACTGAACAGGATTTGCTGCTGCGGAGAACGTAGCAAGAGCGAAGTTAGACCGACTGGCGATGCGCCATTGGCAGATTGGCGAGCAGGTAGGTTCCGGTCTTGTGTCTGTTCCCTGGCCACTTTTTGGTGACTCTTTTTCTAAACCCCAACTTTAACGGTTAAGCAAGAACTGCACCTTTAACACCACTACCAAGGGTCCAGTACTTTGGGGCACCACTTGAGGGGTTAGTTCTCACTCCAGCAGAGGCCAGGTGAAGGGTTCAGGGTCTCTGAAGGTTATGTCCCTGTACCACACACAGAAGGCCAGCCAACCAGCCCTTGGAGTCACTCTGACGGCAAGGCAGGTCTCAAGCAGCAGGGCAGTCCTTTGGGGGGCAAGGCAAGCCTCAAGCACCAGGGCAGCCCTCTGGTAGCAGCAGGGCAGTTGTCTGAGGCACAAAACATGCCTCAAGCAGCAGGGCAGTCCTCTGGGGCCCAAAGCAGTCTTTTTGAAGTCCTCTATAGGTCCACGAGTGTTAATTTGCTTTAATACAAATGCAGCCCAGTAGGCAGAAAGTACCACCATGACCAACAAAGTTATGTGCCCCATTCCGCCCCTTGGATCAGGGTCCTTTCCCCAACCAAGGAAAAGCTCTTCCCTTAATGACAACAACCAATAGAGGTCGATGACATATGTCTGTGTCAAGATCCAGGCCCAGGGCCATCCCCTGTCAGGTTGAGGCTCAAAGCGGTGGCCTTGGGTAGGCTCACCTCCAGTCTTAGATCTGGCAAGGAGCATCCTAACTGCTCCTGGGGGGGTTCTCTAACATCTGAGGTTTCTCAGAGTGGGGGGGCAGCTGTCTTGGATATCTGATAGAGACATCTAGCCGCAGATTCCTTATCTTTGAACTTCCAGGCATCAGGCTGGATCCAGAAGATTTTTGATGGCAGTACCTCTGCGCACTGGTAGATGGCATCGGTCGACTCATTGTGACGTCGTCGGCGTCGTGACGTCCGCATTGTCAATATAACCGCAACTCTGACGAGCTGACGTCAGTTTTTTTTCTTTCCGCACCAACCAGCACAGATCCATCGAAGAGAGCTACCCCCGGTCATTTTGTGACAGACTTTTTTTGACTTTTTGTCGACTCCTTTTGGTGTGTTAGGGATGTCTAGCAAGAAGACCTCTGGGTTCAAGCCCTGCGGCACCTGTCACCATGCCATGTCAGTCATGGACCCCCGTCTTGTATGTCTCTGGTGCCTGGAGCATGACCACGACACGAAGTTGTGCTCCGACTGCCAGGCCATGGCAGAGAAGGCTTTGAGGGAGCAGTCTTTGAAGCTGAAAGCGGTCCGGCGCCATGGAGGTCGCCTCGTCACTCTCGTTCCCTGTCTTGGTCGAGAGGAAGGTCCGAGCACTGCTCCGGAGGGTTGAAGCCCTCTACTTCGAAGTCGTCGCGGTCAGGTAAGAGGCACCACAAGAAGTCGAAGCGTGCTTCAACTTCGCCCCGTCCGTAACGCGACAAGACAGAGGAACCTCGGTGTTCGAGGCCCCGCTCCGCAGAGCATGTGCCTGGGTCGGCTCCGCATTTCCCCTCCCTTTCCAGGGCCAGGAGCAACCCCCACTGATGGGGCAGCTTCTTGCTGTCACTAAACCTTTGCCTATACTTCTCAGAGGTGAAACCATACTTCCTGACAAGGGAGTCCTTCATGAGGGGATACCTTATCGTGCCCCTCCCCCACCACCTCTCTAGGGCCAGTAAAGCACCCCTCCCTTCACTACGAATGTGCCTTCAGAGACTGGCCCCCCAATCCTCCTCAGGGACCCTGTGTATCTCTACGGCAACTTGTAAGCTTCAAACCACTTGTCAATATCATCCCTCACAACAAAGTTAGGCACCAGGTCCTTGGGGATGTGGCCTGTCCTTTCTCCACTGGGGTAAAGCTGCCACCATTGCTGCTGGACTCTGAGATATGTTTGACTTTTAGTTCCTGATCCTGTTTATTCATCTCATGAGCCAGCAGAGTTTTCTTCCTTTGAGGGCCCGTTTCTTTTCCTCCAGGCTCATCTTGACAGCAGCCTTCTCCTTGGCTGCCTCCAATTTCAACTTGGCCAGCTGCAGCTTAAGCTCCCTCTTATCCTTCTTGTCCTCCAATACCTCAGGGGACAGGTTGCAGGAAGACACACTGCTCCCTTCCCTGACGGGAGGGGGGCCAACTCCTGTGAGCAAGTTGTCCTCCTTGGGGAGCTGCAGCTCAGGGCCTGAGGACAGGCACTCTGCCTCTTCCGCCTCCTCCTCCTTCTCAGGACCATCCTCTTCTTGCTCCTCTGGGGTGGTTTTCATCCTTCTTTCCCACATTCAGCCCCCTTTCCTTCCAAAGCGATACCAAAGGGGATGATGGACGGAGCGCTAGAGCAAATCAAACACTCACCCCCAGTCAAATGATCTGGGTTTAATCCATCATCATTCTTTAGCTCACTCCACCACCCCAGTTCAGACATGGCCATATGCAAATCAGTCTGACCCTGTGCCTCATGGGAACAGTCCAGCCCGAACTGCAAAACCATGTCTTCCCTGGACCGGAAACAAGCATCCTGGGACCGGTTTCGGGTTCAAAACCCTCATCAGCCAGGCTATCTTGAATCCAGTGGCAAAGTGAGCAAGGGACCCACGTCTAGGCATACCCTGCCAACTTAGGGCGAACAAAGCAATACCAAAGGGGATGATGGACGGAGCGCTAGAGCAAATCAAACACTCACCCCCAGTCAAATGATCTGGGTTTAATCCATCATCATTCTTTAGCTCACTCCACCACCCCAGTTCAGACATGGCCATATGCAAATCAGTCTGACCCTGTGCCTCATGGGAACAGTCCAGCCCGAACTGCCAAGCCAAGTCCTCCCTGGACTGGAAACAAGCATCCTAGAACCGGTTTCGGGTTTTCACCCCTCTTCAGCCAGGATAGCTAGATTCCAGTGGCATGGAGAGCACGGGACCCACGTCTGGGCATACCCGTCCCACTCGGGGTGACAAATGCAAAAACAACAGTTGATGGACAGAATGCAGAACAATGTCATACATTCACCCCAGTACAGAGATCTGGGCCTAAATCCATCCCTTGCTCACTTTGCCACTGGATTCAAGCTAGCCTGGCTGATGATGGCTGAATAGCCAGAAACCGGTCCCAGGATGCTTGTTTCCAGTCCAGGGAAGACATGGCTTGGCAGTTCGGGCTGGACTGTTCCCATGAGGCACAGGGTCAGACTGATTTGCATATGGCCATGTCTGAACTGGGGTGGTGGAGTGAGCTAAAGAATGATGATGGATTAAACCCAGATCACTTGACTGGGGGTGAGTGTTTGATTAGCTCAAACGCTCCGTCCATCATCCCCTTTGGTATCGCTTTGTTCGCCCTAAGTTGGCAGGGTATGCCCAGACGTGGGTCCCTTGCTCACTTTGCCACTGGATTCAAGCTAGCCTGGCTGATGATGGCTGAATAGCCAGAAACCGGTCCCAGGATGCTTGTTTCCGGTCCAGGGAAGACATGGCTTGGCAGTTCGGGCTGGACTGTTCCCATGAGGCACAGGGTCAGACTGATTTGCATATGGCCATGTCTGAACTGGGGTGGTGGAGTGAGCTAAAGAATGATGATGGATTAAACCCAGATCACTTGACTGGGGGTGAGTGTTTGATTAGCTCAAACGCTCAGTCCATCATCCCCTTTGGTATTGCTTTGTTCGCCCTAAGTTGGCAGGGTATGCCCAGACGTGGGTCCCTTGCTCACTTTGCCACTGGATTCAAGCTAGCCTGGCTGATGATGGCTGAATAGCCAGAAACCGGTACCAGGATGCTTGTTTCCGGTCCAGGGAAGACATGGCTTGGCAGTTCGGGCTGGACTGTTCCCATGAGGCACAGGGTCAGACTGATTTGCATATGGCCATGTCTGAACTGGGGTGGTGGAGTGAGCTAAAGAATGATGATGGATTAAACCCAGATCACTTGACTGGGGGTGAGTGTTTGATTAGCTCAAACGCTCCGTCCATCATCCCCTTTGGTATCGCTTTGTTCGCCCTAAGTTGGCAGGGTATGCCCAGACGTGGGTCCCTTGCTCACTTTGCCACTGGATTCAAGCTAGCCTGGCTGATGATGGCTGAATAGCCAGAAACCGGTCCCAGGATGCTTGTTTCCGGTCCAGGGAAGACATGGCTTGGCAGTTCGGGCTGGACTGTTCCCATGAGGCACAGGGTCAGACTGATTTGCATATGGCCATGTCTGAACTGGGGTGGTGGAGTGAGCTAAAGAATGATGATGGATTAAACCCAGATCACTTGACTGGGGGTGAGTGTTTGATTAGCTCAAACGCTCCGTCCATCATCCCCTTTGGTATCCCTTTCCTTCCAAAGCTGCTGCAACTCTGCCTTGCTGAGCATATTAGCGTTGATCAGCTCCATAACCAATGCAGCAAAAAGGATGTGAGATGAACTTAAATTTAAAAACAGGAAGAATTAGCCAAATCAAAAACTAAGGAGAATTTAGAAGAAAACAAAATCAAAGTTGTTGTCAGATTTATTTTTGGGATTTTAGTGTTACACACAATCACTGAGTGACACTGCACAAACAGAAGTACTAGATCCTACCACTGAGCACCAATGTAAGAAGGTTATTGATTGAGGAGGTTGAGAACCACAAAAGTCACTAAATTAACCTGTATCCTACCCTCTGGTAGCTTGGCACAAAAGCCGTCAGGCTTAACTTAGTGTGTAAAATATTTCTGCAGCACTGTAACAAAGTGAAAAAACCACTCAAGAAAACTCCCACACCAATTTAGAAAAGTAGAGAACACATTAATAAATAAATTGACACCAGGCCAAATTAAATCCAAACAGTAGAACCGGAGTTATGACTTTTGAAAGTCTTTAGTGAAAAATGATACCAAAAGTTAAGGCCGACCGCGATGGATGCACGTTTAATACAACAACAAAGGGTCCAAGACTAGAGGGACACCACTTGGAGGATTAGGACCTACTCTAGCGGAGGCCAGGTGCAGGATCAAGGTCTCTGGAGGTTGTCCCTGTAGCTTGCACAAGAGGTCAGCCAACTATCCCTTGGAGTCACTCTGATAGTCCTGGGTTCAATAAGCAAAGCCCGCCTCAAGCAGCAGGGCAGTCCTCTGGGTGGCAAGGCAAGCCTCAAGCAGCAGACAAGTTCTCTGGTAGCAGGAGGACAGTCCTCTGAGGTACAAGGCAGACCTTGAGCAGCTGAGCAGACCTATTGAGGTTCAAGGCAGTCGTTCTGAAGTCTTTTACAGATCAAGGTGCGTACTGAATGGTTGTTCTGAGGGTCCACTATTTATACCTGGCGCCAGCCTTTGTGGGGGAATCTTCTAGGCTACCCCCACATCTAGTTCTGGAAAGTTCTTTCCTTCACCTGCCAAGGATCCAAGAAGGCTGGGATGACAAAAGACTAGTGTCAGGTTCCTGTTTGTTTGCTGGAGGCATGCCCTTTGAAATGTAAGCGGGGCAGAGAACACATACCCCCACTGCAATCCAGGCAGGAAGGCCCATCCTGCCAACCTTTGTCTAGGAGGAATACACAAAGACCAACAGCTAAGCTCTTCACAGTCATGTAAGCCAGACACTGGAAGCAGGCACCAAATGGTTAGGACAAGAAAATGCCAGCTTCCTAAAAGCAACATATTCGGAATTGTGACTTAAATTCTGACTTACCATTAAAGAGGTTTTTAAATAATTTAATTAAGTCCAAACATGATATTTCTAACTGTTCCCAATCAAAAGCTAGCACCTAAACATAATAAGGTAACCCAATGTTAATCCTATGGGAGAGGTAGGCCTCACTAAAAACTAATTAAGGAGTTTTCCACTAGCAGGACATGCAAAACTTAAAAACACATCCCCTACTTTTTAAATACAAAGCACCATGCCCTATGGGCTGTTTGGAGCCTACTAATATCATCAGGATACTTTATTCGATTTCAAACCATCAAAGGAACAAAACGTCCATATAATACATATAACAGATTTCGCTTCATTCAGTATCTTGGTATATAAATATAGGGGCCGATTCACAGAACTACTCTGAGATAAAATCCTAAACTTACTACTTTTGGTATTCACAGAATGCATTTAGTAGTAGTAAAGTTAGGACTCCTAACTTTACTACTACTAAACTGAGATAAAATCCTAAACTTACTACTTTTGGTATTCACAGAAGACATTTAGTAGTAGTAAGTTAGGACTCCTAACTTTACTACTTCTAAATGCCTTCTGTGAATACCAAAAGTAGTAAGTTTAGGATTTTATCTCAGATTAGTTCTGTGAATCGGCCCTTTGTGAATAAAACAATAAAATGCAATCATAAAACTTGGCCCCAGCAACCACACACAAAATGATTTCATTACCGATGTTGCTCTTAAACTGTCAAAATAATCCCTCAAGTTATAATCTTATTTCAGCAAAAAATTTAAAATTCACCCCAGTTCCTAATGAATAAAATTTGTTATGTATTAAAAAGTGCAATGTTCAGAAAAGTGTTTTTGGGAGAGAAATAGGCAATAAGTAATAACTATAAAACATGTTTACATGACGCATAACTACTTAAAGTTGTTTCCTCAAAACAACCCATGCACTGAGAATACTTGAATTTACAATACTTTCAAAAACTTCTCCCGCTTAATCCAGACGTTAAACAAGAACCGGCTCACAGTAAAAAACAACCAGAAAAGATGTACCAGTCATCAATATTATTTTCGCCTCTCTGAAATGCGTGCACCGCGTTATTCAGGACATTCAAACATCTCATGATCAAGGGACACAGGATTCATGCCACAAACTGAGCATGAAACAGGCGAAGAGTTATTATTCCATATGTTGCTGAATGATCGGAGGGGCAAACAACCTATTCTAAATCTGATAAACAAGCTCTTGGCCAGTGTTTGCGTAACAATATATATATAGTTTACAAAATCTAGAATAGGTTTAAGTGCCAAGAACTGCTCTGTAGGGTAGCCCAGAGAGACCCTTGTTGACTCTTGCCACACTAGGGACAATTTTATGCACCAGTCATGTACTAACCTTAATCAAGGGATCTCCATGGCACTATCCAAATTCATTACATCCCTCAAGGAATCTCTGTATTCGCCAAATTCAGGAGTAATCCAAAGACGAATCCAGAACAGTAGTGGTTTTAAGTGCGCCTGGTCAGATACTCTTTACATCCCTGTGTCAAAATAGAGCGGGACCAAAGGGGTACTTGTGGGGACTGAGAGCAATGCTCTGACAAATTAATTCTCCATCACTGCGAGCTTCGAGGTGTCAGTGTAACCCCCAACTTCAGCACCATACAGTGCGGCGCTCTGGGCTTTCGCTTGATAGACTTCCAAGGCCAGGGAGAAAGAACACAGATATGTATTTTTCTGAAAGCATAGGGTGGCCTGAGATCTATGTGATATCCTTTATTTATTTGGTGAATATTTATTTGGTGGACCCACCGAAATTTGTCTGACAGGGTCACCTCCAAATAATCGAAGCTGAACACACTTTCCAAATGGTCATTCCCTACCATAACCGGACAGCTCTTGCTAACATTCTTGCCAAAGACCATGAATTTGGTTTTTCAAGCATTTAATTCTAAACCTCTGTGGCCACAGAACTCCAAGAGTTTATTTAGCAGTTTCTGTAAACTCATTGGGGATTTCGAAATTAATAATGAGTCATGCAAACAAAAGTAAAGGTGTTTTAGCCCCATTAAAGGTGTGGGGAGTCATTTACACACTTTGGGGCCGATTCCGATTTCGTCCGGAAGGGCACCGAACGATGGTCGGAGCCCTTCCGACCGAATCGGAACGTGCCGGCCGGATTCCTTTCCGACCGAGCCATTCCGATGGGCTCGATCAGAAAGGAATCCGACTGGGATTTCCGGATGCCTTACGACGGGCTCAGAGAGCCCGTCCGCCGTCCGGAAATCCTTCAGTACTCTCCCGGCCGCCTCTTCACGACCGAGGGAGTACGATGGCAGTATTTCACTGCCTTTTCGTGCCGGTCTTTCCGGCACGAAAAGGCAGTCGGTAACTGTCTTTGGGGGCCCCCAGTAGGGCCCCCATGGGTGCGAGGCCGCCGAATGGCGGCCTGGGGGCACCTATGGTGCCCCTCTGTTGATCCCTGCACCCGGTGGCAGGCACCTTGGGGTGCCGGCCACAGGGTGCAGGGATGAACTGCACCCCTGTTTTCCACAATGCTAGCATGCATTCCGCTCGGAATGCATGCTCCCATTGTGTAGTATACGAGTGTGACCGAACAGGGTTCGGTCGCATCGTACTTGCAGGGCCGTAACCGACGACAGCAGGTCGGTCGGTTACGGCTCCTGACCGATGTCGGACGGACCTGAGTCCGTCCGATATCAGAATCGGCCCCTTTGTCAGTTCCCCGGCTACATCATTTATATATAGGGTGAACAAGGTGGGAGCCAAAGCACACCCCTGACGATCCCCTCTTGCTATTGGGATGCGCTTTGTCAACTCACCTCTATCATCCCACCTAACCTGCGCGTAGGATTTCTCATGCAACCTAGTTAGCAGCTCAAGTAACCCACCTGGAACTCCCATATATGCCAGTACTCTCCATGGGATCTCCCGGGGTATCAGATCAAATGCGGCACGCAGATCGACAAATGCCTCATAAAGTTTCTGGTTGCCCAACAGGACGTATTTCCAATAAAGGAAGGCAAATTTAAAAACCTGATCTAAAGTACTAAATTTAGCACAAAATCCTGACTGAAAGGGAGTTAAAATCCTCTGATCTTCCATCCACTTCTGCAATCTATTTAAGACCTGCCTGGCAAATATTTTTTGAAGATTATCGACTAGTCTAATGGGCCTATAATTTGATGGAAAGTTAGCGTCTCCTTTTTTAAATATCAGGATTATTTCACCCCCTCTCCAGGTGTCCGGGATCTCCCCACCCCTTGCTATTGCATTAGAGAGGATGCTCACATAACTAGCCCACAGCCCAGGTTTTGATTTATATAACTCACCTGGTATACGATCGGGACCAGGGGCCTTTAAAGCCTTGAAACTCAGAAGGAAGTCACACAAAGGAACAGGTGTAATCCATCGATCTTCTTTATTCAAATTATCATTTAAAACCGGCACACAGCCAATGCGTTTCATTCTTTGATGCCAAAAGGAACTTCGTCAGGGCTTCAAATTGGAGTGAGGGTTAAATATTGTGACGACCAATATATGGTATGTATCGTCCCGAAGATAGAGTCACATCAAGGTAAAAATGGTATCGAGATCAAGCTTCTATTCTTAAGTCAATATCAATAGTGCAAGCGTCATCCATATGTTAGGTACTCAGAGAAAAAAGTCCTGCACTTCACTCGCAATCAGAGAAATGGAGATTTTAATCCTACTGCGACATCTGTGCGACGCAGCGAATAGAACAAATCTCCATTTCTCTGATTGCGAGTGAAGTGCAGGACTTTTTTCTCTGAGTACCTAACATATGGATGACACTTGCACTATTGATATTGACTTAAGAATAGAAGCTTGATCTCGATACCATTTTTACCTTGATGTGACTCTATCTTCGGGACGATACATACCATATATTGGTCGTCACAATATTTAACCCTCACTCCAAATTGAAGCCCTGACGAAGTTCCTTTTGGCATCAAGGAACGAAACGCGTTGGCTGTGTGCCGGTTTTAAATGATAATTTGAATAAAGAAGATCGATGGATTACACCTGTTCCTTTGTGTGACTTCCTTCTGAGTGCACCTTCCTTATCTATGAACTCCTTTTTGCAGAGAAGCTGGGCAAATCTCAAGTTGATTACGGTCCCTAATAGCACTTTTCAGCGCTTACTTTGCCTACTCACAATCAGGAGAATACCGTTATGGGTCTTTGGGGTGGGCTTGTCTGATGATGGTAGATTCTTTTATAAAAATGCTCTGCAGTTTGTTAAAGAACCTACCATGAATATCTAGGATTGGTATAGTCTCCTCAGGGGAGTTCTCATAAGTAGATAAAAAATATATAAACCACTGATATATCTCGGCGTAAAGGTTCTCATTCGCCAGAACCTTAGGCCAAGAAATTCTTCTGTAGTGATTGGCCACAACCTGTTCAGGGACCATAGTACTATATATAGATACCGATCTTGCAAGGCCCTTTCCCCTATCACTATCAGGGGGTTGTGGTCACTATCTGTATGCGGAAAAATCTCCATATCAAGAAGAAGTGCCCAGACACTGACCTACAGAAAAACATAATCAATCACACTAGTAGTACATCCCCTCTTAAATGTGGTTGCTTTCTTTTGGTCAGAACGGGTTCTCCTGTTACATGCTCTCAAGCTCCGGCCAACCACCACAGATGTGATTTGTTGGGCAACATTGGAGAGGCATGAACATATTTACCCTCAAGCTTAGGGATGCCCCATTGTTCATCCTCCTTTTCTGTAATCATATTAAGAGCTTGAGTGGGTTCAAGTGAAGAGTAAAATCACCAGCAACAATCATTTTAGCCTTCTGTTGGTACTGTACTATCAAATCATCTAAAAGAGATAAAATCTGTAAATCTCTATTCCAAGACGTGAACCTAGCATACACATTTAGTAGCACAATTTTCAAACCAGTGGGGAATTCAAGCATTACCCCCAGTAAATCGGATGAGTCTACCTTCAACAGTTCATGAGTGCATAATATGTTTATGACCTATATGTATTGATGGGGATGGTTTGGGCCTGGTAAAAAGTTTTATCTAATTGGCTGTTTAAAACTGCACTACAGGCTGCAATGGTAGGCCTGAGACATGCTTTAAAGTGCTACCTTAGTGAGTGGCACAATGAGCGCTGTAGGCCCACTAGCAGCATTTCATTTACAGTCTTGGGTACATGCAGTACCACTTTTCTAAGGACTTGCTAGTACATTTAATATGCCAATTAGGTGGTGGCCAATTTTGCCATGTTTAAGGGAGAGAGCATAAGCACTTTAAAACTGTTTAGCAGTGGTAAAGTGTAGAGAAACCTAATGCCAACAAAAGTCAATTTCAGAAAACAGGAGGGGTGAGGGAAAGAATTTGGGGGTTACCCTGTAGAGAGGGTCATGTCTAACAATCACCATTGTTTCAGAATTACCCTTATGTCTTGTTTGGATTTATGTAAGTGCAACAATTGTGATACCTGTGTAGTAGGCATTGAAAGTAGTTCCTGATACATAGTCAAATGCCTTTCTGAGAAAAAACATTCAGCAATCCACTGCTTTACTGGCTTTACCACTCAACAGCAGACTTCTATCAGAAATGTAATGGGGATTTATACTGTGCTGTAACCGAGTGGGGCTCAAAACTGTCAGCATTTTGTTTTAAAAGGGAATGAAAAAACAGAATAACAAAGTGGTGTAGTACGTGACATTCTGTCATCATATACTGAAGTAATCACTAATACATGAACATTCATGTTACAACTCAATTACTAAACTTTGAAATCAATGTACTCTATGAGGATTGCCAGTAGGAAGACTTAAGTCTTTACAGTCTCACATACTCCGGCATGCCAGCTTACAGACTAGAGTTGGTTCAGTTCCTTGAGAGCTGCACAGGGGTGTAGCTTAGTCAGTGAGATTCGAGGGGTGTGAATCCCAATTTTCCTAACTAAAAAAGCAGTGGGCCACAGGGTTAATGAGCAAGGTGACCAAGGTTAGGGATAGACTATTTTCATGAGGATCAGGGTCAGTACTGATTTGTTTAAGTGGGCCTCATGGGCTGCTTTGCAGTTTGGTGGACAGGTACTCTGTTGCAACTCAAGGTACCCCAGCCCAAATTTTAGTCAGGCGGATCGCAAGTTTTACTCATACAGAGTAAAATGTACTCCTTCAGTAAGAAAAAATTCTTTCAACAGCCGAACGGAGCAGGTGCCATTGGCATCAGGCCACCCGACCATCCATCCTTTCTAGAGGGGATAGTCACAGGGCATTTTTTTTTAACTGACCGTCACTGCCAGGTAAATCCAGGCAAAGAGGGGTAGTAAATAGTAAAAAAAAAGAAAAACGACCGCCATACCATGGGCGAAAACTGCTGTGGGGTTCATTATTATTATCTTTTTTTTTAGTTCTTCAAAAAAAAAACATCCCACTTAGGTAGTTTGTTTTTGAAAAATGAAAAACTCTGGAAAAGTTCAACAGCCAGCAGTCATGTTTGACCGAGCCATCTATTAAACTTTTCTTACTTTGACACGAACCACCATGACCGCAGTTCCTGCCAATGTGTAGAGATGTCCGCCGAGTTGGCGGACTTCTTTAAATTTGGCTGGCAGAGTAAAGGCAGTAAAGTCTTCTATCACCCTGTCTGCCTTTACTCATCTCCTAAATCTTAAATCAAGCCCTCTGTCTAGAGTAGCACAGAGGGTGAAAAACAACGGTTTGGAATGCTACACCTAGGGACTGCCAGTCGTTAATACTATTTACTAGCAATTTTCCAATCACCTTTTGGGCGTTTGATTGCCAGTAGTATGCCTGGAAACCTGAGGCTGGTCTAGCTTTCCAATCCTACTGCTGCCAATGTTAGTGGATTCTAAAAAGTAGTACATTTGCATCCATTCAAGGAGTACTTCTATGAGTGTAGATTTACTGCTTTTTTGATAAGCCGGTCAGTAAGGGGAATATTTACAAAGAAGTGGCACAATGTAGCGCAGCAGGCAAAGGCACTGTGTCACCTGAAGAGAGTAGTACTGCACCATCTCTGCAAAGAAATGGTGTAATTCTACTCTCTCCATGCACTGGCACACTCAGGGCTGCCTTGCGCCATGGTGCGAGGGTGTCTTTGTTATG
This sequence comes from Calotriton arnoldi, assembly GCA_963921515.1. Lineage (NCBI taxonomy): Eukaryota > Metazoa > Chordata > Amphibia > Caudata > Salamandridae > Calotriton > Calotriton arnoldi. The sequence goes on along the minus strand of CAWUFW010011606.1, from coordinate 20,640 downwards.
GTCAGGATAGTTTTTGTGCAGGAAGGGATACGCTTTCTGTACAGAAACTATCCCTTGCTGTTTTTATCTCTTTGTATGTGCGCTGCAGAATACAACACACGTGAAAGAAGAAATGACAAGGAGAAATTTCATTATGCCAGCATCAGGCAGGCGCACCATTTTGGCGCAAAACCATGTCACAATGTAAATATGGGTTTGCGCCAAAATCCATGGGCCAATACACATGAATGCCCATGCACCACTCACAGGACGTCTACCTGATGAAATGTATTGCAAGGCAGCACAATGCGCTATGTTGTTACTTTTTCGTACAAAAGCACGCAAACCTACATTTGCATGCCTTGTGAATACTGAAAAGGGTTTTGCATCGGGTTGCATCAAAAAAGTGACCTCGATGCAAAATCTTAGTAAATCTGGGCCTAAATATATTTAAGTTCCTGATCCAGAAAATATAAGTTAAACCCTGTTAGTGAACTCAGGATGACACGAAAAACCAACAGACATAGCCGACCCAACTCGGGCCCCCAGACCCAAGTACCAAGCAAAAATGTATTTATTTGGGGGGTGCCACACCCCAAACAACCCCCTGAAGCTAAACCCTTAGAGCGCCATGTGAGAAGATGATTTTCCCCATGCTGGATAATGGCCCCTTGTTTGATGAAGTTTATTTTACTGTAAGGAACTTAGGTGTATTTTCCCAGTGATGTGGATGGAACAGCAGTTGAGGATAGCCAAGTTATACACTACCTTTTAGGCCCTCATGCCTCTTTTTACAATTTTGATGCTTATGGGCGATCTCACGAACAGGAGTATAGGTACAATAAGAGCATAAGAGGTTTCACTTAACTTGCCTGTTTCATTGTGAGCTTTCTGTAGGACTGCCCTGCTCTATTTACAGTGGGGGCGGTGGGTTCTTTGTTCCTGATTTAAATGGTAAGAATAGATAATGCTTTCTAAAATATATAATAAAATGTTGGGGTAGGGGATGGATATTGATTATTCAAGTTTTTCTTTAAAAAATAAAACTAGGTATTTGGGTGAGCTTTAATTTTGACATTGCTCCTATGTTCCTGGTGAGCAGTGAGACAAAGCATGGCTTCTTGCGTTGCTGATTTTGTTTGCTTTTTAATGAAAGAAGTGTTATTTGTTGTCAAGATTTGTCCTTCTATTTTCTTACGTTGACCATCGCTAGGATCTGCATAAGACACAGGATGAACCGTTGAAACATCAGGCTAGCATTAGTGAACTGAAGCGCAGTTTCATGGAGTCTTCACCTGAGCAACGCCCAAACGAATGGGAAAAAAGTTGCATTGCACCGCTGTCTGTTCAAGCACCAGAGGTATGTTAACACCCGGCTATCAACATGCACTGTGTAAAAGTGTTTATAGATTGCAAACTATCTTAATCATCCTAATATGTTAATGTTGGAGTAAAGAGAGGTATGGTGGAAGTATGTTATTGTTTTTCTAACAATAATTATTTTTTAATACTGAAGTCCCGGTAATAGTGTGTTAACTAAAACTGACCAAGTTATTAAAATGATTACTAATTGTGATTGTTAATACTAACAAACCAAAAAGAATGTTTTCGGAACTGCTTTGTCTTTAACAGCTGTGTATTATTTCAAAGTTGAGTTTCAGCTATTACGGGTGTATTTTAACATCTTGTAAACTAGTGCATTCGGTTAACGATATCATCTGACCCAACTCTCGGTTTATTGGTTAGGGCATTGAAAGGTTTGTGCAAAAGTTCTTTAAGTGCAATCTTATCATAATGAGGTTTTATTTTTGTATGACGGGTTGATAAAAGGATGTAAGCATTCTTTATCATTGTCTGCGCAATACATTTATATGCACGTTTGAACAGTCATATCTTCTCAGCAAGGATCCTAGAAGAATGTTGGCCTGAAGGAGAGTTTGGCGGAACAGTTGGTTCATCATAACGTGACAGATATCCCATCCGCCTTAGTAGAAGTTCAGTAGGATACAATGCACTTGTGTTAATGCAGACGGGAAATCTTTCACATTTGTGATGGAATGATCCATCTGCCAAACTCTAGATCTGGGCCAGTGACCTGTTTGAACTTTATAAAGACCAAAAGAGATAAGAAAAGATATATTGACTTTATGCCAGGGCATTATCTTTGATTCTATTTTTACCATATATCAGAGGATTTTTATACACTATTGCCTCATTTCTGCTTTATATTTAGTCAGGTTTCATTTTATTATATTTAATTACATCTTTTTTTAAATTTGTTTTAGGCTCCGTTTTGGAGGCTTGTTTAGTTCTCGCCTAGCGACGCAGCGCATGCGCTGCTCGCCTTGGCGAGATCTATTGTTGTGGGTTTTGCGTCCGAAGGGGGACAGGAGATGTGCACGCGCCCGGACAGGCGATGTGCACGTGTACGGCTCGTGACGGCTCGCAGCGTTTCAGCTTTCACGTGCTGCCCACTGAAGGAGGCGCCCAACCCGTGTCCCATTATGGTTTGCACCCCTCACGCACTACACCGGGTCCGCTACTTGTTAATATTTCCGTCTGGGTTTGTGTTAGCCGTGTGCAGTAAGAGGACATCAGTCACACACAGTTGTACCCTTGTCCACCTCCCTCCGCCCGGATTGGCAGGCGATATATCAGTCCTGAGGTGTGCTAGAGCGGAACCTATGCCAGTTGGAACTGGTAGGCGCAGTGTGAGGCATGGCAAATGTTTTCTACGCCTATTGGCTGCCTGCGTGGTGCCCATGTTACATAATGTACGAATATGCACACTTGTTTCTCTCTCTCTCCGGTCGAGTGTATAGACTTGCTGCAGTGCCCGAGGTATAGTCTAGCTCTGCCACAGCTATATATTTCGTTTCTATACTTAAGTGCCTGGCTCATGACTCGCTGATCTCTCGTTTAATGACGTTGAGTTGCTCTTCCCTTCTGTCAGAGACATCGCGAATACATTTTAACCCCCAAATTGCAGAGGCGACGTTGGTATATTTCTACCACTCCCCTCACCTCCCCCCCCCTCCCGCACACACACGCGCTCCAGCTTTCTTAACTAAGGATGTTTCTCAGATGGTGGTCGTTAAAATAGCACCGTTTAATAGCAAGCATTAGAAAAAGCCAGCACATCTACACTTGTCAAGGATGCTTTAAGCATGACACAAAAAGACCGCCATCTAAAAATGTAATTCAAAATTTGACTATAAAAACATAACTGGTGCGTGTCATTTTAATATAACAGTACGTGTGCAGACAGGTGTACTCGGAACAGATATAGAAACCGTTTCTATTCATATCACAGGAACATATGATTCACGTGCCGCAAAGAAAATATACTTTTGGGCTTGAATCCCTGTAACCTGAAGACGAAGTTTAGACACGCAAAGATGACAAAAAAGGATAAACAATCGAAAGTAAAAAGCACTGGCAAAATATAATATTAGCACACCAGCCCTGGCACTGAAGTGCACCTCATATTAAGGCGAATGTGCACGTGATCAGGAAAAATGTCATGGCTCACAGGAGTGAGTGGCTGAAGGGGTCGGATCCGTCGCCAGGTACTGTAGGCTGTAGTCAGCGGGAGCAAAAGGTGAATGACACTCGAACATGGATGATGAGGACTGTCCCAAAACCTCTCTATATGAATATATTTATTTATTTATCTATTTAGGTATGAATGTATGTGCTGGATTACAGGAAGGTGGTGGGACACTTAAAGCTGTCGCTAGGCCACATTTCTGCTTCTGTTCGGCGTGTGTGATCTATTGATGAGAGCTCCATTGACATGCGCAGTGTCTGACTCTTATACAGAAATGACAGGCCTCAAACCTTTTCCTGTCAATGAGATTGTTACCCCCACAGGGGTAGCAAGCGCTATATAAATGCAAACCTTTTTTCCCTTCTCTATCCCTCTACTATCCTTCTCAATCCAAATAATCTGACTAACATTTCCCCACTCAAATTACTTTAAAATTTTCACCATACTAATTCACCACTAATCCTTTCTGGGTTCCGAAGTAGTGTGCTACTCTCCAAAAAAGCGCTTCAACACCCATCAACGGTAGCAATCGCTATATAAATGCAAACCTTTTTCCCGCATCTATCCCTCCACTATCCTTCTCAATCCAAATAACTGACTAACATATCCATCAGTCAAATTACTTTCATACTTTCACTATACTAATTCACCACTAATCCTTTCTGGGTTCCGAAGTAGCGTGCTACTCGCCGAAAAAGCGCTTCAACGCCTTGTCAGGGGTAGTAAGCGCTGTATAAATGCAACTACAATACAGTAAAAGTGCCTAGGAGTCCTTATTCTATGTTCATGAAGCGGTCATACGGCAAAGCACAATTGGGTAATACGAGTTGTACTGGAAGACATTGAACTACTTACTGGCTTTTCGATTTGTTGAACTGCCACTGTTATGCTTCAGGGAGGGAGTTTAGGTTCTGTAGTAGCCCTGGGGACGGGGCGCCAACGAAAGCATCTGAAAAATGGATGCTGCGTTTTTAGGTCTGGCTTGACGGCGCAGCTGTCAACTGGCATAATTCAATTAACCTAAAGTATAGCTTTCAGAAGTCCTACAGAGATGGGCTTTTGCACCGTCCACATGTTGGTAGCCAGAAGTACAGGCTTGAATTGGGCAGAAGTTGTGTGCTTTCACGCAATAAAAGTGTTTCCCATCCAGGCAGATGTCATTATTTTGTTTGTTTAACCAGCTGCCTGAGCATACACCGGTATCCTGCCATAGCTTGACCTCTTGGTGACACAAACATGGCATTGTAATGCTGTTAAAGTGTCTTAGATACCTTAATAATTTACAGTATTTATTTCTCTGCCAGAATCACAGATGGAGGAGTGCATTCTTGAGAAATGTACTGCACTCTTAACACCCTGTCCTTCCATCATTAAAGTTAGACTTCAGGTTGTAGTTTTGTGTTTGAGGGCAGTGTGGGATACACAGGGCTACACTAATGTAGATGACATTTTAGGCCTGGCTGGACAGTGCTGCTGTCATATAACTGGTGATCAAAAGAAAAGAGCTTAGAGAGTACTACTGGGAGAGGGGTTTAGTGGAACCAGCAGGTGATTTGAGCCTAAGTACAAGATTGGAATGGTCCACATTTTTTAAGCCTACAGATAGGTATTTTGTTACATGGCATCTCACAGATTACTGTAGTAGACAACGGGTTTGGTGTTGGTTACCCTGTGTGACAAACCATGGCTGTAGAAGGTTTGCTGTGTGAGATTCCTTCTTAGGCCCTTTTTAGGTCTCGCCTAGCGACGCAGCGCATGCGCTGCTCGCTTGCGAGATCTATTGTCGTCGATTTTGCTTGCGAAGGGGGACAGGAGATGTGCACGCGTACGGACAGGAGATGTGCACGGATATTCTGATCGCGCACGGCGTCTCTTTTCCACGCGCACGGCGTCTCTTCCGCCTTTCTGCACGTTCGTGTTCATTGCAGCTCCCACTCCTATTAACTTCCGGAACAGCCGGGGACCGGTCTGCAGAGGAGCCCTCCGTTGTGCGCTCTACGACGTGCTGGTTCTACGGCCTCTTACATATTCATCCCCACTGCCGACGCTGCCGCACTCAGCCGCTGAATTGCAGCAAATTGCTGGCCGTACGCCCGGCAGGCCACAGGAACGCCACGGCTCACCGCCACTCTGCCCCTCCTCCAGGCGGTCTCAGCTTGTATGCAGTCTTCAAGGCCCTGTGGGAGGCAAGGCACAGGTACCGGGAGCCCCGCAGGCCACGAGATCTGCAGCTGGTCACCCCGGGCCTGCTGGGCCCCCACTCGCGACCAGCGCGGCCGTCACCCCAGGCTGCCGCAAGGCAATTCCGCAGGCAGGCTCCAGCGGCGGTCTCTTTATGCCCGGCCCTGGGAATCGCCCATCACTCTGCGGCCCCGGTCAGGCCGCACCACAACTCCGGCCGCACAAGGTCGGCATGCACACCCCCACCAGCAAGGAGTCTAGAGTGACTCGATGCCGCTGCCCAGCACCCCCTCCCCCCCGCCGCAGGCACTACACCAAGCAGGCCTCAAGACAGTCCTTAGGTGCCTCCGCAGTCTGTTGCCGCTCCACTTCAGAACCGAGGGCCCCAGTAGGTATGTAAATTAACAGGAGCTACAGGTGGTTATGATAAAAATAATCCGCTCACATTTGGTTGTGTAGTCCAGGTTGGCTCTTATAAATTGCATATATTTGTTCGCTTTTCAGTTTCGGAAACAAATGTGGTTACAATTTTTTTATTAACTTGTTTTTAAAGTGACGTCAACACCGCCCTATTGCTTTATACATTGGCTATTGTAGTGCTACATGGGTGGGAGGGGTCCTTCGGTGACGATGCAGGTTCCACAACGGCTGGTCTGCAGCTTTTTGTTCTGCTGATGTGTGCGTCTGGAACAGCCTGGTGATCGCCTTATACATGCCAGGCAAGAGCGAGGTGCTGAGAATTAAGCGGGAGAACAGGGCATGCAACAGGGAGAGCCTGACACAAAAGAGCTGTAAATCTGCTTCTATACATTAATAATGGACCCCTGGCTGCCCCCAGACATAAGATTAGCAGGTGATTGTCACTGGGATTACCATATCTTTTCATAACCATATGTAATCAAGTTATTTTGTCTCATTGGAATTGAAGAAAGACTACATGTCCCAGAATGCATCTATTTATTAACTGAAAAGTCCAATCGGGCTGCACTGTCAATGCAGGACCCAGTTGTGTACTGCATGGTTGATTACTGCATTCAGGCCCGGCTTGGTTACCAGGTTCGGAATACTATTTTACATCTCTTCCCGCTCCTGCCTTGGGTGGCATCTGCCTCCGTTTTCGAAGAATAGTCCCTCATTTCAGGCAACATACTACTCTTGTCATCTCTGCATTCTTTAATTTATAAGCGCTTACAGCCCTGACGATGACGCAAAGCACTAAGCCCTAGAAAGTACCATGTGAATGGCAATTTGGATCTCTTGGGGTGGAGTTGAGTTAGGCCCGTTGGGGGCAGAGGGCGCCTTTCCTCAAATATTTATCTGTCCCTCCTTTTCCCCCCCATAACAGTACCCTCCTTCAACAGTTCAGGCGTCCAGTGTCTGAAAGGGCAATGGGATTAGCACATCTCGGACAAGGCGGTTTTAGCCGGATCTCAGGCTCGTCAGATTAGGATGGGGGTCTCGCAGTCGTTCAACTGGGAAGCAATAGTTTCATAATGCCATTCAATTGGTTTCTAAATGCTCCAAAACCGCAAGACATAAAAACTTGTGACCAGGATCACACAGTCTGTTCATGCCTGGGCGTCAGGATTAGACTTTCTTCTATTTGTTAATTATAATGGCATGCCCCATTATTGTGTAATAACAAATTTAGTAGATCTATGTTGCTAGATATGATGGTTGGTCTTGGTCGCTTTTTAACTTCTTTGAGATTTTGCAGCTTTTTAAATGTAATATACGGACTGTGGTCGTTTTATACATGATATCGTTGTGATAGTTTGAAAGAGCATTGTCTAAGTTTCCCAGACTATGTAGGTGTCTTTATTCACAGTGCTTTCTGCTGCGGCTTTGGCGAAGAGTAAGAAACGGGTGCTCTGAATTTACCCAATTTACTCATATGAACCTTACAAGAATGAGACCCAGCGAGACGTACCAAAATATTAACATACGTGTGTATGCAGGAATTATTGTTTGTGCACAGTCGTCAGCTGGTCCTGTGTCGAGGCAGTTACTCTCAGTTCGCTCTATATTGTCAGACGACAACACCAATGGAAAGTGAAACTACAGCCCAGTAGCCCAGCATGTTTACAGTTGTTAAAAAAAATCTTCGCATCATGCGTGTGGTGGTGGAGGAAGGAAGTTGTGCAGTTATATTTTTAAGCCGGAGTTTCTGCTGGTTCTAAGCACTCTCGAAGTTCGACAGTAATTTGTTATTCCTTAAATTGTGTAATCTTAGCTCCTATAAAAGCGCCACGGGGTTTTTCAGTTTGTGTTGGCCGCTATTAAAATATGTTATTACTATTTCATTTGTTCTTGTTACTAATATTATCCACAGTTCCAGTGTGTTTTAAGAAGGTTAGCATCAATAATCTGCCTTTTCATCAAAACATGGGGGAGTGGGCCACTGCGCCTGGTGAGTTCTAAATAACCTCTAAAAAACACAGTTGGCATTCTTCACCCGCCCCTTTCCCATAATTCTCACTCCCTCTCAGAAATCCCCTCACTGCCCTGGCATTTGAAGACAAAAGGGTATAGTAGAAGTTACATAACAAATATCAAAAGTAAAAGTTACAGAACAAATATCAACAATATCGACATCCATGTGAGGCGCGTAGCAGAGAATAGGCATCAAGTCAATATTAAGTGTAATCAGTATTACCTCATTAATATTAGTAAATATATTTTATTTGTTTTATAGCGTTACTTATACAAGTGTAGGGTGTCAGAGCGCTTTACGTCACAAGGGACAATGAATCATACGTATGTAAATCAGTCTATAGAAATTTTCCATAAAAACAATGAGGATTACAAGCTGTAGGAATCATTTCATCCAGTTGTCAGTATAATTTAAGTGTCTGGTCTGGAGAAGCACAAACTCAGGATTTAAAACGTACCTCCGTGGTTGGGGATGGCTTTACTAAGAAGTATGAATTTCTATCTAAACAAATCTTTCTTAGCAACATTACGATAATGAAAGACTAGGGGTAAAGCAGCTGTCTCCGGCTCAGCATCGAAGATCTGGAACTCTCTCCCATCGGAAATACGTAGAATCTCCTCCAAGGTTGCCTTCAAATTGGAAGTAAAAAGATTCCTTATGAATAAGTTCTTACCTTAATAGGTTGATGGAACGTCTGCTCTAATGCGTTGGACTTACACCTTTAAGCCCTGCGCTGGATGCTATTTCTTTTTCTTTTTTTCCCTTTCTCTCGATGCACTTGCTCCCCCCCCCCATCTTGCTATACACCAGTTATTTTCTTATTATTTTGCTGACCTCTTGTACCTGTAACTGTTCTTGTCCTGTGAGTTCTATTTGGATATGTAATTCTGTCTGTATTCCTATTTAACACATGTTCTACAACTGTTACCTTCCTTTCCCCACAATTGTAAAGCGCTCTGATATCCCTCGGGATCATGTTCGCGCTATATAAAACTTTAAAAATAAATAAATAAATAAAATTCTAATCTATAAAATGCAATTTGCATGTAGCTCTTTATGACAGTTTATAGGTCTCTGTGTTAAACTGGTATTGTAATTTTATGAACCGCAGGTAACAAAATTATTTCTGTGACAAAAGCAGAAACCCACTGAGCTATCCACATAAAATACATTTCTGCGATCTGCATGGTACACGTTCTTCACAGCAGGCATAGCACCCTCCAAGGTTAGCGCCAGGTGCGGCTGCACAAAATGCACCACCTTAAAGCCAGCCCTAATGACAGGTGTTACCGTGGCCTCTATATTCATTTCAGAAATAACAGTGCATGACACAGCACCTGCTTTCCTTGGCCCCTCACAGTCTCTACCTGCTGTCTGCCTAACAAACAGCTATGCCTGCATACTTCGCACCCACCACACATTACTTACACCCATCTGTCTATCACTGCATACCTCCCTAAAATGTTAAGTTGTAATTGAGAACTTGTTCTTTGTCTATCTGCCTGCCTCCACTTTAGCCATTGCTCACTGTAACTGTTTCCTTGCTGTGAAAACACATGGGTAAAACAGATTGTCATTTACAACACCATTAGCTCTAATTCTCGTTACCTTTATTGTTTGGACACAGCAGCTTTGTTGCCAATTTTAATATAAACTTAGAAATATTGTATGCATCAAAATATATTTTCACTTCCTTTTACGACATGAAACTGTTTATCCCGTTCTCTGCAGCTGTCCTTCTTTTCAGCCTTTGTGTAAATTATATGGTCTCTGGATGCCAAATTTATTTACCCACCGGTCGCATGTCAGGGTCAGTCGTTTGGGGCTAAATGGAGCGGTGAAAGGCGGTTGAATTAGAACAAATGCAAGTAATTTTTAAAGCTTTTTATTCTCAAAGGGAACCTTTTGGCCCCCTCTTTAATCCTTTCCCCACACTCAGCGATGGTGTCCATGGTGAGCAGCTCTAACTGTGATAAAGTTTCTATTACTTGCGTCGGTGGCTCACATCACATCTGTTTCCTGATCCATAGGTTGACTGCAGTCAAAGTACACTGATGATAACAAACTATCCACAAATCTTTTCTACAGTGCAGACTCTCCTATAGTTCCGGCACATTGCTTAAGCCTGGTTTACTGTAATGGCATGGGCTGGTCACTCTAGTTGTATAGATCGATTAACATCCTTAAGGTGAAATGGGCTCCGGACAATTTTATAACAAGCTTTCACATAGGTTTCAGATTACCTGAGGAATGCATCTGACGTCACACGAGCCATTCCAGTGTTTATCATAATGCCTAACGATTCTAATCCAAACCACATCATTCCACTCCACACCACATACATCCACAACACTCCAAACAAAAACACATGGGTAAAAGACATTTTCATTTACAACGCCAATAGCTCTAACTCTTGCAAATGCTTGTTTCTCTTGCTGCTAACTCTTTAAGCTTAGTGCATTTATTGTATTTTATTGAGTGCTCAATCGGGTTTCTTGATTTCTTGCCTATGTTTTCCTTTAGCATTATGTTATGGGGGTTATCAGTTTTCTGTTAATGTAATTAGGATGATACATGGGCCACGAGCCAGCACTCTTACAAAATAAGTTCTGGATAGTTACAAAGAGAGAACAATGGTTTCCTAAGGTCATCCTAAGGCTTCCTGGTTAAAAGAACAACACAATTCATACAGTCAAAATATGAAATAAAGGTCTGCTCATATGTATACATACTAAGTAACAAATATGCATTAAGCCAAAGTGTTAAACTTAAAAGTAGCACATCTATGGTTTATGGTTTAAATCTTTTTATTCAATTTTTCAGAATAATAGCCGCCACCTACATCCAATGACCGGTGGGGAAAACATTTTAGGAAAATATAGGGAGGAGTAAGAGGGTTATAGCTGTAGAAGAGAGAGAGAGTAAGGAAGATGGAGTTTCAAGAACTTTAAGGTAGATCCCCAGGTTTTATCGAAGCAGGGAAGCCGGTGTGCTAAGCTTGTGTTATCTTTTCCATTCCAATTGCCTCCCACAGCTTATGTATCCAGTCTAGCCTAGTTGGGACTCCCTCTGTACCCCATGTAGATAGTATCACCTGCTTGCCAGCCCCCATTGCCAGTGTAATAGCTCTTACCCGGCATGATCCTAGGGGATATGTTAGGGCGTTGGCAAGACCAAGGAGTATGTAATTAGGGAATGTTGGTATATCCGAATCATAGGTAGCATTTATGTCTGGTAATATGGAGTCCCAGAAGGGTTGTATCTTCGGGCCCTGCCATAGCAAATGGGTCAGGTTACCCACCTGGCCGCAATGACGCCAGCAGCGGGCATCTCTCCCCGGCTTCCAGCGTGCCACCCTGTCGGGAGCGTAGTACCAGTAATGCGCTATTTTGAGGAACATCTCTTTTCCTGCCGTACTACAGGAGGAGGCTCTGGCTCTGTGTACTATGTCATACCATTCTTTTGGGGAGAATTCTGGGTCGCACTCCAACTCCCACTTGCGCTGCGCGGGGTCTTGACTTGCTGTGTGGGTGTAAGAAGAAATGAATATATATTAGAAAGCAGGCGTTTGTCTGACTGTCTGGTTATGAACCATTTTTCAAATTTTGTTAAGGTACGGCTTGTGTGCGCGCGGATTTGTGGTTGTGTGACCCAGTGTCTTAAGGCCAAGTACTGCCAGTACGCCTTTTTAGATAGGCCATAGTTAGCAGCTAATTGGGAGAAGTCCATTATCCCCTCTACGTTGAAAATTGGATTCCTGCCATTTGAGGTAATCCTGCCCCGTCTGGGTGGGTGAAAATTCCGTATGGCCTATGAAGGGAGTCAGGGGGGACGTAGGAGAAGATAGACCATGGGGTACCTGAACCCTATCCCATACATTCATCGTGGCTTGCAGAACCGGTGAAATGTAAACCCCGACCGGGCGATGTCGTCTAGGGAACCAGGGCACTTTCCACACATGTATTCCCGCTATTGCGCGATCAATGAAGCACCAATGCTTTTCCGACATTTGTTTTAACCATTCTATCATGTACCACAGCTGAGCCGCTTGATAGTACCGCTCTAAGTGTGGAACCCCCAGCCCCTGTCCTCCTGCCTCAGGTGCATTTGGGGGCACGCCATTCGGGCCTTCTTTCCGCCCCAGAGAAAGTCCACCAACAAGTGTTGCAATTAGGCCAGAACCTGGGGGAGGGGGGCTGGTAGCAGCAGGGTCTGCATTATGTACAGTATGCGGGGGAGTAGCGTCATCTTTATAGCGGCCAGCTTGCCCAGCCAGGACAGTGTGAGCCGTCTCCAGTTTTGAAGCTCTGTCCGGATATTGGACAGTAGTGCAGCATAATTCTTGCGCGCGTACGCTCAACCGTAGAAAATATCTGTAAACCCAGATATGGAATACCTGCTGTACCCCACCCAAAAGGAAACTCCACCTTTAAGCGCTCTAATTCAGCGTGGGGAATAGTCAGGCTAAGAGCTTGCGTCTTTTGTATATTAATCTTAAAGCCAGAGACTAGCCCGAATTCTTCAATCTCCTGCATGAGGGGCGGCAGGGAGGTGAGCGGCTGAGTAATAAAGAGCACGACATTGTTGGCGTAGAGAGAGATTTTATGTTCCCTATCCCCCATATGAATCCCCGTGATTACGCCATGTTGGCTGATACGCTCCGCAAAGGGCTCCATATATAGAGCGAATAACAAGGGTGACAAGGGTGCACACCTGTCGGGTACCTCTCAAGATATTAATGGATCAAGAGCGTACCCCATTCACGCAAATCTTTGCCTCCGGTGCGTTGTAGGTGCTGTTTACCCACCGCAAAAACCGCGCCCCCATGCCAAACCTTGCCAGGGTCAGTCGCAAATAAGGTCAGTGGACCCGATCAAAGGCCTTCTCGGCATCCACTGATAGAAGCAAAGCTGGCATCTGGGAGCGCTGGGTCTTGTTGAGAAGATGACACAGTTGTCTGGTTCCATCTTTACAACTGCGTTCCGGTATGAATCCAGACTGGTCCGGATCCACCAGCCCCTGCATGTAGGGTACCAAACGAGCTGCAAATATGCTAGTGAAAATTTTCAGGTCGACGTTCAACAGAGAGATGGGGCGATATGAGGCGCAATTTTTCGGGTCCTTGCCCGGCTTAGGCAGGACCACAACTGTTGCCATGCGCATGGAGGGAGCAATGAATCCTTTATCGCTGAATGAGTTGAAGAGTCCTGTAAGCAGCGGGGCCAGGGTGGGTGCGAAAATGTTATAAAATTCGGAAGACAACCCATCTTCCCCGGGCGCCTTACTCGACGCGAGTCCCTGAATCACCCGTAGCACTTCGTCCGGTTAAACATCTGCATCCATTTTAACTGCCTCCACAGCTGGGAGTAAGGCTACTGGTGCCTTGGACACATATGTTGCTGCTGCTTCCTCATCTAGAAGATCAGTGGTATAGAGAGCAGTATACAATTCCTCAAATTCGAGAGCTATGAGGTCGTCTGCTTCTATTTTCTCTCCGCAGGAGGTCTCAATCTCTGCGATACGGCTCTTATGTATGTGGGTTTGAATTTGATGCACCAGAAGTTTCCAGGCCTTATTCCCCCCTTCATAATAACGCTATTTAGTGCGTAAGAGTGAGTATTCGGCCCGGTCGAGGTCCAACGCTTTCAATTGTTTGCAGGCGTTGGTAAATTGGTCGCGGATTTGGATGGCGCCTGTGCGGCGATGTACCATTTCAAATTCTTCGACCTGACCCTCCAATTGTTCCCATTTATCCTTCCTATCCCGGTTCAGCTTAGCTGCTATTGCCAGGAATTGACCCCTCATGACCGCTTTCAGAGTATCCCACAGCAAGTGAGCAGGGGTAAGACCGTCGTCGTTAGTGTCCAAAAAAGTTTGTATGGCCCTTTGCACCTCCTTAATATTTGCGTCATACGTAAGCAATTTGTGATTAAGTCTCCACACCCTCTGTCTATGATGGTCTCCCTCCAACTGCCAGGTGAGAGTGATAGGGGAATGATCTGAGAGGGATGCGATGTCTATGGCGGTGTCTAGTATCCCTACGGTAACGCGCGGGGTTGTCAGAAAGAAATCCAAATGGGCGTAGATCTGGTGTGCCACTGAAAAGAACGTGTAGTCCCGGGTGGTAGGGTTGCGCTGTCGCCAGACGTCCGCCAACCCCACCTCCGCCAACCACTGTTTCATAGAAAACGAAAGTGCCCCTGAGTGACCCACCCTCTGCATGGATCTGTCTAGTGCAGAGTCTTGTACTAAGTTGTAGTCACCCCCTACCATAAGGTTCTCATCTGGGGTTTCCAGGATCGAGCTCAGTGCCTCCATGAGAAAAGTCTCCTGGCAGTCATTTGGGCCATATATAGATGCCAGTGTATAGGTGTGTCCCCCGATTGCCACCCTCAATGCCAGCAACCTCCCAGGTATCTCTACCTGAGTGTTCAGTATCTTGCTGGGAAAGTGCGTTGCAAATAGGATTGCTACCCCTGCTTTCTTCCCTGACATAGAAGAGAAAAATTGGCGATCGAACCATCTTGACCGGAGGCGTTTCCAGTCCGCGTGTTTTAGGTGAGTTTCCTGTAGGAAGCATATATATCGCAGCGAGAGTCCCTAAGTTGAGTCAGGAGTGCGCGCCACTTAACTGGTGAATTAAGGCCTCGGCATTGAGGCTCAATATCAAGGTGCTAAGGGGAGCCATTGGGGTACTCCGGTAGTGAATGTGCCATAGGGGAGCCCCCCTCCAATTAACAACGAGTGGCCATTTCTTCCTGTTGTCCCCCTGGTGGAAGCAGCCACCTGCCTCCGATGGGTGAGAAAGGTGTGGACCCATTCCAGCCCAGATGATGTCCCCACCCGGGCGATGCATGAAGAAGGGGTAGATCCCACACATGTCAGCAACAGCCCCCTGCTTATATCGGTCCCCTCGCCCACCCAGCCGCATCTTCTAGTACACTGTGTAGGTCTTGGAGCCGGGCCAATGGCAGTATGCGACCAGGGATCCCCTTGTGTCCCCCACAGGATCATAGCGAAGCAGGTAGTGTTCACATATCTTATCACGCCGCAAGACTCCCATAAACTCTCAATCTCTAGTTCGGAGAGGAGTGTGCCGAAGAGGCGTAAGATATAGAAGAAGAAGAAGAAATGAGTAAGGTAAGTGGGCAAGGGAAAGATCAACAATGAGAAAACTACCCACAGGTGGGCAACTGTAGCACTGTAGTGTAAGGGTCCATATAACAGACGGCAGTGTGCTGCCATGTTCAAGTACATTTAGTATAGGGTGGGCTCCGCCTTTGGTGGCCGATTTCATGTGTCTTCCCGGTGTCCGCAGATGACCAGCAGGTACAGGCGGTCTGGCCATTCACCTTTGAGGGCCTGGTCAGTCCTTCATGTGTTCTCCCCTGCCATCTCTGTCTTGCAGCTGTTTAATGAGGGCGTCTCGCTCCTTTTTACTTTCCATTTCTGAGGGTCGTGAGCATGAATGCTCCCCGTACAGCATCTCCTTCTTGGTTTCAATGTCTGCTCCGACCCTGTGTCTCCTGGTGGTCGATCCTCTGTCCCTTCAGGCTCCCAGTCGATTCCCAGCACCGCCTGTGCTTCTTTCAAGGATCGCACCGCATGCGTTTCTTTGTTCCAGACTAAGAGAAATATAAAGGGATGCCCCCACCTGTATCAAACTTCTTGCTCCCGTAGGAAGGTGGTGATTGGTCGCAGGGCTCTGCATCTTTGGAGCGTGAGGGGGGAGAGGTCCTGGTATATGCCCACTTGTAGGCCAAATGAGATACTCGCCTTATCTTGAGTCGCGGCCATGATGATTTCCTTTTGCCCATAGGAGTGGAGGCACGTGAGTATGCCTTGAGGCTGGCCTCTGTTCATCGCCGGCCTGCCCACCCTTTGCGTGCGATCAAGGACAATTTCCCCGTCGCAAAATGCCTGGGCAACGTGGTGAAAGAGCCGGACCACAAAGTCCTCCAGTTTCCCGGCGTCCGCCCGAAGTGGAACTCCTTTGATGAGGATATTGGAGCACCGGGACCTGTTTTCCAAGTCTTCCAATCGCAGGCATAAGTCCTCATTGCGATCCCGCAACTCCAACAGCTCCCGTGTATGGACTCTGAGCTCTTCTTCCCTGCCGTTCCCCACCTTCTCCAGTGCATCCACACGATCGCCCAATTCGTTGATGTCATCTCTGACCTGTTTTAGGTCAGTTGAGACATCCTGTCTCAGCCCCGCAAAGTCCTCTCTCAGCGCGTTGAATAGGTGCTCTAGGAATTGGCGGGTGACTGGTTCCTCCTTCTCCTGTTCAAGCAGGTCCATGTCTCCCTCCCGAGTTTGAGGGGGGGGCAAATCCACAGCATATCCATCCGCTCTTTTGCCCCCGGCTTCTGTAGAAGGTCCTTAATGTTTGTCTCCTTTTTGGAGTGGTTGGATGTCAATTTATGGGAGATATGGTCACCAGACGCAGTACGCAAACTCCGGGTCCCCAAACAGCTGTTGCAGGGATACCGGGCACTGAGGTGCTTCGGGCGTCAGCACCCACTGCTGTTTTGGACCCGCGTGATCCATGCCGTGGGCCCTGGTCCCGCTATGCTGGCTCACGACCTCTTCCTGCCTCTTGCCACACTGTCTGGAGCATTGTTCCCTGTAGGGTGCGCGCGTGCGCACCCGCACACCTATGTTTTCTGAAGCGCGCAGTCTCTAGTCTAAAGCGCGCTAAGACGTCATGTGAGAGACCATGAAAAAGCAAATTTCCGTTTTTGCGTAGCTCGTGTTTTAAAAGCAGCGGCGCGAAAAAATGAATTTGCTTGTTGGCAGAAGGTCTCAAGTTGCGCAGCAAGTGACTCTTGCAAATGTCACTTGCTGCGTTCATTTCAGGAACAGGAGCGAGGCTCCTCAGCACACATGGGCAGCAGCGCCGTCTAGAAGCATTACACAAGGCTCCAGTATTTTTACAGGCCATTAAATACTCTGCATTGTGCGGCATTCAAAAAAATATGCATGCA
Organism: Calotriton arnoldi; assembly: GCA_963921515.1. Taxonomy (NCBI): domain Eukaryota; kingdom Metazoa; phylum Chordata; class Amphibia; order Caudata; family Salamandridae; genus Calotriton; species Calotriton arnoldi. The sequence goes on along the minus strand of CAWUFW010011606.1, from coordinate 3,509 downwards.
GAAATAATACACGACTTGGAGACAATATCTTTTTGTATCATCTGTTTTGGGGCATGTTATTTATGAGCGGACACCAGCTGCTCCTGCAGCGAGGGCTTCTGTTGTTCCACTAAAGTTGGTGATAACAAGAGATAAAGATCAGCCTGCTCCCTCTTTGCTCATCACTGCTCATCACTGCACAGGCCCCACACGATTAGACTGTCTCCTCTCCATTGCCTTTTCAGAAGAAACATACCAGGCATTTGTTCATGTTTAAGACAGCTGCTGGAATGGAACTTCATTTAAAACAACCTTTGTTAATTTGTAGCATAACGTTTGTGCTTTTGCTCACTTATTAGTCCAGCGAAGCTCTAGCATATGTTTTAAAGTGCTTTCTGCAAATATTTGATGTCTAAAGTGTGTACTGATAGGGGGAGCAATACCAGGTTTCTGTGATTATGTCTATTTTTGTAGCAGCAAGGGCATTAAAATTCACATCATGGCAGTAGAAAACCATAATTGCACTGCCTGAGGGAGGGGGGAGGACCTTTCACCTACCTCTTCTTGGCGCATGCACACCTCCTTGGCCACAATTATACTTACTGACTTCCAAGCCTTACTAAAGAGCAAATGTGTTAAGTGCTTACATTGTAAAACTTCTATCCAAAAGTTATCCATTCGTTTAATTTACAAATGCAGTTTGCTTTATGAAAGTAGCAGTAACAGTAGATTTTAGTGTATATGCTTTAAAAACACTCTACACTACATACTAATTTAAATGCATGTCTTTTGGAAATACACAACACACAAACTTTCATCAAGTGTTAAAATACCCAGGTCCCATATTATTTATACTGTTGTCCAAGTAATGTTCAGGATTCTACAGCATGAGGAGAGGAGACGTTTACAAAAATGCTGTCCAACTGTTTTGCATTTTAAAAGAGTATCATTCTTCATGCATGTGATCTGCAAGCTGCAGATCTCCACAGTGGGTATGTTAGTCGTCTAAACTACCTTACAAGTTTACTAAGGCACAAGCATGCAAGTGGTGAAAGTGTGTAATTTTTAACTGAGAATCACCAAACGTTTTGGGTCAATAGCTCCAAGCACTTTATTTTCTTGAGCACACTGCACTGTGCTCTTCTGTTGCCATAGGAACAACTGTGATTTGGGGGCTGCTGCATGGCTTCTGTCACCCCATTACCAGTCCATTTGAAACAAAATACACTGAGGAACATGGATGCACTATGTTTTATTTCATTATGCATTTTAAGATTATTTGCACTTTCCAGATCATGTAAATATGTCGTTTTTTGTGCAACATATGACTCTTGTACAGTGCATACTATGAACTGAGTCACATTCAGGTGTCTTGGATAGATACTGTGGGCGCGTTTTAATGATGGGAACTGATTGAGAGCTCTGGAGTTGAGGCAGAATTCAGTGCCAGTTTCTCACAATGCCTGTCAGTGGGTCCTAAAGGTGTCCAGACTAAATCCAACTCCAAACGTTAGCCTCTCTACATACCACAGACAGCAATGGTGTGAAGCCAATAAAACAAGGTCTCTCTATTTGAATGAGAACTACTAGGTAGTTTCTGTGATCTACCAGAACAGGAAAAGGGATAACTAGAAGTTTTTATCAGTGGGTTCTAATAACTTCCAATTCAATAATCAACAACATAGGATAGAGAGCTCACTTGGTAGTACATGGGTTGTCTCACTGCCTTGCCATATAAGAGGGGTGTCCCTATTTATTTAAAAGGACTCTCACCCACTGGGTCTCCCAATGGTATGCTTCATCATTGAGTCCTCATCCAGGACTCTACGATGAAGCATGCCTCTGGGATGCTGTATATGTGGAAATGCACCTTCTTTTCACATTTTTTAACAAAAGTTAGAAGTGGTATTTGCCACTGATGTTTGTCGCTGTGCTCACATAGTCAGTTTCCTGGCGCACATAGCAGTGGCTGCAGTGCACAGAGACCTTACACTGCCGCACACTGAAGAAAAAAATTAGAGGGGACATTGGTCTGGAGTCACCTCAGTCGTTTGCGGCCTAGTTAGTAATGTGAGCCTTCTCCAGGGACCTCCTGCAGGCCCAGCCAGTCATATGGGTGGCCCTCCCAGACCGCCCTCCACTCCCGGGGCACCCTCGAGTCCACACCTTCTTCGCGGGGTCCAGGGAATACACCTGGGCGGTCCCCCTGTGATTGGGGCGGGCCCTGTACCTCTATGCTGGCTCCTCACTCACAACCTCTTCCTGCTTCCTGCCCCACAGTCTGGCGTCACCCCAGCTGTTTGCGGCCTAGGTAGTGGTGCGGGCCTTCTTCAGAGCCATCTTGCAAGCCCTGCCAGTCATCTGGGTGGTTGCCCCAGACTGCCCTCCGCTCTCAGGGACACCCCCAAATCCTCACTTCCCTCGCGAGGCCCAGGGAGTACACCAAAGCAGTCTCTTTGTAGCTGGGGCGGACCCGGTCACCGCCAGGGCCTCGCCACCCACGTCGGTCCTCCTCTCGGACACTGTGGCTCCGACCTCCCGCCAATACCTGCCCACTGTCCCGCAGCCTCACCTCTCTTTGCCGCTCGCAGGGGGTCACTGCAGTCGCACCTCAGGAGGCCTCTCTAGGCGCACTGTCGTGCAGGTGCCTCCTGCCCAGGGGGTATACTTCAGCAAGGCCTCTGGTGTACGGGGAGGCCCGGTCGACCCCGAGGACCCGCCTCCAATGCCGCTCCTCCGCTCGCTCCGGATTTGCCGCGACTCCATCCGCCTGCCAGCGTCCGCCCGGTGTTTCCGCGGCCACACCTCACACTACTGCTCCTCTGGGCCTCTATTGCCGCTCCTCCAGGGATTCTGACACCACGCCGTCAGAGACAAGGGCCGCCGCTCAGGAGGCCGCTTTGAACCCGCAGCGTATCTGTCGGCTGGGTGGTCGCCTCCAGCCCCGCCAGGCGACCCTTCCCGTCTGTGCCTCTACCACATCCTCCACAGGCCACCAACAGCCCGAGACAACCGCTGAAACCCATATTTCTCTGCTCTGTTCGGCAGAGCTCTGCAAGATGGCTGCTATTCTGCTGTCATCTTGGCCACGCATGGAATGGGGGGGTGTAGTGTAGCTCCTATTTCCCTAATAGGCTCTGCGCATTGGAATAATATCCCCTATAGGTTTGACATAGGACTAAGGTCAGTATGTCCCTATCGAGTATATTAAACTTAATTACTTGTGCCAGCTAGCTCAGAGGCCACTAGAAACTCCTTGACAAACAAGAAGGGAGTAGTTTCTGGCAGCCGCAAAACATGACAACTTTGTTTCCCTTTAGAATCAGAACGTGTCCCAGAGTCGTGGAAACAATAGATAACTATTTCACTCAGCTCAATCGTGCATACTTAGTTTTCCTCAAAGTTACACAGAAAGAATAGACGGGCGTTTCAATAAAAGATTTATTGAACAGCCTTGTTTCTCGTGTAAGTTAAATGTGCTATTACGATCACAAGACAGTATGCGAGATAAATAATGTACAGCGTAAGCA